>JALAZF010000298.1:5265000-6465000 GCA_022829125.1 Lathyrus tuberosus | reverse complement strand
ACCCCCGTACCTTTTATCTCTCTTTAATTAACTCTAGGCCTTGTTTTTTGCTTTGCATGTTTACTTAGGGTTTTTGTTTGATCTTTTATCCCTTCCCTTGGAAAAATTAAAGTTCGGTGGTGATATCATTGTTTTGCGAATCAAGCTAATCCAATAGCTTTGGTCTCCGATTTTCACCGCGACAGAAAATGGCTACTTCACTAGGGATCATTGTTCAGTGGGTTGAGCCTAACTTGTTATATTTGTGTTGCTATTATTGCTTGCTCTGTTGTTTAGGTTTTTCTATTTTTTAGGTGGATCTATGTGTGTGAGATAAATCATAACCCAGACATGAATGCACCATAAGATAGGATAGTGGTATTATCAAAAGTTACATGTCCGGAGTAATCTGGAGCATGATTAACATATGATGTAACCACACTCAACAAAGGCCCCTTTGAGGGTAGTATTTGTTGAACGAGTAATCGTGAAGGCATTACTACTTTCGACCTGGGAGCCCGAGAAGCTGAGGACCTTTAGTATCCCTTTACCCTAACTTTACCTTTTAGGATGTAGTGCGGTGACTATGAGGTTGTAAACCTGAATTAGTTAATATGTGATACTACACTCAAACGAGGTTCTCTTGAGAATATTACTAATTCTCGAGTAGTCGGTGTGCTAGTAATATCCGAAAGAGGATTGTGAACTCTGGAAACCTTGTTAGAACCCGTTGTACAGATGCTTTACCTCTAGTACACACCTTGTGGTTAATTCTTCACCCATACTCCATGCTTGTGATCCTCCACCTTTGATCCTGTTACATGTGATCTGCATCCTGTGTTGCATGGTATTGCATATCATTTGCACTCTTTGCATGATTCATGGCATACATCCAGTTTGTCCAGCAACTCATTCCAATTTTATCCATCTTCCAGCGTCATATGTCAGTCGTCAAGCTAATTCCTCATCACCGATATAGGACCAGAGCTAACTTCAGATGCAGAATCTCAGAGAAAGAACAACACAACACAGAGATCAGAATGGACATTGATGATCTAAAGTCGGGTATGACTAAGCTTACTGAGATGCTCCAAGTCCTGATTGCTAGAGAAGATCAACCTCAAAGAACTATTATCTAGGAGGTTTCAGGTGTTGTTACTGACCCTCAGCCTGTTCAGATGCCACCTTCTACTTGGCCAGAGTTTGGTTTACCTCATAACTACTCTCCACCTCTTGCTTCTACTTCTATGATTGGTCAAACTACCAGACCAGTGTTTCAAGCTTTTGTTTTCTCCGAGCCTAGACTTGTGATTCATACTGTTGCCCAGACTGCTTGAGCTCCCTTTGTGAATCCTCTCTATCAGTACAATGTTGCTAGTGCTCATGGTGAAGATCGTGAGGATTTTATTGAACCTGAAGTTGTTCGTGAACAGTTTCAGACTATCGACAAGAGACTCAGAGCCATTGAGGGTACTGATTTCTTCAGTATTGATGCGGACAACATGTGTCTTGTTTTTGACCTTGTCATGCCTGCCAAATTCAAGACTCTTGAGTTTGCTCTGATGCAGAGAGACATGAACGATGATGTGTTGCGCACTTGAATCCATGCTTGATTCTGGTTAAAAACATGAGTTCATATATTTGCAAAATCAATCTGAAGATTGAAGACAAAGCTGATTGCGCGTGTTTTGGTGCCAAATTCAAATTATGACCAATCATGATGCGCCACACAGCTAGTCGTTGGATCCTTTCTCATTTAAATTGTTTTTTATTTCATCTTCTTTTCTAATTTTTATTTTAATCATTTTTAATGCTTTTTTACTTCAATTTTTTTTCATAATTTCATAAAAATATTTCCTACCACATATATTTTTTCATAATTTTAAAAAATCATTTTGCATTTAATTCATATTTTCTCTTTTTTTTTCATTTAATTTTCATTTTCAATTTTATTTTTGATAATTTTCAAATATTTTTGCATATAACTTTTGAGATCCTTTTGTTTGCAATATTTTAGACTTCTCGTAATTTTCTCCATCATTTATTTTGCATTTTGTTCCTTGTTTTTAATTTTCCATTTAATTTCCAGTTTAAATCACTTTTTAATGCATTTCATTTTTTTTATTCATATACTTGATACTTGTGTTTTGGCACCTGATGATTGTTTGGTTGATCATGTCTTCAACATCTCAAGTTATTGATTGATGATCCCTTGGTTGATTTAACCTTTTTTGGTTTAAAAATATTGATGGATGATCATTTGATCATCTGTGACACTTTGCATCAATGATAAGTTATCCCTTAGGTGAATTTACTTTGAGGTTCTGGTTTGTTGTTAGATGATCCCTACATGATGGCTTTATCTCTCTTCTTTTCCATCTCTTCTTCTTTTTGTTTTAACTATTGTGTTGCATTGCTTTAGTAGAATAATTTTGTATCATTTCTCTAGCATTTTTTAGCACATAAATTGTTATTAACCGGCCTCAGATAGGTGTAACTTCTACATAAGTCCCCTTACGATTGCTTAACATAGCGCTACATTGTCCAGACTCGATTAAGTTCTCATTAACACTAACATTGACATATTAATTGTGCTAACATCTAACATTTATTTTTTGCTCTTTACATTTATGTCATTTACTTTCATGCCTTTACTTTATATCATCTTACATTCATTTTCATTTACATTCTAAAACCTAAACAATATTAATCTGCTCTTGTGGACTTTGTGTTACTATCCTTGGCTTGAGGAGTATTTTGGACCTTGGACATTAGGACTTAGTATTTCCCTTTGCTTGGAGTGGCATCTGAGACATATTGCTTCATCTCAGACTTTTAGATCCTCAATTAAAGACTTGGATGCTCTTTATGGCTTGGTGACCTTAATTGTCCATCTATTTTTTCTTTAATATTCATCTGTGCCTGTTGCTTTTTTCAGATTGTGGCTCAATCCAAAGGGAAAGAAATGCTTGTTTTGACCAATTTCAAATGCTTGCCTCTTTTTGTGGTTAGTACACTTGCACACTCAAAGGTTTTCTCTTGGGCTACCTGACAATGAGACTATTTACTTTATGCTTTAGGATAGTCTCTTCATCTCCTTCCCACTTCTTAAATTTTCCAAACTTCTCCCTATTTCAAAACCTTCTTATTTTTTCAAACTTCACAACTTTTTCTCAATAAACCTTGACTTTGTCAAGTGATCCAGAAAATCTTTTCTCAATAAATGCTAAAACACTTACGCATATTCAAACTCTTTTCAAAACTTCTAAAAAGACAAACCACATTAAACTTCTTTTTGTGCCTTTGTGCGCTTTTCTTTAATAGCCTTTTTCAAAAGATTAGATATAAGTCTATTCTTGCAGTGATGCAAACCACTATACTTCTACCAGATGCTGAGAAATGACTGACATTTTCCACTTGAATGTTGAGATGTACTTGTGAGAAAGTCCAAGTAAAATTTCTCCATATCAAGATTATGCAAATGCTCATTTCCTCATACTTGTGGATAGTAAGTTGAGTTTTTCCACTCGAATACGACAACATATCTTTTCAATTAAAATCAATCAACAAACAGCCCAACTTTTTATAAACACAGATTTGCATGTGGTTCCCTTTGAGTAAAACAGATGTGAGGGGTGCTAATACCTTCCCGTTGCATAACCAACCCCTGTATCCAGATCTCTCTTTTTAGCTTTTTTTTTCTTTTTGTAAGTTTTGTTCGACCTTTTCCCTTTTCCCTTTGGAAATAATAAAGTTTGGTGGGCACTATTTCTTTTTTAGTTAAGTTAATCAATAACTTAATCTCAATGATTTTTCCCGCCACGAGAATAATCTCTTTCTTGAGAAAATGGGCGACCACTTGCCTCGTCGTGTTGGTGTAGGAAGCAGCCTCTACCCATTTGGTGAAATAATCAATAACGACCTGGATGAAGGGGTGACCATTGGAAGCTTTAGGATTTATGGCGCCAATCATGTCAATCCCCATATTGAGAAAGTCCAAGATAATGTCAAGACATTTAACAGCGTTGGTGGCGTATGCACTTTGTCAACATAAATTTGACACTTTTGACATTTTTTGGCATAGCTGAAACATTCACACTCCATGGTCAACCAATAATAACTAGCTCTCAAGATCTTCTTTGCCATGGCATGCCCATTAGCATGGATTTCAAAGGATCCCTCATGAATCTCTTTGACCAACATTTCTACTTCGTGTATATCCATGCATACGAGCAAAACCATGTCATGATTTATCTTGTACAACACGTCATTGCTCGGGAAGAATTTGAATGATAATCTTCTCAAAGTTTTTTTATCTAGGGTCGTAGCATTCACTAGTTATTCCTGATTTTACAGATAGCATTTAATATCGTGAAACCATTGTTTACCATCGGCTTCTTCTTCAATTGATTGACATTGGGATGGCTCGACTTTCCACTCCACTATGATGATCGGGGCTTCATTGTGGAACCTAACTTGGTACATTGAGGATAATGTCGCCAAAGCATCTACTACTTGATTTTCTACCCCTGGGATATGATGGAAAGTGACATCATCAAATTACTCCATTAATTTCACCACATAGGCTCGATATGGGATCAACTTGGAATCACGAGTTTCACAATCTCCTTTGATTTGGTAGATCACCAGGGCTGAGTCCCCATACACCTCAAGATTTTTGATACGGATGTCGATTGCAGCTTCAATACCAAGGATGCATGCCCATATTCTGCTATGTTATTCGTTCAATCAAAGCAAGGTTTTGCCACAAAATGGGTGTAACCGCCTTCGGGGATATTATAACAGATCTTATGCCATGTCCAAGAATTTGAGGCACCTTCAAACGTGAGCTTCCATCGAGATCCTGGTTTGGGTTCTTCCTCGGGGCCTGGGATTTCATAATCTTTTATCACCATAATATCCTCATATGGGAAGTCGAATTTCAATGGATGATAGTCTTCAATAGGCTAGTGTGAAAGGTAGTTAGACGACACACTTCCTTTGATAGCTTTCTGGGTTACATGTTAAATGTCGTACTCAAACAATAGCATCTACCAACGGGCAAGTCTTTTGGCTAGGGTTGGCTTTTCAAATATGTACTTTATTGGATCCATTTTGGAGATCAACAAATTAGTATGACAAATCATATATTACCTCAGACGACGCGCGATCTATGCTAGAGTGCAACAAGTTTTCTCTAAGAGTGAATATATGGTTTCACAATTGACAAAAACTTTTTGCTCAAGTAATAAATAGCATGATCTTTTAAGCTGGTTTCATCATGTTGTCCTAGCATGCATCCCATTGAATCTTCAAGCACAGTCAGATACATAAAGAGTGGCTTCCCCTTTATAGGTGGAATCAAAATAGGAGGTTCTCGCAAATAGTCTCTAATATTCTCAAAATATTTTTGACAAACGAGGTTCCATTCAATTGCTTGATCTTTTCAAAGTAACTTGAAGATGGGCTCACACGTAGCACTCATATAGGAGATAAACCTTGAGATATAATTCAATCGTCCAAGGAAACCTTTGACTTCTCTTTCACTACGTGGAGCAGGCATTTCTTGTATTACTCTGACCTTGTCTGGATCTACCTCAATTCTTCATTGACTAACGATGAAGCCAAGCAACTTTCCTGATCGAACACCAAATGTACATTTAGTAGGGCTCAATCATAATTGAAATTTAATGAGGCGCTCAAACAGCTTCTGCAAGTGGTCCATATGGTCCTCTTCAATTTGATATTTAGCGATCATTTCATTGACATAAAGCTCAATCTCTTTGTGCGTGATATCATGGAAGAAGGTGACCACCGCTCTCTGAAAGGTTGCCCCTGCGTTCTTTAGACCAGAGGGCATGACCTTGTAGCAAAACGTCCCCCAAGGGGTGATGAATGTGGTCTTTTCCATATCATCTGGAGCCATCTTGATATGGTTATAACCTGAGAATCCATCCATGAAGGAGAAGACATCAAATTTAGCAGTGTTGTCTACCAGAGTGTCGATGTGTGGCAGAGGGAAGTCATCCTTTGGACTGTCTTTGTTTAAATCCATATAATCAACACACATTTTGACCTTGCCTTCTTTCTTAGGCACGAGCACAATTTTTTCCACCCATTGAGGGTACTTCACAACTGCTAGAAAACCAACATCGAATTTTTGTTTGACTTCTTCACGAATTTTTAGAACCACGCCTGGTTTTGTTCTTCAGAGCTTCTGTCTCACTGGCGGGCAATCTGGTTAAAATGGCAGCTTTTGCACGACAATATCGGTGTCTAGACTAGGCATATCCTGGTATGACCATGTAAACACATCCACATACTCTTATAGCAGCTTGACTAATCTTCCTTTGATGCTTGCCCCAAGCACGATCCTGACCTTGACCTCCTTCTTCTTTTCCTTTGTGCCAAGGTTGATTGTCTCCACTGACTCTTGATGTGGCTAAAGGGCTTTGGAGTCATGCTCGAGTAGCCTGGCCAATTCATTAGGGATATTACAATCTTCCTCATCTTTTCTTTAGCTTGGTAGATGGTAATGTGTATGGGTATTGAGTTGATAATGTGTGTTTGCAATGCTTTTAAGTTATGGTATACTTTGGATAATGTTATGGTATTTGGGATATGGTTTGTGCCTTGATAAACATATGGCCTATGTGTTTGTGTATGGCCTTGTGTGTTTGAATGTGTCATGATGCTGATGTTTACTAATGTTGCAGGGCTGTTGTAGGTTTGACATGACATGATGAAGTAAGTTGGTTATGGGCAAGGCTTGGCATGAAGGTTTGATCATGAAGCTTGGTCATGAAGGTTTTGGCATGAAACTTAGACATGAAGGTTGGAGATTAGGATCTTCATAGGTCTAGGATTAGAGATTTGACTTTGGTCAACTGTTTAACCAAAGTCAACATTTGACATTTGGTCAACTGTAGGTCAAACTTAAATTTTTGTGTAATTTCCATTTCTGACTTTTTGGAAATGTATTTTTGGGATTTTGAGCATGAACTTGACCTTGTATATATCTTGTACCTTATTTTTTCAAGAAATAAACTTTTCCCTCCATTTTGAGATATTTGAATTTTTGAATCTTTGACTCTTTGAATCCAATTTGAAATGCCATAATTAAAAGATCAATTGTCCATCCATAACTTACATATAAAGACCTCATATGACTTGGTAAACAAAAAGTCAACCTTCCATGGTTGACTTTGTTGACCAAAAGTCAACCTTGTGTGAATGGCTTCTAATTCTTATTGGCTATGATGTGTACCAATACTACCATTATGTCTTGACCA
Source organism: Lathyrus tuberosus (assembly GCA_022829125.1). Taxonomy (NCBI): domain Eukaryota; kingdom Viridiplantae; phylum Streptophyta; class Magnoliopsida; order Fabales; family Fabaceae; genus Lathyrus; species Lathyrus tuberosus. The sequence continues at coordinate 6,457,729 of JALAZF010000298.1, read as the reverse complement.
TAATTAGGTATTCCAACAGGCCAAGAAAAGTCAACATTCAAAGTTTACTTTGACCAAAAAGTCAACTATAGCACAATGGTCCCACAAGCTTGTTTCACAAGTGCATACAACAAGAAACCCTAATCCAGGAAGATTGATGGGATTTTTGGCATAATTCAACATCTTGTTCCATAAAAAAAGGAAACCTTTGAATCAATGACGTTACATGCAGATACAAGTACAGATGAATATTTCTAAAATGAATGATTGAGGTAAATATATGCAGATGAATAATGAGTCATGAGCCAAATGAAATGAGAATAGGTAGGGCAAATTTTGGGGTATGACATATTGTAGTAAAAATAATAGAAAATGCAGTCAAAATACACAAGAGCAATGCATTTTCCCAGTCCATAACATATTTACAGCAGTAAAATCAAACAAAATATATTCAAATTTGCAAAAAGCAAAGTCATATGGCCCGCGCTCATTCCATTCCATTCAAATTCCACACAAAAACCTACAACAAAACTCTGCCAAATTCCTAACCCCCCTCACCAAAAGCTCTAAATCCTAACTATTCAGAAGATTCACCTTGGATCTCTGATATAATGAGCTTAGCCTACTGTAGCACCCCAAAATTTGGCCTCTATTTCTTCATCTTTTTGGCTTATGTTTCATTTCATTTGTATCTTCATTTATGCATTTGCATGAGTCTTCCAGGACATGGGATCAAGGTGAATTTCTCGCAGTTCAGAGCTTTCTTCAGTTCAAAAGTTGTTTCAGCCGTCAAAGTTTTCAAGCATTTATTTTGCTTAACAAACGATTTGATTATTTCAAAGTAAAAAACAGTAACCATCAGAGGCTCCAACATTTATTTTGTTCGGTGATTTGGTATCGGACTGTATTTTTCTAGTAGAGTATTTTTGGTTCAAAAGAGAATTCACAGCTTATTTCAGGCATTATTCTGGTGCAATATCAAATGACAAGTTTTAGAGGCGGAACAGGGCTCATAACAAGTGGCAGCGGGTGATTTTCCAAGCTTTCCCTCCAAAAGGCGCCAAAATTCAAATTTTTGATGTGTTAATCGATTAACACATTTTGCCTTGCAAATGGTTAATCGATTAACACGAGGAATTTTTGGCAAGAAATTTCAATTTTCAGCACTGCACCATTTTCAACTCACTTTGATCACTTGGGTTCATATTTGCATCAGTAGAAGGATCTAGAATGCTTCCAAATTTTGGTTTATTTTAAAGTTAACTTCACTTTCCCTCCAAAATTCAAATAATTTCACTCCTAATTCCATTCCTAAAACTAACCCTCATTCAAACCCACACTCCAAACCTCATTTACACTCCAAACCTAGAGCTTATTTAAGTAAATTTACTCCAAACCTCACACAACTTCACTCATTTTTCCGATTTTTTTACACTTCACATTCCAATTCTCTCAATTCTCTCTCACTTTTTCACTCTCCATTTTCATCTTCAACCTTCACTAGAGCTCCATAACCAAAAAGCTTCACAAATTGTACATTGCAATTTGTGAATTCTTGAGCTAAACCTCCATCACATCATCATCCTTTAGTCAATTCTAAAGTTGAAGGTTATTTGGATCTTGATCAAATTTTGGAATCACTTCTTGAAGAGTTTTTGGATTATTTTTTGATAATTGCTTTGATCTTTAACTTTTCTTGCTAGAAATTCATTGGATCTTTGATTTTCTGTGCTTGATCGGTCAAATTCAGTTGGCAACACTTACCAAAGCAAATCTCCAGTTTACAGGTTGGTAATTCTTAGATCCAAGTTTATTTTAGCTTATTTACAACTTGTAGCGCGATTTTTGTGGTCCTGAGTCACGATCGCTTGGGTACTACAGTTTGATTCATTTTTTATCCTATTGAGCTGATTAAGGAAGGGAAATAGATGTCTCCAATTAACCCTGCTTGCATAGTGAGTTTGAACAGCGGTTTGTTAGGTCACATATGCTATGTGGATGTGGGGCCCTTCTTCGGTTTATTTTGTTAAAATTACAATGTTTGGATCCTTTGCGAGGTTTTTGGTAAGATGTTAGGATTTGGTGCTTTTGGGGTTGATATATGGGTTTTTTTTATTAGTATGCTCGCTAAGATTTTTTCAATCTTATGCCTACGTATTTCCATTTAATGAAACAGGGAAATCAGAGCGATCGTAGTTCCTCCTATTCTATGGGAGGAAAGAGGTTGTTTTGGTGTCTTGTTCAAAGCCCAAGATATGAAGCTAAAGGTGGTTTGTATCTTGTTCAAAGCCCAAGATGTGAAGCTAAAGGGTTTTGGCTGAGAGAGAATTTGTCATCTCTAAAGAGGAGTTGTTGATGTGTGTATGCCGTGAGCAAGGCATGACTTTGATGCTAAAAGGTTGATTGACTCAACCGTGGTTTTCTTTATACAATGCCTAAGAGGATGCTATTGACCCAATAAGAGGGTGTTTATTATTTGTCTCGTACGAAGCCCGAGATAGAGGCTAAAAGGGTTGACTCAACAAGAGAGTACTAACAAGTGACTGACTCAACAAGAGAGTGCTTTTATCTGTCCTGTATAAAGCCCAAGACGGAGGCTAAAAAGGTTGACTCAACAAGAGAGTCTGAAGGTGATTGACTCAATAAGAGAGTCTTTTATACTCAACAAGAGAGTGTTTTGTTGTCTCGTACAAAGCCCGAGATAGAGGCTAAAAAGGGATTGACTCACCAAGAGAGTCTTTTATACTCAACAAGAGAGTGATTCATATGTGTCTTGTATGAAGCCCAAGACGGAGGCTAAAAGTTTGACTCAATAAGAGAGTGTTTTATACTCAACAAGAGAGTGTTTTATATCTCGTACGAAGCCCGAGATGGAGGTTAAAAGTTTGACTCAACAATAGAGTCTAAAAAGGTTAGCTCTATTGGGGAGAATCATTTGTACAAAGCCCAAGAGGAGGCTAACTGTGCTTGTGACTGTTTTAGTTGAGTGACAGGTCCAGTGTGTTGGATAAAAGAGAAAATCAGTTCTTATGAAGAGAAAGATTGTGAGTAAGGTTGTGATCGGAGGATCAGGGTTATTTCCTGTTCTTTAAGGAAATGGGAAATCCCAAGGGTATTGAGACTGTTCAAGTCTACTGGTGTTCGAGAAATAGATTCACAGATAGCGAAGGCACATTGTATAATGCCTGAGAGAAGGATGGTATATTAAGGGATGAAGGTCTAGACTCTTTTGAAAGACTGCTCTATTAAGATTACTAGTTTCTGTTCCTATACCTTTAAGAGGCTGTCGGGACAATTTGTATGAAGCCCAAGAGGAGGCAGGAAACTTTTAAGAAGCCGAAGGGACAATTTGTACGAAGCCCAAGAGGAGGCTCTCTTCGCTGAGGAAGAATCATTATACAAAGCCTAAGAGGAGGCGGTGAAAACTTCTAAGAAGCCGACGGGTCCTTGTACAATGCCCAAGAGGAGGCGGGGATGCTTTTAAGAAGCCTGTGGGTCCCCAAATCCCGAGAAGTTCAAGACATGCCATTCACTGAGAATAGATCAAGCCAAGAAAGTTCGAGAATTTGGAAGAAACTCAAGAGATCCCATTCACGGAGAAAAGATCATCTCTGGGGAGTTAGAGTTTCTTTGACAATTTTTAAGGGTGACAGTCTGAGAAAGGGCTCACCGAGAATGCTGCCTTTCACGTTTCCATATTGTTTAACCCCAAGAGGAGAGAAGAGTGTATCTGGTAATCCTATGTGGGATCTAGCTTTATCTGTATTTAAGAGTGATCAACAGGGCTTTACCTAATGCTAGACGTAGTTGCCGGGGAAAACACTAAATAACTATACTAGTATTACACAGTATATAAAGTATATGAAAGAAGACTTACAGTGAGCATCCCCACAATACAGTTATATATATATATATATATATATATGAAAGCGGTAAATGAAAGCAGGTAAACACTTACTCGGTTGTAGGGCTTCCATGTTGTTTGGTTAGTTGTTCAACAAAGAGAAATTGAAAACAACAGTATATTTCAAAATCAAAGGAGAAAGTACTTTGAAAAGGAAATTGTTGGGGCTTACAGCTCAAGGAGAGGTCCGAGGTTTTATCAGTGATTGCACTGTTGTTTTGAATTTGTACAGGGACTTATAAAAGTGATTGCGGCCCAAAAAAGGTTTTCTGTACAAAGGGATGGGTCTTACACTCTCTCAAGAGGCCCAAAGGTTTATTTTTATACAAGTGGTGGGACTTACAGCTCACGGAGAGGCCCAGGGTTATTTGTTTGAAAACGGCGATTGCGCCGAAGTTTTTCTTTTAACACAGATGGACTTATACAATGTCTGAGGCCAAAAATGGTTTTGGTTAAAAGGGGACTGGGTATTACACTCTATTAGAGGCCCAAAATGTTTTGAATGGGTCTTATAGCTCGAGGAGAAGCCCAGATGATTTATTCTTTGAACTGGCGATCGCGCCGAGATTTTTGAAAACACCGTGGGTCTTATACAATGACGGAGGCCCAAACTATTTTGGTTTCAAAGAGGGATTGGGTCTTACACTCTATTAGAGGCGTAAAATGTTTTGAATTGGTCTTATAGCTTGAGGAGAAGCCCAAGGTTTTTTTTTTTTGGCAACGGCGATCGCACCGAGGTTTTTGATGGTATCGGGACTTATACAATACACTGAGGCCCAAATCATTTTGGTTTAAAAAAAAGGGTTGGGTCTTACACTCTATTAGAGGCCCAAAGTGATTGAAAAAGATTTGTTGAAGGTGGAATCAATCAAAACCCTAATTTCATCATTTTAAAAGTAAATTCCTTAAAGAAAATCAATAAAAAATGATAAAATAATAAATAAGCTTGAATAAACAACTTGTGATTTTTGGTTAAGGTTTAAAATATTAGGTTTTAATCACAAGATGAATTAAAACTCATTTGGTTTTGATTTTCAAGATGAGCATTCACTTTTAAAATGTTGAAAAATAATTAAAAATGAATTTATTCACAAAAATACTAATTATATTAAATAAATGATATAAACTTAATTTTTTTATGGAATAAAATATTTCAATATTTTTGTAATTTTTTGCAAAAAGAACCAATAAAAAATAAGAAAATTGGGAGAGTTATTAATTTTTCAAATCATTAAAAATAATAAGAAAAACAAATAAAAAGTGAAAAACAACAAAAAGAGGATCTGGGGCGAGGGGGATTCGAACCCCAGACCTCTTGTGTATAGGGCACACGCCTTACCACTGGGGTGGTGATACATCCGTTGATTGAAACACAACCATAAATATACAAGGCTTGCCTTGTTTTTGGCCTTGTCTGGTCAGAAACGTAAAGGTCTTAACTTTCTCATTTCTACATGGATTGAGGCAAAATTTAGGTCTATCCTGCCTAGAATTTCACAAGGAATCCAATGGTGGTAGTGTTTTTTTCAGATCATGCTCCTATTGAAAAACCCGATAGTGGTTTTGAAATAGGCCATGATTTGCATTTTCTGTGCCATCTCTTGATACAGGTGTGAATTACATGGTAAATTAGTTCAAACACAACACATATAACATGTTTAAGAGATGCATGACCAGTGGACTTCAAAAGAAAGCATGATTCAAAGAATCCAAGTTGTGATGCTTACCTCTTTTTGGAGCTTTTGAGCAATCTGCCAAGTGCCTTGTTCCAGAAATGTTTTGATGCTTTGAACAACCTCAAATGATCCCTTGGAAGCTTTTAGGATGGTTGGAATCAGCTGGAAACCTCAGAAGTGGAAACTGGCCCTTTCTTGCAAAAGGGGCAAAAGTGGCCAAAATAACAACTCTCTCAAATGGTGTTCCAGATGTGTGGATCCATTTGTGACAGTTCAAGGATGATATTTGGAGTGTATTTGATGCTTTATCTGGTTTGGAAAGTGACTGATTCAAGACATGGCTTGAAAAATGCACAAAAAGGCCTATTTTGAGGTTTTTATAGGTGACTTTGTGATTTTGGTGTTACAGGTCACTTGTGAGGGTTTGGACAGCTTAGATATGACATATTGGATGTGTTTGGATCATAAGTTGTGATGAAATTGTTCCCCAACTCAAAAACTCAGAGTTACCTTGCAAAAGAAGGCATTTTTTCCAAGAGAAAGAGATTTTGAGGAAAGCAAGTGTTGTAGTGCTTTGGTGTACTTAAACTGAGCACAAATGAGCTCTATTTATAGTAGAGCAAGTTTGTTTTGGCTGCAATAGTGAATGGCAACTGCAACATAGGTTTGGCCAATGTTGAGCAATGAGAATCCAAGTCTCCTCTAGCCATTGACTAGAGGTTAGGGCACAGGCTGCTGGTCCCCTTGGTCTTGGATAAGTCTTGATTGAATTCAGTTACAAATGTGTCAGTCCATGCCACCTTGATGCATCCATTAAATGCTCCAATCCAAAATTGGAGTCTTGTCCCTCTTTTAGGGATTTCTAGGTTTGGCATGCTATTTTTGGTTCCAAAGACTTGGGAGGCTTGGGATCAGAGTTGGTTCCTCCTTGGTCCCCCTTGAGGTGTTCAGATGGATAGAGTTGCTTGTCATTTGTACAAATTGGGCAAATCGAGCAAAATGCACAAATCTGCCTTGCTTTGGCAGTTTTCAGCAAGGCATATTGCCATTGTCATATCTCATGGCCCAAGTGGAATTTGATGGAGTTCTTGACCATTTTGGAAAGCCCTCATATGATGCAATAACTGTTTGATCATAATTGGCTTTGATACCTTTTGGATCCAAGTGAAAAATGCCCACATTTGGAAAAAAGTGAAGGCAGATTCTGACTTAGTGAAAATTTCACTAAGTGTTGGAAAAAAGTGACATTTTCACTTTTTGTGATTTTGATCATTCCATAACTGAAAATCCATGAGGAATTGGAATGAGTCATGTTTAAAGCTTTTGTAGAGGGCCATGAGAGCTACAAATCCAGCTTTGGATGGGGAAAATGTGTAACATCCTAAAATTTTCCCTCTTGATATTGCCTAGCTTATGTTTCATTGCATTGCATTTGCACCTCATTGCATCACATAGCATACACCTTGCATAAGGGCATGTGATCAGTGGACTCCAGAGTATTGATCATCCAAGGCAAGAGAGCCAGAGCCAAGGGTCTCCCAACAAGCCTCAAAGGTCTCTTATATCATATATCATCTCACTTTGTTCCCACAAGTCATTGGAAGATGGGAATTCATCAAGAAGATTGGACAGTTCATCATCTCCTAACCAAAAGCAGTCAAAATTAGGGTTTTTGATTCAAGCCCTCTCCTGAGGAAATTTTGGTTCAAACTTGATCTCAATATTTTCTACATGATATCAAGTATCTATGGATGGAATATTGACCATTGGTTCATTTCAGAAGAAGTTCAATTGGTCAGTTGCTTGAGAAGCTAGGAATTGGGGAAAAAGTCAATTGTGCAGTGAAAAAGTCAACTCATGACTTTTTAAAGTCAAATTCATGAAATTCAAGTTACATATGGTCAATGGACAAGATTTGATCAAGAAATGATGGAGTAATTATCAAAAATTAAGAAATGTACAAAGTTTCCATTTTTAGAAACTTAGGGTTTCCAAAAATGGCAAGTTTGGACCATTTTGCACTACACTTTAAGGCTTCCTTTCTTCAAGATAAAAGCTTCAAACCTCAGACCCAAGTTAATCCAATCAAAGATCACATGCTAAGCTTCAAATCCATATAAATAACTCTTCCATTGGATCAAAATTGAGGGAGTTATGATCAATCAAAGTTTGGTAAAATCAAGGCAAAAACCAAGTCATGGCAAGGCAAGTTCAGGTCCCCCAGGCCATAATTTCATCAAACACTTGGTGTGCCAAATGTCAAGCCATTTTTCTCATGGAAGAAAACTTCAAATGAAATAATGTTGAACATCAAAGTTGTTCATCTCAATGCCCTCTTCAACTTTGATGTTGGACATTTTTCCATTTGAACAAGTTATGGAAGAGTTATGATGGTCCAAACATAGGGGTCTCACTCTGAAAATCCACAAGGCCATTGTCATGCACACTATGCAGGTTGCCACGCCCATAAACCAGTTTTTTACACTTCAATTCATGACCATTTTTATGCACCTTAGAGTTTTAAATTCACTTTGATCCAAACATCAAACATGCTCCTTGATAGGTCCTTGATCCATAGGCTTTGGAATCATTCAATTTCATGAGCTATCCATGAAGATATTCATCCCTGAAGTTCATTAATCTCATTCTGATTTGGCTAATCCAAAAGTTGAATTGTTGTACATTGTTCATGGTTTGATTACTCAATTCACATGCATGCTTCACCATCCAACTTTTTCCTCTTTTGAATCAACATGATCCTACACATACATACATGCCACGCTATCATACATTAAAGAGGAAAACAATGAAACTTGCCTACTAAGTTTCATGCTGCAGAACATAACCTCATCACCCTTCATTCCAATCACCACCCTAGCTGCCATGAGCTTCTCCACACCTTAATCAAACTTACCAACCCGTGCCACTAACTAACTGACTCAGTTAGTTAACTCAGAACTCACCTAAATCACCCACTTAACTCTCTTTCTAACTATTAACCACACTAGTTAACACCTTAACTCAACATATATATGCTAAGCACACACAGATTTTGGAAGGGTCTCTCATTTTGCTACATTTCACAAATCCTTCTCACTCTTCTCTCTGAAAATTCTCTTTGCACTCTCTCTCATTGCACGAGCCCTTCATTGTTTCATTATCATCATTTGTTCATCATTGTTCAAGAGCAAGCAAGAACAAGTTCACTTCCTCAAGCACGGTTTCATTGCATATTTGAATTTCTCTCTATTCTCTTCATCTCCAAGCAACTACGAGCATTTATTTTGCTCAACAAGTTCAAGAGTTCAAGTGCTCATCTCTGGATTTCTGAAGATCCAAAATTTCTCCAAATTTTAGGTTCCTCTTTCTCAACTTTTTTCACTGAGTATAGCTTGTTTTCATGATGATTTTGGCTTAATAGAAGCAATGTGACATTTCCGGCTAGTTGATAGACCTCTTAGAGGTGTAGATCCAAACCTAGGGCAAATTTCTCTTGTTCGATTCTCTCTGATCATGCATTGTTTGTGAATTTGGACTGTGGATTCTTGTTCTACATGACTTCCTCTTCATTTTGATAGGCGGTTTGTAGATTTATGGAAAATGTGATGCTTGCAGGAGGCCGGAGAGTGGCCGGAGAAGATGACCGGAGGTCCTTCTCCGGCCGGTGAGGTTGGTTTAGGGTTTTATTTCCAGAACCTATCATGACCGTCTGATTTGCTTAATCCAATGCTTGAGAATCTGCCAGCACATTAATGAATGTGTTGCTTATCACGTGCCATCTTTTTTATCTCAGATATTTGCATGAGTGTGTGTGTGTGTGATAATTGGGATGTGCCTTGCATGTGAGACGTTGGATGGATATACTTTCGTGATTGATATATTTTGACTGCATCTAATGGCTCAGATTGAGTCAAGTGTTTGATTGCGCGTGCACCATATCACACACACGCATGTTTGTATTGGACTGGGTTTCTAATTACTACTTGCACACCCTCATTTTAAGCCCAAACAATTTTAAACTGACATTTTACTCACGCTGCACCCCTTGCTCCATTTCTTTTGCATTTTATTTTTCTTTTTCTATATTGTTTGATTTTCTTTTATTAAAAATAATAATTCAACTCTAAAAATTCTAAATAAATTCACATGTTATCTTGACACATAAAAATAATTTTCTATTATTTTTAATTCTGACTTTATTGATTTTTGTTTATATTTTCATATTTTATTTTTAATTTCCTTTTAAATGATGTCCTTCATTGATAGTTAATCTTTCCCATTTTATTTCTCTTAACCCACATAATCTTTTGCAATCATTCTTTTTTGTATTTGTTAAATAACATCTGAAAGCATCTAAAAATATTTTTATTTTATTTTTAAAACCACTTTTGCATAGCATTTGGAATTCATTTTGTTTCATCTTTCTTAGTGACCTTTTGCGAGTTCTTGGACATTAATTGAACATGTTTCTGGTTGAGTTTTGAGCTATGCTTTTGATATGTGATCCCATTCTGAATTAGATGATTTTTGTTTTATTTTCACATTTTTTTTCAAGTTTCTTTCTATTTTTGCCTTGTGGATTGATTACATGTCTCATTGTATGCCTATGTTATGGTTTTGTGTCATATTGCCTATGGTCTCTTGAGATGATTGATGTTATCTTTTGACATATGTTTACTTGGATATTATAGGTCATGTATGTCAAATTATAGGTCTTCCATGTTTCCTTTTGACATATTTTGCAATTGATGTTCATCTTGCATCCATACTCAATTGTGCATCTATCACTTATTCTTCTTCAATATAGTTTGTATGTATCCCATATTGGTATGTCATCTACATTCATTCTTGTATGTTCCTCTACTGTATATAGATCATTTCATCCATTTTCATTGACTCATAATGTCATATCATATGCATTGCAATTACATGAACATTTGAAGCATGTTTCATTTTGTATGAACCTCAAATTGTGTTCTCTTCTTCTTAATTTCTAATGTGACTTGTGTATGAACCAAACTTGTTCATTTGTGCATTATCATGTCATAATATGATGTATGCTTCTGACCTTGGCATTTCATTAAGCATAAATGCATGTTCACTTTGCATCTTTGTTCATCTTTCATCCACTATTTTCATAGTACTCTTCTTTTATGTTTAAGGCATTGTTTGTGTAAAGTTTGTTGGTGTTTGATCTCTTAACCTTAAAGAACATTCTTATGGTTTAGGTTCTGACCTTGAGTGCTTTTCAACCTTTAGGACCTTTATTCTTTAGTTCTTAACTTGTTTGGTCTTTACTTGTTAGTCTTTCCTTATTTCTTTACTTGTAAATGGTTTTGCTAACATTTTTAGGGGCTTATGGTAAGACAAGTGTGTGGATATGCTTCCACATACAACCTCTTCTCTTCCCTTTTTAAGCTTTCAATTTGTGTTTGTGATAAGCATCTAATGCTTTCTTTGTTCAATCTCTTTCATCCCTTTTGAATTCTTAACTTAACTTCCATCTTGGAAGTAAGTTAGAACTCACTCTTCTTCTCTTTCCTTTTAGACTTAGGTTTCTAAACCTCACTTAACCATTAGGAACATCCATGTATGATAACTTTAGGGTTTGAGTCTTAGTCTCCCTCATTAGATTTTACCTTTCTTAACCTTTGAGTCTCTTTTCTTCTCATCTCAAAACAAAAAGCAAAAAACACTTAATAAAGGCATGACATATATTATATTTAAGCCTTTCATGTGAGAATAAGATAGTGAGGGGTCTTCTCTTACTTTCTTAGAATGTTTAGCATACGTCCCATCTTGGGTCGATATGTGAGGCATTCGATCCTACGTGAAGGACTTAAATACAATATGCGTTATAAACACAAAATAACCAAAACACTTCTTTCTAAAAAACTTCAAACAAACAATAACGTCTTTCCCTCGGGAATTCTCTTCTCATCTTCTTCATTCTATTCCTTAAGGACTCGTCATGTCCGTTCTACCGCAAACAGGTAACGCCTAAGTCTCCATACAGCGAGCTGCAACACCTAACTGCTGGGACGCGCAATCTGAAGTTTCCGCTAAAAAAACACAAACAAAGCAACCCTTGTTGAGGGGAACTACGTCGCTCTGATTCTCATGTTCCTGATGAGATACATAGGCAGTGGGGTAGGCCCCATTCGAGCACTTCTTTTATTTTCCCTACATTTGTTTCTCGTTTTCTCTCAGTTCCTTTTCCAGCATCTTTTCTATCACCCTTTGAGTAGTACTTCAAGCGTGGATCCCGTCGAGTACGACGGACGTGAAGGGGTACGATAACCTTCCCTTCACGTAACCGACTCCCTTACCCTTTTTCTTTGGTTCGCGAGACCTCGTTCTTTCCTTTCTCCCGGGTTTGTGCAGCATTACTATTCCCTTTCTTTGGGATAAAAATGCATGGCTGGCAACTCTTTTTTCCTTCTTCCGCACCACTTTCAAGTTTGTACTTGGATGAAAATCCCGGGAGCGACAGCTGGCGACTCTGTTGGGGACAGGTTGACCTCTTGCTGGTCCATCCCCTTTTTCGAGTCAATCCTAGCGCTTGTCTATTTTTCTTTCTTTGGGTGTTTACTATGATGTTGTACTTTGCTGTATTTGCTGTTTACTGCATTACTGCTTTACCGTACTATATTTACCGCATTTTAGCATTTTCATTTCAGATAATGTATTATACTATATTGTGATGTGCTGCTTTGTCTATTTGGCGGGATGGGGTATTCTGAAAGATAGGTCCAATACACAGGCCTGAGTGGACTTATGTTTAGCGTGTTTCATGTCCTCTCACGCTCCATTTCGGTGCGAGGAGGGAATATGAAACAGAATCTGGATGTGGTTCTCTCTAGAGAATTCTGCGTTGTGGATCTGCCACAATGGTAGAGCTATCTGGAAGAGCTGTTAAGTCTGGATGACCTTTTAGGATGACCCCTCTTTATTTTGAGGTGAATCAGAGGACGATCTCTTTGTATGGCGATAGCATTGTATCCTTCGGGCTGAATGTGCTATTACCTCTCATTTCGAGATCTGAATTTGAGAATCCTCACTTTCTAGTACATACATGTGAGATTGGGGGGATTGTTTACAGGTGTGCAAGAACCTTTGACCTTCAGCATACCCGGTTTCCTTATGTGTTCTGGATTTGTTACTAAATCTTTGATCCTGACTGGTTTCTTATTGTTCTGAATTTATTACCGGACCTTTGATCTTGGTTTTGTGTATTTCACCAAATTCAGACTGCAGTACAATGGATTCAGTAATATATGTTCAGCATTGATCACATGCCCTTGCATACATATCATCATTTGCATTTTTGCATTTAACCTTCATGTTTATTCATTTGCAGGGTATACTTCCTTTTAATTCTGGTTGACAGTTCCCTTTGTAGCTATGGATATTCCAAGAAAGTACAATGTACATTACACGTTCTTTGACACCAAGGTGGGTCAGTTACAGAAGATGGTTTCTCTTATTACTCCAGATTATGGGGTATGTTCAGAAAGGCTCATGGAGAGATTCTGACTATGGTTGATGATTTGAATGCTTCAGAGAGGAGTGTTATTCATACTTGCTTGCAGTTTTATGACCCACAGTTAAGGTGCTTCACTTTTTTGGACTTTCAGTTGGCTCTGATGCTAGAAGAGTATGCCCTTCTTCTAGGTGTTCCTTTCAAACACTAGATTCCTTTTAACTCTGATATGCGTCCTCCAATGCATGAGGAGATAGCTAAAGCTCTCCATCTGAGCGTACCTGTGGTAGAAGATAACCTCGCCACCAAAGGAGGTTTATCTGGTTTCATCTGGATTTCTTGGTTGCCAAAGCTGAAGAGTGTACTACTAAGGCTCAATGGGAAACAGTTTGTGTTATTCTAGCCTTGAGCATTTATGGGATTATGTTGTTTGCGGATGAGTCCAAGTTTGTAGACATGAGAGCCATCCATATCTTTGTGTTGAAGAATCCTATACCTACGCTCTTGGGTGACTTGTATTATTCTGTGCATTATAAGAATAAGAAGAAACGAGGGGGATTGGTTCGATGTTGTGCACCTTTGTTTCATAAATGGCTCATGAGACACTTACCTAATTCATAGGCCTTCTTGGATCCTCATCCTTCAATGAATTGGGCTAAAAGGCTGATTAAGTTGATGGCAAAAGATATTCGTTGGTTTGATCAAAGAACGATGGGTGGGAATTTTATCAGCAGTTGCGGAAGACATTCAAATGTGCCACTCTTGGGAATAAGGGGTTGCATCAATTACAATCTTGTTATCTTAAGAAGACGGTTGGGATTTGCTTTAATAGATCCTCCGAGGGATAGTGAATTAGAAGAATCTTTATTTTTCCCTGTAAAAGATAATATTTTGTTAGTAAGGCAAGCGGCCGGAGCCTGGGGCAATTTGTAAACAAAAGGTAAAGTTGTCTTTGGCAAGTGCAATAGTGTGTCTTCTTCTCAGTATGATGCATGGTTGAAAAGAAGAGTTCAGATCACCCTTTTGCTGTTCTCTATGGAAGAACCATCATATCCAGTTGCTGCTGAACCTGTGACCATGATAAGTGTTGTTGAATATAACAAGCATAAGGCGGAAAAGGACAAGGCAGTCAAGATGAATGAGAAGTTAAGCGAAGGACTTCGAAAGACGCTTTGTGATAAGCGTAAGGTTGAGCATGAAATTCAAAAGTTGATTGAGCGCCATGAGGAAAATGAGAAAAGAATTGCTGAGGACACTGTCTATATTCGCAAGATTAAACAAAATGAGATGGCGTTAAACGAGGCGTGCAAGCGTATCAACGAGTAGTTGGCAAAATCTGAAAATGCGCTTTCCAAAGGGCAGCAGAGATGGGATGAGTTCTCCGAGTGCCGAAGGAAGATTGAAGCAGGAATCAAGGCTGAAAATGATGAGTTGAAAAGGAATTTGAAGAGTAAAGACAGCGAATTTCTCAAGAAACTTAGTTCAGCTAACCGAGAGATTGAAGATCTGAAAGTTTGCGCTGGAGTAAAGAAGGTAAAAGATTTAGCTATTAAAGATCAAATCAGGAAGTTGGAGGAAGCTGTCAAGATAAGGAGTCAACTGATCAGGAGTCTTACAGAGCATCCTAATGATCCCGTTACCGAAGCACTTCTCAAGGAGGTTAGGGAAGACTTGTATGGGCTTAGTGTCTGAAGCATTTTCATTATTGTTCTAAGAACTCACCATCAGTCTTGTTGATGGGTTTTCTTTTGATTGTATTCATGCTTTCAGTTGTATTTTTTCAGAACAAATTTTTATTTGACAGTTCCACACCTAGTTGTGGGTTTTCATTTATGCTATGGGTATTTCGTTTTGGTAGATTCTTCATCAGATTATACAATGGTTCACACACTCACTGGGGCGTATATGATGGATATTCTGATTCACTAATGTGCACCTCTGATGTTCTATCAATATTAGCAGTTGCAGGTGTATGTGTTACTCCATTGCAGTCAAACTGGAATCGAGGGAATGAATACCCTAGAATGAATAAACATGACATTGCATAGCATATATCATTTTGCATTTTGTTGCCTGCTTTTCAGGTACTCGTTGCAGGTCCTCTAACCTTTATTTGGTTTCAGGCACTATAGCTGATATCCACCAGTACGCAACTAGCAGAAACCAAGGTAAAATCATGGATCAGATGCAAACTGAAGTGACGAAGATGAAGGTCCGGCTGGGGCATTTTATGATGGACATTCAGGCGTTGTCCCGAGGTCAGGAACTGCTGCGAGAAGAAGTCAACCAGATGAAGACTCAAATGGGCCTGGTCATGGAAATCTTGAATAAGGTGCTAAAAAAGGAAAACGACCATGTGCCCGCTTCCACAACAGAGGTCTTTACTCCTCTCATCTCTTTAGGGTTTGCCCTAGATCATGGATTACTTCGTGAATCCCCTACGTAAACTAAAGTTTCAAACCTCTCTCATCAGCAATCATCTCCTGCTCCTCAAGAGGATCCTAAGTCAAAGGGGCCTAAGAGGAAGTTTGATCCCATTCCAATTCCGTATGCGCAGTTGCTTTCTTATTTGCTCGAGCTCAAACTGGTTGAACGTGTTAGTTTGGGACCTCTGCCCACAAAGCTTCCTCTGGGACCTAATGCTAATGCTAGATGTGAGTTCCACTCTAGGGCACCTGGTCACAATGTTGAGAATTGTACAAGGTCCAAGCATAAAGTCCAAGAGCTCATTGATTCAGAGGCAATCAAGTTTACATCAGTTGGCACTGGTAAACAAGGTGACTTTACTCCCATTGTTGCAAAGGAACTGGGGACTCCCTCCTTTTCCAAAGGATCCACCTCGCATCAGGGATCTCTTCCACAACCCTATGTTGCAGAAGATCTACGTCAGCAACCCTTGTTCGGGCCTCGGGTGGGAAGGAAAATACAGGAGCAGATTGGGCGCCCAAATCAGCAGCAGCAGAATTATCAGCAGCAGAGGCAACTCAGACCAAGAAGGCCCAAGAGGATATTTGATCCTATTCCTATTCCTTACAGTCAGTTGTTGGCTCGCTTGCTCAAGAGTTCGCTGATCCAGCTGAGGAATGCCATGTCAATGCCATACCCTATTCCTCCGGACTATAACATGAACGCTAGCTGTGAGTTCCATTCAGGAACGTTTGGGCACACACTTGATAACTGTAATGTGTTCCAACACAAGGTGCAAGATTTGATTGACTCAAAGGTCATCACCCCAGATGGTACCCCCACAAGGTGAAGCTTCTTTATCAGAGTGAGCACTCGAGGCTGCAAAGACATCATCAGAAGCAATAAGTCCAGATGGAGTCAAGCCTCCTCAACAAGGACAATCATTTAGCTTTTTTACTGCATTCTCATGTGTAGCTTTTTATGTTTGTCAAAACATTTATATGCATGCATGAAATCCGTTTTTCTTTTTATGTTAATCCTAATAAAGCGCACATGTTTGTCCTGAAGTAATCCATTCGTATTCACTCATAATTTTGTATATGTGCATTGCAATACCAATTTTCTTACTTAAACTCTTGAGGGAGGATGATGAGTTGAAAACGCAAAAATCTCAAATTGTGGGCTCTTGGATAAAACCCTGTTGAGGATGTACAGGCATTGTTTCGAACCCCCAAACACTGGATATATAAGGGAGATAGACCCTCATTAACCCCTTTGAGCCTTGAAGTAGGAGTTCCTTTTCGTATGAAAAAAACCCTCACATTTAACCCAGGGGCAGGGTAGGCGTCAGTTAAGTTGACCGAGCGTTCAAATTTCAAAAGGAGTGTGCATCTGAGGATCCATTACCTTCTATTCCACCGTCAAGAGGTCAAGAGATGTGAAACCACAATGGTTATCCATCAGCAATCAAAGAGTGAGGCAGTCACAACCTTTTCAACAAAGTCAAGATAAGCCAGTGTCACACGATTTGTTTCGAAAAAAAAAGAATAAAAAAAAAGAAAAAGCCCGCTAAGTCGAAACTTGAAAATAAGCGACTTAGGCAAAAGTTAGGGCATCTAGCTGGACTTCAAAATCTAAAGATTCAAAAGAATCAGTCCAGACAAAAATTAGGGATAAAAAAAAGGTAAAAGAATGCGAAAGAGAAAAACAAAAGGATTACAAAAGAAAATCCTCGAGCAAGAACAAAGTCGTGTGACTACGAACAAAAGACAAAGGGGTGACTGCCACTCCAAAGCCTCATTGGGTGTCGAACCATCAGATGCATGGGTTTCTTAAAGATCACAAAATCTTTTTGAGAGGAGAATGCTTGTGCAAATTAGCTGAATGTAGGACTGGAGAACATCACGAAGAGTGGATGGGCACCAATAAGCTTTGAGCCATAAACCATTTTTCTCAAAACCGTGAACCAGGCCACGATTCAACCCTCAAAAGTCCTAATTGAAACAGGGTTATTCCGAAAGCATACTACCAAGAGATAGCGTTCCTGACTCCTGTGAGTTGTGCTAAAAGTTCTTTGTTGGTGTTGCATATGCATTGCATTCTTTCATTCAAAAATTAATGTCGTATCCTAACCCGTGATCTGCTCACAAAGGGTTTGCGACATCTTTTTAGTAAAACTTCAAGATTAACATGTGTGTTGCGTTAGAATTTTCATTCTCAGAATAAAACATTTTCTGCTTTCATACATTTGTTTGACATCAAAAGAAGTCCAGAAGCTTAATCTTGCCGAGTTGAGAAGCCTGAAACTCCCGAAGGACAGCCACATCCAGTGGTACTTCCTCAGGAAACTTTGTTGAGCAGGGGCTTTCCCAACAAGTTGCGTTAAGACGTAGTCGAGTTGGGGTAATCATGTCGACTCATCTCTTTAAGGTGTAGCTAATTTGGGCCAATCACGTCGAGAAACCTCTTCATAGTTCAGCCAAACTGGGGCAATCACTTCGAGATTCAAATCTCTCCAAAGGAAGGTATTCTGGGTCTTCCTTCGAAGATTAGTAGTCAGGGGCAAAACCACTTCAAGGTTCATACTGGGGCAGGCCATCCCAAGAGCACGAGAAGTTAGTCCATCCAGACGACTGATCAGCCTATCCAGGGTTCAGAATACTGGGGCAGAATATCTCATAGTGATATGAGATTGTTCATGAATCTTCTCGAGGCGAATTCCTCTGTAGACCATACAGTCTGAGCCAGTTACTTCGAGATCCGACGAATCTCTCCAAGAGTTTGAAGACATTGAGGCATTTTGGATGTCAAGTCTTCTGTAAAATCCTCTTGAGACCATACTGTTGTTCATGCATATGCAGTCAATCAGCCAAAAGGTTTGAAACGAATAGGCATTCCAACCCAAGTCATTGGGGGTCCCCTGTCTTCAATAGGTTTCATTAATCATGTTCCCAGTAAGAGATGCATCAAAACCTTTCTCCCCAACAAGTGATGGTTCGGAGTTGGATTTTCTCAGCTGCTGAAGTCATATCCGGCACGGGGCATACGTGCATATCCTTTTGCTTGCAGGTAGCAGCCTCAAACTAGGCTCAAAAACAAGATTGAAGCCTTTCTGAGATTATGGCTCATTTCTTCCAAACAAGTAATCACTTATCCCCATGCAGAATGTCGGGGCAATCCTGTTCAGGAAAGGGTTCACATGTCACCCTTGTGTCACAACGTTTACTGAGTGAGTCTATCATTTGGTCGACGGTCGTTCGCGACGATTCGATATCGACAAGTTAATGACCACTGGGTATCGTTGTATCTTATTAAGTCGATTCTCTCATTCAGTACTTCCAACAGCTACAAGCTTTTCTGTGTCGATAATGGTTGCAAATTCCCCTGTAAAGTTGCTTCGCAGACTTCGCCGTTAATGTTCAAGACTCAGTGAGTGTCCAGGAGTTGGAAGATGCCAAATCTTCTGTAAAATTCCCTTATGACAATCTTTTCAGGTCAGCCTTGTAACCTGGGGAAAAAGTGAGTTTGTGATCCTCCCAAGCATGGGGGCATCTTGAAATCCTTCTGACAAGATGTGGTCCATATCTATTATCTCCAATAGAGTGACCTCTCAGTTACTGTATTTTAGCTCAAGTCTCAGTCTTTGTTTAAGAGTTTGAAGATACTTGGTCTTCTGTAAAATCATCTTAAGGGGCATCCCCAGCACGAGACGATTTGAAGTGGTTCTCCCCAGTAGAGTTTGCGTAAACTCATTATCTCCAGTGGAGTCGTCAAACAGAAAATTCGCCTAACAGGGGGAATTGTGGCACTTATCCTAAGCTCGACAGTTTTGTTTCTCAATGAATTACCGTGGATTTGCATTGTGTTTTCCCAGCAGATCTCTAGGGACTCTTTCTCAGCATGTTGCAACGGAACATCTTCCAACCAGGATTTGCGTATCCCTGACGAAGTAGCTCCGATCCCCAGCAAGATCGTATCCCCGGTAGTTTGTTCTCAGCAAGAAGAGACTGTAAATTCATTGCTTAGCAACCAGGGCTAAATACGGTGGCATCCCCACAGAATTCAGCATTGAATCTTGTTAGTAATACTCCCCAGCTGAGTTATTCTTTCTCCCCGTAGAGGTTTAGCAGATCAACGGAATCTCTTCCTCAGCAGAGTGTTAGTACATTCTTTCCCCAGCCGAGTCAGAAGGCTGATTATCCCCGCAGAAGATCTTGGGTTTGATAGATCCCCAAGCAGAGTTAATGATTCCATTCCTCAGCAGAACTTCATTCAGAAAGTTCTCATCCCCAGCGAAGTTCCTCGAGCAGAATAATCTCTCTCTAGGGCAGAGTCATTCCAGTGGAAAATCCTTCAACAGGATCATCACGCCTCAGCGCACCTGCAAGCCAATTTATTTTTGGCAATTTGTGGCAAGCGTTATCCCTGGCAGAAGGGTTAATCCCCACAGAGCAATTGAAGGATCGAACAATGATCTTTTCCCCGCGGAGTTGGATTCCTCGTCCGGAGTCTCTTTTGCATTTTCATATAGTTTGCATAGCATTTTCTAAAAGCGTAGCACTCCATTGATATGGAGCATTATGGCAAAACTCAAACATACGCATACGAAACATAAGCCAGGTTCAACCGTTTACCTGCAAGCCAGAATAGTTCACAGACAAAACATTGTCATACAACCCCAGCAAAGCTTACTACAACACATGATCATACACTCCTTATTTTCAATACTCGCCCGTATCTTTTTAATCATCGTCCAATACTCGTCTATATCGCCGACTTGGTCACTCGTCGTGAACCTTTAATGATTGCCCGATGCTCGTCCGCATCGTTGACTTTTGACACTCGTTCGTGTCCTTTCAGCACTCATCCGTGTTTGAACTTCAGCCAATACTCGTCTGTATTGACTTTTGAGATACTTGTCCATATCTTATTAATCATCGTCCGATACTCATCCGTATCGTCGACTTGGTCACTCGTCGTGTACCTCTGATGATTGTCCGATGCTCGTCTGTATCATTGACCTGAACACTTGTATGTGTTCCTTTTCTTAATCATCGTCCGATACTCGTCCGTATCATCGACTTGGTCACTCGTCATGTTCCTTTGATGATTGTTCAATACTCGTCCGTATTGACCTTTGACACTCGTTCGTGTCCTTTCGGCACTCGTCCGTGTTTGAACTCTTATTTCAATACTCGTCCGTATTGACCTTTGACACTCGTCCGTGTCCTTTCAACACCCGTCCGTGTTTTCTTTCCATACTCATCCGTATGGTCCTTGATAATCGTCCGCATCTCTATTTCGATACATGTCGTATCAATCCATGCAGTTATTTACTGATACTTCCAGAAGGGTTTATATCCCTTTTCTTCTTCATTTAGCGTGCAAATTTTCTGGTTATTTTTTGTATTCAATCACAATTCACCTTGATTGTCTGAATAGCCATTGCTTTCATCCTTATCAGGTTAACAGATGATTGAATAGGGGCAGCTGTAACATCCTAAAATTTACCCTCTTGATATTGCCTAGCTTATGTTTCATTGCATTGCATTTACACCTGATTGCATCACATAGCATACACCTTGCATAAGGGCATATGATCAGTGGACTCCAGAGTATTGATCATCCAAGGCAAGAGAGCCAGAGCCAAGGGTCTCCCAACAAGCATCAAAGGTCTCTTATATCATATATCATCTCACTTTGATCCCACAAGTCATTCGAAGATGGGAATTCATCAAGAAGATTGGCCAGTTCATCATCTCCTAACCAAAAGCAGTCAAAATTAGGGTTTTGGATTCAAGCCCTCTCCTAAGGAAATTTTGGTTCAAACTTGATCTCAATGTTTTCTACATGATATCAAGTATATATGGATGAAAGATTGCCCATTTGTTCATTTCAGAAGAAGTTCAATTGGTCAGTTGCTTGAGAAGCGAGGAATTGGGGAAAAAGTCAACTGTGCAGTGAAAAAGTCAACTCCTGACTTTTTAAGGTCAAATTCATGAAATCCAAGTTACATATGGTCAATGGACAAGATTTGATCAAGAAATTATGGAGGAATTATCAAAAATTAAGAAATGTACAAAGTTTCCATTTTTAGAAACTTAGGGTTTCCAAAAATGGCAAGTTTGGACCATTTTGCACTACACTTTAAGGCTTCCTTTCTTCAAGATAAAAGCTTCAAACCTCAGGCCTAAGTTAAGCCAATCAAACATCACATTCTAAGCTTCAAATCCATATAAAGAACTCTTCCATTGGATCAAAATTGAGGGAGTTATGATCAATCAAAGTTTGGTAAAATCAAGGAAAAAACCAAGTCATGGCAAGGCAAGTTCAGGCTCCCAGGCCATAATTTCATCAAACACTTGGTGTGGCAAATGTCAAGCCATTTTTCTCATGTAAGAAAGCTTCAAATGAAAAAATGTTGAACATCAAAGTTGTTCATCTCAATGCCCTCTTTAACTTTGATGTTGGACATTTTTTCCATTTGAACAAGTTATGGAAGAGTTATGATGGTCCAAACATAGGGGTCTCACTCTGAAAATCCACAAGGCCATTGTCATGCACACTATGCAGGTTGCCACACCCATAAACCAGTTTTTTGCACTTCAATTCGTGACCAATTTTATGCACCTTAGAGGTTTAAATTCACTTTGATCCAAACATCAAACATGTTCCTTGATAGGTCCTTGATCCATAGGCTTTGGAATCATTCAATTTCATGAGCTATCCATGAAGATATTCATCCCTGAAGTTCATTAATATCATTCTGATTTTGCTAATCCAAAAGTTGAATTGTTGTACATTGTTCATGGTTTGATTACGCAATTCACATGCATGCTTCACCATCCACCTTTTGCCT
This sequence comes from Lathyrus tuberosus, assembly GCA_022829125.1. Taxonomy (NCBI): domain Eukaryota; kingdom Viridiplantae; phylum Streptophyta; class Magnoliopsida; order Fabales; family Fabaceae; genus Lathyrus; species Lathyrus tuberosus. Next base: position 6,435,422 of record JALAZF010000298.1, on the reverse strand, counting down.
CTTTTGAACCAACATGATCCTACACATACATACATGCCACGCTATCATACATTAAAGAGGGAAACAATGAAACTTGCTCACTAAGTTTCATGCTACAGAACATAACCTCATCACCCTTCATTCCAATCACCACCCTAGCTGCCATGAGCTTCTCCACACCTTAATCAAACTTACCAACCCGTGCCACTAACTAACTGACTCAGTTAGTTAACTCATAACTCACCTAACTCACCCACTTAACTCTCTTTCTAACTATTAACCACACTAGTTAACACCTTAACTCAACATATATAAGCTAAGCACACACAGATTTTGGAAGGGTCTCTCATTTTAATACATTTCACAAATCCTTCTCACTCTTCTCTCTAAAAATTCTCTTTGCACTCTCTCTCATTGCACGAGCCCTTCATTGTTTCATCATCATTTGTTCATCATTGTTCAAGAGCAAGCAAGAACAAGTTCACTTCCTCAAGCACAATTTCATTGCACATTCGAATTTCTCTCTATTCTCTTCATCTCCAAGCAACTACGAGCATTTATTTTGCTCAACAAGTTCAAGTGCTCATCTCTGGATTTCTGAAGATCCAAAGTTTCTCCAAATTTTAGGTTCCTCTTTCTCAACTTTTTTCACTAAGTATAGCTTGTTTTCATGATGATTTTGGCTAAATAGAAGCAATGTGACATTTCCGGCTAGTTGATAGACCTCTTAGAGGTGTAGAACCAAACCTAGGGCAAATTTCTCTTGTTCGATTCTCTCTGATCATGCATTGTTTGTGAATTTGGACTGTGGATTCTTGTTCTACATGACTTCCTCTTCATTTTGATAGGCGGTTTATAGATTTCTGGAAAATGTGATGCTTGTAGGAGGCCGAAGAGTGGCCGGAGAAGATGACCGGAGGTCCTTCTCCGGCCGATGAGGTTGGTTTAGGGTTTTATTTCCAGAACCTATCATGACCGTCTGATTTCCTTAATCCAATGCTTGAGAATATGCCAGCACATTAATGAATATGTTGCTTATCACGTGCCATCTTTTTTATCTCAGATATTTGCATGAGTGTGTGTGCGTGATAATTGTGATGTGCCTTGCATGTGAGACGTTGGATGGATATACTTTCGTGATTGATATATTTTGATTGCATCTAATGGCTCAGATTGAGTCAAGTGTTTGAGTGCGCGTGCACCATATCACACACACACACGTTTGTATTGGACTGGGTTTCTAATTGCTACTTGCACACCCTCATTTTAAGCCCAAACAATTTTAAACTGACATTTTACTCACGCTGCACCCCCTGCTCCATTTCTTTTGCATTTTATTTTTATTTTTCTATATTGTTTGATTTTCTATTATTAAAAATAATAATTCAACTCTAAAAAATCTAAATAAATTCACATGTTATCTTGACACATAAAAATAATTTTCTATTATTTTTAATTCTGACTTTATTGATTTTTGTTTATATTTTCATATTTTCTTTTTAATTTCCTTTTAAATGATGTCCTTCATTGATACTTAATCTTTCCCATTTTATTTCTCTTAACCCACACAATCTTTTGCATTCATTCTTTTTTGCGTTTGTTAAATAACATCTGAAAGCATCTAAAAACATTTTTCTTTTATTTTTAAAACCATTTTTCCATAGCATTTAGAATTCATTTTGTTCCATCTTTCTTAGTGACCTTTTGTGAGTTCTTAGACATTAATTGAACATGTTTCTGGTTGATTTTTGGGCTATTCTTTTGATATGTGATCCCATTCTGACTTAGATGATTGGTGTTTTATTTTCACATTTTTTTCAAGTCTCTTTCTATTTTTTCCTTGTGGATTGATTACATGTCTCACTGTATGCCTATGTTATGGTTTTGTGTCATATTGCCTATGGTCTCTTGAGATGATTGATGTTATCTTTTGACACATGTTTACTTGGATATTATAGGTCATGTATGTCAAATTATAGGTCTTCCATGTTTCCTTTTGATATATTTTGCAATTGATGTTCATCTTGCAGCCATACTTAATTGTGCATCTATCACTTGTTCTTCTTCAATATAGTTTGTATGTATCCCATATTGGTATGTCATCTACATTCATTCTTGTATGTTCCTCTACTGTATATAGATCATTTCATCCATTTTCATTGACTCATAATGTCATATCATATGCATTGCAATTACATGAACATTTGAAGCATGTTTCATTTTGTATGAACCTCAAATTGTGTTCTCTGCGTCTTAATTTCGAATGTGACTTGTGTATGAACCAAACTTGTTCATTTGTACATTCTCATGTCATAATATGATGTATGCTTCTGACCTTGGCATTTCATTAAGCATAAATGCATGTTCACTTTGCATCTTTGTTCATCTTTCATCCATTATTTTCATAGTACTCTTCTTTGATGTTTAAGGCATTGTTTGTGCAAAGCTTGTTGGTGTTTGATCTCTTAACCTTAAAGAACATTCTTATGGTTTAGGTTCTGACCTTGAGTGATTTTCAACCTTTAGGACCTTTATTCTTTAGTTCTTAACTTGTTTAGTCTTTACTTGTTAGTCTTTCCTTATTTCTTTACTTGTAAATGGTTTTGCTAACATTTTCAGGGGCTTATGGTAAGACAAGTGTGTGGATATGCTTCCACATACAACCTCTTCTCTTCCCTTTTTAAGCTTTAAATTTTTGTTTGTGATAAGCATCTAATGCTTTATTTGTTCAATCTTTTTCATCCCTTTTGAATTCTTAACTTAACTTCCATCTTGGAAGTAAGTTAGAACTCACTCTTCTTCTCTTTCCTTTTAGACTTAGGTTTCTAAACCACACTTAACCATTAGGAACATCCATGTATGATAACTTTAGGGTTTGAGTCTTAGTCTCCCTCATTAGATTTTACCTTTCTTAACCTTTGAGTCTCTTTTCTTCTCATCTCAAAACAAAAAGCAAAAAACACTTAATAAAGGCATGACATATATTGTATTTGAGCCTTTCATGTGAGAATAAGATAGTTAGGGGTCTTCTCTTACTTTCTTAGAATGTTTAGCATACGTCCCGTCTTGGGTCGATATGCGAGGCATTCGATCCTACGTGAAGGACTTAAATACAATATGCGTTATAAACACAAAATAACCAAAACACTTCTTTCTAAAAAAACTTCAAACAAACAATAACGTCTTTCCCTCAGGAATTCTCTTCTCATCTTCTTCATTCTATTCCTTAAGGACTTGTCATGTCCGTTCTACCGCAAACAGGTAACGCCTAAGTCTCCATACAGTGAGCTGCAGCACCTAACTGCTGGGACGCGCAATCTGACGTTTTTGCTAAAAAAACACAAACAAAGCAACCCTTGTTGAGGGGAACTACATCGCTCTGATTCTCATGTTCTTGATGAGATACGTAGGCAGTGGGGTAGGGCCCATTCGAGCACTTCTTTTATTTTCCCTACATTTGTTTCTCGTTTTCTCTCAGTTCCTTTTCCAGCATCTTTTCTATCACCCTTTGAGCAGTACTTCAAGTGTGGATCCCGTCGAGTACGACGGACGTGAAGGGGTGCGATAACCTTCGCTTCACGTAACTGACTCCCTTACCCTTTCTCTTTGGTTCGCGAGACCTCGTTCTTTCCTTTCTCCCGGGTTTGTGCAGCATTACCTTTCCCTTTCTTTGGGATAAAAATGCCTGGCTGGCGACTCTTCTTTCCTTCTTCTGCGCCACTTTCGCGTTTGTACTTGGATGAAAATTCCGGGAGTGACAAAATGGCCGTGTGGTTTAGGAGTTATGATCCTCCAAAGTTAGTACCCTTGCCACTTTACTCCATAACTTAGAAAAATTTCTAAGTTTTTATGGTTACCCCTTTTACAAGTTATCCCACTTTTCTTGATTTTTCTTGATGAATGATGATTCCAATCATACATTAACATCATTTTAGGGTCAAAGAGCCATAATTGTGAAAAATCTCAAAAAGTCAAAGTTGACTTTTGTGCACAGTTGATTTTTTGTGTGATGAATTCCAAACTGTGCGATCCTTTATGAAATCAAGTCCTTGACCTAAATAAAACTTGATGGATTGATTTCATAGGTGTTATAGGGTGTATTGAATCATGTCCCAAGGTTTGGGAGCATGCCTGGGTCAAAAGTCAAAGGTACAGTTGACTTTTCCCGCGAAACCCTAACTGCGGTTCTGATGAATTTGAAACTTGTTGCTCATGCATCTTGGATTAATCCATTGTTTCAAATGGACCAATGTAGTGTGTTAGAGACCCTCAAATCCTCTCTTGAGGTCTTGGCTCATGTTTTGTCCCAAAAGTCAACTTAGGGGTGAATTAGGTCAAGAAACCCTAATTCCTGATTTTTTTATGAATGCATCCCCTGAGGCTAAATTGACTTGATGATGGGGTTTATGATGTCCCTTGGAGCATATTAGGTTATGCTTTGAAGCATTGGCTCATGCCCAGAGGAAAATTTCCATCTGGAGGCCCTGGTCAACCAAAACCCTAATTTGGTGACACTGTTGATTTTGAGGCTTGACCCACTTGGACTGTTGCAGCCTGGTGCTTGATCCCTGAAGTGGGAGTCCTCTTGATCCATTGTAGATGTTTGAGAGGTTTAGACAAGCTGAAGATCATGTTATTCCTTGATTGATCCTTTGTCTAAGAGCTCTAAGAGGGCTTGAAACCCTAATTTTGATGATAGTGAATGCTCACCCCTCTTTGAGGAGACTAATGAGGTATGCTGGTTCATCCATATAGTATTGATGATTTTCACAATGATGGGAAATCTTAGTGGTCAAAATTTTGGGTATGACAGATGCCCCTATTTAATCTTCTTGGACCCGAAGGTGTGAATGGCGAAGGTATTCGGGCATTCGGGGTGCAAGAGGATTAAATATCGGAATACCCGAAATTTTGATGGTGGTTATGAATGGTAACTTGCGCATTCATCTTCTTTTGCTGAGCGATGATGCTTAGAAAAAGTAAAACTTCCCCTCGATCCTGGTTTTCTACCAAGGAACTGGTCTCAGTTTCTTTTGTAAACTTCCCCTCGTTCCTGGTTTCCTGCCTAGGAACTGGTCTTAGTTACTAAAATAAACTTCCCCTCGATCCTGGTTTCCTAACAAGGAACTGGTCTCAGTTTCTGAATTAAACATCCCCTCGATCCTGGTTTCCTACCAAGGAACTGGTCTCAGTTTCTGATGTAAACTTCCCCTCGATCTTGGTTTCCTTCCAAGGAACTGGTCTTAGTTTCTTTTGTCAATAAACTTTATTGACAAGGGACACTATTTGTAGCAACTTTCCTCAAACTTCTCGTCGAATTTTCCTGGGGAGATGCCATTTGACGGAAAAAGTTTTGATTGTAGAGAGGCAAAAACTTCTCTGTTGGAGACGCCATTTGTTGACTCTACCAGGGAAAATGAGTCTCTTGAGAGACTGTTCTCGCTTGGGGATATTGCATCATACTTTTCTCGGGATCTTCTCGAAGAAATGCCATATGATGTGATCCACTTTGAGGTGTCGATGACCTTTTCGTCAGCGAAATTTTTGTTGGAGAAAAATTGTCGTATTGCCGAATTTCTGATTAAGAGGCTTTCTCTAGGGATTTTCCTTAATCCGGGAAAGCGAAGATATCATCTTCAATGGTGAAGAGTGACGTTTGTCGAAAGTTCTCTTGTTCTTCAGAGGTTCAAGTTATCAAAGTGGTCAAGGGCCAATTCAAATCCAAAAATAAACTGGAGGAGAGATCGCTCCGACGCCAAACTTTCTGACGAGGAATGAACTGATAACTCGATTGGGAGGACTTTTATCACTAGGGAACAAGACCGACTAGAGTGATAGTGATGCAATATGAATATGAATGTAAATCAATAATGCATGATGTATGTATGTTTATGCTGACAAAACTGACGCGACATACAGACTAAGAGATGGACATGACTGGATACTCGGCCACTGCAGGGGACGAAGAGGTATAGCTGGTCCAAGAGTAGCAATTCCGCCTTGCTTATGAGAGATAGTCCCTAGTGGGAGCTATGTTGGTCGGGCTTAGGAGGTAAGAACTCTGCCGAGGATGTCGAATGAAACATGGCTTTCGACACAGTTGATCCTTCGTTCAAGCGCACTGGTTTAGAAGGAACACTTTGATTCTGCACTTTGAGGTTCAACCACTTCTGGAGAAGTGACCGATGTTCTTTCGATGTTCAACAGTCAAAAGAAATTTCCATCTTTATTTTAAAGCAGAAAAAATTTTAACGAGTAAATTCATTTTTTTTATTTCAAGAATCGTTGATCATATTAAAATGTTGTTCTATAATGCTAAAACAAATGAGAATTATAAACAAAAGCACAAGGGCTCAAATTTTATTGATAGGATGGAAATCAGCCAAGCGCGTGATTCTATAGAGTATTTACAAAGTTTAGAAAATGGTAATTTAAGGGAAAAGGGCTACATTGAAACATAACGACCACTATCCTTCTACCAACTTTGAATCCTAGACATCCTGAGCTTCCGTCGAAGATGACCTTGACTGGAGTTTTCTGACGGATGGTGTAACTGCTGCTGAGGGACTTGCCCCTTTGCTTGACGTAGTTACTTGCCATTAATCCCTAATTTTTGCCTGGATTGTACTTTGAGATTTCCAATCCACCGGGATGATTTTTTGCTTATGTCTCTAATTTTTGCCTGGATCGCCCTCTCGGGTTTTCAATCCACCGAGACTTTTTTTTTTAGTTTAGGCAAAGTATTTCTTGACTACATCAACATTCGTGGGGTAGGCAAATTCCTCTCCGTCCATGGTTGTAAGTCTCAAGGCACCGCCTGAGAAAGCTTTCTTAACCAGATAGGGACCGTCATAATTCGGAGTCCACTTGCCCCGGGAATCAGTGAGGAATGATTGTATCTTCTTGAGCACAAGATCTCCTTTCCTGAAGACGCGAGGTCGAACCTTTTTGTCGAACGCCTTCTTCATTCTTTGTTGATACAGTTGACCGTGGCATAGTGCCGTTATTCTATTTTCCTCGATCAGATTCAGTTCTTCGTGTCGACTTTGACACCATTCAGCCTCTGTTAGCTTAGCTTCCATCAATACCCAGATTTATGGGATTTCTACTTCTATGGGGAGCACTACTTCCATGCCATATACTAGATAGAAAGGGGTTGCCCCTGTTGAAGTGCGGACAGATGTGCGATAACCGTGAAGAGCAAAGGGTAGCATCTCGTGCCAGTCTTTATAGGTTACAACCATCTTTTGAACGATCTTCTTGATGTTCTTGTTAGCCACTTCTACCACTCCGTTCATCTTGGGTCGGTAGGGAGATGAGTTATGGTGTTCGATCTTGAACTCTGCGCATAACTCTTTCATCATCTTATTGTTCAAGTTGGATCCATTATCGGTAATGATTTGGCTTGGAGCACCATAACGGCAGATGAGATTGTTTTTGATAAACCGGACTACCACTTGCCGGGTTACATTGGTGTATGACGCTGCTTCGACCCACTTGGTGAAGTAATCAATGGCTACTAGGATGAACTGATGTCCGTTTGAAGCCTTGGGCTCAATCATGCCAATAATATCGATTCCCCATATGGAAAAAGGCCATGGGGAAGAAAGAGATTTGAGATGCGTTGGCGGTACATGGATTTTGTCTGAGTATATCTGACACTTGTGACACTTCCTCATGTACTTGTAGCAGTCGGATTCCATGGTCAACCAATAGTACCCTGCTCTCAGAATTTTTCTCGTCATTGTGTGTCTGTTGGCATGAGTGCCAAAAGATCCTTCATGAATTTCTTTTATCAGCGTGTCTGCTTCTGGTCTGTCTACGCATCGGAGTAAGACCATGTCGAAGTTTCTCTTATAGAGTGTATCACCGCTCAGGAAGAAGCTGCCTGCTAACCTTCTGAGGGTTTTTCTGTCTTTCCTGGATGCCCCAGGTGGGTATTCCAGTTTCTGAAGCAAGCATCTGATATCGTGATACCAAGGTTTGTCGTCTATAACTGCTTCAATCGTGAAGATGTAAGCGGGTCGTTCCAGGCACATTACGTCGATCTTAGGTAAGTCATTCCATTGGCCTACACTAATCATGGAAGAGAGGGTGGCTAATGCATCAGCCATGCGATTCTCTTCACGAGGGATATGATGAAACTCGATTCTGTTGAAGAATGGTAACAACCTTCTCGCGTAATCTTTGTAAGGAATCAGTCCTAATTGGTATGTGTTCCAATCTCCTTTGATCTGATTAATAACCAAGGTTGAGTCGCCATATACATTCAAGTTTTTGATCCTTAAGTCAGTCGCTTCTTCGAGACCCATGATACAAGCTTCGTATTCGGCCTCATTGTTTGTACACTTGAATGTAAGTCTCCATGTCTTTCGACACCGTTTTGATCTGATTATAGCCCGAGAATCCATCCATGAAGGAGAAAACTTTGAATTTTGTTGTACTGTCAACCAGCATGTCAATGTGTGGTAAGGGAAAGTCATCCTTTGGACTTGCTTTATTCAGATCCCTGTAGTCTACACACATTTTAACTTTTCCGTCCTTTTTCGGAACTGGTACTATGTTGGCTAGCCATTGAGGATATTCTGATGTGGCAAGGAAACTTGCGTCAATCTGTTTCTGTACTTCCTCTTTAATTTTGATGGCCATGTCTGGGTGAGTCCGTCTCAACCTCTGTTTTACTGGCGGACATTCTGACCTTAACGGCAGATGATGTTCCACGATGCTGGTATCCAACCCTGGCATATCCTGATAGGACCAAGCGAATACATCGGGAAACTTTTTGAGAAGCTTTGTCAAACTTTCTTTGACAGCAGAACTGAGCAGTACCCCAATCCTGACTTCTTTTCTCTCTTCCTCTGAGCCCAAGTTGACTGTTTCCAATGGCTCTTTGTGAGGTTTAATGGACCTTTCCTCTTGTCTGAGTAATAGGGAGATCTCTTCTGGAATTTCGTTGTTATCTTCTTCTTCAGCCTCAAATACCGGGAATTCAAAGTTGGGAGAAGGCATCGGATCGTATATTTCAACGGGGTTTAAAACAAGCAATCTGCATGACGTGATGATTTGTGTTTAGAAGAGATAGAGAAAATGCAAGAGTGTGTGCATTGTATTTTCTGTTACTGCTTGTTTTTATTATTTGTTGTTTTTTAGGATTACCATTTTCTGAAAAAATGAAAAGAGAAAACAGCAATTAATGCAGAAATTACAGAACGGCGTTATTTTATTAATGAACAAGTCGATTCTTGAAACTACAACCCTATAAAACAAAACTCTGTCGCTTTGGACGAAGCGAAGAGGGATATTTACAAAAAGTGAGCCCTATCAAAACATTCGTTTCACCTGGGCAGGGTGAAAGGTTAAAGATGGAAATTACTTAGACTTATGGACAATCTTCGGAACATCAACAGTAACCCATTAGCGGCAAACTCCTCGATGAATCACAAAGTCTGGTACCTTCCTTGATTTGTCTTCAGAAATGACGCTGATTTCTGGCGGAGCAGGATCATTGGAATCTGTCTCCCAGGCAGAGTTGTCGTAGGAGGATTCCTCGGTTGTATTTTGCATAGCATTTGTGCTCTTAGGCAAGTCTCCCCATCCAGTTGGCTGGATGTCTTCGAGCCTGATGCGAGAGCTCTTAGGAGAGGTGTACTTAACCATATAGTCGTATTTTCCACTTGGTTGTCCCAAGGTGTCCCACACTTCTTTGGAACTGGAGGAGGCATCCCTTTCGATGACGTTGACCTCGGGAAAAGCATAGTTAATGAATTCTAGTCCTGCAAATTTTGCTAATTCATCGTCGCGCTGGACATTTTCTGAATGCCCTGAGTAATGATCCCATGACATGGTGGGGACGCAGGTATTCTGTTCAATGATATTCAATTGATTTTCATTGTTTGGCTGATTTTCTCGCCCCAAGTCTCCTGGGTACGGCTGCCAGATAGGCAGGCCATCCATCGGGCCATAATAGTCGTGGTCAAAGTTGTCTTTCATTAGAGTGTCCTCCTCTAATGAATTTGGCGGAGCACGACATCCTTCCGGATCACAATCTCCGTATATCATTTCGACATCTGACCTTGGTATAAATCTCGGACTCTGTGCGGGATAGCAAAATGGCGTAGGCACCTCCTCCTGATACATATAACCATCCTTGTTAAAATAGCACTCCCATTCTTCATCCATGTCAGAGGAGTTTCCCTCGTTGATGGTATGTACTTCTTGAGACACTGGGTGAAGGAAACCTCCACTGTGGGAGAAGTTCTGAGCGGGATGAAGACTTTCACCGCTAGCAGCTGTCTGGGTACAGGTTGAAGAAAAACCAAGACCCTTCTTCGCTTTGTTATTAGTGAGAATGACAAGTTGTCCCCATCCTTTCGTATTGTTGCCTTCAATTGCCTCGAGGGCATCTTTGTACGAGGAAATCGAGGTTCCTCTTTCTGAATGATTGTCATTGCTCACTGTAAGTGCTTGGAACTGAGTTCCGACAACCTCCTCGGGTTCTACACAAGTAGATAATGACAGGTTACTCACGATCAAGGCCTGTTCTCCACAAACCATGACGAGTTGATCGTTCTTGACAAACTTCAGCTTCTGGTGAAGTGTCGAGGTGATTGCCCCAGCCTGGTGTATCCAAGGTCTTCCTAATAAGCAACTGTATGTTGTCCAGATGTCCATGACCTGGAAAGTGACTAGGAAAGTGTGAGGACCGATAGTTATGGGAAGGTTGACTTCGCGAATAACTGTTTTTCTGGACCTGTCAAATGCTTTGACGACGACCTCACTGCCTTTCATCGGAGGTCCTTTGAATAATAGTTGCATTAGAGTGGACTTTGGCATGACATTGAGAGTTGATCCGGTATCCACCAGCACGCTGGCTAAGGCATCGTCCTGGCAGTTAACTGTGATATTGAGCGCCATGTTGTGGCTCTTGCCTTCTTCTGGCAATTCCTCATCACTAAATCCCAAGTTGTTGCAGGAAGTGATGTTAGAGACGATGCTATCGAATTATCGTATTGACACATCCTGTTCCATAAAGGCCTGCTCTAAGACTTTCTGTAAAGCCTCTCTATGGGCTTCGGAACTGAGTAAAAGTGATAGCACCAAGATCTTTGAAGGAGTTTGTAACAGCTGATCGACAATGTTGTATTCACTCCTTTGGATGAGCTTCAGCATCTCATCATCGTTTTTTGAAAGGTCGAGATTACTGGATTCACCGACTGGTGGATTGGAAACTTCTATTTGAGGTTCCTTTTCTCTGTTAGGTTCTCCAACTCCTCTGTTGAAGATTCGACCACTCCGTGTTACTCGACTGATGTCCGCAATATTCACGACGGAGGGTAATGGAATTTCTTTTCCATTCTCAATTATTGTTGCACCGTATTTGTAAGGGATCGCCTTATCATATTCATACGGCATTGGTCCCGGTAGATAGATAACTACATGAGCCTTCTGATTTTTCTGACTATCGTAAGTAACTTCAATCAACTTCTGGTTAGGAACTTTCAATTCGTCAAGTAGAGGGATGATGGCACAAACATCCTCGTTCCTTTGATGATCGGAGATCACAATAACATCTTGATTTGATCAGCAAAATAATCTGGCGTCCAGTTAATAGACCCCGAAACTGAGTATTATTGAATCTCTTTGCGTTCCAACTGACTCTGAAGGGCTGCTCGGACGAGGTAGCATCCTTGATTATTTTCTGAGCAGAACCTACAGCGTTCGTAGTTATGTGGTGGCACCTGGCCACGTCCGCTCTGAATGCAGTGTAACCTTACTAGGTTTGTTTCTGTTGATCGTACATCCTGACTTTGATGCCGAGTAGGGTTCCCGTTAACCACACTGATTTGTTGCGTGTCTTCATCTATATAGATCGGAAGCCACCAGTGGTTCAACAAGTGTTGCAAAGTTCTTTGAACGAGAGCGCACCCCTGGTTACTCTCACAACATACTTTACAGCTTAGATAATCATGCGAAGTGAGAAAACCGAGATGGACCTGCCTGGCGTGTAACTCCACCAGGCTGGTATTCATCAAACGAATATCGAAGATTTGAACCATGTTAATCTGATAAGGATTTCTATCATGGTAGTCCTGGATCCATCCAAGATCCATCTGACGCTGGAGGGCCTCTTGTACAAAAGAGCATCCATGTTTGTTTACCAAGCAAGTCAGACAGGAATTGTAATCGTGCCGTGGCAGATTATGATACTGGATTTACCTTGAATACATTGCCACCAAGTTGACATTCATCGTACGAAAGTCGTGGTTCTGAATGATGTTGGAACTCGTATAAGTCATGTTGAATCCACGAACTCGATGCTCCTGGATCCATCTGAGATCCAATTGTTCCTGTAGAGCTGCTTGCACCATAGAACATACCTGATTGTCTTTAGAGCAGATATCACACTGGTGATAATTATGAGGTGGCACATGGACGTATCCGCTCTGTCTACAATGCATCTTAACCAAGTTGGCCCTCAATAAGAGTACATCGTGAATTTGATAGCTGTTGTTGGACTCTCCCTCTATCAAATTGACTACGGCCTTCTCGTGTTGAGGCAGCGGGTTTGTGAGAACATTCGGATTTGTATCTTTGAAAGATAAGACCCCGCTCCTAACAAGCTTTTGCACATCGGATTTGAAACTGAGACAGTTTTCTATGTTATGCCCTGGTCCTCCTTGATGGTAAGGACATGTCTGATCCGCTTTGAACCAAAAAGGCGGATTTTCTGGAACTGTAAGAGGAGCCCTGGTCTGGACATGTCCCTTGACCAGTAATAATGGAAACAGCTCTGCGTACAATACAGGTATAGGGTCAAACCCTCGAGGTCGTGTCATACAGTTGTTGTTATATAGAGGACGAGCCTGCTGAAGAGGCCGTTGTGTCCTTTGCTGATATTGCTATTGATTAGGTTGGCTCTACGCAACCTGAGGTTGATACATAGAAACAGGCGCATGGTTGATAACAGGAGTTACAGCTGCTACTGGTTGGTAACGTCTCTTTTGCTTTCTGAGAGAGATATTCCCAATATCCTGCTCTTTTTTCTTAGGTAGAGCACTACCGTATCATTTCGTACTGCTTGATGATCCAGCGTCTTTAACTAAACGTCCTTCTCGGACTACTTCCTCAAGACAAACTCCCATGCCCACCATTTCGGTGAAGTCACTGGGCGCACTGGCAACCATTCGGTCGTAGTAAAATGAGCTTAAGGTCTTTAAGAAGATCTTTGTCATCTCTTTTTCCTCAAGAGGTGGACAAATCTGGGCGGCAATTTCACGCCATCTCTGAGCGTACTCCTTAAAGGTTTCCTTGTCCTTTTGTGACATCGATCTGAGTTGATCTCTGTCCGGTGCCATGTCCAAATTGAATTTATATTGTTGAACGAAGGCAGCGCCAAGATCTCTAAAAGTGGCGATCTTAGTACGGTTTAAACCCATGTACCACTTTAATGCGGCACCGGTTAAACTATCCTGAAAATAGTGGATCAGCAATTCTTGGTTCTTTGTCTGAGCTGACATTCGTCGAGCGTACATCACCAAATGGCTCTGAGGGCAAGAGTTACCCTTGTACTTTTCAAAATCGGGCACCTGGAATTTGTGCGGGATTTTCACATTAAGGACCAAACAAAGGTCTGCGGCGTCCTTTCCAAATAAATCCTGACTGCGAAGGGCTTGCAGTTCTTTCTACATCTTCAGAAATTGTTCCTGGAACTCATTCATTCTGTCGAACATCCTTTCGTTTCCACCAGAAGGTATCTGGGGAATCTGTCCTTTCGGGATAGTGTGTACCACGGGCGGTGGTATAGTCATTATGGCCGAGACTCTCGGTGCCTCCCGAAGTTTGTAACCTTCAGGAGTTGTTGTCATGCCCCTGGCATCTTCGCTTTCCCGAAGTTTGTAACCTTCAGGCCCAGCGGCTCCTACTGAAGTTTCGGACCCTCAGTGGTCGGCGGAATATATCCTTCCAGGATATAGTTAATAGGCATGCCCCAGGGAGGATCTTTCGGCATTTTGTACCTTGGATCATACTTCTCCACTATAGGCGTTGATGTGATCTCTGAGATCACAGTCCTTTGTTGTTGCATCTGAGCTTCTGCTAGAGCTTGCATGTCATTATGAAGCTTTCTCAGATCCTCTTTCAGAGAGTCAATCTCTTCCCCCTACTCTCTGTTCTCTTCCTCGAGATCATCCATCTTTTTCTGACGATTGGCCCGAGTATTGTACGAATGAGACAGTTTGACTCTAGAATCGAGACGCAAACGTGAGATTCGTAGGTAAGAAGAATCTGTTATGCAAGAATGATGAATGATATGCAATGATTATATTAATTGTACATTTTTTTGTTTATTCAAAGTAAACTTCAATAATTGGATTGCAAATATCAAACAGTGGGGAAACCCCTTTTTATTGAATTCAAAGGATTACGGAAATGGAAATACAGTAGATTACAAAGTGTTGTAAAAGGAAATCTAAGCTAATGGATCCCGAGTCCTCTCTGAGGAGAGCTCAAGTGCTGGTTCTGGTATTTTCCTTTTCTTTGATCGGGGCTCTTCAGCCTTTGTCGGGTTGTCATTCCTTTGCTAAGTGAAAGGAACGAGCAAATTCCTTTGGTCATCCTGATTCTCTACAGCATGTTGCTCTAAAATCTCAATCAGAGCATCCTTTTCCCTTAATAGTTGTTGTAGTTTCTTGCATTCCACATTGAGAATACGATACTTGTTCCTCCAAGACCTCTTCTCCTGTTGAAATTTGCTGAGAGTAACCTAAAGTTTTTCCGTCTCAGACATAAAATAAAGGGCAGAGTCCCTTAATGGAAGAACTTCCTGACGAGGGTAAGGCATCCTCAGCTTGAGAGCTCTAGTTTGTACCCAGTGGAGATAAGGCTCCATCGAGACACATTCTGGTTTTACTAGAGACTATATTCCTTTCCTACGAATGTGTTTCCAAGCATGCACTATTTCCATTTTTAGTGCCCTGTCATTTTCTGCTTCCTTGAAGAAAAGACCTTCCAGATGAGCATTACGCTGGATATGCCTCATCGGGTATCCAAATTGACGACGAACAAAAATTGGATGATAATTGATTCCTCCCTTAGTTCCTATAAAGGGTACATTTGGGAAATTTCCACAACGGTCAATGATTCTGATCCCGTCATAGATTCGATTGTACCAATCGATGTCGGAGTTGGTAAGAGACATGATTCTCTGCGACCAACGTAAAGTATTCTTTTGATCCCAAAATGCAGCAGACTTGGGCAAGTGGGAAGTGAACCATTTGTACAGCAGGGGTACACAACATATGATCATTCCTCCACTATACAAATTCCTTAAGTGTGCCGAATGATAAGCGTCTGCAAGCAGAGTTGGTACAGGGTTTCCAATCAGAAAAATCTTAATGGCGTTGATATCTACGAAGTTATCAATGTTGGGAAACAAAAATAACCCGTAGGTGAGCAAAACAAAGATGCTCTCGAAAGCGGCCACATTCCCTATACTAGCAAAGTATAGGGCTTTCTTTGTCAAGAACTGGGCTGGCAAGCCTTGGATGCCACCCTTAGTAGTCATATGAGTCCTGACTTCAGACTCGTCCAAATAAATTGCTCTTGCAATGGTTTGATCCTTTGGAATTTCTTCCAATCCAGAAAATGGAGCTTGATCAGTAATATGCAAGTCAGTCAGGTGAGATTATTCCTCCAGTGTTGGTGCTAGTTGATAATCCGGGAATGTGAAACAGTGATAGACCGAATCGTAGAACTGGATTAGTGTGGACAGGATTCCTTCAATAACATGGACCCTTAACAGAGATAGCAGTCCTCCATACTTGGCTCTGAAAGCCTCCGGGTTGGTTATCATCCTAGCTAAACCTCTTAAATCCTCTAGTTTTGGAACCTTGAAGGTGTACTTATGAGTTTTCCTTCTACCGAAATCCATTAGCGCATCCTTTTTCTCTAACATTTGCAATCATAGTCTTAGTTTAATTTGAAAAAGAGAGACAAGAAGAGAGGATTTTTCTCTGTTTTTTAATTTTTTTTAAATGAATGTATGAATGCAGCACGCAAAAACATAGAAAAAACATGGGGTCAAAGGGTCGGTGTCATGAAGTTAAGGCTCTACCCCCCCCCCCCCCCCCACCCAAAGGTTTATACTGGTGATTTTTTGTACTTGTCCACAAAATCATTGACCCCTCTTGGGATAACAACAGCAAGTGGATCACCAGCGAGCTGATGTATCCTAGAGTGGGCTCAGATGAGGGTAGTATCGCGTGACAACTATTTCCGATAGCTTCCGCACTACAAAATGGCTTAAGTCTACTAAAAACCTCAGCTTCTTAGATAACCCAGTCGACCACACTACTTTCAACAACCGAAGTCGTATAGGCAATGTATCTGCAAAGGGAGTCTCCACTGAGTTTGATGGTCGATCAGGGACTCTTAACTGGGATTCACTCCCCACAAGATTACCCGCATTGCCATCACCTATCTTAGGTGTATACTCAATCTTTCCACATGCGGCATCACACGCATTCCCATTAGCAGAAAAATTAACACAGATATCAATTAGGAAAACAGTATATATATATTTGTCTTAATCATCCTAGACCTCTAGTCTTATGATCCTAACAGACAATGGCTCCCCAGCAGAGTTGCCATTTCTGTGAACTTTGAATTTCATCGTAAGAGATAGAAGAAAGAATGATCGTCCCTAGTGAAGTCGCCCTTTCTATGGTGTTTCTGAACTTAAGGTTTCTACCGAAGATGGTAGGAAAGAGAAGTTGGCCCCACGGTGGGCGCCATTTTTTCTGTAGCGCGATTTTTGTGGTCCTAAGTCACGATCGCTTAGGTACTACAGTTCGATTCATTTTTTATCCTATTGAGCTGATTAAGGAAGGGAAATAGATGTCTCCAATTAACCCTGCTTGCATACTGAGTTTGAACAGCGGTCTATTAGGTCACAGATGCTATGTGGATGTGGGGCCCTTCTTCGGTTTATTTTGTTAAAATTACAATGTCTAGATCGTTTGCGAGGTTTTTGGTAAGATGTTAGGATTTGGTGCTTTTGGGGTTGATATATGGGTTTTTTTATTAGTATGCTCGCTAAGATTTTTGCAATCTTATGCCTACATATTCCCGTTTAACGAAATAGGGAAATCAGAGCGATCATAGTTCCTCCTATTCTATGGGAGGAAAGAGGTTGTTTTGGTGTCTTGTTCAAAGCCCAAGATATGAAGCTAAAGGTGGTTTGTATCTTGTTCAAAGCCCAAGATGTGAAGCTAAAGGGTTTTGGCTGAGAGAGAATTTGTCATCTCTAAAGAGGAGTTGTTGATGTTTGTATGCCGTGAGCAAGGCATGACTTTGATGCTAAAAGGTTAATTGACTCAACCGTGGTTTTCTTTATACAAAGCCTAAGAGGAAGCTATGACCCAACAAGAGGGTGTTTATTATTTGTCTCGTACGAAGCCCGAGATAGAAGCTAAAAGAGTTGACTCAACAAGAGAGTACTAACAAGTGACTGACTTAACAAGAGAGTGCTTTTATATGTCCTGTATAAAGCCCAAGATGGAGGCTAAAAAGGTTTACTCAACAAGAGAGTCTGAAGGTGATTGACTCAACAAGAGAGTCTTTTATACTCAACAAGAGAGTGTTTTGTTGTCTCGTACGAAGCCCGAGATAGAGGCTAAAAGGGGATTGACTCACCAAGAGAGTCTTTTATACTCAACAAGAGAGTGATTCATATGTGTCTTGTATGAAGCTCAAGATGGAGGCTAAAAGTTTGACTCAACAAGAGAGTCTTTTATACTCAACAAGAGAGTCTTTTATATCTCGTACGAAGCCCGAGATGGAGGCTAAAAGTTTGACTCAACAAGAGAGTCTGAAAAGGTTAGCTCCACTAGGAAGAATCATTTGTACAAAGCCCAAGAGGAGGCTAACTGTGCTGGTGACTGTTTCAGTTGAGTGACAGGTCCAGTGTGTTGGATAAAAGAGAAAATCAGTTCTTATGAAGAGAAAGATTGTGAGTAAGGTTGTGATCGGAGGATCAGGGTTATTTCCTGTTCTTTAAGGAAATGGGAAATCCCAAGGGTATTGAGACTGTTCAAGTCTACTGGTGTTCGAGAAATAGATTCTCAGATAGCGAAGGCACATTGTATGATGCATGAGAGAAGGCTGGTATGTTAAGGGATGAAGGTCTAGACTCTTTTGAAAGACTGCTCTATTAAGATGACTAGTTTTTGTTCCTATACCTTTAAGAGGTCGTCGGGACAATTTGTACGAAGCCCAAGAGGAGGCAGGAAACTTTTAAGAAGCCGAAGGGACAATTTGTATGAAGCCCAAGAGGAGGCTCTCTTCGCTAAGGAAGAATCATTATACAAAGCCTAAGAGGAGGCGATGAAAACTTCTAAGAAGCCGACGGGTCTTGTACAACACCCAAGAGGAGGCGGGGATGCTTTTAAGAAGCCTGTGGGTCCCCAAATCCCGAAAAGTTCAAGATATGCCATTCACTGAGAATAGATCAAGCCAGGAAAGTTCGAGAATTTGGAAGAAACTCAAGAGATGCCATTCACGGAGAAAAGTTCATCTCTGGGGAGTTAGAGTTTCTTTGACAATTTCTAAGGGTGACGGTCTGAGAAAGGGTTCACCGAGAATGCCGCCTTTCATGTTTCCATATTGTTTAACCCCAAGAGGAGGGAAGACTGTATCTGGTAATCCTATGTGGGATCTAGCTTTATCTGTATTTAAGAGTGGTCAACAGGGCTTTACCTAGTGCTAGACGTAGTTGCCGGGGAAAACACTAAATAACTATACTAGTATTACACAGTATATAAAGTATGTGAGAGAAGACTTACAGTGACCAGCCCCACAATACAGTTATATATATATATATATGAAAGCGGTAAATAAAAGCAGGTAAACACTTACTCGGTTGTAGGGCTTCCATGCTGTTTGTTTAGTTGTTCAACAAAGAGAAGTTGAAAACAATAGTATATTTCAAAATCAAAGTAGAAAGTACTTTGAAAAGGAAATTGTTGGGGCTTACAGCTCAAGGAGAGGCCCGAGGTTTTATCAGTGATTGCACTGTTGTTTTGAATTTGTACAGGGACTTATACAAGTGACTGAGGCCCAAAAAAGGTTTTATGTACAAATGGATGGGTCTTACACTCTCTCAAGAGGCCCAAAGGTTTATTTTTATACAAGTGGTGGGACTTACAGCTCACGGAGAGACCCAGGGTTATTTGTTTGAAAACGGCGATTGCGCCGAAGTTTTTCTTTTAACGCAGATGGACTAATACAATGTCTGAGGCCAAAAATGGTTTTGGTTAAAAGGGGACTGGGTCTTACACTCTATTTGAGGCCCAAAATGTTTTGAATGGGTCTTATAGCTCGAGGAGAAGCCCAGATGATTTATTCTTTGAACTGGCGATCGCGCCGAGATTTTTGAAAACATCGTGGGTCTTATACAATGACGGAGGCCCAAACTATTTTGGTTTCAAAGAGGGATTGGGTCTTACATCTATTAGAGGCCCAAAATGTTTTGAATGGGTCTTATAGCTCGAGGAGAAGCCCAAGGTTTTTTTGTTTGGCAACGGCGATCGCGCCGAGGTTTTTGATGGTATCAGGACTTATACAATACACTGAGGCCCAAATCATTTTGGTTTAAAAAAAGGGTTGGGTCTTACACTCTATTAGAGGCCCAAAGTGTTTGAAAAAGATTTGTTGAAGGTGGAATCAATCAAAACCCTAATTTCATCATTTTAAAAGTAAATTCCTTAAAGAAAATCAATAAAAAATGATAAAATACCAAATAAGCTTGAATAAACAACTTGTGATTTTTGGTTAAGGCTTAAAAAATGAGTTTTTAATCACAAGATGAATTAAAACTCATTTGGTTTTGATTTTCAAGATGAACATTCACTTTTAAAATGTTGAAAAACAATTAAAAATAAATTTATTCACAAAAATACTAATTATATTAAATAAATAATATAAACTTAATTTTTTTGTGAAATAAAATATTTCAATATTTTTGTGATTTTTTGCAAAAAGAACCAATCAACAATAATTAAAATTGGGAGAGTTATTAATTTTTCAAATCATTAAAAATAATAAGAAAAACAAATAAAAAGTGAAAAATAACAAAAAGAGGATCTGGGGCAAGGGGGATTCGAACCCCAGACCTCTTGTGTATAGGGCACGCGCCTTAATACTGGGGTGGTGATACATCCGTTGATTGAAACACAACCATAAATATACAAGGCTTGCCTTGTTTTTGGCCTTGCCTTGGCAAGATTTTGGTCAGAAACGTAAAGGTCATAACTTTCTCATTTCTCCATGGATTGAGGCAAAATTTAGGTCTATCCTGCCTAGAATTTCACAAGGAATCCAATGGTGGTGGTGTTTTTTCAGATCATGTTCCTATTGAAAAACCCGATAGTGGTTTCGAAATAGGCCATGATTTGCATTTTCTGTGCCATCTCTTGATACAGGTGTGAATTACATGGTAAATTGGTTCAAACACAACACATATAACATGTTTAAGAGATGCATGATCAGTGGACATCAAAAGAAAGCATGATTCAAAGAATCCAAGTTGTGATGCTTACCTCTTTTTGGAGCTTTTGAGCAATCTGGCAAGTACCTTGTTCCAAAAATGTTTTGATGCTTTGAACAACCTCAAATGATCCCTTGGAAGCCTTTAGGATGGTTGGAATCAGCTGGAAACCTTAGAAGTGGAAACTGGCCCTTTCTTGCAAAAGGAGCAAAAGTGGCCAAAATAGAAACTCTCTCAAATGGTGTTCCAGATGTGTGGATCCATTTGGGACAGTTCAAGGATGATATTTGGAGTGTATTTGAGGCTTTATCTGGTTTGGAAAGTGACTATTCAAGACATGGCTTGAAAAATGCACAAAAAGGCCTATTTTGAGGTTTTGAGAGGTGACTTTGTGATTTTGGTGTTACAGGTCACTTGTGAGGGTTTGGACAGCTTAGATATGACATATTTGATGTGTTTGGATCATAAGCTGTGGTGAAATTGTTCCCTAACACAAAAACTCAGAGTTTCCTTGCTAAAGAAGGCATTTTTGCCAAGAGAAAGAGATTTTGAGGAAAGCAAGTGTTGTAGTGCTTTGGTGTACTTAAACTGAGCACAAATGAGCTCTATTTATAGTAGAGCAAGTTTGTTTTGGCTGCAATAGTGAATGGCAACTGTAGCATAGGTTTGGCCAATGTTGAGCAATGAGAATCCAAGTCTCCTCTAGCCATTGACTAGAGGTTAGGGCACAGGCTGCTGGTCCCCTTGGTCTTGGATAAGTCTTGACTGAATTCAGTTGCAAATGTGTCAGTCCATGCCACCTTGATGCTTCCATTAAATGCTCCAATCCAAAATTGGAGTCTTGTCCCTCTTTTAGGGATTTCTAGGTTTGGCATGCTATTTTTGGTTCCAACGACTTGGGAGGCTTGGGATTAGAGTTGGTTCCTCCTTGGTCCCCCCTTGAGGTATTCAGATGGATAGAGTTACTTGTCATTTGCAAAAATTGGGAAAATCGAGCAAAATGCACAAATCAGCCTTGTTTTGGCAGTTTTCAGCAAGGCATATTGCCATTGTCATATCTCATGGCCCAAGTAGAATTTGATGGAGTTCTTAGCCATTTTGGAAAGCCCTCATATGATACAATAACTGTTTGATCATAATTGCCTTTGATACCTTTTGGATCCAAGTGAAAAATGCCCCTACATTTGGAAAAAAGTGAAGGCAGATTCTGACTTAGTGAAAATTTCACTAGGTGTTGAAAAAAAGTGACATTTTCACTTTTTGTGATTTTTATCATTCCATAACTAAAAATCCATGAGGAATTAGAATGAGTCATGTTTGAAGCTTTTGTAGAGGGCCATGAGAGCTACAAATCCAGCTTTGGATGGGGAAAATGGCCTTGTGGTTTAGGAGTTATGATCCTCCAAAGTTAGTACCCTTGCCACTTTACTCCATAACTTAGAAAAATTTCTAAGTTTTTATGGTTACCCCTTTTACAAGTTATCCCACTTTTCTTGATTTTTCTTGATGAATGATGATTCCAATCATACATTAACATCATTTTAGGGTCAAAGAGCCATAATTGTGAAAAATCTCAAAAAGTCAAAGTTGACTTTTGTGCACAGTTGACTTTTTGTCTAATGAATTCCAAACTGTGTGATCCTTTATGAAATCAAGTCCTTGACCTAAATCAAACTTGATGGATTGATTTCATAGGTGTTATAGGGTGTATTGAATCATGTCCCGAGGTTTGGGAGCATGCCTGGGTCAAAAGTCAAAGGTACAGTTGACTTTTCCCGCGAAACCCTAACTGCAGTTCTGATGATTTTGAAACTTGTTGCTCAAGCTTCTTGGATCAATACATTGTTGCAAATGGACCAATGTAGTGTGTTAGAGACCCTCAAATCCTCTCTTGAGGTCTTGGCTCATGTTTTCTCCCAAAAGTCAACTTAGGGGTGAATTAGGTCAAGAAACCCTAATTCCTGATTTTTTTTATGAATGCATCCCCTGAGGCTAAATTGACTTGATGATGGAGTTTATGATGTCCCTTGGAGCATCTTAGGTTATGCTTTGAAGCATTGGCTCATGCCCAGAGGAAAATTTCCATCTGGAGGCCCTGGTCAACCAAAACCCTAATTTGGTGACACTGTTGATTTTGAGGCTTGACCCACTTGGACTGTTGCAGTCTGGTGCTTAATCCCTGAAGTGGGAGTCCTCTTGATCCATTGTAGATGTTTAAGAGGTTTAGACAAGCTGAAGATCATGTCATTCCTTGATTGATCCTTTGTCTAAGAGCTATGAAAGGGCTTGAAACCCTAATTTTGATGATAGTGAATGCTCACCCCTCTTTGGGGAGACTAATGAGGTATGCTGGTTCATCCATATTGTGATGATGATTTGCACAATGATGGGAAATCTTAGTGGTCAAAATTTGGGGTATGACACAACTTTCACAATATCGATCCATTGATTTTTGATGTGAATTGATCCATTGATTGATTAAATTGTTGATCGTGTTGTTTGATTGATGCAATCGGTGTTTAATTGTTGCTATTTGATGTGATTTTCGCGTACAATCGCATGCCATAACATTTGGATGATTGGAGAATTGATTTTCTACTAAAAGTGCTTTTGAAATGTTGATTTTCTACTTCTGGTGCAGTGTTAATCGATTAACCATTTGCTAGGCAAATCTGGTTAATCGATTAACCAGACTGTTTTGTGTGTTTTTTGCTGATTTTCAAAGGGTTAATTATTAACCAGTTTTGTCTTGGAAATGGTTAATCGATTAACATTGTTGCAGAATGTGTTTTTTGTGCATTTTCAAGCTTGTTTTGATTTCTTTCCACTTCTAAACCTCATGGCCTTGTATGATACATATTTGTGGAAATTTCTTGAGCTGTTTCACTCCATTTTGCAGTATGTATGTGATTCTTCGACACACGACGCATTGATTTTCATGATGCATGTTCATGACTAATTGTATGGCATTCTTGATGCATTCTTCGTGATATTTTCTTGTTCATACTTGTTGGTTTGCTTTTGATGCTTATTTTACTTGATCTGGGACACATGCTCATGCTTGCTTTCGTTTCCGCAAATGCGTGTTCGTTTGAAGATGATTAATTGTTAATGAATATTCATGTTGTTCTTATTGAATGCTTAAATGTGCAATGGTTGAAACTTGCTCATACTTGATTGTTGATGCATATTAATCAATTGATCCTACTTAATACATGTTCATACTTGATCCTTGCAATTCATATGCATTTGTTTAAATATGGATGCGTGCTTTTGTTCAATCCTTTTGACGCATGTTTATGCTCGGTTGTTGGACATGTTTGTTATTGATTATTTAATCTTTTATGCATGCTTAACTTGGTGTTGTAATGTTACATGTTTATCTATGCTTGATTCTTATTATATGCTTTGCATGTTGCTGTATACACTGCTGATGTGTTGAATATGTGATGTAAAATGTATTCATTCTGATTGCTGCATTCTACACCAATTCTATTCTGAAAATGCATGTTGTTAAATGTTGTGTTATGTTGTTGCTGGATTTTATCGTTGTCTTGAGCTGAAGCGCTGTTGTTGCTGCTCTTTTTGGTTTATTTTCTTGGTTTTTGATTGCCTTTGCATGTTGCCTTAGGACTCCTAGTTCAACTTGATTTTTTATTAAGCTTGGAATATGATATACATTAGGTGTTAATCCATGCATGATAACATTAAGATAGCTTCCCTAATCTCAACCTTAGGTCCATCTTTGCATGATAACATTAGGGTAGAGATTCCCTTTGCATCCCAACCTTAGGAACACTTTGCATGATAACATCTAGGAGAGTTTCCCTTAGATTTTTCTTTTCCCTTTGAGTCTTCTTTCTTCTCTCTTAAACAAAGTCAAAACACTTAATAAATATGATGTACATTGTGCGCCACGAGCCTTAAGCACATGGGAAAAGATGAGCGGATGAATTTCTAACCTCGTTGAAATTCTGGCATTGCAACAACAGATGTCCTAACACATGTCAAGACATTGTTCTGCATAAACATTTAAACACAGAGGCATAACAGCAGACTGATACCTTGAATATCAAAACTACAGAAACACACAGAAATTACGACATCTGATCCAACATGTTTATCATGAACACTAACAGAATAATTAAATCTGCAGAATGATAAAAGACACAGCAATTGTTAACCTAGTTTGGTGCAATTCACCTACATCTGGGGGATACCAATCCAGGAAGAAGACTCCACTATCTGTAGAATTATTACAAAGCTAAACTCCCCAGTTTACAACTTTATATCCTAATATCTACCCTATGAAGACTTTACCAAAGAACATCCTCTTTGACATGAGATACCCCACTCACTTCCCTTAATCACAAACTGTGATATCTACATCATCCCTGTCAATACAGAATTCTGTCAAGCTTTCTTGACCAACACGCTAACTTGGATTTACTTAAAAGCTTCATCCAAGAACAATACACAATCCAATACCTCAAGGCTTATGGATCTGTGCGACACCTATGTCTACCACAGTGCATCCAACGATACAAAGGGAGACTTACAACCTAAAGAGCCAACGACTCTCAAAACCCTAAACCCTTATATTCTATATAAGTTACAAAAAGGTATGTGAAATCCTAGGTCTAAATATACTTATATAGGCTTCAGCAGTCTTGGGCTTCATACCTCTGGTCTTTGATCCATTCCTAGAAAGCGCATCAAATCTTGGGCAGATTTGTTACAGATATAAAACCTACTAAATCAGTGTAGTACTTCAGGATGTCATGTCTTCAGGTTAGGACATCTTCTTCGACATCTTTGTTAATGGCCAGATTTCTTCATCTTTATCATTAAAATTGTTTTACCAAAATTCTGTCAAACCATAGGTGCTTTCAATCTCCCTCTTTTGACAAATTTTGGCTAAAACTCCTTTTAGTCTGAATGGCGGTTATGATTGGAATACTGAGCACACCAGATTCATGTTGGTGTACATGAGGAGGAAGATAACATAACCTTCCTCTTCCCAGTGTGAGTGAAGTTGAAAAAGGTCCAGAAGTTGAGACTCCTAAAGAAACACAAAGAAAGTCTGAAACACCAGAACACTTGACACTTCTTTCAAACACACTCCCCCTCCAGAGATCAGTTGTAGGCTTCGTGAATCTGAGTACATAAAGCCTGTAACTCAGGTCACAAGACACAACTTGATCTTTAACTCAAGTCACAAGAGGAGAAACATAGACAAGATGATAAAGCCAACACCTTGTTCAATGTTCTTACAAAACCACTGCAAGAACAACACACACATCCCCTGTACTCGAGACTCACGCTCCCTGTTTTTAGGAAAAAATTGGCAAAGGTAGCCAAGACATTCTCATACCCAACCAATACTAATCCAGACCTTAACAAAAACCATGACGACCTTGCCCAGAATACTAACTTTGAAGACCAGAAGCAGATTCCACCTTTTCTGACTTGTCCTTGAAACTGCTTCTTAACAGTGTCCTGATACCTAACCTGATTTTTTACAGGCTTATGGTCCCCACAGATAGGACTTTCTTAATCCAGATTTAGCAAACATGATTATAGCAAAATTAGTTCATTTATCTTTTCATTAGCAGAGAACTAATTTCTTCCAGACAACAACAGGATTTTCCAAAATACTTGTACCACTTCTAATTCAACCCATTGACATCCAATGACAGAATTAGAACAACCTGATAATTTCACCCAGAACTCATACCAGTAGAACAGTGTCACGACATCTCGTCTGACATATCAACCTCCCCTAAGGCAATCTATCACAAACTGCTTGAAACCACAAACAATCTCGATAAACAATCTGCACCAATGCAGCCATATATCCATAACTGAAGTCTAACTCCCCCTGTCGTAGACAACCAATGCTCCTTTTCCAGAAGAACACCCTCAATGAAGGGAAAACATAAGACGCATCTTCATGTCTTCAAGAGCGTACCCTTAGTTCAACACACCTAATGAACGCATTCACCCAATGCTTGGCCCTCAAGCAAACCATGTACTACACCAGTACATAAATCAGATAGAAGCTCTCCCCTATCTTTCTCAACAGATGCTTCTTCAGCAAGAAACACCTCAAAATCACCACATGATATCCCATGACAACTTCATGATCATATAGTGAGAGTCCCAGGAACGCATCCTTGTACCATAACTAATAAACTCTTGGATTGAGACCAAAGCTCCATTGATCCCTCTCGTCCAGAAACCACTTATACACCACACGAATTCCTCCTGAATTCTCATGTATAGATCTCCTTGTTCCCTGAGATATAACCTAATTGCATCTGAATGTTTCACATTCTTCAAAGAGACACACAGGGCCCTTAGTTTGCTAGCTCGCCCAGATATTCTTCACACTTGAAGGACATCAAACACATGCTCTAGAAATCTTCAGCCCATTTGCTCCACAAGCACCAAACTAATCCACTTCTAGCATGTCCCATTCACATCAGACTTCTAAGACAATCATTTACCCATCATTCTCCCGTATGACAAGATAAATACTTCTTAGACAAGATGTGAGTGTCAAGTTCTACACTCAGAACTTAGTATCCTACTCTAAGGATAACCAACCCAAAAAATGTTCTAACATCTGTTAGGACATTCTTCACACATCACAGACACCACACACCATGGTTCTTGATATGCTCCACCACTGGACGTACTATCTGCATAATAATCCAACTAAAGATCTTCAAATAACACTACGCCACCAGCTTGATCAACAAGAACTCAAGATAACCAAAGAGAGAATTAAACTCCCATCCACCAAAAGAAGGCATACTTCCATCCTCTACCTAGAACTTCTACCACAAGCTCCAAGATGAACCAGATCCTCCTTATGTTTTCAACCAACTACCCTTCTGCCCAAGAGTAATTAGTTCCAAGCACCCTGCTTGAATGCACACTATGAAACCAACTAAATGCCACCTTTTGTTTGATCTCACTCTTCTTCAGAATTCCCACAAGATACAGTGATCCACTAATGAAATCTGATCTTTAAGTTACATGAACTACTTGCTCCATAGCAAGACATCTTGGATCCACCAAGCCTCTAGACATGTAACATCTTCTCAATTCACAGCTCCCGCAAACTGCATGAGATAGAACTTTTTGAAGCATCCATAACTTCCATTCTCCTGTAGATCACCTTATCTTAAACTGATGTGCCATATCACCAGCTGAGACTCTGATGTTAAGCTAGATGTCAGAACATTCTGATACAACATCCAGCTTCTGAATTCAGCTCCTCCTTCTGCCACTTAGAAGAACCTCCTCCCTTTAACAGAACAAGAGTTCCATGCTCTTATAGACTTGATTCAATAATCAAGTTTGAGTAAACAACCTCCATCCTGCTTAGACAAATCAGAGATATTCCATACAAGCTCACACCTTGATGAATAACTACTTTGAAACTTCAAAGACTTCACACCTGCCATGTCTGAATCTTCAGAAGATAAAGTAGTCCTAGACTACATCATAGCCATACCAAAGAATGCCACTTTCCTTAGTACAGCAGTCTGTAGAAAGTCAGAGATAACTGCCACTTAGCCTTGACCTTCAAAATGAGCAAGATACCATGCTCCTCAGTACCTAGATCAGAAATAAATTAATCCAAGTTGTGCCAACACCAGCACTCCATTCTGGATAGGTCTCTTGCCAGGACACCTTCCAGATTAACATTAGATGTTTCTAGTAACAACTTGAACACACCTGCTGCACTCTAATACTCTTAGATCAGAAATAAACTGATCCAAGAACAATCCATCAAGATTATGATGTCTTCATCTTCATCTTCAACAACATCATTGTCCATACCAGTTTCTTGCCAGGAAACTCTCCAGAGATCACATGCTTCTATCACACCAGACTGAAGTCGATTCTTAGGTCAACACCCAAGACCAAAACAGATGCTAAAGCTCATGCATTACCCCTCCCATGATTCTGCACAAACTCTGATGATGAGATGTTCCAACATCTTGTTGAACATCAGCAATCTTGACTTTCAAGGATAATCAATTAAATACTTTTGAACTCCACAAATAGCAATTGATCTTAAATCCTTGTCCAATAATCCTTCTTCACTGTTGTAGCTATGCTCCACCAGATCACTTCATGAACACTTATCAAGTATTCAATCTTTTGCAAGTATCTTCTTTGACAACGAAATGTTGAGATACCAAGGCTGCCACCATTGACTCAAGTAACTAAAAAATTCTGAAAACTCCTATCAGATTGGATCTTCCCTTAGGATTAAGAGAGATGAATCCTTCCTTGCTGTTTTAGATAGTGAAAATAAATCACCTCCACTTTCTTCAGGTTGTGTTTCATAGAAACACCTTCTAGTCAGAAGAATAACTAGAAAACTCCAGATGCACGACTGAGACGCCTTTATGAGTGGACTTGAGAGAATTCCCAAGTATCTTTAACAACCTAGCCGATCAATAATTTATCAAACTCCCAGAGCAAGAACTTGATAAACCTAAACTCAACTCCTCTCCTCTTCAACTAACTTCAAACTGCACTATGGAACCATGCTTCTAAGTACCAAGTCACCATAACAGACATATTCCAAAAACTATTTCCATTCCATCACTCCCGACTTTGGAATAAAAGATGCAGATATCTTCACATATAGAGGTTGACGATTGAGATCTTTCACCATCTGTCTTTAGTGACAACTCCAGAATCCCATAATTCTAGAGCTCTTCCATCAGAAACATATGCAGCGGAACCACCAAGGAACAAATTCTGCTTGCCCTAATAAGATGTCAGAACATCTTATAAGACACCCCAACAAGAGAACTAGCCACTTCTTCTGCAGTTATTGTAGAACCTCCTCAGCAACATGAACAATCACCGGGTTGTTACCTTCGATCCAGAACATCCATCCCATCCATTAATACCCTTGAGTATGTCTGAGTTGATTGATCTGGTCTTCAAAACTCCTCCTTGTTTAAACGCCAGAAAGTATCTCCCAAAGATCTCATCCAGAAACAGACAAGATGCCTGCTCTGATACGAATTGAAATTCTAGAATTGCAGACAACAGATGTCCTAACACATGTCAAGACATTGTTCTGCATAAACATTTAAACACAAAGGCATAACAGCAGACTGATACCTTGAATATCAGAACTGCAAAAACACACAGATGTTACGACATCTGATCCAACATGTTTATCATGAACACTAACAGAATAATTAAATCTGCAGAATGATAAAAGACACAGCAGTTGTTAACCCAGTTTGGTGCAATTCACCTACATATGGGGGATACCAATCCAGGAAGAAGACTCCACTATCTGTAGAATTATTACAAAGATAAACTCCCCCGTTTACAACTTTATATCCTAATATCTACCCTATGAAGACTTTACCAAAGAACATCCTCTTTGATATGAGATACCCCACTCACTTCCCTAAATCACAAACTGTGATATCTACATCATCCCTGTCAATACAGAATTCTGTCAAGCTTTCTTGACCAACACGCTAACTTGTATTTTCTTAAAAGCTTCATCCAAGAATAATACAGAATCTAATACCTCAAGGCTTATGGATTTGTGCGATGCCTATGTCTACCACAATGCATCCAACGATACAAAGGGAGACTTACAACCTAGATAGCCAACCACTCTCAAAACCCTAAACCCTTATATTCTATATAAGTTATAAAAAGGTATGTGAAATCCTAGGTTTAAATATACTTATACAGGCTTCAGCAGTCTTGGGCTTCATATCTCTGGTCTTTGATCCATTCCTAGAAAGCGCATCAAATCTTGGGCAGATTTGTTACAGATTTAAAACCTGCTAAATCAGTGTAGTACTTCAGGATGTCATGTCTTCAGGTTAGGACATCTTCTTCGGCATCTTTGTTCATGGCCAGATTTCTTCATCTTTATCATTAAAATTGTTTTACCAAAATTCTGTCAAACCATAAGTGCTTTCACTCATCTTAGGGTACTTTGTGCGCGAGACGTTTGGATCGTTAGCGCAAAGTATTCGATCCTATGTCATAGACTTTAGTGCAATGTGCATCTCAAATAAAGTCAATCAACTTCTGCTAAAATCCTTAAACAAACTACAAATCATTTTGTCCTTCGGGATTTTCTGTTAAACTTTTTCAGAAAGGGCATGTTATTTTCATTCTCCCGCAAACATGCATCGACCCTAACTGCTGGAACGCGAACTTAGCATCGCTCATAAAAGACACTTAACAATTCGTAGGCCAAACTACGAACTCTCTGATTTCCTCATTCTCGTCCTAATGAGGATACGTAGGCATAAGACAGCGAAGTCTTCGCAAGCAAACTTCCCCTCATTCACCCGTAGTCCTCCGAACTACGTTGACTCTGACTTTCCCATTGCACGAGGGAATACATAGGCATAGGACAGCAAAGTTCTATCAAGTATCCTTTTGTTTTTATCTCTTTTCGTTTCCGTTAACAAGTAGGCTTTAGACAAACACACCATTTGATTAGAACAACAAGCTTGGATCCCGTTGAGTACAACGGACGCGAGGGGATGCTAATACCTTTCTCTTGCGTAATCGACTCCCAAACATGGAATTTGGTTGTGAGGCCATCTCCTTTCCCTTTTTGAGGTTTCTTCGATCGTTTCCTTTCACCCATCGGGATAAATAACGTTCGATGGCGACTCTGTTTTTCCGCCGATTTTTTTTTGCGTTGCGACAGCTGGCGACTCTGCTGGGGAATTATGGTTCCCTATGCGAGTCAATCCTAACGCTTGTTTGTTTCTGTTCATTGGGTATTTATTTTTGTCCATTTATTTTCTTTATCTGTTGTATATTATTACATTCACTTGCATTTTATTTGATTACTGTTATCATACTATTTTGTTGTTATTGTGTTGTTGGGTGGGATTGTTCCACGAGAGATAAGCCCATTACCCAGGCTTGAGTACACACATAGGATTAGAGTGGGCTTGTGTTGGCATGTGTAGCGCTTGATACGTATCGTTGACATGAGATCTGCATTCAGACAAGGTTTTCTTGGGAGATGCTTTATCCTGTATGCCTATACAGTAGCCAGAGTGTTCCCTTGAGGACTCATGAATCAAAAGAGCGTTCATGGGAAATCAGTGGAGGCCTCATTGAGGGGTGATAATGCCAAACCAGAAATGGTAAACGTATTATCATTTCTCGACCTGAGAGCCCATGAGACTGAGGACCTGCTAGGATGCCTTGTCCAAGATTAGAACCCACATGTGAGAGGGAATGGGTTTTTGTAGGAAACCTTGACTTTCATCCTACCTGACTTTCTGGTTTTCTGGTTTTCTGGTTTTCTTATCAGTGTGGACTTATGAACCTGGTATTTTGATTATTCTGGTACTTTGGTATTCTGAATTTCTCATCAGAGATAAATTTTGAACCTATTTAGTCAGTAGCACAGCAGTTGTTCAGAGCATATGGGAACTTGATCTCATGTCTGCATTCATAGCATCATTCTTGCATCCTAACATTCATCTTTGTTTATTTCCAGGGTGTCGCACCTGTAAAAATCAACCAGCGAATAAGATAGAAGAGTCACCACCGACGCAGGGAATGGAAACGATCGAAGAAAACCTCAAAAGGGAAAGACATGGTCATCGCAACCATAGTCTGGATTCGGGAGTCGGTTACGCGATAGGAAGGTATTAGCACCCCCTCACGTTCATCGTACTCGATGGGATCCACGCTTGTTGTCTAATCAAAGGGTGTGTCTATCTAAAACCTACTGCTAAGCAGAGAAAAAAAGAAAAGATGACTCAGTAGGACATCGCCGTCCTAGGCCTACGTATTCCCTCGGAAACGGGAAAATCAGAGTCAACGTAGTTCGGAGGACTACGGGATTGTGGGGGAAGGTTGCTCACCAAGACATCGTTATCTTGTGCCTACGTATCCTCAATCGGAAGAGAGAGAGAGAGAGAGGAAGTCAGAGCAGTTGTAGTTTGACCTACAAGATCATTGTGTTTTTTTATGAGCGACGTTAAGTTCGAATCTGGAAGTTAGGGTCGATGCCTATTTGCGACAAAACGGAAGTAACGTGCTCTTTTCTGAAAATGATTTGAAACCCAGTTAATCCCGAAGGATAAAACGATTTGAACTTTGTTTGTGTTTTTTAGACAGAAGTGGATTAAGTTAGTTTGAAACTTGTATTGCACTAAAGTTTATGACATAGGAGCGAATGAGTCGCATGGTCGCCCCCAAACGGGACGTATGCTAATCACTCTAAAAAAGTGAAGGGAGACCCCTCATTCTTTATTTCCCATGTACTTAAGGCTCGTGGTGCACAATACTCGTTGTATTTATTAGGTGTTTTGAACTTGTTTTGAGATGAGGAGAGAAAGGACTCAAAGGTTGCAAAGAAAATAACTAAGGGAGACTAAGTCCTAATGTTGTCATACACAATGGTCCTAAGATTGAGGTATAAGGGATTATCCTACTTGTTATCATGCATGGATTGCAAACCTAATGTCTCTCCTACCTCGAGCTTAATCGGAAATTAAGTCGAGCTAGGAATCCTAAGGGATCATGCAAACAACACAAGTAAACATTAGACTAATCAATCACCAAAGAGAAAAGTAAAGGATAAGTGAGTTGAATGAGAATTCATGCAAGTGTATATAACCATGTAAAGAACCACAAATACTTACCAATTCCAAGCCAAGCTCAACTATTGAATAGTTGGCAGCAAAATGCAAAACTATGCAATTATGCATATGCTAAAGTCCTAAGACTACACTAGGGTGAATATCAAACAACAAACAAGGTTAGAAGTGTTCTAAAGGTGTGTGAACCTAATAGGGGAAGTATCTAAACCTACCAAATCATATCCATGTCAATGTCCTAGAAAAGTATACAAGAATGCAAGTTATATCCTACACCAACACACAAACATTGTCATCCACAAACTATGTCAAAATGACTTCTCAAAGTCAGCAAATGGAAGTCATGTCATGTATTTAAGAAACATATGTGATGTAAACATGTCAAATTCAAGCTTGAAGTAGTGATAAGTGATCATGAAATTCATACCAATTCATGTTCAAAGGAGTAGGCAATTTTATATAAAGATGTTACCTAGATCATGTATCTAACACTTATGAACATACAATGACTAAGCAAGCATAAAGTTGACATTTTAAAGACTTAATTAAGAAGTGAAGACATATATTCAATGCTTGAAATAAACTTCAAAATGTTACAAAAGTTCATATCAAACACCTTCTCCAAAGTTATTCAGGTAAGGAATAAAACCAAGCTTAGGCATCCTCCAAAAGCATGTAACTTGTCACTCAAGTAGAAGAAATGAAAGAACATGGCAAGGCAAGGTCAAAGCATACACATCATAGGTAAATGACCTATAATATTTATATTTGAACCCCAAAAGAAATGAGCAAATATGGCACACAAATGATGTTAAGGAAGTGGTTAAAGTTGATGCACAAATCAAGCTTGCATTCACACAAATGTATCATCACTCAAATCATACCAAGTGACCTATAACAAGAGATGACAAGGCTCTAAATCATGCTAATGTCAATTTACACATGTTATCCATATTCCAAATGAGCATTTAGATTCCACAAAGTCGCCATGACAACATGCTCTCAAAAGATGTCACAAGTAATGACCAAAATCAAGCTTAATCTTCCACTAGCAACAAGAGACATTCAAGCATGTAAAAGGAATTATAAGGCCAAGCCAATCAAGCATTCACACATATAGGGCAGTGTTAAATGACATGTGAAAAATCACATTTGAATATCAAAAGCATTAAACAAATATGGTTCTCCAAAGTTCAAGCGCAAGACCAAAAGTTGCAAGCTTATTCATGTTCAAACTTATGAAAGCATAACATCCATTAGAGGCACATAACATGACCTATAAATCCATGTGGGCAGGCTATACCTCATTCTAAAACATGTGTGTAAAGTTGTACAAAAAATCCCTAATGAGGGTTGCATAAAAGTATCACCAAGCCAAACATTTAACCAAACATCGAGCAACATCGGGTATTCCATTAGGGTTTAAATGAAGCATGTAAATTATGATCAAAGAGTAAGATTCATGTCTCACAATAGCACATAAAAATTTCATCATGAATATGCTCCAACATGTCATTAAGGTTGGCCTAAAGTGGCCACATACAAGCCTCAAACCTAAACTAGTTCTAGGCATACATCCACATGACAAGCACACATTGAAATCTCCATGAAAAATGGTTAAATGCTTTGGAAAATTATGATAAATTGACCATATATCATGCTAAGGTCAGTGGCTGGTCATATGCAAAATATTAGCTCAAAATTATGCATCAAAGTGTTCAAACCATCACAAACATTAAACATGATATTCAAAAGTGATCCTACAAACCAAGCTCCAAAGATGACATTCAAAGACAATTCAAAAATTATGATTAAAGCACCAAATTAAAACCAACATGTCACCTAATCAAAGAGCTAAGTGCACACAAAAAATTGGGTCAAAATCATTAGAGAAAGGTTACTTTTCAAAGCTTGCATCTCAAGGTATAGCAACATCAACACTTTCCAAGCCAAAATTCAAGAAAAATACCAAACCAGTCCAAAAATGAAATTAAAATTCATAAAAAATTAAATAAAGCATTCAAGAAGTACCATGAATTATCTTAGAATTTTCTCATAATTTTTGATATTTTTAAAATTGAATTGTTCAACGTGTATAAAAAAGAGATGAAAATAACAAGAAATGGAGTATGGGGGTGCAACATAAGCAAAAGTCCAGTTCAAACTTCATACTGGGCCCATAAGGGGAGGTGCCATCAACAAGGCCTGGGCCCAGCTCTCCAAACACAAGCCTTGTTATCATCAAGATTAATACAAGGAAAAAAAATACGCAAGTGCCAGACACATGCCTCATTAATGCGTTGGCACCCTTTATGTGCGTTGGATTAAGGAAATTGTACGGCCATGATTAAAGCACACTACCACACTTAGATCTTTATTATAGTCAGTATTAAAAAGAAGGAAAAAATGTTATCCATGTAACTTGGCATCAACCGATCACATACTCACTTAAGTGATAATAAGACAAAAAAATGCCATGGCCTCTAAGAAGACGACACGTGGTCGTCTTCTTCCTCCCTCCATGCATCACTCGAACAAACCCTACCTCCACAACCAGCATGCGACGCAACAACATGGTGAAAAGTGCACACTTTGCCATCACTTTACACCATCAATACTCAATCATTTTAAACGAAATAAAGGTCTAAAATGAAGTACTCCAAACGTAGATTATGAATCCGGGCTTAAAATCTCCATATAAATAACACACAAGGATATTCGAAGGGGATAAGTTAGAACCCTAAAACTTGAAGAATCACATTGGCCCCTAATTTCTATCCAAGCACATTGCCTCTATCTAAAGGACTTCAGATGTACATCAAACAACATGATTCTAAGCCAGATACCAACTCTACCATGATGCAAAATTTCTCAAGAACATTACCTGGATGGAGCATTACTTCCACGCACAAGAAACCCTATGAACTTCCTACTATTATCTTGAGATCTACACCCAGGCAAAATAAACGCCTGGAATCTTTCGATCTTGCTTGAGATCAGAATTTGGTGGTGAACTGAAACAAAGTCGTAGATGCTCCAATGGGGACTTCAAGTGGGGATTGATGCATACAGAAATTAGAATCCCATGTACAGATGAAGATTGTGGAGAAATCTTGGTTAAAGCTTCAACAATGTGGGAGATTCAAAGCTTTGAGTATTGTAGTGCAACAATGGAGTTTTTTTATCTCTTGATGAAAAAATGTGCAACTAACTCGGTTAGGGTGGGTTAGAATGCTTATATAGGTGGTTTAGACGATGGTTAGTGTGCTACCAAGGTTAGTTAACAGTTGGAGAGTGTGGTTAGTAAAATTGAAAAAAATGAAGGTTATGTAGTGTGCACGGGTTAGGGAGTTTTATGTGTGTATGATGTATCATGATGATGATGATAGCATGGTATGGAGGTGTGAGAGTTAGTTGGTACAGTTACAAAGCTTGATGGATAAGTTTTTGTTTATCTCATTCTCATGACCATATGTAGTAATGTCATAGTGTATGCGCATGGTGTAAGGACTTGGTTTATTTTAAAATGGCAAAAGGAAGTGACATAAGAGGCTATGTAATGCGCATGATACATTACACCAGCAAGGATAACACTTAGTTGGCATTATCATGGTAGTGATTTTAGAGCATTGTATCTTGATGGATCTTGGACCAAATTGCACAAATTTGGTGTCTTTGGAAAGCTTTCCTGGCATAGAACAATGTTGATGTTTATGGAAAGTTCGTTTGAAGTCTCTATCTTGATGAAAATTGGGGTTGAAATCAGGTGCACCAATGTTGTCATGTGTCGCATCTGTGAAAATCAACCGGCGGAAAAGAACAGAAGAGTCGCCACCGAACGTTATTTATCCCGACGCAGGGAAAGGAAACGATCGAAGAAAACCTCAACAAAGGGAAAGACATGGTCATCGCAACCATATCCTGGGTTCGGGAGTCGGTTATGCGAGAGGAAGGTATTAGCACCCTCTCGTGTCCATCGTACTCGATGGGATCCACGCTTGTTGTTTCGATCAAAGGGTATAGGTTATCTGAAGCTCAACTGCTAACTGGAAACGGAACGAGAGAAAAGGGAAGGTGAAAACCAAAAGAGGACTCGCAAGGATCATCGCAATCATATGCCTACGTATCTTCATGGACGAATGAAGAATCAGAGTCGACGTAGTTCGACGGACTACAAGTTTGTGGGGGAAAGGTTGCTCGCCAAGACATCGCGTCTCATGCCTACGTATCCTCAATCAGACCAGAAAGAGGAAGTCAGAGCAGTCGTAGTTCGACCTTCGGGTCGATTTCGTTTTGTTTTTTTAAGTTGAAGACGTCAACATTCGCGCTCTAGCAGTTTAGGTGTTGTCGCTCGATTATGGAGCCTTACGCGTTTACCCGTTTGCGGTAGAACGGAAATAATGCATCCTTTACGCATGGAGTGAGGAGATGAGAAAAGAATCCCGAAGGAAGACGGATGTTTTTTTTTTTGTTTTTTAGAAGAAAGTGTCTTGATTGATTATGTTTGTGGTATGTTTCGTGCTAAAGACTATGATATAGGAGTGAATACTTTACAAGGTCGCTCCCAACGGAATGTTTGTAAAGCATCCTAGAAGAGTGAAGGAGACCTTCACTAATAATTTCCCATGTGCTTAAGGCTCGTGGCACACTCCGCATACGATAGTTATTAAGTGTTTTTTTAGCTTTTCTTTTGAGATGAGAGAAGAGAAAGGACTCAAAGTTGAAAGAAAACCCTAAGGGAGACTAGGTCCTAATGTTATCATGCAATGATGGCCCTATGGTTGAGGTTAATAGAGGACTAGCCTACTTGTTATCATACAAAGGATTGCTAGCCTAATGTCTCTCCTACCTCCAACTTAATCAGAAATTAAGTGGAGCTAGGAATCCTAAGGGATCATGTGAATCAACACAAGTAAACATTATTCTAAACAATCACAAAAGAGATAAGTGAATAAGAAGTGAGAGGAGAGGGAATCATGTAAGTGTAAATAAGCATTCAAAGCATCACAAGTAACTAACCATCTCCAAGCCAAGCTCAACTATCAAGTAGTTGAAAGCAAAGTGTGCAAACATGCGATTATGGCTATGTTGAAGTCCTAAGACTATACTAGGATGAATATCAAACAAAAACCAAAGTTAGAAGTGTCCTAAAGGTATGAGATCCTACTAGGGTAAGTAGCAAACCGTACTCTATCTTATCTAAGTCAATGTCCTAAGGGAGCATGCAAAAGTGTCAAGTTTTGTCATATGTCACCACCTAGACATGTATCATTTACAAGCTATGCCAAAAAAGACTTATAAAAGTCACAAAAATAGAAGCCAGGTCAAGTATTCAAGTGTTTATACACATGGGGCAGTGGAAAATGATATGAGAAATGATACATTTGAATGTCAAAAACTTCGTACAAACATGGCACATTCTAAGTCCAAGTGAAAACAACAAAGTTAACTTTCCACTCATGTTCAAACTTATGGAAGCATAATACCAATTAGAAGCATATGAAGTGACATACAAATTCATGAGGGCAGGTTATGATTCATGTTATTCCATGTGTTTAATTATGTACAAAAAAATATCCTAAAGAGGATAGCACAAACACATCATCAAACTAAAACACCTAAGCAAACATCAAATGTAATCGAATAAACAACTTAGGGTTCAAAAAGAATCATTTAAGTCATGATCAAAAAGCAACATTTAAGGATAAAAAAGGTACCTAAAATTTCATTGTATATAGGATCAAACATTCTCTCAAAATTGGTTTTAAGGAGCTCACACATTGGTATTAACTTGACTTAATTCTAGCATGTTTACATATGACATGTTCACATTGGAAAATTGGTGAAAAATAGCAAATGACCTTTGAAAATTATGAACAATCAACCAAGTTATGTTAAGTCTAGTAGGTGATCACATACAAAATATTTGATCCAAATCATAAACCAAAAGTGCTCAACAAATTGTAAACATTGGGCATTTTCCACTTAATGATCATACAAACACAAGTCACAAAAAGTACTTAACAAGTGACCTAAAAAACATGATCAAGGCATGAATTTAACATGTAAGGATCTCATAATGTAGGTTCATATCACACACAAAAAATTAGGTCACAAATATTAAGAGAAGGTCACTTTTCAAGCCTTGAATCACAAGGTATATCCATATGCACACATACCTTTCAAAAATCCCAGAAAAATATTCAAACAGATCAAAAATGAAATTAAAATTCATAAAAAAATAATTAATGTCTTTAGGAATGTCCATAAATTTTCTCATAATTTTAGAAAAATTTTTAATATTTTTAAAATTCAATTTTATAACGCATACAGAAAATGACATTATTAACTAAGAAGAGGGAGGGGGTGTTGTTAGCAGCAACTATCTACTTAATTCTCCCGTTGGGCTCATAAGAAGGGTGCGCATAGTATTTATGTAGGCCCGAGCGCATAAAAAGGCTTCCTTTTTTGCTGAAAAAAATGAAAATGGAGAGAGGAGGTCACGTGAGGAGCACATGCTTCATTAATGTGATGTCCTCTTCTAGATCGCTTGATCAATCAAATGGCTAGGATGCTTCTGTTGCCATTATTATTTATATCCATTATTAATGCCATGGTCAATTAGACGGCTGGGGATGGATTCCACTATGATCATGTGGCTGGGGTTAGCTTTCGCTAGACTTCACATGTTAATGATATGATTAATTGTCCACCGCGTGATCATCATCGTATGGCTAAGATGGAGCTTCGCTGGACTTATTATTTGGTTGTTATTTAGTGCCTTTATTGTTGTTTACATGAATAAACGTTACACTACATGCTCTTAATTGGGCAAGGAAGTTTTTTAATGAAGAAAAAGACAAAAAAGAACAAGGACGAATGAGGGGATGACACGTGGTCATCTTCCCCAAATCTCATACAAAAAATTCTGATTCTTCCATGCATATTCATGCGCATAAAATCAAGAGGAAAAATGTCAATCTTTAACAACACATAACTCAACCAATTCTTGATCATTTTGCGCAAAATAATAGTCCAAATTGAAGCCCGTGAAACGTAGAACAACAATACACCATTAGTTTCCCAAAATAACAGCTCGAAAATAGTGAAAATTCACACGAAAGTCACAGATTCAAATTAAACATCACAAAATCAAGAACAACACGTAAACTCAAATTCAAATATTCATGGTGTGCCATCATTTCAGGACTTTCAGATGCGATGTATGGACAATATTTTAACGTCCTAAATCATATAAATCTAAGAATGAGAGCCATGGAATTTTTAGAGATACTTACCGAGTGGAGAAAGTCCACTGCTTCTTGTGGTGCTTCGCGATTAAGAAACCCGGAAAACTTCGATGCAATGTCTTGAAATCTCTTTTAACCAAAATAAATGCTTAACCTCTTTAAATCTTGAAAAAAATACAAATTGGTGATGGAATAGGATGATCTTATAGGTGATGATTCAATGATTCC
The DNA here is from genome assembly GCA_022829125.1 of Lathyrus tuberosus. Lineage (NCBI taxonomy): Eukaryota > Viridiplantae > Streptophyta > Magnoliopsida > Fabales > Fabaceae > Lathyrus > Lathyrus tuberosus. Next base: position 6,394,776 of record JALAZF010000298.1, on the reverse strand, counting down.
AGTTGAAAATAGATGCAAACAGTAGCTTCTACTCCATGAGGTGATGAAGATGGTGAAAGAATTCCAACAAAAACCTCAAGATGAGAGAGATCTTGGAGATGGAAGTTGTGTGTGTGAAATTTGTTTTTTGATCTATTTGCTCTCTAATGGTGTAACTAACTTCTGTTAGAAAGAGAATGATAATTTATATGGCGGGTTAGAGTATGGTTAAAAGCTTAAGCATAGTTAAAAGTTAGTTAGAGGTGGTTTGGTGAAAGTTTAAAAAATGAGGGTTTATGGTGGTGTATGAATTTTACTATGTGGGTGGTGTATTTTTGTTACCATAGAGTGTATTATGATGATAATAATGGTGTAATATGATGGTTAGTATAGCCAACACAATTTACTCACAAGTTCTGTAATTTAGAAAATGGAATTTTATGGTTTATGGCATGAAAAAGTGTTCATGGAGGTGACTTTGTTGATGAATTTCTTGAAGGATAATGAATTAATTTGCATGATTTTGATGTCATTGGAAATGCGGTATTTGATAGAACAATGTTGATGTAAAAAAGAATTGGATTTGAGGTCTGGAACACCATGGAAAATATCATTGAAAACATGGTCACAAAACTGAGTTTTGAGACTTAGAAAAATTCTGAGTTTTTTTCCACTGAACAACTTAATAATCCCATCTTTGATTGATCATAACTTTTGATCTAGAAATTCAAATGGAACATTCTTTATATGTATGGAAAGCTTGGAATACACACTACAACTTTCCTTTGAGGAAAAATTTCAAGTGAAGCTCGGATCATAGAGAAAAATGACCATAAAGTTGTTTGCATGGCATGCAAAACTTTACCAAAATGGAAAGTTCTAAAACCCTTGTTTTTTCCAAAAATGGAAACTTTCCATAATTCTTGATTTTTCATGATTCCTTTGATATTTCATGATCAAATTCCACTCATGGACCATATTTGACATGATGAACACGAGTTTGACCTAAAAGTCGAGTTGACTTTTCCCTTGATCAGTTGACTCTTTTTCGATTTGTCTGATTTTCACCCATCTGACCAATTGAAATCCTTCTGAATGAAATTGTGAATCAGATGAGATGTCTTGGCCTTGAGGAGCCTCATTCTCTTTGCTTTGAATAATTCACACCATGGAAACCTCTGATCTCATGCCTTGTGAAAACCAATGATGCATGTGCGATGCTTATGACCTAAATGCATATGAAAGGTGAAGCATAAACCATCTATTAGGAATAAATAAGAGGGAAAATTTTGAGGTGTTAGCTGCCCCTATTCAATCAATTGTGGACCTGAAGGGATGAGAGCAGCAGCTTTCAGACATTCGAGGTAAATAGGGATTGAATACCAACAGAAACTGAAAATTTGCACTCTGGGGTATAAACTAGGGTAGAAGATCTTATGAGAGTGGAAAACTCTACTGGGGATAACAAGGAATAGGTAGGATTGGAAAATATGCTATGGAGAAGACACGACACAGACCGGTGTCTAAAATCACGAGGTAGGATGAGTATCGGAAGATGATGTTCACCGGTATCAAAAGGAAAATGATACAGACACGAACATGTGTACTGGATTGACGACACTTACTGGCATCGACAGATGATACTTTCTGATATCAAGAGGAGTACAGACGTAGATACGCGTACTGACTAAACGACACTTTCCGACACCGAAATATGATACTATCCGGTATCAAAAGAGACATGACTGTGTGTATTGAAAATACGACACTTTCCGGCATCAAGATATGAACGACGACACTTTCCGGCATCGAAAAAGGAATGAAATGACGACACTTACCGGCATCGAAAGATGGAATGACGTGATGACACTTTCCAGCATCGAAAGATGATACTATCCGGTATCAAAATGACATGACGACACTTTCCCGCATCAAAAGATGATACTATCCGGTATCAAAATGACATGACAACACTTTCCGACATCGAAGGATGAATTTGAGATGACGACACTTACCGGCATCGACAGAAGGAATGAAATAATGACACTTACCGGCATCGAAGAATGAATTAAGATGACGACACTTACCGGCATCGGAAGATGATGCTTTCCGGCATCAAGGAAAAAACTGAAATGACGACATTTTCTGGCATCGAAAGATGAATTGAGATAACGACACTTACCGGCATCGAAAGATGATGCCTTCCGGCATCAAAAGGAATACTTTCCGATACCAAGGAAGACTGAAATGACGACACTTGTCGGCATCGAAAGATGATGCTTTCCGGCATCAAAAGGAGTTTGAGGGTATACTGGAATCCTAGTCAGATAACTCTGCTAGGGGACAATGACCAAAAAGGGATGAGGGACCGATCTACTACCCTAGAGATTGATTACGGTGCCTTCTGGAGGGCTAAAGTTAAATCGTTTCTGCTGGGGACAAGAGAAATCTGAACAGATAACCCTGCAGGGGAATACCAGTAGAATGAACAAGTTCATTGGCAACTTTATCGGGGATAAGATAAGACTAGTCCTCCTGATTAAACCACTTTTTGTTGGGGAACCTTCTGGCAACAAGAATATCTAAACCTGGCTTATGCTTCAAATGCATATGTTTGAATTTTTCTATGGCGTAATGCTCCATGCGAAATGGAAATGCTACGCGTTTTGAGGATGCAATGATTACTATATGCAAGATGCAAAGAGAATCCTCTGCTGGGGGATGATAATTATCAACTCTGCTGAGGAAGTGATCACTGATCCGATCTTCTGAATTTCTATGGGGAAACAGATCAATAATCCGGCTAGGAAGAATGTTGGTACATCTGGACTTTGAATTACGGATAACGATGACTTTGCTGGGAAGATATCACCTGAACCAGTCCTGTTTGAGGAGAACCTATAGCCATAGGACTCAGTTGGGGAAATGACAACCTTCTGACCTGGCTGCTGGGGAACTAAGGTCAAATAAGCCTTTGTTGAGGAAGAAAATGCTTCCTGTCTTGATGAGAAAATTATATGTCGGTACTCTGTAGGGGAGAGAAACGAGTCTCTTGTTGTGGATGCTAACCTGCTTGGAGAGCCAACAAAACATCCATACCCTGTCTGGGGCTTGAACTCTTACTGGAGAAAAGATAAATCCATCTCTGGCTTGGGAAACCAAACCTCTGGACTCTTGCTGGGGGGAAGATAGTGAGGAGACATAGCCTCTGCCGAGGATGATACAACCTTGGCTATTTTTGTTGGGGAGACATTCATAATCTTCCTAATTCCCTCCTTGCGCCTTACTGAGGAAGAGAAACCCCATACTGGGAACTACTTTGGCACTTCACGCTTCTGCCGATCAACCACCTGCCAATTATCATCACCGAACTCCCCTCCTGTCTCAGACCACATGTTCTATTGGGAGAAATCATCTCAAGAGGATTTTACAGAAAACCTGGCATTCCAAATGCCCCAGGGTCTTCAAACTCTTGGAGAGATTTATTGGATCTCGACGTAACTGCCCCAGATTGGATATCCTATGAAGGAATTTGCCTCGAGAGGATTCGTAATGACTTGAAATATTCTGCCCCAGTATGCTGAATCTTGAAGAGGTTCTTTTGATCAACTGTCTTCTGGAGAGGATGATTTCTCGCTCCTGAGGTGGCCTATCTGAGTATGCGTCTTGCAGTAATTTTATCCCTGTCTTTGAGAGATTCGCTGAATCTCGACATAATTGCCCCAGATTGGTTAAACTTTGGAGAGACTTCCCGACGTGACTGGCCCAAATCGGCACAACTTGCTGAGAATCATTACCTGGCGAAGTCTCTTGATTACATGCTCCTCAATATGATTGTCCAGAAATTTCCTCTTGGCAAAGTTAGACTTCTCAACTGATGTTCACTATGCAAGTTTCATTAGCGTCAAGTACAATATATGCAAGCAGAAAACGTTTATTCTAAGAATGATAACTCTAATACAACATACATGCTAACCTTGAAGTTTTCATTGAAAAGATATCGCCAAACCTCGTGAACGAATCACTAGTTAAAATGCGACTGTGATTTTTTGAATAAAAGACGTTATGCACATGCAATACCAACAAAAACATTTTATCCCCACTCATGGGAGTCAGGAACGCGGTCTTATCAGAAGTACGCCTTCGAAATAACCTTGCCTCAATTAGGACTTTTGAGGGTTGTAACGTGGCCTGGTTCACGGTTTGAGAAAGAAGGATTTATGGCTCTAAATTTAGTTTGTACCCACCCATTCTCCTTGATGTCCTTCAGTTCTACGTTTAGTTCATTTGACACAAGCGCTCACTTTCCAAAAGGTTATTGTACGTCATCATCGATGGTTAAGGAGTCCCCCCAATGCTTTCGGAGTGGCAGTCGCTCCTTTCGTCTTTGGTGCCTGTAGTCACACGACTCGTTCTTGCTCGAGGATTTTTCTTTTGTAATCCTTTTCGCTTTTTCTATTTGCTTTTTTTTCGTTTGTTTCCCTGATTTTGCCTGGACTGATTCTTTTGAATCCTTTCTGATTTTGATGTCCAGCGGGATGCCCTAACTTTTGCCTAAGTCCTTTGTTTTCAAACTTTTGACTTAGCAGGCTTTTTTTTTCTTTTGAACAAATTGTGTGACACTGACTGTCTTGACTTCTTTGAAATAACTGTGACTGCTTCACTCCTTGCAGTGAGGGATAACCATTATGGTTTCATGCTCCTTGGCCTCTTGATGAGAAAAAAAGGTAATGAATCCTTAGATGCGCAATCCTTTTGAAATTTGAACGCTTGGTCAAATCAACTGACAACTACCCTGCCCCGGGGTTAAATGTTAGGGTTTTTTTTCAAAAGAAACTCCTACCTCTAGGATCAACGGGGTTAACAAGGGTCTATCTCCCTTGTATCTCCGGTGTTTGGGGAGTTGAAACAATGCCTGTACATCATCAGCAAGGTTTTGTTCCCAAAAGCATACGACCTGAAAGTTTACGTTTTCAATTCGTTATCCTCCCTCTAAGAGTTTAGGCACGTAAATTGGTATGGCAATGCATAAAAACAATTAAATGAATGAACACAAATGAATTACTTCAAGAAAAACATATTCATTGCATTAAGGTCATCATTAAAAAACAAACAAGTTTTACATGTATACAAAGTATTAGCGAACAATGAAAGTACAGTAAAGAAGCCAAAGATTTCCATTGTTGAGGAGGTCTGACTCTGTCTGGACTTATTGCTCTTGACAACATACTCGCAATCTGAGTGCTCACTCGGGAGGCTTTAGTTAATGTGCAAACCATCTGCAGTGAATGTAATGACCCCAGCGTCAATCAGATCCTGCACCTTATGCTGAAAGGCCTTACACTTTTCAATACTATGCCCCGGCGCTCCAGAATGAAAATCACAATAAATACTTATGTTGTAGCCTGGTGGGGGAATGCCAGTAAGCGGAGCTAGCATCCGAAGTTCAACCAATTGAAGTTGGAGAAGATGCCTCAACAGCTGAGCACAAGGCATAGGAAGTGGATCAAAGATCCTCGCAGGCTTTTTCAGCCTCGGTGGGTACTTCTTAACCTTGGGGTTGTCTTGGGAAACAGGAGATAGTTGCTGTCGGGAAAGTTCTGGACCCTCAGGTTGTGAAGACAATCCCCGAGGTAAATCGCCCTTTGGGAGATACCCTACAGGAAAGGGAGAAGCGACAACTTTTGATGCAGCCTCAAGCATGGGGTTCCATAATGAAGCCCATATGAGCCTTCAGCTGATGGACTTCTTCTCTCAGCATTTCCTACCCCTGAAATAAATCTTGTACATCCCCCACAAATTTCCCCATCTGGCTTCGTACCTCCTTCAACTCAGCTTGAATCTGATCCATGATCCACTTCCAGCTTCTTTGAAGAGTTAAGTCTGAAATTCTTAAGAAGACCATATCAGGATGAGAATAACCAGCTTCAAACACCTATTATGCAAATGAGTATGAAAATGCTATACAAATGCCATGTTCTAATATTTCCAAAGAATCATTCTGCTTTGATTCAAGTTTTTCACGTAAGAACCACAAGAAATAGATGGAAATGATCAGCAACAAGTCTCAAAGTTAAGATCCTTAGAAATACAAGAACATGTATGTCTCAATGATGATATGGATGCATAGACATGGCATCAAAGCTTCCACAAATTCTGGATAATTGTTGTGCTGCTGATGGAATAAGCTCAAAACTCTGCTCTGATGAGAATATCGGAATACCAGAATATCCAAATAATCAAAATACCAGAATACCAGGCTGATAAATCCACACTGATAAAAAGACCAGAAAACCAGGTAGGTTGAAGGTCAAGGTTACCTGCAAACCTGCAAACACCCAGCCCCTCTCACATGTGGGTTCTAAAACCAAGGATCCTCAGCATCACGGACTCTCAAGTCGAGAAATGATGATACGTTCACTATTTTTGGTTTGGCATCATCATCAATCGAGGAGGCCTCAACTGATTCCCCTAAAAAGGTCATCCTATGGCAAGTTCTCAGCTTCGGGTCCTCGAATCAAGAAGCGTAATGGGTTTGCCATTTCTGGTCTACCATTATCGCCCCTTGGGAGGAGTGCCTCAACTGAGTCCTCGGGAATGGTCACCAGAGTCGACATCCCACCATGGGAACATCCAATGACCTGCATCAATATGCAGTATCAGATATCTCATAGAGGAACCTCGTCTGGCTGTGGGTCTTGTGAACACTTCACGTGGTCACCACCATGCAAGCGACACGACTATCCACTCTAAAACCTGTGTGTATACTTAAGCCTGGGTAGTGGGCTTATCTCTCAGAACACCCATCCCACCAAAGAAAACAGACAGTCCAGCACAGTCCATAATATATGGCAATAATGAATGTAAAGCAAGTAAAGTAATGAAAGCGATAAACATGCAATAAAAGCCATAAATAAAACGAGTAAAGCATACAGATAAACACCCAATGAAATAAAACGGACATGCGCTAGGATTGAATCACTTAGGGAACCAGAGTCCCCAGCAGAGTCGCCAGCTGTCGCATCTGCAAAAATCAACCGGCGGAAAAGAACAGAAGAGTCGCCACCGAACGTTATTTATCCCGGCACAGGGAAAGGCAACGATCGAAGAAAACCTCAACAAAGGGAAAGACATGGTCATTGCAACCATAGCCTGGGTTCGGGAGTCGGTTACGCGAGAGGAAGGTATTAGCACCCCCTCGCGTCCATCATACTCGATGGGATCCACGCTTGTTGTTTCGATCAAAGGGTATAGGTTATCTGAAGCTCAACTGCTAACTGGAAACGGAACGAGCGAAAAGGGAAGGTGAAAACCAAAAGAGGACTCGCAAGGATCATCGCAATCCTATGCCTACGTATCTTCATGGACGAATGAAGAATCAGAGTCGACGTAGTTCGACGGACTACGAGTTTGTGGGGGGAAGGTTGCTCGCCAAGGCATCATGTCTCGTGTCTACGTATCCTTAATCGGACCGGAAAGAAGTATTCATAGTAGTCGTAGTTTGACCTTTGGGTCGGTTTTGTTTTGTGTTTTTTAAGTGGAAGACGCCAACGTTCGCGCTCTAGCAGTTTAGGTGTTGTCGCTCGTTGTATGGAGTCTTACGCGCTTACCTGTTTGCGGTAGAACAGAAATGACGCATCCTTTACGCATGGAGTGAGGAGATGAGAAGAGAATCCCGAAGGAAGATGGATGTTTATTTTTGTTCTTTAGAAGAAAGTGTCTTGATTGATTATGTTTGTGGTATGTTTCGTGCTAAAGACTATGATATAGGAGCAAATACTTTACAAGGTCGCTCCCAACGGAACTTTTGAAAAGCATCCTAGAAGAGTGAAGGAGACCTTCACTAATCATTTCCCATGTGCTTAAGGCTCGTAGCGCACTCCGCATACGATAGTTATTAAGTGTTTTTTAGCTTTTCTTTTGAGATGAGAGAAGGGAAAGGACTCAAAGTTGAAAGAAAACACTAAGGGAGACTAGGTCTTAATGTTATCATGCAATGGTGGCCCTATGGTTAAGGTTAAGAGGGGAATAACCTACTTGTTATCATGCAAAGGATTGCTAGCCTAATGTATCTCCTACCTCCAACTTAATCGGAAATTAAGTGGAGCTAGGAATCCTAAGGGATCATGTCAATGAACACAACTAAACATTATTCTAAACAATCACAAAAGAGAGAAGTGAATAAGAAGTGAGAGGAGAGGGAATCATGTAAGTGTAAATAAGCATTCAAAGCATCACAAGTAACTTACCATCTCCAAGTCAAGCTCAACTATCAAGTAGTTGAAAGCAAAGTGTGCAAACATGCGATTATGGCTATGTTGAAGTCCTAAGAATATACTAGGATGAATATCAAACAACAACCAAAGTTAGAAGTGTACTAAAAGTATGAGATCCTACTAGGGGAAGTAGCAAACCCTACTCTATCTTATCTAAGTCAATGTCCTAAGGGAGCATGCAAAAGTTTCAAGTTTTGTCATATGTCATCACCTAGACATGTATCATTTACAAGATATGCCAAAAAGACTTATAAAAGTCACAAAAATAGAAGCCAAGTCAAGTATTCAAGTGTTTATACACATGGGGAAGTGGCAAATGATATGAGGAATGATACATTTGAATGTCAAAAACTTCGTACAAACATGGCACATTCTAAGTCCAAGTGAAAACAACAAAGTTAACTTTCCACTCATGTTCAAACTTATGGAAGCATAATACCAATTAGAAGCATATGAAGTGACATACAAATTCATGAGGGAAGGTTATGATTCATGTTATTCCATGTGTTTAATGATGTACAAAAAAATATCTTAAAGAGGATAGCACAAACACATCATCAAACTAAAACACCTAAGCAAACATCAAGTGTAATCGAATAAACAACTTAGGGTTCAAAAAGAATCATTTAAGTCATGATCAAAAAGCAACATTTAAGGATGAAAAAGGCACCTAAAATGTAATTGTATACAGGATCAAACATGCTCTCAAAATTTGTTTTAAGGAGCTCACACATTGGCATTAACTTGACCTAATTCTAGCATGTTTACATATGACATGTTCACATTGGAAAATTGGTGAAAAATAGCAAATGACCTTTGAAAATTATGACCAATAAACCAAGTCATATTACGTCCAGTAGGTGATCACATGCAAAATATTGGATCCAAATCATGCACCAAAAGTTCTCAACAAATTGCAAACATTAGGCATTTTCCACTTAATGATCATACAAACACAAGTCACAAAAAGTACTTAACAAGTGATCTAAAAAACATGATCAAGGAATGAATTTAATATTTAAGGATCTCATAATGGAGTGTCATATCACACACAAAAAATTAGGTCACAACAATTAAGAGAATGTCACTTTTCAAGCCTTGAATCACAAGGTAAATCCATATCCACACATACCTTTCAAAAATCCCAGGAAAATATTCAAGGAAAGGGAGAGAGTAGGTCACATGAGGAGCACATGCTTCATTAATTTGTTATCCACTTCTAGATCGCCTGATCAATAAAATGGCTAGGATGCTTCTGCTGCCATTATTATTTATATCCATTATTTATGCCTTGATCAATCGACGGCTGGGGATGGATTCCACTATGATCATGTGGCTGGGGTTAGCTTTCGCTAGACTTCACATGTTAATGTTATGATTAATTGTCCACCGTGTGATCATCATCGTATGGCTGGGATGGAGCTTCGCTGGACTTATTATTTGGTTATTATTTAGTGCCTTTATTGTTGTTTACATGAATAAACGTTACACTACATGCTCTCAATTGGGCAAGGAATTTTTTTAATGAAGAAAAAGACAAAAAAAGAACAAGGACGAATGGGGGGATGACACGTGGTCATATTCCCCAAATCTCATGCAAAAATTTCTGATTATTTGTCAATCTTTAACAACAGATAACTCAACCAATTCTTGATCATTTTGCGCAAAATAATAGTCCAAATTGAAGCCCACGAAACGTAGAACAGCAATACACCATTAGTTTCCCAAAACAACAGCTCTAACATAGTGAAAATTGACACGAAAGTCACGGATTCAAATTAAACATCACAAAATCAAGAACAACACATAAACTCAAATTCAAAGATTCATGGTGTGGCATCATTTCAGGACTTCCAGATGCAATGTATGGACAATATTTTAACGTCCTAAATCATGTAAATCTAAGAAAGAGAGATACTTACCGAGTGGAGAAAGCCCACTGCTTCTTGTGGTGCTTCGCGATTAAGAAACCCAGAAAACTTCGATGCAATGTCTTGAAATCTCCTTTAAGCAAAATAAATGCTTAACCTCTTCAAATATTTAAAAAAATGCAAATTGGTGATGGAAGAAGATGATCTTATAGGTGATGATTCAATGGTTCCAGTTGAAAATAGATGCAAACAGTAGCTTCTACTCCATGAGGTGATGAAGATGGTGAAAGAATTCCAACAAAAACCTCAAGATGAGAGAGATCTTGGAGATGGAAGTTGTGTGTGTGAAATTCATTTTTTGATCTATTTGCTCTCTATTGGTGTAACTAACTTCTGTTAGAAGGAGAATGAGAATTTATATGGTGGGTTAGAGTATGGTTAAAAGCTTAAGAATAGTTAAAAGTTAGTTAGAGGTGGTTTGGTGAAAGTTGAAAAAATGAGGGTTTATGGTGGTGTATGAATTTTACTATGTGGGTGGTGTATTTTTGTTACCATGGAGTGTATTATGATGATAATAATGGTGTAAGATGATGGTTAGTATAGCCAACACAATTTGCTCACAAGTTTTGTAATTTGGAAAATGGAATTTTATGGTTTATGGCATGAAAAAGTGTTCATGGAGGTGACTTTGTTGATGAATTTCTTGAAGGATAATGAATCAATTTGCATGATTTTGATGTCATTGGAAAGGTGGTATTTGATATAACAAAGTTGATGTCAAAAAGAATTGGATTTGAGGTCTGGAAAACCATGGAAAATATCATTGAAAACATGGTCACAAAACTGAGTTTTGGGACTTAGAAAAATTCTGAGTTTTTTTCTATTGAACAACTTAATAATCCCATCTTTGATTGATCATAAATTTTGATCTATAAATTCAAATGGAACATTCTTTATATGGATGGAAAGCTTGGAATACACACTACATTGAGGAAAAATTTCAAGTGAAGCTCGGATCATAGAGAAAAATGACCATAAAGTTGTTTGCATGGCATGCAAAACTTTCCCAAAATGGAAAGTTCTAAAACCCTTGTTTTTTCCAAAAATGGCAAATTTCCATAATTCTTGATTTTTCATGATTCCTTTGATATTTCATGATCAAATTCCACTCATGGACCATATTTGACAAGATGAACACGAGTTTGACCTAAAAGTCGAGTTGACTTTTCCCTTGATCAGTTGACTTTTTTTCGATTTGTCTGATTTTCACCCATCTGACCAATTGAAATTCTTCTGAATGAAATTGTAAATCAGATGAGATGTCTTGGCTTTGAGGAGCCTCATTCTCTTTGCTTTGAACAATTCACATCATGGAATCCTCTGATCCCATTCCTTGTGAAAATCAATGATGCGTGTGCGATGCTTATGACCTAAATGCATATGAAAGGTGAAGCATAAACCATCTATTGGGAATAAATAAGAGGGAAAATTTTGAGGTGTTACACCATGGCATGGGACATGATATGAATTTTGCATGGGCTTCAGAAGGATGATTTATGGTATTTTGAAGTGATATATCTCCATGGATTTTGAATCAAGCCATAGTTCTTGGTATCAAATTGAAGTAGAAACTTGATACTACAAGTTTCATGTTGAATGAAAATGGATTTGAAGCCTCAAACATGATGAAAAATAGAACTGGAATCATGACCACCAAACTGAGTTTTGGAACTTAGAAAAATTCTAAGTTTTTTCCATTTGAACAACTTGAATGTCACACCTTTGACACACCATAACTTTTGACTCAAGAATCCAAATGAGGTATTGTTTATATGGTTGGAAAGGTGGAAGATCCCTCTACAACTTTCATTCGATAAATACTTTCAAATGAGGCTTAGATCATGGAGAAAATTGGCTTTGAAGTTGGCTCCAAAACATGAAAACTTTCCATTTATGGAAAGTTTCTACAACTTTTGATTTTTCATTATTCCTTTGATGTTTCTTGGTCAAATCTCACCCATTGACCATATTTGACATGATGAACTTGAATTTGACCCCAAAGAATCAAGAGTTGACTTTTTCCTTGATCAGTTGACTTTATCCCCAATTTGATTGATTCTCAATCACTTGTCCAATTGAAACCCTTGGGAATGACAATGATGGTCCATATTCCAATCCTAGATACTTGAGAACCTATAGAATACCATGGAATCAAGTCTTACCCAAAAAATTAGAAATAAACCGATTTTAAGCAAAGCCCTAATTTTGCCCCTAAAAGTCAAGAGAAATTGACTGGATCTTCAAACCCTGATTCCTCTGAACATGATGTAGAATCCCTTAAACCAAGATGTCCCATGTGATAAGATGATGTTAAAGCTCCAAGATCCTTGCTTATGAGGTTGTCCCATGCTCAGATGACCAAAACCCTAATTGGGGGATCTAGAGATAGGAGGAGGTGATTCTCTTCAAGTTTCTTGCTAATCTCAATCCCTTGATAAAATAATGAACCAAATGGGATGTCTTGAGTCTTGAGGGTCCTTTTTGGCTTGATTAATTGAGCTTATCCCATTCTCTTTGCCTTGAACAAACCATACCATGGAAACCTCTGATCCCATGCCTTTGGAAAACCAATGATGCATATGCAATGCTTATGACCTAAAAGTACATGAAATGTGAAGCATAAGCCACTTATTGGGTATAAATAGAAGGGAAAATTTTGGAGTGCTACATAGGGTTTGCATCTTATCCTTAATTTTAGTTGCTGAAGATCTGCAGAGATGGACACTGGTAGAAAGGGTACTGTCAGCTTCAAATTTCAATCGCCAGATTTGAGTTCACTCCATAGTTTGCTTGCCAAGACCACTCAGAGTAACTTGGACTCACTTAAATAAGATTATGGGAAGATCTTGGGTATGTTGCATACAATCACAGAGTATGAAAGGATGGTTATTCACACATTATTGCAGTTCTATAATCCTTCATTGAGATGCTTCACATTCAGAGATTATCAGTTGGCTCCTACTATGGAGGAGTTTTCACTTATCCTGGACATTCCGATCAAAGATCAGGTTCCCTTTCATAAATCTATGGAAGTTCCTGCTCCTGAAGATATTGATGAGGCTCTTTATTTGAGCACATATATGGTGAAGGATAATCTACGGTCTAAGGGTGGCTTATCTGGCTTTCTTTCAAGTTCCTGATAAGTGAAGCTCTGGTGTATGTTGAGCCCTGTAGTTTGACTACTTTCAACGCCATCCTTGCTTTGTGCATCTACATGATCGCTCTCTTTCCTAATGTGTTGGGTTTCGTATATATGAACGCCATACGGATTTCCATGATGAGAAATCTCGTGCCGAGTCTTCTTGGTGATGTATATCACTCAGTGCACTCAAGGAGTTACAAGAAGAAAGGTAGACTTATTTCCTGTTGTGCTCCTCTTCTCTGTATATGGTTCATGAGCCATCTTCCACGTGATGGTGCCTTTGTGGACGCCAAGGATCATTTAAAGTGGTCGAAGAGAATAATGGGCATTGCTGCTAAAGACATCCACTAGTTTGACAAGAGGTTGTTGGGTGTTGAAATGATATATAGTGCAGTGAGTTTCCCAACGTGCCTCTTATGGTGGTAAGGGGTGGCATCAACTATAATCTGTCCCTTGCTAAGAGTCAGTTTGGGTACGCGTTCCCCCAACAGACGAAGAGGTGGAGGAATCCTTGTTCTACAGTGGGACAGATGATTCTGAAATAATAAGAAGAGTTGTAAAAGCTTGGGGTACCATTCAACGGAAGGGGAAGCCATCCCTAGGCAAGAGTAATTCTAGAGCTTATCCTCCCTATATGGAGTGGGTGCAGAGCAGAGTTGAGATTGTTCGTTTGTCTTTTCTCGTAGAAGCACTTATGTGCCCTCTAGAGATTGAGCAGCCCATGACAGTGGATATTAAAACGTATAACAAGCTCTGGGCCGAGAAAGAAGAGCTTCGCATAGAAAACGAATAGTTGAAGATGGAAGTCTACCAGTTGGGTCATGCTAAGAATGAATCAGTATATGTCACCAAGATGAAGATAAGACTGCTAGCCAAGAGAGAGCAAGAGCTGGAAGAGGAAATCAAGAGTAGAGAGAGTATTGGCAAAGATTTGAGGAGTGTCAATAGCCTTCTCCAACAAAAGAAGAAAGATCTAGACAGAGCCCGCCGAGAGATTTCCAAGTTCAACAGTCAATGGAATGCCACTGTGACTTCTCACAAGATGAAAGAAGAGGGATTCCAAGTCCAAATTGAAAAGTTGAAGCAACAGCTCGAGGACAAGGAAAGAGAGGCCAGAGAAGAGTTATCTCACGGGCTCAGAGGCGAGAAGCAACTTAAAGATACCTTGTCATCCATGGAAGAGCTTAAAGTTCAAGCAGAGGTGAAGAAACCCAAACTTGAAGATGCTTAGGAGTTATGCTGTCATACTTGGAGGGGATCATGCACAGGCGAGATGTCCTCATTCAGGAGTTGATTCAGAGACCAAAGCATCCTTATACCAAGAAGTTGTTCAAGGAGGTCCAAGCATGGTGCAGAAAGCATAGTGGCTGGGGAGGATTGGCTTCGGTGAATATTGATGATATGCCGTAGTTGCTTTTTCTTTTTTTGTATCTGATCACCATCAGACTTGTTGATTGGGGTCATTGGTTTTGTATTTTATTGTATCTCTTCTGTATAGGTTGTTTGTATTGACTCTTTATTGTTCTCTTATTCATCTAATGTATGAGTGGTTTTCTTCAGTGTTCTATCCATCTCTCTTGTTTATTACTCGTTTAAACTTGAATCAAGGTGTAGATCGCCATGGGAATACTCAAATATGACATTTGCATTGCATTCTCATAATCATATGCATAACATGTGTTCTTGACTAGTTTTCTTATCTCTACCTGGTTTTCTTCAGCAGGATAACGGACTCTCATATTCACAGGTACGATATGCGGGGAAGTCAGAAATGAGTAATGGAATATATTCAAGCAGAACTACTTGAAGTACGGACCCGTATGAATCAGTTCATAGAACTGATGCAAAATATGGCTCAGGGTCAGGAGCAGCTGAGAACTCTGGTTCAACCCCTTATTGATCCTTCAAGAGCTGAAAACGGTGGTGTTATTCCTCTTGGCAGAGGTGTTGCTGGTGGCGCCAATCCTCCTGGCAGAGGTGGGGCTGGTGTTGTTATTCCTCCCAACGGAGGTGTTGGCGTTGTTATTCCTCCTGGAAGAGGTGTTGCTGGTGGTGCTAACCCTCCTGGTAGAGGCGGTGTTGGTGGATGTAGTGTTTGCCCTGTTCATGGAGCTGGTGGAGGTCACAACCATTATTGGGAGGTTGACCAACAGGAAGACGCATTTTCTATGCATGATCTGGAAACCGGTCTCCCAACAGAGGCTGAAAAGAAGTTTAAGATGATTGAAGAGAGGATGCGGGCTTACGAAAATCAGAATGCTTTGGGAATTGATATGACTAATTTGGGTTTGGTTCCTGGTGTGAGGATCCCACATAAGTTCAAGGTCCCAGACTTTGACAAATATAAGGGGAGCATACTACAGGAAGATGTCCGCCTATTCTGACGATGAGAAGCTGCTCATGCACTTCTTCCAGGACAACCTAGTTAGGGCATCCTTGGAATGGTACATGGGGCTGGAAAGGACCTATCTTAGAAGTTGGAGGGATTTGGCAGAGGCCTTCCTCAAGCACTATCAATATAATAGTGATATGGCTCCCAACCGAACACAGCTGCAGAATCTTACTCAAAAGGCGAATGAAAGTTTTAAAGAGTACTCCCAGAGGTGGCGTGAATTGGATGCACGAGTTCAACCTCCTATGATGGAGAGGGAACTAGTGGATATGTTTATGGGCACGCTTCAGGGTCCATACTATGACAGACTGGTTGGTTGTACTTCCGTATGATTCTCAGATTTGGTTATGGCGGGTGAACGAGTTAAAAATGGGATAAAGATGGGAAGGATTCAGAGTGGTAATGGCTCCTCATCTTAAGGAGGAAAGAAATCATATGCTGGGGGCCCCAAGAAGAGGGAGGGGAAACGAATGATGTGTCGTCCTACAGAGGTAAGGGCAGAGAAAATCATAATTCTTCACAACAGGTAGCTGTTGTAGCCATCCCGGCTGCACCTCAACAACAACCTTATGCTCCCCGTCAGTTTCAAAGTAGACCATGGATGGCTAATAGGCACTTTGACACCCTGCTTATGTCGTACACTTAATTGTTACAACACCTGCTTCAACTACAACTGGTTCAGTAGAGAATATTGGCTCCGCTTACCGGTAATCCTCCATCTGGTTATGACGCCAACGCCCACTGTCAGTTTCATTATGGGGCACCGGGACATCACATCGACAATTATAAAGCATTCAAGCACAAGGTTCAGGACCTGCTTAATTCAAAAGCCATTGACTTCACCAATAATGGGCCTAATATGATACAAAACCCTATGCCACCTCATGGCGGTGCAAGGGTAAATGCTATTGAAGATGGGGAGGGGTTGAATCTGGTGACTGATGTCAATATGTTGAAGACTCCGTTGTTGTTTGTAAAAAAATGTTTGCTCAAGGGGATGTATTCCCAGGGTGTGCATTTGATTGTCAAGAATGTGTATTATGGCTGAAGGGCTGTGATTTGTTAAAAGAAGGTATACAGAAATTGATAGATGAAGGACAACTTCAGTTTGATAGAACTCCTGTTGTGGATAATGTTAATGATGATAAAGATGTTGCAACCATTTCCATTCCGTACAACATTATTCGTATACCGGCGTCAGTGCGGCAAGCACCCGTCGTTATTACCACACCGGGGCCAGTACCATATGAAAGCACCAAGGCTATTCCGTGAAATTATGGAGCTGAGGTATTTTATAATGGTCAAAAACAAGAACTAGTGGGTCCCTCAGATGTTGGGTCTAATGTGGATAATATTGTTGGAGCTGGAGGTATCACGCGCAGTGGCCGGATTTTCTCTCCACCGGTTACTCAAGATGATAATGTTGGTAATTCTGATAAAGGTAAAGGCAATCAGGTTGTGGAAGATTCCGCATAAAAATAGTCTAGTGAATCTTTCTTTTCGAAGGATGTTGAGGAATTTATGAGAATAATCAAGAAGAGTGATTACAAAATAGTAGACCAGTTGAATCAGACTCCCTCTAAAATCTTCATTTTATCTTTGTTACTGTGCTCAGAGGCCCACAAGAATGCGTTGTTGAGGATTCTAAATGCTGCATATGTACCGCAAGAAATTTATGAGAATCAGTTAGAAGGGGTCGTGGCCCATGTCAATGCATGTAATGGCTTAGGGTTCACCGACTTTGATTTGATTCCAGCTGGGAGAAACCACAACAATGCCCTACACATCTCTATGGAATGTAGGGGTTCTTTGTTGTCCCACGTTTTGGTGGACACTGGGTCTTCGTTGAACGTTTTACCAAAGAAAGCCCTCATGACGTTGGATACACAAGGGGTGATCTGTAGACCCAGTGATATGGTGGTCCGAGCTTTCGATGGATCAAAAAGGTATATGTTCGGTGAGGTGGTATTGCCTATTAAAGTTGGTCCTGAGGTCTTTGATACGACCTTCTTTATCATGGATATACAGCCGACTTACAGCTTTCTTTTGGGTCTTCCTTGGATTCACGCTGCAGGGGCAGTAACCTCGACCTTACATCAGAAGCTCAAGTATGTGGTCCAAGGGAAGGTGGTTATCATCTTCTGGGAGGAGAATATTATGGTCAGTCATTTCTCGTCATTTAAATATGTGGAGGTTGATGGTGAAATACATGAAACTATATGTCAGGTGTTTGAAGCAGTTCAGATTCAGAAAGAGCCTCTAGTGGAGGATAAAAAGCCTGAGGTTTCTATGTCTTCATTGAAGGAAGCTCGTGCCATAGTTGAATTCGGTAGTTCCCAGGGTTGGGGCCAAGTTCTCGAAGTGCCAGTGAAGCAGGACATGTTTGAATTAGGGTACAAGCCCTCACAAGCTCCTCCAAGGTTCAGAGGTCCTGTCAAATTTTCAAGTGCTGGGGTCATTTCTTATCTGGTTAATGCTATAGGGGAAGACGAAGTCTACAGCGACTGCAATATGGATAGCTGGATACGCCCCTGCATTCTAGGCCAAGAGCATTCCAACTGGTCTTCTGAGGAAGTCATCCATGTCACTCTTGAAGAGTAATTTTCTTGTTGTTTACATATGACAAGTCCTACGTTCTGCCCAAGACGTAGTGACTCATCTGTAGGGCCACATGTTTTTGTTTCCAATGTTTATCATAAATAAAAGGACGGTTTTTGCATTCAAATACTTCGCTCCCTGTCTTTCATTTTTGCTTTTACATTTTTAAATGGCAATGTCTTTTGTGTTTTGCTTGTTTTCTCATTCTTAATAAAGCATAAAACATTAATCATGCAGATTAATCATCTCAGATTCCATCAATAGTGATTTTGCTATGGCTCAGTATGATTTTGATAATCCAATCTACCAAGCTGAAGAGGAGATTGATGAAGACTGTGAACTTCCGGAAGAATTAGCCAGAAATTTGAAACAGGAGGAAAGGTTCATTCAGCCTCATCAAGAGGATATTGAGATTGTTAATCTCGGTACCGAGGACGCCAAGAAAGAAATCATAATTGGGGCTGCTTTGGAAGACGGTGTTAAGAGAAGATTGGTTGAAATGCTACAAGAGTACGTTGACATCTTCGCTTGGTCTTACCAGGACAAGCTTGAGCTTGATACGGACATTGTTGTGCATCATTTGCCTCTCAAAGAGGGTTGTCCTTCGGTCAAGCTGAAGCTGAGAAGAACAAGACCAAATATGCCTGTCAATATTAAAGAAGAGTTTCAGAAACAGTTGGACATCGAGTTCCTTGCTGTAACTAGTTATCCTCTGTGGGTTGCTAATATTGTTCCTGTACCTAAGAAGGATGGTAAGGTCAGGATGTGTGTCGACTACCGTGATTTGAATAGAGCAAGCCCAAAAGATGACTTCCCACTCCCTCACATTGACGTGTTAGTGGACAATACCGCTTAGTATTCAGTGTTTTCCTTCATGGATGGCTTCTCTGGGTATAACCAAATCAAGATGGCCACATAAGACATGGAGAAAACAACTTTCATAACACCGTGGGGAACGTTCTGTTACAAAGTAATGCCCTTTGGATTGAAAACTGCTGGGGCAACTTATCAGCGGGCGATGGTGACTCTCTTTTATGATATGATTCACAAAGAGATTGAATTCTATGTTGATGACATGATTGTGAAGTCCCAAACGGAGGAAGAGCATCCGGTTAATCTGCACTAGTTGTTTGAAAGATTGAGGAAATTCAAGTTGAGGTTGAATCCGAACAAGTGCACCTTCGGGGTGAGGTCTGGTAAACTGCTGGGTTTTATTGTCAGCGAACGAGGTAACGATGTTGATCATACTAAAATAAGAGCAATACAAGAGATGCCTGAGCCGAGAACAGAAAAAGAGGTTCGTGGTTTCATAGGGAGGTTGAACTACATAGCTAGATTCATCTCTCATCTCACAGCCACGTTCGAACCAATATTCAAGTTATTAAGAAAAGATCAAGCGGTCAGGTGGAACGAAAACTGTCAAAGAGCTTTTGAAAGAATAAAAGAATATTTGCAAGAACCTCCGATCCTCATGCCTTTGGTAGCAGGAAGACCATTGATAATGTATATGACGATTCTTGAGAACTCAATGGGGTGTGTGCTCGGTCAACACGACGAGACAGGTAGAAAGGGGCATACCATTTACTGCCTAAGTAAGAAATTTACCGATTGTGAGTCGAGGTACTCAATGCTGGAAAAAACATGTTGTGCACTCGCTTGGGCAGCCAAGCGTTTGAGGCAATATATGTTAAACCACATAACCCTGTTGATATCGAAGATGGATCTGATAAAATATGTGTTTGAGAAGCAAGCACTCACTAGAAGGATTGCCCGTTGGCAAATGGTTTTGACAGAGTACGATATCCAATATGTTCCCCAGAAAGCCATCAAGGGAAGTGTTCTGTCAGAATATCTTGCTCAACAACCAATTGAAGACTATCAACCGATGAAGTTTAAATTTCCTGATGAGGACATTATGTATCTGAAAGCCAAGGATTGTGACGAGCCATTGCCTGATGAATGGCATGAAATTGGATCCCAGTGGGGGTTAATTTTTGATGGAGATGTTAATGCATATGGAAAGGGAATCGGGGAAATCATTACTACTCCTAAGGGTTCTCATATCCCTTTCACTACCCGATTGGCATTCACCTATACCAACAATGAAGCAGAGTATAAAGCGTGCATTGTGGGGTTGGAAGAGGCTATTGATCGAAGGATAAGAATCTTGATGTATACGGAGATTCAGCATTAGTAATTAATCAAATTAAAGGAGAGTGGGAGACTCGTCAGGCCAATCTGATACCTTACAAGGATTATGCCAGAAGGTTGCTACCTTTCTTTGATAGGGTCGAGTTTCATCATGTACCCCCGGCTGAGAATCAGATGGAAGATGCATTGGCAACGTTAGCATCCATGTATAAGGTGAATCTATGGAATGAAGTCCTGGCAATCAGAACCATGCGTCTTGACAAGCCTGCCTTTGTTTTGCAGCTGAAGAAGTGTCGGATGGTAAGCCATGGTTTTATGATATCAAATGCTTCCTTAAGAGTCAAGAATACCCACCTGGGGCATCCAGCAAATATAAGAAGACTCTGAGGAGACTAGCTGGTAATTTCTTTTTGAACGAGGATGATGTACTGTATAAAAGGAACTTTGACATGGTCCTGCTACGTTGTGTTGATGAACATGAGGCAGGCCTGTTGATGGAGGAAGTTCATGAGGGTTCTTTTGGTACCCATGCCAATGGGCATGCCATGGCCAGAAAATTGTTGAGAGCAGGATATTACTGGATGACCATGGAGTCCGATTGTTTTAAATACGCCATAAAATGTCATAAATGCCAGATTTATGCAGACAAAGTACATGTACCACCGACTCCTCTGAATGTATTGACATCTCCTTGGCCCTTTGCTATGTGGGGGTATTGATATGATTGGAAAGATTGAGCTGACTGCTTCCAATGGGCATCGTTTTATTCTGGTTGCCACCGATTATTTCACCAAGTGGGTGGAGCGGCCTCGTTTTCCAACGTTATAAAATAGGTGGTCGCCCGGTTCATAAAGAAGTACATCATCTGTCGTTATGGTATTCCTGAGAGAATCATTACTGATAATGGTTCGAATTTGAATAACAAGATGATGAAGGAGTTGTGCCAGAGCTTCAAAATTGAACATTACAATTCTTCTCCATATCGTCCAAAGATGAATGATGTTGTTGAGGCAGCTAATAAGAATATTAAGAAGATTGTGCAAAAGATGGTTGTGACGTATAAAGATTGGCATGAGATGTTGTAGTTTTCCTTGCATGGTTATCGTACTTCGGTACGCACGTTGACAGGGGAAACCCCTTTCTCACTAGTATATGGTATGGAAGCAGTCCTACCATTGGAAGTTGAAATTCCTTCTTTAAGGATTTTGGCGGATGTGAAACTCGATGAAGCTGAATGGGTGCATACCAGGTTGAATCAGATGAACCTCATTGAAGAAAAGAGACTGGGAGCCATTGCATATGGTCGATTATACCAGAGCAGGATGAAAAAGGCCTTTGATCAGAAAGTGCATCCTCGGTGCTTCCAGACAAGCGACTTGGTTTTGAAAAGGATCATTCCTCCTCAGACAGATCACAGGGGCAAGTGGACTCCGAATTATGAAGGACCATACATTGTGAGAAATGTTTGTTCTGGCGGAGCCTTGTTGCTCTCAACTATGGATGATGAAGATTTTACGTCCCCTGTGAACGCGGACGCAATAAAAAAATACTTCACATAAAAGAGACTCGTTGGACCTCAAAAAGAAAAAGGTTCAGGCAAAAAAGGGCATCCCGACGAACCACAAAAGGAAAATGTTTGGGCAAAAATTAGGGATAAAATGAAAGAAAAGATTTGAATTAACCCGCAAAGTTGAAAACCTGAAAAGGAAACTTTGGCAACAAAAAAATGGGTATCCTAGTGGATAGAAAACCCGAAAGGGCGATCCAGGTAAAAGTTAGAGATTTGAAAGCGAGAGGTTGCGATCTGCGTTCGATCTGTGAGCTTATCTTGACACATGGGAATTTCGAAGGATAGGAATCGGTCCAATCAGTCCCTTCAAAAGGCAAAGTATTTGAGAGCGTCGAAGACATACGAGTCATAGCTGAATCAGAACCTAATGGAAATCTGTTTCCACATTGCTAACCTGTGTATTTTCTTTTTACTTTTGCACAATTACCTCTTTCCAGGAATTGCCTCCTAATGTAAATGCCTATTTACAGGCCAATTCAATCAATAAAATTTCATTTCATTCAAAAAATTGTCCATTTTGTTTTTACTTTACTGTTTTGTTTGCAAAAAACGTCCGATATTTTGGTAAACATTGCATGTGAAAACATTGAAGCTCTGCAGAGCATGTTAAAAACAATGGAAATTGCTTAAATTATGAGTATCATGGGTGGTAACCAAAGTTGCCATCTTACCCCTGGACATTCTTTTGTTTGTTATGTGTTTGCAGGATGGTGTGATCTCTCTTCCCCACT
The DNA here is from genome assembly GCA_022829125.1 of Lathyrus tuberosus. Classification (NCBI taxonomy): domain Eukaryota; kingdom Viridiplantae; phylum Streptophyta; class Magnoliopsida; order Fabales; family Fabaceae; genus Lathyrus; species Lathyrus tuberosus. The sequence goes on along the minus strand of JALAZF010000298.1, from coordinate 6,372,006 downwards.
AGAGTTGCTCTCTCGGTAGAGATTGATAAAGTTTTATCATCCTCAGTAGAACGCTGTGATATTTCTGATTATTCTCCCCAACGAGTTTCCAAAAGTTTGTTACTAGACAGGATTGTAATGTTTGTTTGTGCTTCCCGAGCATGTTTGCATCTCCAATAATGGTGTTTCCTTATCCCCAACAGGGTAAGGGTGGAGGATAATCTCCCAATAGAGGAGTGAGCTCAGTGTCGTCCCCTAGCAGGGTTGGCATCATGGATTCTTCTCCCAAAGCAGAGTTTGTTAATGATTTCCTCAGCGGGTAAATCAGTGGTGCTTGATATTCCCAGCAGGGTCAAAGCCCAATTGTCATTGGCACTTTTCTTCATCAGAATCCAAGAAATGTTTCCCCGGCAGATGTCTGTTATTCCTACTTTCAAATAGAATGGAAGTTCAGTTGGTCTTCTCCAGCAGAGGTTATAACCAAGAAGGCAGTTTAGTTGTATTCCCCAGCAGAGTTTCTTTTGGGTTTTTCAGCACTTCTCCCGGTGGAGTATCCTTTTGCATATCATAAGCATCATTGCATTACATCCTCAAAATGCGTAGCATTTCCATTTCATATGGAGCATTACGCCATAGAAAAATTCAAACATATGCATTCGAAGCATAAGCCAGGTTTATTACCCTTTTCCCTTTGCCAAATCTTTCCCCAGCAGAAAGTGGCGTAACTCAGGAGATATCGTTTATCTTTATTCCCCAAGCAATGGATTTGTTCTTCCTGTTTGTGTTTCCTTCTAGAGGAATTATCTTGTGTCCCCCTGCAGAGTTGTCTATCTAGGCTTCTCTTTTCCCCAGCGGAGTCATCTTTTCTTTACTTCAGGTCGTAAGTCCGTTGATTCTACTTCTTGTAATTCTCCTCTATTCCAACTTTTGGTTGGTGTAACACCCCAAAATTTGCCCTCTCTTTTTTAACCATAACTGGCTTTTGTTTCGCATTCATCTGCATTCTCCATTAGGTCATAACTCATAATCATACATTGCATGAGGTGCTAAGACATGGGATCAAGGGGTTATTTGAATCAAGGTTTTCTATATGTTTTGAGTTTCTTGTACTCAGGTCGAAACAATCGTTTGAGCTCACAACATCATGAGCATATCTCTATCACAGTTCAACTCTGAGGTTAATAAAGAGGAAACGATGTGTGTTCACGGATATACAAAGATACTTCATTTTGTTCTTATTTCTTTTGTGTTCTTCACCTCTATCAAAGAGGGGTGTGCAAGTAAAGGGATTACTAGCTCTTCTATAAGGTTAGAGTGGCCGTCTGTTGATATCCCACTTGATCATGAAGCATTTGCAGTTCCGAAGGGTCATAATGCACCTCAACAAGTGCATATCACACAAGGTGATTATGAAGGAAGAGCAGTAATCGTCTCATGGGTGACCCCAGATGAACCAGGGACCAACCATGTACAATTTGGCACATCAGAGAAAAAAATTCAAGCTAGTGCAGAAGGAAGAGTTTCAAATTACACTTTTGGCGAATACAAGTCTGGTTACATTCATCATTGTCTTGTTGAAGACCTTGAGCATGATACCAAATACTACTACAGAATTAGAAGTGGTGATTCTTCTCGAGAATTTTGGCTTGAAACACCTCCTAAAGTTGAACCAGATGCCCCTTGAAAATTTGGGATCATTGGTGATTTGGGGAAAACATTTAATTATCTTTCCACTCTTGAGCACTATATAGAGAGTAAAGCACAGACTGTTTTATTTTTTGGAGATCTGTCTTATGATGTCTTACGATGAGATACATGGGGCCGATTCGTTGAAAGGAGTACAGCATATCAACCATGGATATGGAATACTGGAAACCATGAAATAGAATACTTTCCTTACATGGGAGAAGTTGTTCCATTCAAGTCCTATTTTCAACGAGATACTACTCCTTATTTGGCATCCAATAGTAGCAGCCCCTTTAGTACGCAATCAGGTGTGCATCTGCTCTTATAATTGTACTATCCAGTTATTCACCATATGTGAAGTGCACACCACAATGTGAATGGCTCGCTGAAGAGCTGACTCAGGTTGATAGAGAAAAGACACCTTGGCTCATTGTTCTCATGCATGTGCTAATCTACAACTCTAATGAAGCTCGGTATATAGGAGGTGAAAGCATGCCAGTTGTTATGAGAACTGCCCATGTTGTTTCCATTAGGTCTGAATGCTTTATGTTCACTGAATCCTGATTGTGAAGACGGGAAAGACGCAAATTGACATATGATACTCATACAAGTTTGGCACTTTTCCGGTCGTTTACAGCCGTAGATTATGTCGCAGCCCAATGTATTAGCAGAGGAAATTAGTAGCAGACAATACACAGCAAATAAAAAGGAAAAATAACATGGTGGCGTGAAAGCGTAACCGTAACCGATGAAAAATTCAGTGATCAAAATTTTAACAGAACTTCATTTGGGAAAAGGTACATAATAGCAGAATTACAAAGCAAAATCAGAAGAAATCCATAACAGAATTTTCCAGAAATATTCATAACAGAATTGACAGAAAAATCATAAAAAAGGGTTGATAACAGGATAACGCAAATCCTACCAAAAAAAACTCTAACAGCAATCGATAACAAACTTGCTCAGCTTCAAATCCTCACCATAGATTCATAACTTCCTTCATCAAATCGTAGGGCTGAGGAACTTTCACTTCAAAACTTTCATCTGCTCTATATAAACGAACCAGCAATTCATTCAAGGGGATTGATTATTCTGCAAAATTTCCAAAAACTTCATCATCTTCTCTTTCATTCTTCAATCGGGATTTGGCTCATGATTTGGCTTCCATTCGAGTTCCTTATACACACTGTGAACCTTCTTCACCCTCCTTCACTTTATCTTCGCCTTCACACTTCAAATTCGTCACCAACAACCTGCATCAATTCAAGCCTGCAAGTGAGGGACCCGCAGAGATCGGGATTCAACAAGAATACGCAAACCGCTCATCTCTCCAAGACTCTCACGCACAAAGGAAACAGCAAGAACAATTGCAATGATCCAGAGTGAAGATAAGAAGAGTGAAGAAGAAGATTACGCATCTAGAGCCGTGGAGACAAAGAGAAGAGGAATCGGAACGGAATTCAAATCGCACCTGATCATTCCCTCACGATCAGTGCAACCTTCCTTCACTCTCGCGAATTCGACATCGAGACATCACAACGAGCGAGACGCAGAAAGAAGAACGAATCGAATTCAAAGTATTCGTCGGTGTCGTCTTTCGCTCCGATCCACAGGTACGTTATTGTTCAAATCTAAATCTAATGGCTGTTAGTTCTTGATTGGCGGTGTAGTTCGTGAACCTCCGCCGCCGCCGGCGTAAGACCACGGCACGGAAGAGTGTGAATAGCGTGTTCGGCAACGTTTGTAAAAGGGGAAATCGTGTCTGAACATTTAGGGCGTGAGAATTAAATTGTTGAGGCAGTATCAGCATATAGGATCAGGTGGTCTTTGGATTGGGTTTGTTGGCCCAAACATGTGTTATCTGCACCGTGTGAGTCCGTTTTGAAACTTCCATGGGTTTAACTATCTAGTTTTTTGGCATGATAATTGACTTAGTATTGGCCACTGTTTAATAATTATTGGTCACTGTTTCATGTGGATTTTATTGTAAAGTAATTGTTAGATTGGTAGTTTCACATATGTTTGATAATTAGTTTTAGATAATCATTTTGTATTCTTGTTAATTGTTTTTAGGCCTTGATAATTCTTTGAGATGCTAATAGATTTTTAGATTTGTCTAGACAATTGTTTTAATATGTTGCTTAGCTCTTTGAACTCTTGTTACAATTGTTTAGGTTCTTAATTGAAAATTACTTGACTTTTGTTTAGTTCTCTTGATAAGCTTGATTAAGTTTTGGTGTGATTAGAGTTTTGTTAATTAGGTTTTTAATTAGTTTAAAGGGTTCTAACTAGATTTTTTAGTAGAAATTAATTTTGGTTAATTGTTGCTTTTAATTTTAATTGTTGATTATTCTTCAATTTAAATCTTTATTTCATGTTGATTGAATTCCTTGGTTGATGCTTAATTGAATCATGTGGTTGATCTTGAGCTTTAGGCTTGAAAGCTTACTTGAACATGTTGATGAATGAGATACTTAACTTTTAATTGATGATTGTTCAATTCCTCTTGTGCATAAATGGATTGAATGTAGAAATTATGTTGCATGCACCGCTATTCTGCACATAAGTTATGTTAAATGTTGCTATTCTGTTATGCTGGATATTATACTTGTTCTATTCTGAAAATAGTAGTTGTTAAATGCTAGCTTGCTGGTTTATTGGAATTTACAGCTGTAATGTGTAGGAGCGTTGTTGTAGCTGCTATTTTGCTTTATTTTCTTGGTTTTTGCTTGCCTTTACATGTTCCCTTAGGGATTCCTAGTCCAACTTAATTTTTGATTAAGCTTGGAGTAGGATAGACATTAGGCTTTCAATCCAAGCATGACAACATTAGGTAGACTTCCCTCCTATCCTGACCTTAGGATCATTGTTGCATGATAACATATAGGATTCAGTTTTCTTTAGACCTTCTGTGCGTCTCTCTCTTCTCTCTCTTAACCAATAATCAAAACACTTAATAAATACAACGCGTATTGTGCTCCATGAGCCTTAAGTACACGGGAAATGACGAGTGAGGGGTCTGCCCTTGCTTTTCTAGAGTGTTTAGCGTACGTCCCGTTTGGGGGCGACCACGCGACGCATTCGCTCCTATGTCATAGACTTTAGTGCAATACGAGTCTCAAATAATGTCAATTCACTTCTTCAGAATCGCTTCGACAGATCACGAGCCTTTTCACTCGCCCCAGTGCGATCTATAACGCCCCGTTTTGTCTGATTTATTTAATCGAGTCGATTTAATTGTTTTTGTTTTTATATTATTTTATTCTTGACTTTTATTTGACAATATATTATATTTCATCGTTGTTTATGTTTTATCGTATTTTGAGAGCGTTTGCGAGATATTTGAGAGTAGGGGTATTTTGGTCTTTTCGGGGGTAGATATTTTCATAAAAAGAAAGAAAAGAGAGAAAAGATAGTAAGGAAAAGAAAAAGAAAGAAAAGAAAAGAGAAGAGAAGAGAAAAGAGAGGCAAGAAAAGGGAGAAGAGGAAAAGTGGAAAAATCGACATAACTCCGTTTCAATCGCGATTAATCGGGTAAGGGTGAGAAGTTTCGATTATATCTTGCTTGTGTATGTATATGTGTATGTTTTCTTGGATTGTTTTGGTGATTTTCTTCTAGTTTTCATTTTAGGTCGAAATGGTAGAAATGAATAAAAATCGATGTTTTCACGGTTAGAAGTTGGAATAAGTTGTGTAGTATAGTCGGGTGAGGATAGGAATTAATCGGGAATGGTTGTTTGTGTGTTTTCGAGTGGTTTTGAGCGAGTTTGAAGTTGGGATAAATTGATAAAATTATGTTTCAAAAGATTTCAAAAATAGAAAATGTGTTGGATGACTTTTTAATGGTGAAAATATTGTAGTACGTTGAATTCTGAGATCGCCGCTTTTTACGGAATCGAAATCGAAGGTCTGGAAGGCATTTAACGATCGAAAACTGAGTTTTTAGCAAAATCTGCACAGTATGCGTCGACTCATGGGATTTTGGGTCGACTCATAGTACCCTTGCGTCGACTCATGAGTCGACCTGAGCATACCTGCGTGTGACACAAATTTTCCAAAATGTCAGATTTTGTTTTCTTCATAACTTTTGAACCGTAAGTCCGTTTTGACCCTCGTTCGAAGCGTTGAAAAGCTAAGAAAATATCATTTCTATTAAAAATGGTTTGGAGGTCAATAGATGAATTATTTAAGTTGTGGTTTTTGAAAAGTGTTGTTTTGTCGACTTTTATCGTCGTAATTGTGTGCGATTGATGTGTCATCATGCGATATGTTTTTGGATATATAACGTATAGCTCGTGTGCTGTTATATGATGTGAATATATATGATGAGTGTTGGTGATGATGGTTTGTGGTCTTATGGAGAAATAATTGTGTTGTTTTAGGTTTGATTTCAATGTATGATAATGATGTAGTTGTGTGGTAAAATACATTGTTTGATTGAATATCAATGTATGTTGTTATGAGGTTTTGTGGTAATTGTTGTGGTTGATGGTGAGTCATTCTTGATGTGAATTGATATGAGTTTATATGATAAATGCTATTTGCTGTGGGTTGTGGTATATGATGAAATGCAGTGTGTATGTGAAATTCAATGGGTGTTATTTGGTGGCCTTAGGGCAAGTAAATGCAAGTTGTTGTGGTTGATTATATATGCATGATTATGGTTGCATATATGTGTGCATTTGAATGTCATGAGTCATTGTATGCCAAGCATCATGATATGCATTCTGGTGATGTCGTGTGCCCTAGTGGGTGTGAGCGACGAATCGATTCCAGAGGGAATCCGCTATAACATCGTGCGCCTTATACAAAGAGGACTTAAAGCGATGATTATAGACGATCGTGCGCCTTATACAAAGAGGACTTAAAGCGATCGGATCGTGCACCTTATACAAAGAGGACTTAAAGCGATCCATAAACGTCGTGCGCCTTATACCAAGAGGACTTAAAGCGACGGGGAACATCGTTTTCCCGACGGGGAGTTACGTTGAGTAACAAGCGATGATTCTAATAGTTCCTGAGTGAACTAGTGATGAGATTGATTGATGGATGGATGGTACCGCATATGCATTGCATAGAGTCGTTGTGTCGGTCTCTGTGAATTTGCATAAATCATGAATGGATTGATTATGTGTGAGAATCATGAATGGATTGATTATGTGTGGAAATTGTGCATTGATTTGTTATGTGTTGAGATTGTGATAGCATTGGTAATTTGATGTGCATATGTGATAAATGCATTGGTTGTGGATAATATGTTTTATGCATAGACATATGCTATGTGATGTGTAATGTGTTTCTATATGTGATGACTTGGTATGCCTTATGTGCAAATACGTGATTATGTTGGATAATTGATATAGGTTATGTATTTGTGACATGCTATATGTATTGGTGTGTGATAATTGTGGTGAGAATAACTATGCATGTGAATTGTTATGTATTTGCATATTATTATGCAATCTTGATTTAGTTGTTATTTCTCACCCTTCTGCTGTGGTTTATTGCTCTATGAGGCAATTGCAGATTAGTAGTCTTGGAGGTTTTTGTGAAGATTAGTTCTCCATTCTTTTGTCGGTTTTGGTGTCTGCTCTGATACATAGCACGGGAGTCGGGGAACGCTTTTGTTATATATGTGTACATTGTTTAATATATTTTGTATTACCTTTGTATGAATATTTTGATGTTATAAAATAATTTATTTTGTAAAACAAGTCAGTTATGGATCTTTCCGCTTTATTCCATAATTGAACTTTCCCTTTGTTGGAAAAAGTTTTCCGTTAATGATTTTTTTCTATTATGTGTTATGTATCAAATATTTGAGCAGGGATTGTGTTTTCTTACTTTAAAATGTGGCATCCTTGTTTATGTCGGAAAAATAAATTTTTAGTTACTCTGATTTTATAATGTGTTATTTATTTGCGATGGGAAAAGGGGTGTTACATTAGTGGTATCAGAGCAGGTCGGTCTGTTCGGCCAAGTTGTGGAGTCAGTTGGTGTGACAGTTGAATACCGTCGTTGTTGTTTGTACCTTAGTACGTGATATGTGTGGAAACACTATCAGTGCTTTCTGGTTTTCTAATCCTTTGTCTTCAGGATTGAGAATGAGATAACTGGGGGAGAAGCTGGTACTTCTCCAAGTTGCTTCAGGTGTGGAGCATTGGCTCAGTGTGTCGTTGGTTGCAAGAGTGTAAGTGTTGTTTGGATAGTGTTGTTCCCAGTTCCGGCGGGAATGCGGAGGTAAGGTTTATGTCAACTAGGATTTGTGCCTTAGGTAGTGGTGCACAAGGTGTAAGAAATGCTATTATAGTTTGGTAAAAGCGGTTTATGCCACATCATGATTGTCGGTTGTCTATTGACAAATTGAGGAACTGATCACCCTTAATCGCTTGTTGATAGCAGAAGGGAATTATGTTGGATGGAATAGACGTGTCTGTCCGACTTTGATAGTGTGTGCAATGGATTGTTTGGATTTAAGAAAATGATTACGGATTGTTTCGATGAGTTGATGAAGATTCTTATACTGGAAGATGAGACGGATTAGAGGCTTTGGTATGTTGGTCCAGTTGGGAAGTTTTTGAGAGAGAATGATTGGGCATCGTTAATGGTTGTTCTCAGAGAGTAGAGTGCGAACTCAAATTGGACAAAGGTAAGGATTTGAGGTTTGGATCTGCTAAGTAAGTAGAAGAACTTTTAGGAAGTGAAACTCAGATGGAAAGAGCAGTTGGAAGATTTACTGGAAAAGGGATTTGTGAGACCAAGTGTGTCGTCTTAGAGAGCTCCAGTATTGATAGTAATACAAGGGAATGATGATTGAATGGAATAACAAGCATGATGTGTATGACGATATTGAGATTATGGAAAGCAAAACTTAGAGTTCTGGTGAGGTTTGAAGTCTTGGGAGTTTTAAGGCATTAATGGAAATTTTGAGAGAACCCTTAGGTATGGATGTAATATTTAAGAGTTCTTTTTGGTTGGTTGTTGCTACATGTTGGGATTTATGGAATTTGGACGGTCGATAGAAGGAATTGTGTATGGATTACTAACAGTTGAATAAGGTAACGATTGAGAATAAGTGTCCACTTTCAGGAATAGATGATTGGAATGGTTTGGTTGAGTTTGATTGAAATTAGAATTGTTTGGAATGTTTGATAAGAGTGGTGAATTGTGTGAGTTGAGGCTTTGATTGATTTAATGTGACTGGTTATGTTTATTATCATCAAATTAGGGGGTTATTTACTCGGTTAAGCTTGTATGTGAGTAACCAGTTACCCAGTGAAAATTTTGCAAAAGCTTTAAGAATTTACATCTTTTGGAATTTGGTTGGGCATTACAAGGTGCAGTGATGTTGTTCGGTGATAGTAATGCGTCTGTAATATTTGTGGAGTAGAGGAATCGTATCTTCCATATTTATTTGGATATTTTCGTAATGGCTTTGATGAGGATATTCAGATCTGTTGTAAACTCAGAGGAAGAACAGGTAGAGTGTTTGAGATTTGAATTACAATTGTTGAAAAGAGACGAAGTTTTATGCTAAGTTATTCGAGTGAGAATTTCGGTTGAAAAAGGTTAGGTTTCTTGGATATGTTATTTCAGGTAATGGTATTGTTATGGATCCATCGGAAGTAGATGCAGTTCTACATTGAGAGACTCCAAAGTCGGTTAAGGAGATTAGAAACTTTTGGGCTCAGTTGGTTGTTACTGCAGGCTATGGAAGACTTTGCTAAGTTCGTACTTCTGTTATCTCAGTTGACATGCAAGAGGGTAAGGTCGTGGCTTATGCTTTACGACAATTGAGGATTCATAAAAGGATCTATACTATTCCAGATTTGGGACTGGTTGCGGTTGTATTGTGTTGGAAGATTTGGAGGTATTATTTTTATGGCTCTAGGTTCGAAGTGTTTAGTAATCACAAGAGTTTAGAGTACTTGTTTGGTCTGAAGGAATAGAGTACGAGACAGCGAAGATGGTTAGAATTAGTGATGAGTTATGAATTTGGCTTAGATTATCCTTCGGGAAAAGTTGATGTCGTGCGTGATAAGTTAAGTCAAAAGCTTTATACATGTCTGTTTTGATGGTCAAGAAGTTAGAATTATTTGAGCAGTTCAGAGACTCATGTCTGGTGTGTGAGATAACACAGGAGAGTGTGAGGTTGGGAATATTAACAGTGAACAGTGATTTTTGGTGAATATGAGAAAGAGTTTGACTTTGGACGTGAGATTGGTAGACTTGATGGTTTCGATTAGTCAGAGTGCGCAGTGGAAGCGTGATGTGGCACATTTTGTATATGCGTGTGTGAATGGTAAGAGTTATTAGGTTGAACATTGTAAATATGTAGGAATGATGAGACCATTGGACGTTTCAGATTGGAAGTGTTAGGCGAAAGGTTTAAACATTATTCATGGGCTACTATGTAGATGGATGTTTTGGTTATATGTTCGATTGGGAATCGTAGCATTGTTGTAATAAGGTTGTGTGACAAGGATGTTGGTATTCTGGTTTTGTAGAGGTTGTTGAATCGATGTGGTGTCGTGGAACTTTGTGTTCTTATTTGTGTTGTTGCCTCATTTCCATCGTGTTGGTTCGAGTGCGAGTAGCTAATTCCGGTGTGTGTTCGTACCTTGGTTATTCTTTGAGTCGTGAGTTGGTCGTCAAGTGCATTGTATGGGTTTTGCATCTTGTCGTTGAAGTTGTCGTCGTTGTCGTGTCGTTTTGTAGTGCTGTTAGCAAGGTGGTTGTCAGTTGTGTTATTCGTGGTGGGTCTAGTATTGGCGTGTTAGTTGGTTAATCGTTTGCGAGAGTCGTATCCGAAGTTGTTCGTCTCAATTATATTTTCGAGGACGAAAATGTCTAAGTGGGGGAGAGTTGTAACGCCCCATTTTGTCTGATTTATTTAATCGAGTCGATTTAATTGTTTTCGTTTTTATATTATTTTATTTTGACTTTTATTTGACAATATATTATATTTCATCGCTGTTTATGTTTTATCGTATTTTGAGAGCGTTTGCGAAATATTTGAGAATAGGGGTATTTTGGTCTTTTCGGGGGGTAGATAATTTCATAAAAAGAAAGAAAAGAGAGAAAAGATAGTAAGGAAAAGAAAAAGAAAGAAAAGAAAAGAGAAGAGAAGAGAAAAGAGAGGAAAGAAAAGGGAGAAGAGGAAAAGTGGAAAAATCGACATAACTCCGTTTCAATCGCGATTAATCGGGTAAGGGTGAGAAGTTTCGATTATATCTTGCTTGTGTATGTATATATGTATTCTTGGATTGTTTTGGTGATTTTCTTCTAGTTTTCATTTTAGGTAGAAATGGTAGAAATGAATAGAAATCGATGTTTTCACGGTTAGAAGTTGGAATAAGTTGTGTAGTATAGTCGGGTGAGGATAGGAATTAATCGGGAATGGTTGTTTGTGTGTTTTCGAGTGGTTTTGAGCGAGTTTGAAGTTGGGATAAATTGATAAAATTATGTTTCAAAATATTTCAAAAATAGAAAATGTGTTGGATGGCTTTTTAATGATGAAAATATTGTAGTACGTTGAATTCTGAGATCGCCGCTTTTTACGGAATCGAAATCGGAGGTCCGGAAGGCATTTAACGATCGAAAACTGAGTTTTTAGCAAAATCTGCACAGTATGCGTCGACTCATGGGATTTTGGGTCGACTCATAGTACCCTTGCGTCGACTCATGAGTCGACCTGAGCATACCTGCGCGTGACACAAATTTTCCAAAATGTCAGATTTTGTTTTCTTCATAACTTTTGAACCGTAAGTCCGTTTTGACCCCCGTTCGAAGCGTTGAAAAGCTAAGAAAATATCCTTTCTATTAAAAATGGTTTGGAGGGCAATAGATGAATTATTTAAGTTGTGGTTTTTGAAAAGTGTTGTTTTGTCGACTTTTATCGTCGTAATTGTGTGCGATTGATGTGTCATCATGCGATATGTTTTTGGATATATAACGTATAGCTCGTGTGCTGTTATATGATGTGAATATATATGATGAGTGTTGGTGATGATGGTTTGTGGTCTTATGGAGAAATAATTGTGTTGTTTTAGGTTTGATTTCAATGTATGATAATGATGTGGTTGTGTGGTAAAATACATTGTTTGATTGAATATCAATGTATGTTGTTATGAGGTTTTGTGGTAATTGTTGTGGTTGATGGTGACTCATTCTTGATGTGAATTGATATGAGATAAATGCTATTTGCTGTGGGTTGTGGTATATGATGAAATGCAGTGTGTATGTGAAATTCAATGGGTGTTATTTGGTGGCCTTAGGGCAAGTAAATACAAGTTGTTGTGGTTGATTATATATGCATAATTATGGTTACATATATGTGTGCATTTGAATGTCATGAGTCATTGTATGCCAAGCATCATGATATGCATTCTTGTGATGTCGTGTGCCCTAGTGGGTGTGAGCGACGAATCAATTCCAGAGGGAATCCGCTATAACATCGTGCGCCTTATACAAAGAGGACTTAAAGCGATGATTATAGACGATCGTGCGCCTTATACAAAGAGGACTTAAAGCGATCGGATCGTGCGCCTTATACAAAGAGGACTTAAAGCGATCCATAAACGTCGTGCGCCTTATACCAAGAGGACTTAAAGCGACGGGGAACATCGTTTTCCCGACTGGGAGTTACGTTGAGTAACAAGCGATGATTCCAATAGTTCCTGAGTGAACTAGTGATGAGATTGATGGATGGATGGTACCGCATATGCATTGCATAGAGTCGTTGTGTCGGTCTCTGTGAATTTGCATAAATCATGAATGGATTGATTATGTGTGAGAATCATGAATGGATTGATTATGTGTGGAAATTGTGCATTGATTTGTTATGTGCTGAGATTGTAATAGCATTGGTAATTTGATGTGCATATGTGATAAATGCATTGGTTGTGGATAATATGTTTTATGCATAGACATATGTTATGTGATGTGTGATGTGTTTCTATATGTGATGACTTGGTATGCCTTATGTGCAAATACGTGATTATGTTGGATAATTGATATAGGTTATGTATTTGTGACATGCTATATGTATTGGTGTGTGATAATTGTGGTGAGAATAACTATGCATGTGAATTGTTATGTATTTGCATATTATTATGCAATCTTGATTTAGTTGTTATTTCTCATCCTTCTGCTGTGGTTTATTGCTCTATGAGGCAATTGCAGATTAGTAGTCTTGGAGGTTTTTGTGAAGATTAGTTCTCCATTCTTTTGTCGGTTTTGGTGTCAGCTCTGATACATAGCACGGGAGTCGGGGAACGCTTTTGTTATATATGTGTACATTGTTTAATATATTTTGTATTACCTTTGTATGAATATTTTGATGTTATAAAATAATTTATTTTGTAAAACAAGTCAGTTATGGATCTTTCCGCTTTATTCCATAATTGAACTTTCCCTTTGTTGGAAAAAGTTTTCCGTTAATGATTTTTTTCTATTATGTGTTATGTATCAAATATTTGAGCAGGGATTGTGTTTTCTTACTTTAAAATGTGGCATCCTTGTTTATGTCGGAAAAATAAATTTTTAGTTACTCTGATTTTATAATGTGTTATTTATTTGCGATGGGAAAAGGGGTGTTACATTAGAGGTATCAGAGCAGGTCGGTCTGTTCGGCCAAGTTGTGGAGTCAGTTGGTGTGACAGTTGAATACCGTCGTTGTTGTTTGTACCTTAGTACGTGATATGTGTGGAAACACTATCAGTGCTTTCTGGTTTTCTAATCCTTTGTCTTCAGGATTGAGAATGAGATAACTGGGGGAGAAGCTGGTACTTCTCCAAGTTGCTTCAGGTGTGGAGCATTGGCTCAGTGTGTCGTTGGTTGCAAGAGTGTAAGTGTTGTTTGGATAGTGTTGTTCCTAGTTCCGGCGAGAATGCGGAGGTAAGGTTTATGTCAACTAGGATTTGTGCCTTAGGTAGTGGTGCACAAGGTGTAAGAAATGCTATTATAGTTTGGTAAAAGCGGTTTATGCCACATCATGATTGTCGGTTGTCTATTGACAAATTGAGGAACTGATCACCCTTAATCGCTTGTTGATAGCAGAAGGGAATTATGTTGGATGGAATAGACGTGTCTGTCCGACTTTGATAGTGTGTGCAATGGATTGTTTGGATTTAAGAAAATGATTACGGATTGTTTCGATGAGTTGATGAAGATTCTTATACTGGAAGATGAGACGGATTAGAGGCTTTGGTATGTTGGTCCAGTTGGGAAGTTTTTGAGAGAGAATGATTGGGCATCGTTAATGGTTGTTCTCAGAGAGTAGAGTGCGAACTCAAATTGGACAAAGGTAAGGATTTGAGGTTTGGATCTGCTAAGTAAGTAGAAGAACTTTTAGGAAGTGAAACTCAGATGGAAAGAGCGGTTGGAAGATTTACTAGAAAAGGGATTTGTGAGACCAAGTGTGTCGTCTTAGAGAGCTCCAGTATTGATAGTAATACAAGGGAATGATGATTGAATGGAATAACAAGCATGATGTGTATGACGGTATTGAGTTTATGGAAAGCAAAACTTAGAGTTCTGGTGAGGTTTGAAGTCTTGGGAGTTTTAAGGCATTTATGGAAATTTTGAGAGAACCCTTAGGTATGGATGTAATATTTAAGAGTTCTTTTTGGTTGGTTGTTGCTACATGTTGGGATTTATGGAATTTGGACGGTCGATAGAAGGAATTGTGTATGGATTACTAACAGTTGAATAAGGTAACGATTGAGAATAAGTGTCCACTTTCAGGAATAGATGATTGGAATGGTTTGGTTGAGTTTGATTGAAATTAGAATTGTTTGGAATGTTTGATAAGAGTGGTGAATTGTGTGAGTTGAGGATTTGATTGATTTAATGTGACTGGTTATGTTTATTATCATCAAATTAGGGGGTTATTTACTCGGTTAAGCTTGTATGTGAGTAACCAGTTACCCAGTGAAAATTTTGCAAAAGCTTTAAGAATTTACATCTTTTGGAATTTGGTTGGGCATTACAAGGTGCAGTGATGTTGTTCGGTGATAGTAATGCATCTGTAATGTTTGTGGAGTAGAGGAATCGTATCTTCCATATTTATTTGGATATTTTCGTAATGGCTTTGATGAGGATATTCGGATCTGTTGTAAACTCAGAGGAAGAACAGGTAGAGTGTTTGAGATTTGAATTACAATTGTTGAAAAGAGACGAAGTTTTATGCTAAGTTATTCGAGTGAGAATTTCGGTTGAAAAAGGTTAGGTTTCTTGGATATGTTATTTCAGGTAATGGTATTGTTATGGATCCATCGGAAGTAGATGCAGTTCTACATTGAGAGACTCCAAAGTCGGTTAAGGAGATTAGAAATTTTTGGGCTCAGTTGGTTGTTACTGCAGGCTATGGAAGACTTTGCTAAGTTCGTACTTCTGTTATCTCAGTTGACATGCAAGAGGGTAAGGTCGTGGCTTATGATTTACGACAATTGAGGATTCATAAAAGGATCTATACTATTCCAGATTTGGGACTGGTTGCGGTTGTATTGTGTTGGAAGATTTGGAGGTATTATTTTTATGGCTCTAGGTTCGAAGTGTTTAGTAATCACAAGAGTTTAGAGTACTTGTTTGGTCTGAAGGAATAGAGTACGAGACAGCGTGGATGGTTAGAATTAGTGATGAGTTATGAATTTGGCTTAGATTATCCTTCGGGAAAAGTTGATGTCGTGCGTGATAAGTTAAGTCAAAAGCTTTATACATGTCTGTTTTGATGGTCAAGAAGTTAGAATTATTTGAGCAGTTCAGAGACTCGTGTCTGGTGTGTGAGATAACACAGGAGAGTGTGAGGTTGGGAATATTAACAGTGAACAGTGATTTTTGGTGAATATGAGAAAGAGTTTGACTTTGGACGTGAGATTGGTAGACTTGATGGTTTCGATTAGTCAGAGTGCGCAGTGGAAGCGTGATGTGGCACATTTTGTATATGCGTGTGTGAATGGTAAGAGTTATTAGGTTGAACATTGTGAATATAGATGGATGTTTTGGTTATATGTTCGATTGGGAATCGTAGCATTGTTGTAATAAGGTTGTGTGACAAGGATGTTGGTATTCTGGTTTGTAGAGGTTGTTGAATCGATGTGGTGTCGTGGAACTTTGTGTTCTTATTTGTGCTGTTGCCTCGTTTCCATCGTGTTGGTTCGAGTTCAAGTAGCAAATTCTGGTGTGTGTTCGTACCTTGGTTATTCTTTGAGTCGTGAGTTGGTCGTCAAGTGCATTGTATGGGTTTTGCATCTTGTCGTTGGAGTTGTCGTCGTTGTCGTGTCGTTTTGTAGTGCTGTTAGCAAGGTGGTTGTCAGTTGTGTTATTCGTGGTGGGTCTAGTATTGGCGTGTTAGTTGGTTAGTCGTTTGCGAGAGTCGTATCCGAAGTTGTTCGTCTCAATTATATTTTCGAGGACGAAAATGTCTAAGTGGGGGAGAGTTATAACGCCCCATTTTGTCCGATTTATTTAATCGAGTCGATTTAATTGTTTTCGTTTTTATATTATTTTATTTTGACTTTTATTTGACAATATATTATATTTCATCGCTGTTTATGTTTTATCGTATTTTGAGAGCGTTTGCGAAATATTTGAGAATAGGGGTATTTTGCTCTTTTCGGGGGGTAGATATTTTCATAAAAAGAAAGAAAAGAGAGAAAAGATAGTAAGGAAAAGAAAAAGAAAGAAAAGAAAAGAGAAGAGAAGAGAAAAGAGAGGAAAGAAAAGGGAGAAGAGGAAAAGTGGAAAAATCGACATAACTCCGTTTCAATCGCGATTAATCGGGTAAGGGTGAGAAGTTTCGATTATATCTTGCTTGTGTATGTATATATGTATGTCTTCTTGGATTGTTTTGGTGATTTTCTTCTAGTTTTCATTTTAGGTAGAAATGGTAGAAATGAAAAGAAATCGATGTTTTCACGGTTAGAAGTTGGAATAAGTTGTGTAGTATAGTCGGGTGAGGATAGGAATTAATCGGGAATGGTTGTTTATGTGTTTTCGAGTGGTTTTGAGCGAGTTTGAAGTTGGGATAAAATGATAAAATTATGTTTCAAAATATTTCAAAAATAGAAAATATGTTGGATGGCTTTTTAATGGTGAAAATATTGTAGTACGTTGAATTCTGAGATCGCCGCTTTTTACGGAATCGAAATCGGAGGTCCGAAAGGCATTTAACGATCGAAAACTGAGTTTTTAGAAAAATCTGCACAGTATGCGTTGACTCATGGGATTTTGGGTCGACTCATAGTACCCTTGCGTCGACTCATGAGTCGACCTGAGCATACCTGCGCGTGACACAAATTTTCCAAAATGTCAGATTTTGTTTTCTTCATAACTTTTGAACCGTAAGTCCGTTTTGACCCCCGTTCGAAGCGTTGGAAAGCTAAGAAAATATACTTTCTATTAAAAATGGTTTGAAGGGCAATAGATGAATTATTTAAGTTGTGGTTTTTGAAAAGTTTTGTTTTTTCGACTTTTCTCGTCGTAATTGTGTGCGATTGATGTGTTATCATGCGATATGTTTTTGGATATATAACGTATAGCTTGTGTGTTGTTATATGATGTGAATATATATGATGAGTGTTGGTGATGATGGTTTGTGGTCTTATGGAGAAATAATTGTGTTGTTTTGGGTTTGATTTCAATGTATGATAATGATGTGGTTGTGTGGTAAAATACATTGTTTGATTGAATATCAATGTATGTTGTTATAAGGTTTTGTGGTAATTATTGTGGTTGATGGTGAGTCATTTTTGATGTGAATTGATATGAGTTTATATGATAAATGCTATTTGCTCTGGGTTGTGGTATATGATGAAATGCAGTGTGTATGTGAAATTCAATGGGTGTTATTTGGTGGCCTTAGGGCAAGTAAATGCAAGTTGTTGTGGTTGATTATATATGCATGATTATGGTTGCATATATGTGTGCATTTGAATGTCATGAGTTATTGTATGCCAAGCATCATGATATGCATTCTTGTGATGTCGTGTGCCCTAGTGGGTGTGAGCGACGAATCGAATCCAGAGGGAATCCGCTATAACATCGTGTGCATTATACAAAGAGGACTTAAAGTGATGATTATAGACGATCGTGCGCCTTATACAAAGAGGACTTAAAGCGATCGGATCGTGCGCCTTATACAAAGAGGACTTAAAGTGATCCATAAACGTCGTGCGCCTTATACCAAGAGGACTTAAAGCGACGGGGAACATCGTTTGCCCGACGGGGAGTTACGTTGAGTAACAAGCGATGATTCCAATAGTTCCTGAGTGAACTAGTGATGAGATTGATGGATGGATGGTACCGCATATGCATTGCATAGAGTCGTTGTGTCGGTCTCTGTGCATTTGCATAAATCATGAATGGATTGATTATGTGTGAGAATCATGAATGGATTGATTATGTGTGGAAATTGTGCATTGATTTGTTATGTGTTGAGATTGTGATAGCATTGGTAATTTGATGTGCATATGTGATAAATGCATTGGTTGTGGATAATATGTTTTATGCATAGACATATGTTATGTGATGTGTGATGTGTTTCTATATGTGATGACTTGGTATGCCTTATGTGCAAATACGTGATTATGTTGGATAATTGATATAGGTTATGTATTTGTGACATGCTATATGTATTGGTGTGTGATAATTGTGGTGAGAATAACTATGCATGTGAATTATTATGTATTTGCATATTATTATGCAATCTTGATTTAGTTGTTATTTCTCACCCTTCTGCTGTGGTTTATTGCTCTATGAGGCAATTACAGATTAGTAGTCTTGGAGGCTTTTGTGAAGATTAGTTCTCCATTCTTTTGTCGGTTTTGGTGTCTGCTCTGATACATAGCACGGGAGTCAGGGAACGCTTTTGTTATATATGTGTACATTGTTGAATATATT
Source organism: Lathyrus tuberosus (assembly GCA_022829125.1). Lineage (NCBI taxonomy): Eukaryota > Viridiplantae > Streptophyta > Magnoliopsida > Fabales > Fabaceae > Lathyrus > Lathyrus tuberosus. Next base: position 6,353,439 of record JALAZF010000298.1, on the reverse strand, counting down.
TTGTATTTCCTTTGTATGAGTATTTTGATGTTATAAAATAATTTATTTTGTAAAACAAGTCAGTTATGGATCTTTCCGCTTTATTCCATAATTGAACTTTCCCTTTGTTGGAAAAAGTTTCCCGTTAATGATTTTTTTCTATTATGAGTTATGTATCAAATATTTGAGCAGGGATTGTGTTTTCTTACTTTAAAATGTGGCATCCTTGTTTCTGTCGGAAAAATAAATTTTTAGTTACTCTGATTTTATAATGTGTTATTTATTTGCGATGGGAAAAGGGGTGTTACACGATCGAGATCCCGTTTTTCGTAGTCCTGTGAACTACTGATGCTCTGATTCCTCATTAGGGAATGAGGATACGTAGGTACAAGACGGCGAAGTCTTGGCGAGCACACTAACAGCTAACTCCCCTCTTCTCTCGCCCCAGTGTGATCGAGACCAATCTAATAATCGAGCCCTTTTCTCTCGCCCCAGTGCGATCGAGATCTTTTCCCAATCGTGGTCGAACTGCGACTGCTCTAATTTCCTCTCTCTCGTCCGATTGAGGATACGTAGGCACAATACGATGATGTCTTGGTGAGCAACCTTCCCCCATTCACCCATAGTCTCCGAACTACGTTGACTCTTACTTTCCCATTGCACGAGGGAATACATAGGCATAGGTCGGTGAAGTCCTATCGAGTCACCTTTTGTTTTTTCCCTTTATGTTTCCGTTTAGCAGTAGGCTTTAGATAACACACCCTTTAATTAGACAACAAGCGTGGATCCCATTGAGTACAACGGACGTGAGGGGGTGCTAATACCTTCCTCTCGCGTAATCGACTCCCGAACCCGGACTATGGTTGCGATGACCATGTCTTTCCCTTCTGAGGTTTTTTTTATCGTTTCCTTTCCCTACGTCGGGATAAATAACGTTCGGTGGCGACTCTTCTATTTTTTTCCCTGGTTGTTTTTTTGTAGTTGCGACAACTGGCGACTCTGTTGGGGACTCTAGTTCCCTATGCGAGTCAATCCTAGCGCTTTTCTGTATTTTACCGCATTTATTACATTTGATTTTGTTATCATATTGTTCTACTGCTGTTGTGCTATTGGGTGGGTTGGTTCCATGAGAGATAAGCCCAATACCCAGGCTAGAGTATACACTTAGGATTAGAGTGGAAAGCAGTGTGGCTTGCGTGACGTTTAGCCATGTTTAGTTGACACGAAAAATCCACATTCAGACGAAGTTTTATTTGGAGATGTTTTATCCTGCGCGTTGGGGCAGATGATAGAATGTTAACTTAGAGAGTTTATGACTCTGGAGACCGTTAATGGGAAGTCTCGATTGATGATGATTCCAAACCAGAAATGGTGACCGTATCATCGTTTCTCGACCTGAGAGCCCGTGATGCTGAGGACCTACTGGATGTCGTCCAAGACTAGAACCCACATGTGAGAGGGGATGGGTTTTGCAGGAAGCCTTGACTTTCAACCTACCTGGTTTTCTAGTTTTCTTATTAGTGTGGACTTATGAACCTGGTATTTTGGTATTCTGGCATTCTGATATTCTCATCAGAGCAGACCTTTGAAGTTATGCCATCATCAGCACAACAGTTATCCAGAATTTGTGGAAGCCTTGATCCCATGTCTCTGCATCCATATCATCATAACATGTTTGCATTCTGACATACATGCTCTTTTATTTCCAAGGATCTTAACTTTGAGACTCGCTGTTGAGCATTTCATCTATTTCTTGTGGTTTTTCTGTGTAAACTTGAATCAAAGCAGACAGACTCCTTAGAAATAATTGAACATGGCATTTGCATTTGCATCATATATTCATTTGCATAACAGGTGTTCAAGGATGGGGATTCTTATTCTGACTTGGTCTTCTCTTCAGAACTGTAAACCTGACTTCTCACCACTACGCAACTCGAAGCAACCAAAGACGGATTATGGATCAGGTACAATCAGGATTGTCGGAAGTCCGGACTCGTATGGCTCAATTCATGGAAGTGATGCAAGGTATGGCTCAGCGTCAAGAGGAATTAAGGGTGCTTATCCACAAGGCTACTGTTGCTATCCCAGAGGCTGGTAATGGGAATGTTGTTAGTGGTAATGCTCCGGGCGGAGATGTGAATCCTCCACATACTGATCTTCCTTCACCCCCTCCTATGAGTCAATCAAGAAGAAGGATTGCTGAGATTCCTGTTCCTCGTCGGGAGGTGGATAATCAGGATGAACAATTTTACGATGTTGAGATAAGTTTCCCTACCGAGGCGAAAAAGAAGTTTTGTATGCTCGAAGAGAGAATGAAGGCTTTTGAGAGGCAGAGTGCTTTGGGTATGGACATGGCTGACTTGGGTTTGGTCCCGGGTGTGAAAATTCCTCCAAAATTCAGGGTGCCTATTTTTGACAAGTACAATGGAACCACTTGTCCTAAGACTCACATTAGGGCAAATTTCAGAAAAATATCTACATTTCAGATGATGAGAAGCTGCTGATGCATTTCTTTCAGGACAGCCTAGCTAGGGCATCCTTAGACTGGTATATGGGCTTGGAGAGAACGCATATTAGAAGCTGGAGAGACTTAGCGGAAGCTTTTGTCAAACACTACCAGTACAATAGCGACATGGTGCCTAATAGAATGCAACTGCAGAGTCTTTCTCAGAGGGGAAACAAAAGCTTCAAAGAGTACGCCTAGAGGTGGCGTGAGCTGGCAGCTAGGGTTCAACCTCCAATGATGGAGCGAGAACTCATTGATATGTTTATGGCCATGCTCCAGGGGCATTATTTTGAGAAACTAGTTGGGTATTTGTCAGCTGGGTTTTCAGATCTTGTATTGGCAGGAGAAAGAGTCGAAAGCGGCATCAAAATGGGAAAGATTCAAGTTGCTGCTAGTTCCTCTGAAGATGCAAAGAAACCATATGATGGGTTCTCCAAGAAGGATGGAGAACCTAATGCAGATGTGAGTATCACTCGGAAACACCGGGCCATTCAATTGAAGATAAAGAACAAAGTTGTGTGCCCACAGACACAAAGACAAAAGAGGCGACTGCCATTCCAAAAACCCCGTGGGTCCCTTAACCATTACTCCTACCATTCAATAACTTTTTGAAAGGTGAGCGTTTGTGTCGAATTAGCTGAACATTGGACGGGAGAACATCAAGGAGAATGGGTGGGTACAAACAAATTTTGAGCCATAAATCCTTTTTTCTGAAACCGTGAACCATGCCACGTTACAACCATCAAAAGTCCTAATTGAAGCAGGGTTTATTTCGAAAGCGTACTTCAGCGAGATAACGTTCCTGACTCCCACGATTTGTGCTATAAGATTTTTGTTGGTATTGCACGTGCACGCTATTTTCCATTCAAAAATCAATGTCGTGTCCTAACTAGTGACTCGTTCACAAGGTTTAGCAATATCTTTTCAATAAAAACTTCAAGATTAACATATGTGTTGCATTAGAATTATCATTCTCATAATAAACATTTTCTGCTTGCATACATGTGCTTAAGCATCAAGGAAGCTTACATAATGAGCATCAGTCGAGAAGCTTGATCCTGCCAAAGGGAAGTGCCTGAAATTTCAGAAGGACGGACATGTCAGGGGGCATGTTGCCAAAAGACTCTGTTGAGCATGGGTTGTTCTAATAAGTCGTGATAAGATGTAGCCAATTTGGAGCAGTCACATCGATAAATCTCTCTAGAGTTCAGCCAACTCGGGGCAGTCATGTTAAGATTTAGAAAATCTCTCCAAGAGGAGTTATTCTAGGGCATTCATTCGAAGATCAGTCAGTCAGGGGCAAAGTCACTTCAAGGCTCGTACTGAGGCAGGCCACCTCAAGAGCACGAGAAGGTATCCTCTCCAAAAGACGGTTAATCAGAAGCACCTCTTCAAGGGTCAGAATACTGGGGCAGGTATATCTCAAGTCATTACGAATTCTCTCAAGGAAAATTCCTTCATAGATTATGCAATCTGGGGCAGTTACGTCGAGATCCGATAAATCTCTCCAAGAGTTTGAAGACCCTGGGGCATTTTGAATGCTAGGTTTTCTATAAAATCCTCTTGAGATGATTTCTTCCAATAGACCCTGTGGTCTGAGACAAGTGAGAGTTAAAGGAAACGTTGTTCACTTGTGGTAATCAGTATGCAGTTGCTCAACAGAAACTTGAAGCGCAAAGTTGTTCCCAGCAAAGTGCCAGAAGGTACCTCTCCCTAGCAAGGTGTTGGAAGTTCTAGTCTCCCCAAGCAGAAAGTCATCCTCAAGTAGTAAAGGGTTTTGTATGAGGATTTTCTTACCCCCAGCAGTGTAGGAGGATTCCTCGTTCCCAGCAGGGTAAGACGATGGAATATTCCCAATCAGTTTTAATCGTACCTGGATCAGACAGTATCTGGTGACCAACGACGTCTGGACTTCAGCTCCGGTGAGGTTGAAAGACGACCGGGGGGGTGTACCTGCAAGGTACTCCGACGCTCAAGTAAGGTAACAGTCAGAGAAATAACAGCAAGTACAGAGGTGAGTGAGAAATTGTGAGTAACCTGACCCTCTCAAGTGAGAGGGTATTTATAGAGAGCCCCCAGCGCAGGGCCAACGGTCACTAGCACTGGGCTGGATTGTCAGGCCCAATCCAAGTAACTGCCATGGCTTACGTGGCATAGTGAAGACCAGCACGTGGTCTTCGCCCTGGGGTAACCGCTCCTAGATATCCAGAATTAGGGCATACCGATTCCATCGGGAGTGGGCGATTACATGAAAACGTGTCCTCGCAGGGAGGAGTCTTGCGTGTCGGGGAGAGACGTGTCCTCATGGGGAGGAGTCTTGTGCGAGAAGGAGATGGCTCCTCGCAGGGAGGAGCATTTGAGTGTCGAGGAAGAGCGAGCCTTGAGGGGCTTGATGCCTCTGCTAGACGGACTCTGCTGAGCCCGACAATGTTGAGGGGTGGCACGTGCCCGACACCGTCAGGGCGTGTATGTGCCCGACAGTGTCTTGTAACGAGGTTCTTGTTAGGCCATCTCATGTCCTGTGGGGTTGGTCCTTCTCGACTGAGGGGCATACCCTGGCCTAGTCTAGAACAGGATCCCCCCAAGTCGTTGCTCCGAAGTGTCGGAGTAATGACTTAAGGGCCAACAAGCGAGTCGGGGAAGTATCGATCGCGTGACCGCGATGAGGGGAACTTGTTCGAGATCTATTGGCAGTGTCGTCGGGGAGCCAATGTTCGTTGGGTGGAAATCAGCGAGCAGACTCGAGTGTAGGAGTTCGCGGATGGTCGACTCAGCGTGGATGCGAGAAGTTTGAACTTGGGTGTCGAAGCAACTGGAGAGACGCGTGTTGGGGAGCGAACGGTCGCATGCATGCCACGTGTCAGACGCCATCATTGCCTAGGGGCGACTAGGCTAGAGTAGTGTACTCCAGTAGTCTAAACCCTTCGAATTCCGTGAGGATCCTATAAATAGGCCTCACCTCGTTTCATTTGCACCGTTTGCTCTTTTCCTCTCAGACTCTCCATTCTCTTCTTTCCCGTTTTTCCGCCGCTGCCTTCCACCGTTCTCCACTGAGGACCATCGTGCCGGAACCCTAAAAAGCATATTTCAAGTTTCTTCCCTCTTTTCTCCTTTCGTTTGCATTTATAGGGTGAATCTTATGGTGAACTAGTGAAGTTCCTGTGGAATTCACGAAATATCTGGCAAAAACGGCAGAATTTCAAAGTTTAGTTGTTGAATCTCGCGGGGAGAAGGGATAAGTTTCTCAGGGACACGAAGAATGTCCCGAGGATACAAGATGAAACCCTCGAGTTCCTCGCCAATCCCTTTCGTGTGAAGGGATCCTCCTCGAGCGGCAATCGTGTCGGGGACGATCGTAGGTTGTTTCGGGGACGCAGACAAGCGCAGCCGTCTTGAGGTCTCGGCGCTCCTTCTTCGCCCTTTCACTTTAACAGCGGTGGAGGGGTGGATTTGATATGGATCATCGAATTCACTGTTTCCTTCTGCTTTTCAGGTATATGGAAGTTTCGTCCATTTCTATGGCCGTGGGATCGTTGGACGTCGACGACCAACCCGACTCTCCAATGGCGCCGATCACTAGGGTCGAGGAACGTCCCCTCGCGGAGTGGGTCAGCAACGAGCCATTGAACATTGCTTCCCATTTCGTTGACGAGGACGAGGACACTATTTTTTGCACCGTCGAGCGCCAGCTGACGGGTTCCTCAAAGTCGTGGAAGGTGTTCCGACCTCAAGCACACCATCATATATGCTCGACGTACCGAGGGATGAGGTTCCCTCTTTATGAGTTCATGTTCGACAAGGCGGGGTGGCATCTGCCATTTACGGATTTTCAACAGGCGGTGTTCGTTTGGTTGCGCCTGGCGCCTTCGCAGCTCCACCCCAACTCTCTCGCTTTCATCCGGGCTTTCGAGCTCGTCTGCAAATATCTTCGAATCGGGGCAAACGTGCCTCTCTTCTTTTGCATCTTCCACCTTCAACGACAGGCCTCCGATGGCAGACACGGCTGGGTGTCTTTCAAGCAAATGAACAGCCTGTTTCATACTTATTTGGATTCCGTTCGTGACTTTAAACACCGGTATTATATCGTGAGGCCGGTCACTCTTAAAGCAGTGAATATGGTGTATTTTCGAGTTTCCCGCAAAGTGGACGGGCAAACGGAGGAGGTCCTCGAGCCAAGATTCCCCTTGTTCTGGACGAAAGAACACTTCAAAAAGGGGACGGACAGCTACAAGGTCAGTCCTGGCCATTTGGACGAGGGGGATCACCTGGCTTACGAGAGAATAGTCGCTTTTGTTAATGGGTTTAATAGTGCCAAGTTCGTGACGATGGACGGGGAATTCGTCCGGGGGGACGACGGGCAGGTGTTGACGAAACGTTGTCTGATCAATACGAGGGCCCTCCTCGAGACGTTCTCCGATTAGGATGCTCTTGAGCTGCTAGGTGGTGCCATCCTCTTCGACTTGCATTTTCTTCGTATATTGACCTCTGGTTTACTGACATGTCTATTTTCTTTTTGCAGATAAGATGTCGAATGCCGATGAGCGCTTCAAAAAGTTGAAGGCTACCCGTATTGGGAAGAAAGGGAGCAAGAGTCGCGTCGAGCAGCTCCGAGAGCAGGGGCCCGTTCCTACTCCGACACCCAGGGGTTCCTCTGGCTCTCACTATGATAGTGGTTCTCCTAGTCCTCAGGGCTCCCCGAAGAGGCAACGGCTTGCGAGCACAGTGGACATCGACCTGACCGAGCACGAGAGCCCTCCTGCTGTGAAATTTGTGCTTCCGCCTAGTCACACGAGGCCGAACTTCTTCATGGGGAATAACTCGCTATGCGTGGGTGCCCCCGAAGCTCAGGCCATCTTGGGCATTAACAAAGCTTCTCGGAGGAGGGCGCTGGTGGAGGACGTGTCTGCTGTGATGCGGGTTTGCGTGACTGCCTTGGTTCTGAACGACGAGGCATGCCCTGCAGGCGAGCTAAACAAGCTGCAAGAAAGTTTCCGGTCCATCTCGGCCGAAATGGAGAAGGTGGGTAAGGAGCTGGCTGATTGCAAAAGCCAGAACCAAGCCCAAGTCGAGCTTCAACAGAGATTGGAGGAAAAGTTGAGAAACTCCGAGGAGGAGCGAAAGCGTCTCGTTGGTATTGAAGAGGAGAGGGATCGTCTCTTGGCGAGGAACGCTGAATTGGAGGAGGCTGTCCGCCCAGCTGAGGAAGAAACCGAGGAGGACAGGTTGCTGACCTCGCGGGAAGCGCTGATAGCGAAGCTCCGGGAAGCCGAGGAAGACAATCTCGCGGTGGCCGTCATAGGTTTCAAGAATGCCATGGAGCAGCTTCGAGTCCTCAACCCCGACCTTTCGACCGATGGGATCGACCCCGACTACGAGGTGGTTGACGGTCAGATCGTGGAGCCGATGCGCACCGACGAGGTTCATGAACCCGAGCAACCTGAAGGGACCGTCGCTGAGTAGGATTTTCTCCCCCTTTATGTTCGGCCTGTGAGCCATTTTTATGTATTGGGATATTTCTGCCCAGCCTGCGTGCCAGGGGCTTTTTTACATTTGTTTGTAATATCTGTACAACTGGGTTTCTGCCCGCCTTAATGCATTTTTGCTTATTTGCTCGTGTGCGGTTTGTATGGTTTAATTATGTGTGATGTTAATGCATTTGGTTTACTTTGTTTTTGTCTAAGTACTAAAGACTTTGGGATTTGCTCGACCTTGATAGCCCCTGACTGCGTGGAGAGCTGGTCGGGTGGTCGGAGGCGTACTCTGACCTTCAATGAGGCTAAGAGCTCGGTCGAGGTCTTAGCTCGTGGCGTGAACTTCCCATCGCGAGCTGGGTGTTCTGCCTAATCGGTACGATGATGGCAAAGCTCAATTGAGGTATCCCCGTCGGATCAAAGGTCCTCGCGCACACACAACGTGGTCTCTGATCATCGTGTTCTGTATAGGGGTGTCGCGCTCGTACCTTAGCATGTCCCTGTAATCGCGGTACTAGTGAGCCGCGGGAAGTGCTTAATTGTAGTACTATTTGAGATTCTCAGTATTCCATGGTTGAGCAAGTTCTTCCCCGTGCAGATTTTTGAGGAAGTAGACTCCTGTCCCCGTTTTCGCACGGACGCGGTACGGGCCCTCCCAGTTCGCGGCGAGTTTGCCTTCTCGCGAGTTTTTCTGGTTCCTTCGTAGGACGAGGGTGCCCACCTGAAAATCATGTTTGATAACTTTGTCATTATAACGTAGTGTTATTTTCTGTTTAAGTGAAGCTTCTCGGAGGGAAACGCTTGAACGCGTCTCCTCGACGAAGTCGAGTTCTTCCCTCAAGGCTTCGTCGTTCGCAGACGCGTCGAGGGGGGCTTCTGTCCTCCTCGAGGGTTCCCTGATTTCCACGGGAATAACCGCTTCCGTCCCGTAGGTCAAACGAAAAGGGGTTTCCCCTGTCGTGGAGTGCGGGGTCGTTCGGTAGGCCCAAAGTACACTGTGTAGCTCCTCGACCCACCGTTGTTTGGCGTCGTCTAATTGACGTCTTAATCCTTGGAGGATTACTTTGTTCGCCACCTCAGCCTGTCCGTTCGTTTGAGGGTGCTCGACCGACGTGAAGTGCTGCTTCGTGCCTAGTTTGGTGACGAAATCTTGGAAATTCCTGTCGGTGAACTGTGTTCCGTTGTCGGTGACAATGGCTTGAGGCACGCCGAACGGGGCGAGGATGTTTCTTTTGTAAAAATGCAGTATGTTAAAGGTCGTGATTTTGGCCAATGCTTCCGCCTCGATCCACTTCGTGAAGTAATCCACCCCGACGATGAGGTATTTGTTTTGATATGATCCTATGACGAAGGGTCCAAGGATGTTCATTCCCCACCACACAAACGACCACGGGGAGGACATCGTTTTGAGCTTGCTGGGAGGAGCGAGGTGCATGTCCCCGTGTCACTGGCATCTGTCACACTTCTTGACGTGCTCCTATAGAGAGCCCCCAGCGCGGGGCCAACGGTCACTAGCACTGGGTTGGATTGCCAGGACCAATCCAAGTAACTGCCAGGGCTTATGTGGCATAGTGAAGACCAACACGTGGTCTTCGCCCTGGGGTAACCGCTCCTAGATCTCTGGAATTAGGGCAGACCGATTCCATCGGGAGTGGGCGGTTACATGAGAACGTGTTCTCGCGGGGAGGAGTCTTACGTGTCGGGGAGAGACGTGTCCTCGCGGGGAGGAGTCTTGTGCGAGAAGGAGATGGCTCCTCACAGGGAGGAGTACTTGAGTGTCGAGGAAGAGCGAGCCCTGAGGGGCTTGATGCCTCTGCTCGACGGACTCTGCTGAGCCCTACAATGTTGAGGGGTGGCACGTGCCCGACGCCGTCGGGGCGTGTATGTGCCCGACAGTGTCTTGTAACGAGGTTCTTGTTGGGCCATCTCATGTCCTGTGGGTTGGACCTTCTCGACTGAGGGGCAGACCCTGGCCCAGTCCATAACAAGTTTGAAGACTGTGAGAAGTCAGGGCTATCTTCCTCACAAGTCAGATCTGGTATTTCCCCACAAGTCAAAGTCCAATTGTTATCGGCATTCTCAGAAGTTCAAAGTCCAATCTTCATTGGCTTTTCCCCAACAGAGTTCACAATTCAGTGTGTGGTTCCTCGACTGAGTTTACAGCACCAGTGGTTATTGGTGGTACAGTTGGTCAGATATTGGTGATCCCTTCCTCAGCGAAGTTGGCTTGTTCCGTTCTACGCATTCCCTGGTGGAGTGTCCTCTTATTCTTGCATATAGTAATCATCATTGCATTGCATCTACCAAAACGCGTAGCATTTCCATTCGATATGGAGCATTACGCCATAGAAAAATTCAAACATGCATCGAAGCATAAGCCAGACTTGGTACCTTGTACGAAATCCCAGATCAACCCTCAGGCAAAATAGTGATTTCATTCCTCCGAAGAAAGCATTACCCGTTCAGACTCCAACTTCAGAGTTGACGCCTCTTTTTCCAACCTCAGAGTTGACGCCTCTTTTCCCAACCTCAGAGTTGACGCCTTTCTTCCCCAACCACAGAGTTGACGCCTTTCTTCCCCAACCTCAGAGTTGACGTCTGCTTTCTCTAACCTCAGAGTTGATGCCTACCTTTTTACCAACCTCAGAGTTGATGTTTACCTTGTGATCCCCCAACCTCAGTGTTGACAACCAATCATATTATTCCTAACCTCAGAGTTGATGTCTAGCTTGTATTCCCAACCTCAGAGTTGACGTATATTTTGCTTCCAACCTTAGAGTTGACGTATACCCTTTTCCCAACCTCAAAGTTGATGTCCATCTTCTGCCTTCAACCTCAGAGTTGAAGTATATCGTGACATATCTCCAACCTCAGAGTTGACGTATACCCTTTTCCCAACCTCAGAGTTAATATCCATCTTCTTCCTTCAACCTCAAAGTTGGCGTATATCCTTTTTCTCCAACCTCGGAGTTGGTGTCCGTCTATCTTTTGTCCTCAACCTCAGGGTTGACGGTTGCCTAAATTTTTTCTCAACCTTAGAGTTGATGTCTACCTTTATCTCGACATTCAAAGTTGGTGATTATCCAAGTTTTTCCTCACCTCAATGGTTGATGTTGACCAATATCTAGCCCCAACCTCAGAGTTGAAGTCTATATATTTTACCCTCAATCTCAGAATTGATGTTAAGGCTATCGTCTCCAACCTCAGAGTTGATGTATATCTTTTATCCCCACCCTCAGAGTTGATATCTGTTTTCTTGTGGGTGTATATTTATGTTCCTCAACCTCAGAGTTGATGTCTGTCTACCTTTTTCCTCGACCTCAGAGTTGACGTTTGCCTTTTTTTTCTCAACCTCAGAGTTGATGTCAAATTTTCCCTCAACCCCAGATAGAGTTGTCAAGTGGACCGACCCGGCCCAGCCCGCATCGGCCTGGTGGGCCAACACTTATAAATGGGCTGGAGTGGCCTGGCCCGATTACTTAATGGACTATCAAAATTAAGCTCGGCCCAGTTCTTTATAGGTCGTGCAGCCCGATGGGCCAGGCCCGCCTATATATTTCAATACTATAATTTTAATTTTAAAATTTAGAGACAATAAAATACAATCATACATAACAAAATAATTACCCATCTAACCATTCAAATTAGATATAAAAATAAATTATTTAGTAGACAATTTTTTGGCTAAGTCCCATGAACACTTGGTGAATCCAATAATAGGGTTTAGCCCAATTTCCCCTCAAAATTAACAAAAACAGTTTTCTAATTTTTTTCATCAAAACAAATTATTATTTTTTAACATTTTTAACGGGCCAACCCGAAGCCCGCTTGGTCGGCTCGGCCCAACCCATAAAAAACACTGGCTCGATGGGCTGATCCAAAAAGATAGGGTTATATTTTTTTAATACTTTTTTATGGTCCAGCCCGTGCTAAAATTAAGGACTTATGGGCAGCTCAATGGGTCGGCCCTATTTTGACAACTCTAACCCCAGAGTTGATGTCGTGCCTCTTATCCTCAGCCTCAGAGTTGATGTCAGAATTAATGTCATCTATTTTTCTTCAATCTCAGAGTTGATGTCGTGGCTACTTTTCTCAACCTCAGAGTTGATGTCATCTTTTAATGTCACTCGTTTTCCTCAACCTCAGTGTTGAGTTTACTCCAAATTTTCTCAATCTTAGACTTGAGGCCTATATTTTTCTTCAATCTCGGAGTTGCGTGTTCAGTGATGTTTGTAGAAGGGGAAATTGTGTCTGAACATTTAGGGCGTGAAAATTGAATTGTTGAGGTAGTATCAGCATATAGGATCAGATGATCTTTGGATTGGGTTTGTTGGCCCAAACATGTGTTATCTGCACCGTGTGAGTCTGTTTTGAAACTTTCATGGGTTTAACTATCTAGTTTTTTGGCATGATAATTGACTTAGTCTTGGCCACTGTTTAATTATTATTGGTCACTGTTTCATGTGGAGTTTATTGTAAAGTTTTTTTTTTGAAATCTTGGTATCCGGCCTTGCGACCGACTAATCCAGGAGGGACCAATCCCACTGTCCACTAGCGGGGGCCCCATTTAAAGCCGGAGCAAAGCTCTGTATGGACTGGCCCACACAAGGGTTGATTGCACCCAGTAGGATTCGAACCTGAGACCTTGAGAGGAGCACACTCTCAAGACCCAAGCCTCCACCACTAGGCCAACTCTTGGGGGTTAGATTGGTAGTTTCACATATGTTTGATAATTGGTTTTAGATAATCATTTTTATATTCTTGTTAATTGTTTTTAGGCCTTGATAATTCTTTGAGATGCTAATAGATTTTTAGATTTGTCTAGACAATTGTTTTAATATGTTGCTTAGCTCTTTGAACTCTTGTTACAATTGTTTAGATTCTTAATTGAAAATTACTTGATTTTTGTTTAGTTCTCTTGATAAGCTTGATTAAGTTTTGGTGTGATTACAGTTTTGTTAATTAGGTTTTTAATTAGTTTAAAGGGTTTTAACTAGATTTTTTAGTAGAAATTAATTTTGGTTAATTGTTGCTTTTAATTTTAATTATTGATTAATCTTCAATTTAAATCTTTAGTTCATGTTGATTGAATTTCTTGGTTGATGCTTAATTGAATCATGTGGTTGATCTTGAGCTTTAGTCTTGAAAGCTTACTTAAACATGTTGATGCATGAGATACTTAGCTTTTAATTGATGATTGTTCAATTCCTCTTGTGCATAAATGGATTGAATGTAGAAATTCTGTTGCATGCACTGCTGTTCTGCACATAAGTGCTATTAAATGTTGCTATTCTGTTATGCTGGATATTATACCTGTTCTGTTCTTAAAATAGTAGTTGTTAAATGCTAGCTTACTGGTTTGTTGGAATTTTCTGTTGTAATGTGTAGAAGCGCTGTTGTAGCTGTTGTTTTTGCTTTAGTTTCTTGGTTTTTGCTTGCCTTTGCATGTTCCCTTAGGGATTCCTAGTCCAACTTAATTTTTGATTAAGCTTGGAGTAGGATAGACATTAGGTTTTCAATCCAAGCATAACAAGATTAGGTTTTTAATCCAAGCATGACAACATTAGGTAGACTTCCCTCCTATCCTGACCTTAGGATCATTGTTGCATGATAACATATAGGATTCGGTTTCCCGTAAACCTTATGTGCATCTCTCTCTTCTCTCTCTTAAGCAATAATCAAAACACTTAATAAATACAACGCGTATTGTGCGCCATGAGCCTTAAATACATGGGAAATAATGAGTGAGGGTCTCCCCTTGCTTTTCTATAGTGTTTAGCGTACATCCCGTTTAGGGGTGACCACGCGACACATTCACTCATATGTCATAGACTTTAGTGTAATACGAGTCTCAAATAATGTCAATTCACTTCTTCAGAAGCGCTTTGACAGATTACGAGCCTTTTCTCTCACCCCGGTGCGATTGAGATCCCGTTTTCTGTAGTCCTGTGAACTACGGATGCTCTGATTCCTCATTCCCTAATAAGGATACGTAGGCACAAGACGACGAAGTCTTTGCGAGCACACTAACAGCTAACCCCCCTCTTCTCTAGACCCAATGTGTTCAAGACCAACCTGATAATCGAGCCCTTTTCTCTCGCCCTAGTGCGATCGAGATCTTTTCCCAATCGTGGTCGAACTACGACTGCTCTGATTTCCTCTCTCTCGTCCGATTGAGGATCGTAGGCACAAGACAGTGATGTCTTGGCAAGCAACCTTCCCCCATTCACCCGTAGTCTCTGAACTACGTTGACTCTGACTTTCCCATTGCACGAGGGAATACGTAGGCATAGGACGGCGAAGTCCTATCGAGTCGCCTTTTATTTTTTCCCTTTCCATTTTCGTTTTGCAGTAGGCTTTAGATAACACACCCTTTGATTAGACAATAAGTGTGGATCCCGTTGAGTACAACGGACGCGAGTGGGTGCTAATACCTTCCTCTTGCGTAATCGACTCCCGAACCCGGACTATGGTTGCGATGACCATGTATTTCCCTTCTGAGGTTTTTTTATTGTTTCCTTTCCCTACGTCAGGATAAATAACGCTCGGTCGCGACTCTTCTGTTTTTTCCGCCGGTTATTTTTTCGCAGTTGCGACAATTGGTATCCTTTGTTATCCCAACTTTTGGTTGGTATCCTTTTCTTTGTCCCAACTTTTGGTTGGTATCCTTTGTTATCCCAACTTTTTGTTAGTACCCTTTGTTGATTCCCAACTTTTGGTTAGTACTCTTTGTCCCAACTTTTGGTTGGTATCCTTTGTTATTCCAACTTTTTGTTGGTATCCTATCCTCAATCCTAAATTTTGGTTGGTATCTTTTGTTGAATCCCAACTTTTGGTTGGTACCCTTTATCCCAACTTTTGGTTGGTATCATTCGCTTTATCCCAAATTTTGGTTGGTATCCTTTGTTATCCCAACTTTTAGTTGGTACCCTTTGTTGAATCCTAACTTTTGGTTGATACCCTTTATCCCAACTTTTGGTTGGTATCCTTTGCTTTATCCCGACTTTTGGTTGGTATCCTTTGTTATCCCAAATTTTGGTTGGTACCCCTTGTTGAATCCCAACTTTTGGTTGGTACCTTTTGTCCTAACTTTTGGTTGGTATCCTTTGTTATTCCAGCTTTTGGTTGGTATCCTATCCTTTATCCCAACTTTTGGTTGGTATCTTTTGTTGAATCCCAACTTTTGGTTGGTACCCTTTATCCCAACTTTTGGTTGGTATCCTTTGTTTTATCTGAACTTTTGGTTGGTATCCTTTGTTATCCCAACTTTTGGTTGGTACCCTTTGTTGAATCCCAACTTTTGGTTGGTACCCTTTATTCCAACTTTTGGTTGGTATCCTTCGTTGAATTCTAACTTTTGGTTGGTATCTTTATCCTCTATTACAACTTTTGGTTGGTATCTTTCGTTGTGAGTCTGCCTTCGGCTGACATTCTTTCTAAGTCCACCTTCGGGTGGCACCCTGTCACATTACTTATTTTCTCCCCACAGAATGCAACTTTCGTGGCTCTTTTCGTATTCAACCCCCTTATACCTTGAATGTCTGAAAGTCGTTGCTATCATCTCTTCAGGTCCAAGTGGTTTGAATAGGGGCAACTGTAGCACCCCAAAATTTTCCCTCCCTTTCTTCATCTTTTTGGCTTATGCTTCATTTCATTTGCATCTTCATTTATGCATTTGCATGAGTCTTCCAAGACATGGGATCAAGGTGCATTTCTTGCAGTTCAGAGCTTTCTTCAGTTCAGAAGTTGTTTCAGTGGTATTCAGAGCTAAACAGATAGTCGTCGAAGTTTTTGAGCATTTATTGTGCTCAGCAAATGATTTGATTATTTCAAAGTCAAGAACAGTAAGCATCAGAGGCTTCAACATTTATTTTGCTTGGTGATTTGGTACCGAACTGTATTTTTCTAGCAGGGTATTTTGGGTGCAAAAGAGAATTCATAGCTTATTTCAAGCATTATTCTGGTGCAATATCAAATTACAAGTTTTAGAGGCGGAACCGGGCTCAAAACAAGTGGCAACAGGTGATTTTCCAAGCTTACCCTCCAAAAGCGCCAAAATTCAAATTTTTGATGTGTTAATCGATTAACACATTTTGCCTTGCAAATGGTTAATCGATTAACACGAGGAATTTTTGGCTAGAAATTTCAATTTTCAGCACTGCAGCATTTTCAACTCACTTTGATCACTTGGATTCATATTTGCATCAGTAGAAGGATCTGGAATGCTTCCAAATTTTGGTTCATTTCAAAGTTAACTTCACTTTCCCTCCAAAATTCAAATAATTCCACTCCTAATTCCATTCCTAAACTAACCCTCATTCAAACCCATACTCCAAACCTCATTTACACTCCAAACCTAGAGCTTATTTAAGTAAATTTGCTCCAAACCTCACACAACTTCACTCATTTTTCTGATTTTTCTACACTTCACATTCCAATTCTCTCAATTCTCTCTCACTTTTCACTCTCCATTTTCATCTTCAACCTTCATTAGAGCTCCATAACCAAAAAACTTCACAAATTATACATTGCAATTTGTGAATTCTTGAGCTAAACCTCCATTACATCATCATCCTTTGGTCAATTATGTAGTTGAAGCTTATTTGGATCTTGATCAAGTTTTGGAATCACTTCTTGAAGAGCTTTTGGATTATTTTTGGAAAATTGCTTTGATCTTCAACCTTTCTTGCTAGAAATTCATTGGATCTTGGATTTTCTGTGCTTGATCTGTCAAATTAAGTTGGCAACACTTACCAAAGGAAATCTCCACTTTGTAGGTTGGTAATTCTTAGATCCAAGCTTATTTTAGCTTATTTACAACTTTAACAATGTAGATCCATTGATTTTTTATGTGAATTGATCCAATGATTGATTTAATTATTGATCTTGTTGTTTGATTGATGCAATTGGTGTTTGATTATTGCTATTTGATGTAATTTTTGTGTACAATTGCATGCCATAACATGTGGATGGTTGGAGAATTGATTTGCTGGTGAAAGTGCTTTTGAAATGCTGATTTTCTGCTTCTAGTGCAGTGTTAATCGATTAACCATTTGCTAGGCATATTTGGTTAATCGATTAACCAGTTTGCTTTGTGTGTTTTTTGCTGATTTTCAAAGGGTTAATCGATTAACCAGTTTTGTCTTGCAAATGGTTAATCGATTAACACTGTTGCAGAATGTGTTTTTTGTGCATTTTCAAGCTTGTTTTGATTTCTTTCCACTTCTAAACCTCATGGCCTTGTGTGATACATATTTGTGAAATTTTCTTGAGTTGTTTCACTCCATCTTTCAGTATGTATGTGACTCTTCGACATGCGACACATTGATTTTCATGATGCATGTTCATGACTAATTGTATGGCATTCTTGATGCATTCTTCATGATATTTGCTTGTTCATACTTGTTGGTTTGCTTTTGATGCTTATTTTACTTGATCCAGGACACAGGCTCATGTTTGCTTTCATTTTCCGCAAATGCGTGTTCGTTTGAAGATGAATAATTGTCGATGAATATTCAGGTTGTTATTATTGAATGCTTAAGTATGCAATGGTCGAAACTTACTCATGCTTGATTATTGATGCATATTCATCAATTGATCCTACTTGATACATGTTCATACTTGATCCTTGCAATTCATATGCATTTGTTTAAATATGGATGCATGCTTTTGTTCAATCCTTTTGACGCATGTTTATGCTCGGTTGTTAGACATGTTCGTAATTGATTGTTTAATATTTGATGCATGCTTAACTTGGTGTTGTAATGTCACATGTTTATCTATGCTTGATGCATATTAGATGTTTTGCATGTTGTTGTATACACTGCTGATGTGCTGAATATGTGTTGTAAAATGTATTCATTCTGATTGCTGCATTCTGCAACTATTCTGTTCTGAAAATGCATGTTGTTAAATGTTGTGTTATGTTGTTGTTGGATTTTATCGCTATGCTGAGCTGAAGCGTTGTTGTTGCTGCTGTTTTTGGTTTATTTTCCTGGTTTTTGCTTGCTATTGCATGTTCCCTTAGGACTCCTAGTCCAACTTAATTTTTGATTAAGTTTGGAGTAGGATAGGCATTGGGTGTTAATCCATGCATGATAACATTAAGATAGCTTCCCTAACCTCAACCTTAGGTCCATCTTTGCATGATAACATTAGGGTAGAGATTCCCTTTGCATCCCAATCTTAGGACCACTTTGCATGATAACATCTAGGAGAGTTTCCCTTAGATTTTTCTTTGCCCTTTGAGTCTTCTTTATTCTCTCTTAAACAAAGTCAAAACACTTAATAAATATGATGTGCATTGTGCGCCACGAGCCTTAAGCACATGGGAAAAGATGAGCGGTTGAATTTCTAACCTCATCTTAGGGTACTTTGTGCACGAGACGTTTGGATCGTTAGTGTGAAGTATTCGATCCTATGTCATATACTTTAGTGCAATGTGCATCTCAAATAAATTCTATCTACTTCTGCTAAAATCCTTAAATAAACTGAAAATCATTCTGTCCTTCGGGATTTTATGTCAAACTTTTTCAGAAAGGGCATGTTATTTCCGTTCTACCGAAAACAGGCATCGACCCTAACTGCTGGAACGCAAACTTAGGATCGCTCATAAAAGACACTTAACAATTCGTAGGCCGGACTACGAACACTATGATTTCCTCATTCAGAAGAGAATGAGGATACGTAGGCACAAGACGGCGAAGTCTTGGCGAGCAACCTTCCCCTCATTCACCCGTAGTCCTCCAAACTACGTTGACTCTGACTTTCCCATTGCACGAGGGAATACGTAGGCATAGGACGACAAAGTCCTATCGAGTCTCCTTTTGTTTTTCTCCCTTTTCGTTTCCATTAGCAATTAGGCTTTAGACAAACACACCCTTTGATTATAACAACAAGCGTGGATCCCGTTGAGTACAACGGACACGAGGGGGTGCTAATACCTTCTTCTCGCGTAATCGACTCCCGAACCCTGAGTTTGGTTATGAGACCATCTCCTTTCCCTTTTTGAGGTTTCTTCGATCATTTCCTTTCCCTCGTCAGAATAAATAACGTTCGGTGGTGAATCTGTTTTTTCGCCGGTTGTTTTTCGCGTTGCGACACCTACCACAAAAACAACAACACACAACAACAATATCAAGCAAATACAAGCAGGAAAAGAAGAGTAAGAGAAAGGTAGCAGAAAAGTAAGGAGAACAAATAAAGGAAGGCAGTAAATACATGAGTGGATCTTTCTCCGGTAACTTTCGGAATAATAACTTTTTTCTTCTTTCATTTATAGCATAGCTTGCTTGTAGTAATGCTTGTGTTTGAATGTGTTGAACCAGATTGAATTACTATTAGGGCTTAGGGCTTTTACTTTAATTCCTCAATTTGGCCTATTTTCGTGCTATTGATGTTTGTTTTTGGTGTTTTGTTGTTGAATCACTTTTTAGATGTAGGATTGAGGTAGGATTTTGTTTTGATTTTGGGTTTTGGGAACTTAGGGTTTCAGAGATTTGGAATTTTTGATCCGTTGGTTTGATTGAGTTTTTGTTGATTTGTTTTAAGGTTCGTGTTTATAAGGAGATTTTAGGGTGGGTTTGTGTTGGCCATTTTAGGTTTTAATGTGGTTTGATAGATTTCTAGAAATTTTTGATGGAGGATGAAGTTTCTAGTTGAAACTCAACTGGAAACTGGGTTTGGTGGTGTTTTTCATGGTGGTCGGTGGTGGTGTGTATGGAGGACCGATAGTTTTTTTTTAAATATAGAGAGAGTGAGGAAGAGAACAGAGAGAAAAAATGGAAAAATGAATCCTCTCTCTCTCTCTAATATACTCCCTCTTATCACCATTGATCTAGGACAAGTGTCACCCCTTATCGCCTTCCATTTTGTTGACTCTTCTAAGTCAACATGTGTTCTAGTGAGGCGCCCCCACTCTAAGCTACCTAAGTACGCGCCCTACACCCTTAGATAAATTTAATTGGGGAGTATGCTAATCCAGCGTTTGTTGTTTGAGTCAATCAATTTGACTACTTACTGCGTTAGATTGACCTTCAGGCCTTCGCCATTGTTTCCTGCACCCCATAAGCATGCATTTGACCTAGGGATGGCACTGTAACCATCCCCAGTGGGCACCCACAAAATTTACCCACAACGGGTAGGGTAAAAACACGCAAAATGGGTATCAGCATGAGCATGGGCAATTACCCACTAAAATAAGCGGGTATGGGTGCAGGTACAGGTATCTTAGTATCCAGCCCATCCCATACCTGCACGATATATATTTATATATTTTTTATTTTCATTATTATGTATATATGTTAATCTAACAATTTTATTAAATACATCACTATTAAATTTCTATGCATTTTAATATAAATGTTTGTTTATTTCTTAAATCAACAATAACATTCTCAATTTTTTTAAAATATTCTTAAAAAATTAAAATGACATGGTCAATTATAAATGATCGATAATTTTTTATTAGAAATGCAGGTAAACGGGTATGTGTATGAGTACTTAGGTACCCATAGGGTCCGGGTATGGGTACAAACGTTGATGCCCACGCGGGTATGGCCTCGGTTACAAAGATTTTTTTTAAACAACGGGTTTGGAGACGAGTACTATAGTATTCTGCCCAAACCCTGCCCATTGCCATCCCTAGTTTGGCCCCCCTTTGTTGGCCTTTTCTAGCCCATTTGTTGTTTTATTTATTTGTTTGTTTTATATTTATTTCTTATTTATTTATGGGTTAAATATGTTTGTGGTCCTCATAAATATCTCAGATTTTGTTTTTAGTCCCTCAAAATATTTCCTTCAAAGAATGGTCCTCCTAAAATTTTTCATCTACACTTTTGGTCCCTCTTGCAATTTAGCGACGGTTTTTACAACTTAGCGACGCTTTATTACTTAGTAACTCAATTAGCAACTGTTTTAGTGACAGTTTTAGTATTAGGGATCAAAAGTGTGGATAAATTTTTTTGGAATGATCATTCTTTGAAAGAAATATTTTGAGGGACTAAAAACAAAATTTGAGATATTTAAGAGGACCACAAACATATTTAACCCTTTGTTTATTTCTTATATTTTTTTATTGTAAAATAATTTGAATATTTATCTTTGAGATATTGTGCATTATTTATTTATTTACTTTTAAGTATTGGTTTCTCTTATTTATTTAAAATTATATTTAACAAAAAAAGGACTTTCCTTTTAATTTAACTTATTCAAAAAGACAAAAAAAAAATCTTTTTCTCATTTGTAAATAATAATCACCTATTTTTTTTATTTAAATTCACTCTTAGACCAAAAAGGCAAAAACTAAATAGCACCACTATTTTCTCTTTTTTTTTATTCATTATTTTATTTTTATTTGCTAATTTTATATTGTTTACTTATTTGCTTTATTTTTATTTGCATTATTTTCAAACGTACAAATGTATCCCATCCCTTTGATTGTATTTTATTTATTTGCTTTTATTTTTGCCTTTAGATAGTCAGTTAATTTAACTAATTTAAATAGTTGGTCAAAATAAAATCAACCTTTTCTAGAATAAAAAAACCTTGATCAACATCACGGACTTTTCAAAAGAAGAACAAATTACTACCACAAGTTTATTTCCACAATCATTATCAAATCATCAATACATTTCAAATCATTCTGCCACATGAATCAAACCTCGATCAACATCGAGTGCATTTTCCCAAAATAAAAACAAAAACACTTAATCATTATCAAACATCTTTTCACAAATAAATATGAAAAAGGAATGTAGTGTATATCACGAGCTCTCGAGGGTTAGGATACGGGGTGTATATCTCGACCATCCGAACGCTCGTCATCCCTTTAAAAAATTTCAATGTGATCAATGCAAATAATTTTCTCAATAAATTGAACGAAAAGGAACATGGTGTATATCACGAGTTCCCGAGGGTTAGGATACGAGGTGTATATCTCGATCATCCGAATGTTCATCGTCCAACAAAAATACCTATCTACATCTAAACTATTTCTCAAATAAGATGAAAAAGAAACATGGTGTATATCAAAATATCTAGAGGATTAAGATACGAGGTGTATATCTCGACCATCCGTGCGCTCGTCATCACCCAAAAAATAAATCCAACACATACAAACTTTTGCGTTTTGGCTTTCACCTTCAAACTCTTTTTTAAACGAAAGATGTTTCATCTCAAGATGATGCAAAACAACATCCCGTCTTGATATGTCTGAGTGAACTAAGTGACGTTTTCCTGCGAATATTAAAATAGAAATCCATTATGTTGTGTTCAAATCGCCCCCTCCTCTATCTGTTTTGGATAAGTAATGTTTTTCGTTCGATTATGATAAAACAAATTTCACTAATAAAAGAAACTTATTTTTTGTCCTATTCTTTTTTCCTTTTAATAACTAGAGGAAATCAAACATTTTTAAGCTAACAATTATGCGCAAAACTAACTAAATGATTCCCGTTGAGTGCAACAGGTGTGAGGAGTGTCAATGCCTTCCCCTTGCATAATCGACTCTCGAACCCGATTTGGTTACGACGACCATATCTTTGTCACTCTTTTAGGGGTTTTATAGGTATTTTCCATTCACTACTACAAAAAACACCTTTAGTAACATAATATTACTACGGTTATGCCTTCCACCGTTGTAATATTGCAAATTGGAAGCTCCTAATGCTTATTTATTTTTTTGAAAGTTATTTAATCACGGTTGATATAAACAACCGTGGTGATAAAGTGAGTGGTACAAGGTTCGAATCCTGGCAACTACATTTTTTCAATTTTTCTTATTAAAAAAAATGTGTCACTTAATTTCATAAGTAAACTAGTAACTAACCCGTGCGTTCGCACGGGCCTGTCTGTTCGAGGATTTTATGTTATGGACGCGTAATTGTTAATCAAATTGAAAAGAAAAATGGTAAAATTATAAAAATAGTATGATTGAAGTTAAAAATTTGTATTGTTAAGTATAAGAAAATGTTGTGTGTTGTAAAAGAAGAAATTAAATTAATTATTGATATAAATTCAAAAAATGCAATGATAATTGAAAATATTAAACAAAAAATATTAATCAATTGTTAGACCAAAAACAAATGAAACTAAAGAATAATAGTAAATTCAGGAATAATAATATGATTAAAACTTAAGAATAATAGTAAAATTAAGTTGAAATAATAATACATGTATAAGATGAAAGGCAAACAAAAATATCAATAATAATATGATTAAAAAACTATTGAAAAGTAAAGGTGTGTCCGTCTATAACAATAGTATTTTTTTTCGTATATAAAAAATTTGAATAAAGATTAAAGTTGTGTCCGTCTATAACAATAGTATTTTTTTCGTATATAAAAAAATATTGGATCAAAATTAAAGTTGTCCCCATTTAAAACAATAGTATTTTTTTCGTATATAAAAAAATTTGAATCAAATTAAAGTTGTACCCGTTTATAACAATAGAATTTTTTTCGTATATCAAAAAATTAGAATCAAAAGTAAAGGTGTGCCCGTTTATAACAATAGTATTTTTTTCGTATATAAAATAATTTGAATAAAAAATAAAGTTGTGACCGTTTATAAGAATTGTATTTTTTTCTTTTATAAAAAAATTGAATCAAAATTAAAGTTGTGTCCGTTTATAACAGTAGTATTTTATCTTATATAAAAAAATTGAATCAAAATTAAAGTTGTCCCCGTTTAAAACAACAATATTTTTTCGTATATAAAAATATTTGAATCAAAATTAAAGTTGTCCCCGTTTATAACAATAGTATTTTTTCGTATATAAAAATATTTGAATCAAAATTATAGTTGTCCCCGTTTAAAACAACAATATTTTTTCGTATATAAAAATATTTGAATCAAAATTAAAGTTGTCCCCGTTTATAACAATAGTATTTTTTTCGTATATAAAAATATTTGAATCAAAATTATAGTTGTTCCCGTTTATAATAGTAGTATTTTATGTTATATAAAAAAATTTGAATCAAAATATAAGTTGCGCCCATTTAAAACAACAATATTTTTTTCGTATGGTAAAAAAATTTTAATCAAAATTCAAGTTGTCCCCGTTTACTCCAATAGTATTTTTTTCGTATATAAAAATATTTGAATCAAAATTAAACCTATGGCCGTTTATAACAATAGTATTTTTTTGCATATACAAATATTTGAATCAAAATTAAAGTTGTGCCCGTATAAAAAAATAGTATTTTTTTGGTATATAACAAAATTCGAATCAATATTAAAGTTGAATCAAAATTATTTTAATCAACAATGTATTTTTTTCCCGTATATAAATATTATTTTTGTTTTGGCATTATTTATACAAATATTTGAATCAATATTAAAGTTGTTCCAGATGACAAAAATACTTGAATCAACAATGTATTTTTTTCCGTATATAAATATTATTTTTATTTTGAAAATATACAGAAACAATATTTGAATCAATAATAAATTTATTCTCGTTTATAACAATAATTGGATAAATAATTTCATTTTTTCCGCTTTAAAGGCTAGATTGGAGGTTAGATTGGGTTCCATTGTTTTATCTAAAATGTCATCTATTTTTTAGTTTTTAAATATAAAGTAATATTAATAGAATAATGATATACATTTCCGTTAAATTTAAGCATAATTAATATTAAAAAAATTAAAACGGTAAAGATTTATATTATATTCTTATATGTACTATTTTCATTGTTTTCATGGTAACTTGTGAAATTGGAGTAACTTTATTTAAAATAAAATGAGTTGTTACTGCAACTATTTATTTTACCGGGTCTTAGTTTTAGGCAAATTCAATTACATGGTTGTTTGAAACTTTTTAGTTTTAAGCTCTTAACATGATGTCTTAAGTTATCCTTAGGAAAAATATTGATTTTTTTTTAGTTTAAAGTACGTAAAATTAACATTTAGTGTATTGAATTTGTTTATAAAAATAAATATTTTTATTTATTTATTTGAGAAAAATAGTTCATTAGGTAATGACATTAGAATTTATCAATTTGTAATTTCTATGCAAGTGTTGGCCGAAAACCTGTATCACTAATAACTATATTCAAAATTGTTTGGTATAATAGATAATTATATGGAATGAACAATCTAAGATAATAGCATTAGGGACGTATAATCTCTGAAAGTTATGACCAAACATAAGTTGAAACAATTATTGTATTCACTTTTCTCTCATCAGTATCCCAAACTACACAAATTTCATCATTAATTTGAATAAAGTATCAGCAATATCAACACAGGATGCTAACTATTAAGCTGAGATAAAAAAATTACATAAATAACGATAAATTGGAATCATTTATGACATACATATGCACCTCTAATTTATGAGTTGTAAAATATCATAGTTTGCAAAAAAAAGTACCACGTTGAAATCCATAGTCAATGCAATAACTTGTATCACATGAAAAAGATTTTAGATAAGAGAATCCATTTCTTCTAATGTTGAACCCGTTTCTTTCGGTAAATGAAAGATGATCGGAGCCTTGGTTGCAGCAAGAACTTGTCATTCCAAATCATAAACATTTCCTGTATAGACGTTTGCACACATTCAAAATCAATTACCACTTCAACGTGTAGTTGTAAATTGCAAACTGCAACCACAACTATGATCACACGGATCACATTTTACGCGATGCAAAATCATTTAGAACCAGGTACAGTGTGAAGCTAAACTATGACATACCTTCATAAAAGCTCATTTATGTAAACCTGCACTTTTTCTTACTTCTTCCTCAATTGCTCGAAAGTTTGTGCCAGCAAAAGACTCAAGAAATGCTAATGTCTGGCATCCCACTGTTAATCGAAAAAGCAAGGAATAGAAAAGATACATGTAATGAGAATGATCTTGTATATATCATGTCGAAGTAAAAATACAAGATGCAGAGTATTATCCAACACTTACTGGGATGCGACACCTTATGCAAGATGCAGAACACAAGCAACTTGTCGCCAGAAGAGAGCATGATATCCTTGGCACGAACATGATATTATGATTTCTTATAATATTTAGAAATGAAAAAATGGTGAAGATAGAGGTACCTGATGAATGTTTTAGGATCTCAGATCATCTCACTTTCACTAATTGGTGGAATAACAGAAGAGATGTCCATGGTAATCAAATAATAAATAGCAGAATGTAGTGAATGCAATAGAACTATAAAAACTATGAACTACCATTATACGTAACACACAAATGAAAATCATTAAATCAACGACATTATCATTCAAAAAAACTGAAGTCTATATCATTCAAAGTGTTCAATTCAGAAATGAAAGTTTCATGATTAACACAAATAAAACTCCTAATAGTCAAATCTAAAAGCCCTAGCTGACAAGAAGTTGCTCCAACCAAATGGTGCTAAGTCTTCATCATCTGAATTGAACGTTCTTTTCCTCTTGTTCCTTCTCCTTGATCTCCTAATTCTCCTTCTGGATCGTCTTTTTTGAACTGCCTCCGCCTGTTGGGTCTGGACAGCTTCCTCGGCCTGGACTTGTTGGACCTCAATTGGTTGTTGAACATCTGAAGTTGGTTGTTGAACATCTGATGTTTCTTGGGTCTGGACATCATCATTGGAACTCATAGTGATTTTCCCTCTTCAAATACTACTTGCTTTGGTGATGCTAAGAAAAGGACCTCTATTTTTATAAAGGTTTATTTGATTTTTCGTCTTCTGTTTACATTGAGATTCTTAAAGTTTTTCTTGGGCTGTCACTATTGCTTCGGTAGTTCAAAAACCATTTGCTGGTTATTGAATACTGATGGTCAAGTTTATCATTTATTTTTTAAAACATTATTATTTAAGATGGGCATTGGAAATGAAAACAATTAATAAAGTTATTATGGGCCGAAAATCTATTTACATAATAAGTGGTAAATAGATTTCAAAGGCATAAATAAAATATTTGTATTTGATATCTATATTCATTACAAATTAAGAATTTCAAAATTCTCAATTCATAGGATATTAGAACAGGAATTGGGAGTATATTCCTGTAAGCTAGTTTCTACATTTCTAAACCATTAAACTAAAGCTGAAAGTAGACAGATTGCATACCATAATCGTTAATGGGTGAGTCATAATCACAAAATTCATCATGATTAATAATAGTTGCTTCTTCACCTTTAACCCATTCAATGATTGTTGTCTTAAACCCCTGCAAGTAAAACACAAAATTCATCATGATTAATAATAGTTGATTCTTCAAATTCGTCCCTAATTACCCATAATCTACAATAAAATTTAGCAGAATGGGATTAGACTTTCCTTGTGTATAAAGAAAAAGAAAAGCTGAGTTGTTGTAATTAACAATCATAAAGCATATTGTGTGTCCTGTTACACTCCTGTCATAATTCACATCAACAATTTCAGAAGTTTGATTAATAATAGAATGCAGCAGGTGATGAAGCATTTAGAAGTTTAATACAACAAACGAAGTAATTGTTTATGGTAAAATCCACAAAAAGTCATTTAGATTTTAGGATTACTATGTATATACACATTTCTTACTAAAACGAAATGAGAAGACCAAATTGAATCCCATGCCAAATTATTGTCCAATGATGATCCTTCAGCCATGACTCTTGGAGGTCCAAGGAAACAACACCAGACATCTCATAATCGAGATTCATCTGCTTCTATGCAATTATTTCATTATAACCTTTGTTTAGCTTGCTAATAGTCCAAAACCATACAGACGAATGCATGTGTTACATTTGTTACAAAATAAATATATACAACTATATTTATATCTAGCTAACTACAAAACTTCAAGTTTGTCATTAGTGAAAAACAAAAACAGAGAACCAAGTAGCAAGGAATGATTCATGTTCAACTCACAGCCTTTATCAACGAAAATACCCATCCATAATGGTGCTATAGGCTTACCTGATTGTTGTTTAAGTTGCTCTCTTGCAATGATTAGCTTCTCTTCAACCTCTTTCATTTGTGATCTTCAGGCAAGGTGAAAAATGGATCACCAAGAATAGAATAACCCCCCAAAACCATGGCATCCTCCAAAGTGATTGTTGCTTCACTAAAGGGAAACACAACTGTATTTGTCTCACAACACCAATTCTCCTTGTTATGATACCAAGAACTGTAACAAATCATTATAGATCACTTCTTTAAAATATCAACAATTTCATAAAACACTTCATTCACTTTGGCTTACCTCATTGGATTTTTACTGGCTTCCAAATTTGTAGACTCCGTACTTCCATAAGAAAAGCCACATACTCGGAATAAATTGTTGGCAAATAAATGATACAAAGTAGTAGCACGCAGGGGAATAAACAATTCCAGAGACAATTGAACTATGGATTAAGTTTGTATCACAGACCTGTAAGAACCAGTTGCTTGCATCTCAGCTGATGGCCATAATGTTAATCTCAAGTTCAGATCATACAAGAGAATCTAATTATTGTCAATCAAACTGATGGAACCATGATGGAATCAACAGAAAAAATTTCAATATGATTTAGTACGTATGTACAAAATTGGGGTTAAGTGCTTCCAAAACCTATAACACCATCATTTATTATAGATGACATTGTCTTAAATGATCAATAGCTCTGTAGATATTGTAGGCGCACATCTCAAACGCAAAACTCCTAAGCATGAATCAGATATCCAAATTAATATCATGTTAGATGTGCCTTAGAACATCAAATAGAGTATAATTTGTTGCATCACATTACCTTAGAAAGACGGTTATAATCAAAGGCGGCAAGTTATGTCTATATGGTCACATAATCCAATCTGTCGACTATCTGAAATAAATTATATATCATCAATAAAGTATCGTTATAATACAATAGTCATTTCCAATCTGAAAGTTGTATCGTTTCAACAGTAGTTGTAACATACCTGCATGTAGCCCAATACTTCAAATACAGAGAATAGTGTGTTGCGAAACTTCCGTCGACTCTATTGGCATGGTCTGGGATCTCCGATCACGATAGTTTCACTACTTGGTCTCATATCAGGAGAAAAGTCCATGGTAATCAAATAATAATTATCACAATATAGTCAATTCAATAGAACTATAAAACTATGAACAACCAGTTATGGAAATCACACCATATTCCTTCGAACAAACATCTCCAAATGTTGTAAGCAAGTTAAGCAATTAATATTGGAAAAAATCTATTCACATTGAATTGAGATTTTAAGTGGAATCCATGAAGTATAAAATCCTTCAAGATTAATTACTATCTTACAAACACAAAATACCCTTAATATCATTGAAATAGTAAATGTCACCTTGAATGAGTTCATCTTTTGGAGAATCAGATTGTTAAAATGACAACAGCATCAACAAAGTTAATGGGCAAAGAAAACAATAAAAGAAAAGATCAACCAAATCTACATTTTATACAATGACACACATCTAGGAAACCAATGCAAGAAGATCATAAACTAAAATAAACAAACTAACCATGCAAAAAATATAGACTAAATTATCTATCAGAAAGTAAAACAAAGTCGTGGTTATGAGGATCTTGTTGCGCATTTTCCAGAAGATGTCGCACTGCATCAACCATCGACATTTTACCCTATACCACCTGCAACAAAGAAACTAATTAGCATCACTATCAAAGCAATTAATTAGAAAAATAGAGGAAGCAACATTCAAATACTCAACCATAGAAGCTTCGATATCATGTCTAAATAGAATAAAAAACAACATACTTACAGATCTAGGGTTCTTCGTTCAGATTTCGTGTCAACATAACATACTACACATTTTCAGTAACTGATAACACAAATTGCATAAAAAATAACCTTTTTAGGATTTCAGCATTTACAAACAAAAAACCCTAAATATCAAACAAATTTTCCCAGATGAATGAACAAAAGAAGGCTCAGATTCACATATTCTCGCACATGCGAGAGAAGAGGTTCCCAATGGATGCGTCTTGCATCTGGACGAAATACAACAAATTTCGTTCGACAGATACATAATTGCCTTACCATGAAACAACTCTTTACCCAATGTTCGAATCAAATATATAAAAAATCATCATTGCATTGTTATCAAAGAAGATGAAGAAGAAAATGAAGAATAAAACAACCTGTCCATTTCGTAAGCCAAACGTTTGAACAAAACAAAGAGAGAGAGAAGAGAGACGACGATGAAGATGCCAGAGAAAGAAGATGGTCGAAGAGAGAGAATACAAAGCACAAAATGAAAAGCGTACAACACGTTTTGGGGGAACCAAATGAAAAGAGAGAGAAAACATAAAAAAAAATTAAATTCAGATAGTTACTTTGGAACCAAATTGTATCTTGTGACATCATCATCCCACTACATCATACATACTTCTATAAACATCAAGTTGCATTTGAACAATATGACATCATTGGTTGGAAAAAGTAATTTCTGGACATAAAATACCCCTAATATCATGAGGTGGCAGAATTTAAGCTTAGGGCAATATTGTGTTTTCCAAAACATCAACTTTTCTTATATTATAGATAAATAATTGAAAATTATTTAATCACGATTTTAATATTCAACCATTGTAATATGATCTATATAACCTTTACTCTTCCCAAAAGAGAGAAACGTTCTTCCCAAAAGAGAGAAACGGATATAATGATGATTGAAATTTTTCTTCATTTCTCAAGATGGTCACAAGTCATTCAAGAATATCAACCATTAGAAGTAATTATTGCAAGGATTATATCATCAGATGTTTCATCTTCAACCTCTCCTATAAATGCATAGTTTCATATAATGAATTTCCACTTCTTCAAACTATTCTTTTTAACTTCCTATAGCAACATGAGTTCTCCATCTGAGAATGCTAGCCGAAATATGTCAACTGAAGTCACCACAGTCCAACAACATAACGGTCAACTAAGGAGGTCCATCCATCTGGATCGACTGCTGTCAGGGATACACTAAGGGTGAGGAAGGCCAAGAAGAAGAAGTTGGAGAAGAAGAAGAAGAATAAAAAGGCGTCGAGGAAGATTTTTTACTATGATTCTGGTGAGGGTAATGATGAGGAGCAAGTCATAGATTATAAAGATTCCTTTAGTGCTAGGGGATATTGTTCCGATCTTGACAAAATTATGTAATGAAAAAATTATATTTTATATACTCTTCCCTTTTGGGCCTCTTAATGAACTTATTTATTAGTTTTGTTTTATATACTCTTGCCTTTATATACTTTTTCCTCTTTACAAAAAATATAGTACAAGCCAACAAAAATAACAACAACAATAACGACAGTAATGAAGAATAACAATAACAACAATTAATAACTCTCTCACCATTGCGTTTATAAATAAATAAATAATTAAAAGTTATTTAACAACGATTTTACAATACAAGTGTTGAAAAATTTGAAAATTGCATCACGATTTTTCTTTCTAACTGTGATGGAAAGTGACATTTTTTAGTATATAAGCGAAAATATCTATCGCTCAGTACATAACAGTCATTTCTCTCAAAAGAAAAACCTAACATATTTCACTTTTCTCTCTCATAGCATAACCCTAACATCCATGTCACTCTCTAAACATACTTCAACCTTCATATTCGTCTTCACTAATCGCTAACTTGAGGTTCGTTCATTAAACTTATGCTTCGATTTTGTTTACGTTTCTTGTTAAAAATGGGTTCTCATTTTTTTATTTGGTAAATGTTCTCATTTTTTCAGATTCGTCTTCACCACCTTAACAAAGTGCATACTTTGACTATGATACATATGGTTTGTGTAGCTATGAAGAAACATACAAGAAGTATGAAGCTATTATGTAAACTTCATTCACTTTGTACTTCTCCATAGCTTCATAAACTAGATGAACTTCATAATTTGTTCCAGATCCACGATTAGTTTAAAAAAAGGTACGTTCTTGAAACATTACATAATATCTTATGTTGTTGTATGTTGTTGTATGTTGTTGTTGTTGTTGTTGTTGTTGATTAATGTTCTCAGAACTTCATAATTTGTTGTTGTTTTTGCTTATTATATCTTGCGTTCTTGAACCTTATTTTTTTACTTTTTTGTATGTTGTTTTGTTGTCGATAAATGTTGTTGTATGTTGTTGTTGATTAATGTTTTCAGAACAAGAACAAAACATTGCTAAGTCACAAGAAAGAAGCTTCTTGTGACTTATCAATGTTTTGTTCTTTAAATTCTTATATGCTATGTAGATGAAGTTAAGTTTATTATATGCTATGTAGATTGTTTGTTTCACTAACCTTTCACTGAAAATACATTTCATTTATATTGACATACAAATTTATAATCTGAAAATAAAGTTGTATTTGAAAACCAACTTATCAATCAATGTTTTCCGAATTGCATTCGCCTCGTCATTCATATCTCGCTATTTAACATATAGGATGTGGTTCAATGACCTGATTCCTTCATCATATTCATATCTTCTCTTATAGTTTAATTTGAATAACAACATTTATTGATATTATTAAAATTAAACTAGAATAGAAGGAATTGATGTCATGAAGGGCTTAAACCATTGAACCACATTCTATATGTTAAAGAGCGGGAAATGAATGATGAGACGCATGCAATTTGGAAAACAGTGGTTTGTGTATCTTGGTTTTCAAGAATAGTTTAATTTTCAAATTATATACTTCTTCATCAATTTGAATGGTTGCATGTTGTTGTGAGATTTATTGAAAAACAAGTAATCTACATATTTTATAATAAACCTGGGTACTTTCAACAATGGTTATTTATTTTAACCGTGATTGAATCTTATTTTTATAAATGTATATACCACATCGGTTGATACTAGTAATCGTTGTGGTAGGTAACACGCGTCCTGCCTTACTATCACGGTCTCACGACCGTGGTGGTAAGCACCAGACATACAATCACCCCTTACCTCACAACGGATGGTCAGTCGTTGTAGTATCCCTTTTCCAACCGTTGTCGTATGACTTTTCTGTAGTAGTGATTTCCCAGTTTTTTGAATAAATAAAGTTCGGTGGCAATTCTGTTAGTCATCTGCGGGCCTGCGATGCGCCTGCAAGGTCATATTTTGGGAGACACGACACAATGTCTTACGCAATTTTGGCATCTAACCATCTTCCCCTTGTATAATTTTTAAGTAATTCTTTTTTTCTTTTCCTAGCTCTTATATGAAAATATTTGGTGTTCATATCCCCTTCCTTGACCATGCAGTTTTTTCTCTTTGACTCCAATAAATTTCTTCTATATTAAGAGAATTATCTGAATTTTTATTCAAATAACCATTTTTTTCAAAAAAAAAAATCCCATAATAACCAAGTTTCCCAACTAATTCCCAAAGTCCCCATGTTTCAAACAAAAAAAGTTGGCAACGGTGAGCACATGCGAGATGACTTGGCGTCTGCATTTAAAAAAATATAGGTGTCGCCAATATAATTGGCAACTACTTTTGGTCTAGCCAATTAAAAATGCGCATGTGTTTAACGCTTAGGAGGAGACTCTAATTCATCTGGCGCTTGTGTACAATATTTAAGTAGAGGCACCAATTCATCTGCTCCTATGTGTTGGATGCTTTTTTTATAATAAATAGATGTGACTTCTACCATTTATTCCACGCCTCTTCTTATTTTCTTCTTAATCTTTTCTTCACTAGCTCTATCATGGTTGTTAAAAGAAACGAGCATGTAAGTTTTTCGAGAACTAAGCCTCCGATGAAGATGTGTTTTTGGAATATCTGGAGTTTCAAGCAATTTGAGAGGAACTTGAAGCGTTAGTTAGACGGAGAGATTAATGTTGGTGAAAGAATAAGAAGTATCAAGAGACTTGTTTCATACATCTCTATTGAGGATGAAAATAATGATACCCAACGTATGTGGGTGCGAGTTAAAAATGACAATTATGTTTGAGATATGATCGTTGCACCAGATGATATTGTTTTAATTGTTGTAATCTCTTAGACATGTTATAATCAAGTTAGATGTGGGATTGGGGTAGGATTTTGTTTTGATTTTGGGTTTTGGGAACTTAGGGTTTCAAAGATTTGGAAGTTTTGATTCGTTGGTTTGATTGAGTATTTGTTGATTTTGGTTTAGGGTTCGTGTTTAGAAGGAGATTTAAGGGTGGGGTTGTGTTGTCCATTTTAGGGTTTGATAGATTTTTTGGATATTTTTTAGGGAGGCTGAAGTTTCTGGTTGAAGCTCAACTAGAAACTGGGTTTGGTGGTGTTTTTCATGGTGGTCGGTGGTGGTGTGTATGGAGGACCAGTGGTTTGTTCTTGAGAGAGAGAGAGAGATATAGAGAGAGAGATAGAGAGAGAGAGAAAGAAAAAGTGTGTGTGTGTGTGTGTGAGAGAGAGAGAGAGAAATAGAGAGAGAATAAAAAATGAATCCTCACTCTCTCTCTCTCAGGGCGTACTAATATACTCCCTCTCATCTCCATTGATCTAGGACAAGTGGCACTGCCTATCGACTTCCATTTTTTTGACTCTTCTGAGTCAACATATGTTCTAGTGGGGTGGCCCCACTCTAAGCTACCTGAAAACGTGCCTTACACCTTAGATCCAAATTAACTGAGGAGTATGCTGATCCAACGTTTGTTGTTTGAGTCAATCAATTTGACTCCTGACTGGGCTAGATTGGCCCTTGGGCCTTCACCCATTGTTTCCTGGATGCCATGAGCATGCTTTTGGCACCCCCTGTGTAAAGCCCACATATACATACATACATCAAAGCATATATCATACATGAATAATACGTTTGGTACTGAAATATATATGTACAAATTCCTAGTTAACACATTGTATACATTAAGTGCCCTAAATACAAAGTTCTAAAGCCTACGGCATAACGTATACAAGATGTCCCAAAATGCACTAAGAACTAGATCAATACAATGATCTCAAAAATAAAACGCCATGGCGAAAGCCATGCCATCTCAAAAACTACGATCCGTAAGGAAAAGTCAAACCACCTTATCCTTACCCTTCGCCGAACCTGCAGAACCTGTGATGTAAACAACAACAGTGGGGTGAGATACATCAAATCTCAGTGAGTTCGCTATCTTATAGTCCTCTCGGCTTTACAAGGTTCTAATAAGCCTAACTCAAGTCAAAGGGAATGGAAGTGACTTTGAGTACACACACGATATAAATACATTCACACTCTTGAGCCTGTTAACTCACAATAGTACCAAAGTAAGTTCTGAGCCTGTTACTCCAGAATCTCATAAATCAATAACCGTACCAAGGTATCCCCTATTCCCGTCTGCTTCTACGTCTAGAAGACGATTCAAGTCATGGTTCCTTGTATCTACTTGGCATACGAATTGGATTCGGGATCATCGGCCCGTACACCGTGATCCGTCACTTCTCACGGCCCGTACACCGTCACAAGTCTCTTTACCCGTAGGCTCCAATCGTACTATATGTGGGAATCAAACCTGCCAAGTAGTTGTGCATACGTTTCAGAGGAGGTGCTCGAGTCTCATGAAACTACACTGCAAGGTAAACCGGTTATTATTACTAGACACACGCCTCGGCCTCTTTTGCACGAGCGTTGTCACCATGTTATTTACACACTTCCGATATCATTTCCGGTAATGTTCCTCACTCTACCTATTCATATTTTAACATGCATACATATTCCAACCTGTTTCACAATAATAACATAGGCATGTAATCATCAATAACATAATGGAACACCAAAATTCAACATACCACAATTCATACCAATTTACGGTTCCCTCTGATTCATTTAATCGGGCAATAACTAGGTATTTCTCACTGCCATCAGCTAGAATATATTCCTAGCTTCACAACGATATCAAGAATACACAAAACGGATAACCGAGTCAAAAGTTATGCAAGAAACAAAATGGATGTTCTGCTATGTTCGCATTGCGAAGAAGCCAGCGAACGCTCGCTACTTCATTCGCAATGCGAAGCGTCCAGCGAACGCCTAGCCAACACTTGTTCGCTACACCATTCGCAGTGCGAACGCTGGCGAACCAAGGCAGTGGCAAAAACAACGTAAGATTCGCAGTGCGAACCACTGGCGAATGCTCGCCTTCGCATTCGCAGTGCGAGCTACCAGCGAGTGCACGATTTCCCCCTTCGCTGGGGGATTCGCAGTGCGAATCTGGGAATTTCAGAAAGTTCATCAGCGTAACAGCTGATCTCCCATGGTTCCAAAACCCTATCAAAACATATCCAAACATCCCACAATCAAACATAAACGATTATACACTCATATAACTCATACTACTCAGTTTAGAACACATTTTAACCGTTAATTTCCAAGATTTTGCAATTAATCCAAAACTCTTACAACTCTAACCTAGGTCTTAGAATCTAAGAAAATCTAAAACAAAAGCATCTAACTAGAACCCACCTTGAATAGATGAAGATGGTAAAGATTTGAAGATGATTGGATGAAGATTTGATGATATTCTTGATCTTGAGCTTTTCTCATTTTCTCTCCCTTTTCCTTCCTTTCCTTTTCTTCTCCAAGTTAACTATGTTTGGAAATGAGAGAAAAAGAAATGATATAGAAAATATCATCAATTAGCAACACTACTAATTGTCCAAAAAGTATCCAAAGTCCAAATATTTAAATAATCCAGAGTCAGATAATATTAATTGGATTTACTCGAAATCCGACAGTTACCCTAATTATCTCTGCAGATAATTTATCAGAGTACACTGGGACTCAATTGATCACAACTAGTATTATCCGAAGTAAAATAATTTACGGGGTATTACATCCTCCCCCCCTTAATTAGAAATTTGCCCACGAATTTAAAACAATTACCTGAAAAGATGAGGATAGACCTCCCGCATCTCCGATTCCAATTCCCAAGTTGCATCGCCCGAATGCGTCTCATCCCACTGGACCTTCACAAGAAGAATCTCTTTATTCCTCAACACTTTAGTTCCTCTTCCAATGATACGACTCGGTTGAGGCTTAAATGTCAAATCTGCTTCTATCTCAATTGTATCTGGTAAAATTGGCTGAAGAGGATCTGGGACAAATTTCCGAAGCTGAGACACATGAAAAACGTCGTGCATCTCTGACAGAGAAGGCGGTAAGGCTAATCTGTAGGCTACTTCCCCAATTCTTTCCAAAATCTGATATGGTCCCACATACCTCGGACTTAACTTCCGCGATCGAAACAGTCCTTTCAACCGCAATCTCGGAGTAACTTTCATAAACACGTGATCGCCTTCTTCAAATTCTAAAGGTCTTCTACGGTTATCTGCATAACTCTTTTGACGATCTTGGGCTTGTTTGATCTTATTATGGATCATCTTAATTTTCTCCGTAGTTTCGTGAATAATCTCAGGTCCCAACATCCTATCTTCACCAACTTCTGCCCAACACAACGGTGTCCTACACTTCCTTCCATACAACGCCTCATAAGGTGCCATACCAATGCTTGCATGATAGCTATTATTATAAGAGAATTCAATCAATGGCAAAAGTTCTATCCAATTTCCTCCACTTTCAAGGACACAAGCCCTCAATATGTCCTCATGGTCTGTATTGTCCGTTCCGTCTGACCATCCGTTTGGGGATGATTTGACGTATTCAAGCACAACTTCGTTCCCATAGCTTGTTAAAAAGCTCTCCAAAATCTCGAAGTGAACTTTGGATCTCTATCCGAAACGATAGTAGTAGGAATACCATGCAACCTCACTACCTCCGAAATGAACAACCTTGCGAGATGACTCGCCTTATAAGTAGTCTTTACGGCCAAGAAATGAGCAAACTTCGTTAACCGATCTACTATTACCCAATCGAATCATAACCGCCTTGTGCACGGGGTAAACCCACCGCAAAGTCCATCGAAATACTATCCCATTTCCACACCGGAATTTCTAAAGGTTGCAACAAGCCACCCGGTCTTTGGTGTTCGATCTTCACTTGTTGACACACCACACATTCCGACACATACACCGCAATATCCTTTTTCATCCCGGACCACCAATAGTCTTTCTTTAGGTCTTGGTACATCTTAGAAGATCCTGGATGTATAGTAAAAGCACCCTTATGCGCTTCTTCTAAAATTCTCCTTTTTAACTCCGTGTTGTCCGGAATACAGATCCATCGGTATCTCGTACAAAGCCCGGTTGCAATAACACTTCTTGCAACTTCTCATCTAACTCTTGCTCTTGTTGGATTTCTTCCCTAAGAGTAGAATTGATATCCAAATTCCCCATAACCACACAATTAGGAGTCCAATTAAACTGAAGATTTAGATCTCGAAATTTCTCCAATAAAGTATACTCTAGCATCATCAAGTCGACACTATGCAACACTTTCCTACTTAAAGCATCCGCCACCTTATTCGCTTTACCCGGATGGTATTTTAGTTCCATGTCATAATCTTTCAAATATTCCATCCACCTCCGTTGACGCATGTTCAACTCCTTCTGATTAAAGAGGTATTGTAAGCTCTTGTGGTCACTAAACATCTCAAAACGCACACCATACAAATAGTGACGCCACACCTTCAAGGTAAATACAACCGCTGCCAATTCTAAGTCATGCGTTGGATAATTCTCTTCATGGACTTTCAACTGTCGTGAAGCATAGGCCACTACATGTCCATCTTGCATTAACACCCCTCCTAATCCCATCTTCGACGTATCACAATATACCTCATATGACTTGCTAGGATCAGGAATAACCAAAACAGGAGCGGTCGTCAATCTTTCCTTCAAACTCATAAAACTTTGCTCACAAGCCGAATCCCATTCATAAGAACAATCTTTTCGGGTAAGTCTCGTCATCGGTAAAGCCAGTTGGGAAAAGCCTTTAATAAACCTCCTATAATACCCTGCTAGTCCCAAAAAGCTTCTAACCTCCGACACATTCTTCGGTCTTTCCCAATTTATCACTGCTTCAACTTTAGATAGATCAACCGCTACACCCCCTTGAGATATGACATGTCCAAGGAAATTCACCTCCGACATCCAAAATTCACACTTACTTAGCTTGGCAAAAAGTTGTCTTTCTTGCAAAATGGATAAAACGATTCTTAGGTGTTCTCTGTGCTCTTGAAGGTCACGAGAATAGATGAGGATGTCATCAATGAAAATCACCACAAATTGGTCCAAGTAAGGTTGAAATATTCGATTCATATAATCCATGAAAACTGACGGAGCATTCGTCACACCAAAAGGCATCACCAAAAATTCATAATGACCATAACGGGTTCTAAACGCAGTCTTTGGTACATCTGAACTCTTCACCCGAATCTGATGATAACCCGGCCGTAAATCAATCTTCGAGAACACACAGGCTCCTTTCAATTAATCTAACAAATCGTCTATCCTCAGCAATGGGTATTTGTTCTTGATGGTGACCTTATTCAATTGACGGTAATCAATACACAACCACATTACACCATCCTTCTTCTTTACCAACAACACTGGAGCTCCCCAGGGTGAAACACTGGGTCGAACAAAATGCTTAGCCAACAACTCTTCCAATTGGTCCTTTAATTCTCTTAATTCGAGTGGTGCCATCCGATACAGAGAAACGGGTATTGGAGCCGTTCTCGGTATCAGGTCAATAGAGAATTCCACTTCCCGTTCCGGAAGAAGAGAAGTGATATCCTCGGGGAAGACTTCAGGAAAGTCACAAACTACTGGAATACTCGAAACTTGAAGGTTACTACTCCCCTCCTTAGTAAGAATCATAAGAACAGACTTTTCCTCTTCAAATAAGAAATTAATCATTCCAACCGTACCTTCTAAAATAGTAGTTAACACATCCTTCGGAGTAGCTTCAGTAGATGGAATAATGATTAACTTTTCCTCACAACCGATAAAAACTGAATTAGCTGAAAGTCAATCCATTCCCAGAACAACATCCACTTTCTTAAGCGGCAAACAAATAAGATCAATCTGGAAGACTCTTTCATTTACCGACAAAACACAATTTTCACACATCAATGGTGTTTCAACAATTTCATCCATGGCAGTAGTAACCACCATGGGTGGAGATAAAGGAACAGCTTGCAACCCGAGTCGGTTCACGCACCGCGTGGACACAAAAGAATGCGTTGCCCCACAATCAAATAAAACAAAACAAGGATTTCCATTCACAAAACACGTACCCGCAATCAAGGAATATTATCACCCTTTGTTTTCCTTGCATCCAAGGTATACACTCGTCCGGTATTCTTCTCTTGCATCTAATTCCTTTTCTGAGGACAATCCCTCGATAAATGACCCACCTTGTTACACTGATAACATCGCATTCCATCCCAATTGAACCTCCCAAAATGATTCCTACCACAAGTACGGCATACCGGGGGCGCACTAGACTTAGAACTCTGAACTTGTTTCCCTTTGAAAGGTTGATGTCTTGGTCTAAATTGTTGATTCGATCTTCCACGATCACTTTGATTCACCCCACTAAGCTCTCCTTCTGCTTGTACCTTCTTCAAACTATGCTCCGCCATATAACATTGTCTTAACAATTCAGCATAGCTGGTAAATTCTCTCTGAGACACACTATGTGAAATTTCAGCCTTTAAACCAAACAGAAACTGATAAATCTTCCACCTTTCATCAGGAGCATACATGGCTTGTCTAGAATAAGCAGCCATAACCTCAAACTTTTCTGCATAAGAAGCCACCGTCAAGTTACCTTGCCTCAGCTGCTGAAATTCGAATTCTTTTTGAGACCTTAAGGAACTTGGAAAATACTTCTCCATAAAAGTTATCTTAAACTGCTCCCACACTTTTGGTACCTCTTGAATTGTCATCAAGGCTGAAGCGCTTTCCCACCATCTCATAGCAGGGCCCTTTAACAAGTGAGAAGCGAAGACAACCTTATTTTCTTCACTACACTGAACGATCAAGAAAATCCGCTTCATACCGGATATCCATTCATGAGCCTTTACTGGATCTAACCCTCCCAGAAACTCCGGAGGATTCATGTGGATGAAATCCCTAAAGGTCCCCCCTTCAGCTTCAGGAACAACCACTGGAGGATGCACACCACCAGCCATTTGTTGTACCATCTGTTGTACAAACTGATTCTGTTGTTGCTGCATCTGTTGCATGAATTGATACAGAGGGGCATTCCCTTCGTCCCCTGGAGGATTTGTCCCTGCTGGAGTAGTTCTCGGTCTACCACGGTTGTTTCTGCGTCGGTCGGCCATGTTCCTAAATGTCATACAGATAGGATTAAGTTGATCAGGCTCAATACCATAAATATAACACGTAAGACCAATGGCGACACAACACATATGAAACGGAAAGAAACACTTATACTATTTCATGGCTAGGTCGAGGATACGACCTGCTCTGATACCAACTGTAAAGCCCACATATACATACATACATCAAAGCATATATCATACATGAATAATACGTTTGGTACTGAAATATATATGTACAAGTTCCTGGTTAACACATTGTATACATTAAGTGCCCTAAATACAAAGTTCTAAAGCCTACGGCATAACGTATACAAGATGTCCCAAAATGCACTAAGAACTAGATCAATACAATGATCTCAAAAATAAAATGCCATAGCGGAAGCCATGCCATCTCAAACACTACGATCCGTAAGGAAAAGTCAAACCACCTTATCCTTACCCTTCGCCGAACCTGCAGAACCTGTGATGTAAACAACAACAGTGCAGTGAGATACATCAAATCTCAGTGAGTTCGCTATTTTATAGTCCTCTCGGATTTACAAGGTTTTAATAAGCCTAACTCAAGTCAAAGGGAAGGGAAGTGACTTTGAGTACACACACGATATAAATACATTCACACTCGTGAGCCTGTTAACTCACAATAGTACCAAAGTAAGTTCTGAGCCTGTTACTCCAGAATCTCACAAATCAATAACCGTACCAAGGTATCCCCTATTCCCGTCTGCTTCTACGTCTAGAAGACGATTCGAGTCATGGATCCTTGTATCTACTTGGCATACGAATTGGATTCGGGATCATCGGCCCGTACACCGTGATCCGTCACTTCTCACGGCCCGTACACCGTCACAAGTCTCTTTACCCGTAGGCTCCAATCGTACTATACGCGGGAATCAAACCTGCCAAGTAGTTGTGCATACGTTTCAGAGGAGATGCTCGAGTCTCATGAAACTACACCGCAAGTTAAACCGATTATTATTACTAGACACACGCCTCGACCTCTTTTGTACGAGCGTTGTCACCATGTTATTTACACACTTTCGGTATCATTTCCGGTAATGTTCCTCACTCTACCTATTCATAGTTTAACATGCATACATATTCCAACCTGTTTCACAATAATAACATAGGCATGTAATCATCAATAACATAATGGAACACCAAAATTCAACATATCACAATTCATACCAATTTATGGTTCCCTCCGATTCATTTAATCGGGCAATAACCAGGTATTTCTCACTGCCATCAGCTAGAATATGTTCCTAGCTTCACAACGATATCAAGAATACACAAAACGGATAACCGAGTCAAAAGTTATGCAAGAAACAAAATGGATGTTCTGCTATGTTCGCATTGCAAAGAAGCCAGCGAACGCTCGCTACTTCATTCGCAGTGCGAAGCGTCCAGCGAACGCCTAGCCAACACTTGTTCGCTACACCATTCGCAGTGCGAACGCTAGCGAACCAAGGCAGTGGCAAAAACAACGTAAGATTCGCAGTGCGAACCACTGGCGAATGCTCGCCTTCGCATTCGCAGTGCGAGCTACCAGCGAGTGCACGATTTCCCCCTTCGCTGGGGGATTCGCAGTGCGAATCTGGGAATTTCAGAAAGTTCATCAGTGTAACAGCTGATCTCCCATGGTTCCAAAACCCTATCAAAACATATCCAAACATCCCACAATATAAATGATTATACACTCATATAACTCATACTACTCAGTTTAGAACACATTTTAATCGTTAATTTCCAAGATTTTGCAATTAATCCAAAACTCTTACAACTCTAACCTAGGTCTTAGAATCTAAGAAAATCTAAAACAAAAGCATCTAACTAGAACCCACCTTGAATAGATGAAGATGGTGAAGATTTGAAGATGATTGGATGAAGATTTGATGATATTCTTGATCTTGAGCTTTTCTCCTTTTCTCTCCCTTTTCCTTCCTTTCCTTTTCTTCTCCAAGTTAACTATGTTTGGAAATGAGAGAAAAAGAAATGATATAGAAAATATCATCAATTAGCAACACTACTAATTGTCCAAAAAGTCTCTAAAGTCCAAATATTTAAATAACCCAGAGTCAGATAATATTAATTGGATTTACTCTAAATCTGA
Source organism: Lathyrus tuberosus (assembly GCA_022829125.1). Lineage (NCBI taxonomy): Eukaryota > Viridiplantae > Streptophyta > Magnoliopsida > Fabales > Fabaceae > Lathyrus > Lathyrus tuberosus. The sequence continues at coordinate 6,310,240 of JALAZF010000298.1, read as the reverse complement.
CAGTTACCCTAATTATCTCTGCAGATAATTTATCAGAGTACACTGGGACTCAGTTGATCACAACTAGTATTATCCGGAGTAAAATAATTTACGGGGTATTACACCCTGTTGGGCTTTTCTAGCCCATTTTTTGTTTTATTTATCTGTTTTTTTTTTAAATATTTATTCCTCATTTATTTATTTCTTGTTTTTTTGTAAAATAATTTGAACATTTATCTTTGAGTTATTGTGCATTATTTATTTATTTATTTTGTTTTTAAGTACCGATATACATATTTTGTAAATATTTATTTATTTTCTCTTATTTATTTAAAATTATATTTAACTAAAAAAAGACTTTCCTTTTAATTCAACTTATTCAAAAAGACAAAAAAATTTAATATTTTTCTCATTTGTAAATAATCATCATTTTTTTTTAATTCACACTTAAATAAAAAAGCCAAAAACTAAATAACACCACTATTTTCTCTATTTTGTTTTTTTATTCATTTTTTATTTTGATTTGCTAGTTTTATATTGTTTACTTATTTGCTTTATTTTTATTTGCATTATTTCCAAAAGTAAAATTGTATCCTCATGCATTTGATTGCATTTTATTTATTTGCTTTTATTTTTGCCTTTATATAGTTAGTTAATTTAACTAACTTAAATAGTTCGTCAAAATAAAATTAATCTTTTCTAGAATAAAAAGACTTTGATCAACATCAAGGACTTTTCAAAAGAAGAACAAATTACTACCACAAGTTCATTTCCACAATCATTATCAAACCATCAATACATTTCAAATCATTCTGCCACGTGAATCAAACCTCGATTAACATCGAGTGCATTTTCCCAAAATAAAAACAAAAGCACTTAATCATTATCAAACATCTTTTCTCAAATAAAGATGAAAAAGGAACGTAGTCGTAGTGTATATCACGAGCTCCCGAGGGTTAGGATACGAGGTGTATATCTCGACCATCTGAACACTCATCATCCCTTTAAAAAATCTCAATGCGATCGATGCAAATCATTTTCTCAATAAATTGAACGAAAAAGGAATGTGGTGTATATCACGAGTTCCCGAGGGTTAGGATACGAGGTGTATATCTCGATCATCAGAAAGTTCGTTGTCCAACAAAAAATACCTACCTACATCTAAACTCTTTCTCAAATAAGATGAAAAAGAAACATGGTGTATATCACAATATCTAGAGGGTTAAGATACAAGGTGTATATCTCGACCATCCGTGTGCTCATCATCACCCAAAAATATATCCAACACATCCAAACTTTTTCCTTTTGGCTTTCACCTTCAAACTCATTTTTAAACAAAAGATGTTTAATCTCGAGACGGAGCAAAATAACACCTCGTCTTAATATGTGTGAGTGAGCTAAGTGACGTTTTCCAGTGAATGTTGATATAGAAATCCATTATGTTATGTTGAAAACGCCCCCTTCTCTAACTGTTTTGGGTAAGTAATATTTTTTGTTCGATTATGACAAAACAAATTTCACTAAACTAGACCTACAAACAAACATTTTCTACCCAAAACTACACAGCCTTGAGTTCTTTATTGCACCTGGAGATACGTAGGAGAGAGATTCAACGTCTCGTCATACACCCTAGTAAAAAAACTTATTTTTTTGTCCTATTCTTTTTCCCTTTTAATAACTAGAGGAAATCAAACATTTTTAAGCTAACACTTATGCACAAAACTAGCTAAATGGTTCCCGTTGAGTACTACGAACGTGAGGGGTGCTAATGTCTTCCCCTTGCATAATCGACTCTCGAACCTGATTTGGTTGCAAGGACCATATCTTTGTCACTCTTTTAGGGGATTTATCGATATTTTCCCTTACTCATTTTTGGGAATAAATAAAGTTCGGTGGCGACTCTGTTAGTCATCCGCGAGCGTGTTATGCGTTCGCAAGGTCATATTTTTCAAGATGCAACACAATGTCCTCCTAAATTTTGTACATCTAACCATCCTTCCCTTGTATGCTTTTATGTAATCCTTTTTTTTTCTTTGCCTAGCTCTTATATGAAAATATTTGGGGTTCCTATTCCCTTCCTTGACCATGCAATTTTTTTCTCTTTGGCTCCAATAAATTTCTTCTATATTAAGAGAATTATCTGAAATTTTTTATTCAAATAACCATTTTTAAAAAAAAATCCCCATAATAACCAAGTTTCCCCACTAATTCCCCAACTCCCTGTGTTTCAAACAAAAAAAGTTGGCAACGCTGAGCACATGCCAAATGACTTGACGTCAACATTTAAAAAAATAGAGGTGTCGCCAATTTAATTGGCGACTGCATATGGTCTAGGCAATTGAAAATGCATATGTGTTTAATGCTTAGGAGGAGACTCCAATTCATCTGGCGCTTGTGTACAATATTTAAGTGGAGGCACCAATTCATCTGGCTCTTATGTGTTGGATGCTTTTTTTTATAATAAATAGATGTGACTTCTACCATTTACTCCACACCTCTTATCATTTTCTTCTTAATCTTTTCTTCAGTAGCTCTATCATGGTTGTTAAAAGAAACGAGCATGCATGTTTTTTGAGAACCAAGCCTCCGATGCAGATGTGTTTTTGGAACATCTGGAGTTTCGAGCAATTTGAGAGGAACTTGAAGCGTTGGTTAGACGGAGAGATTAATGTTGGTGAAAGAATAAGAAGTATCAAGAGACTTGTTTCATACATCTCTATTACGGATGAAAATAATGATACCCAACGTATGTGGGTGTGAGTTAAAGATGACAATTATGTTAGAGATATGATGTCTGCATCAGATGATATTGTTTTGATTGTTGTAATCTCTTAGACATGTTAGGGTGTTAAGTCTTTTTATTTATTTTTTATGTTGTTGTTTTAGGTGTATTTATGTTCGCGTGTTGTTGTTTTAGAGGTGTTTATATTAATTTTGGGGTTAAATATACAAACCCCCTGCAACGTTAGCGAGTTTTCAATTTATCCCCTGTAAATTTTTTTTTTTAAACACCCCCTCTTAATATCCAGATTCCCTCACTTAGACCCCTGATTGCCACATTGCAACAAAGATTCTTTCCTATTGCTTGCGTGGCAGTCCACGTGGCATTTTTAATATTTTTTATTATTTATTTATTTTTTTATTTATTTTTTTTTTTATTTTTTTTCATTTTATGTGTTTTTTTTTATATTTTTTTTATATTTTTTTTCGTTTTTTTATATTTTTTAAATTTTTTAAATTTTTTTTTTTTTAATTTTTTTTCAGGGGGTTTGTATATTTAACCCTTAAAATAACAAGGACTAAAATAGTGAAAAAAATGAATACTTCAGTTTTTCTAAAAAGATAGATGCGCATTGTTATTTCTCTTCTTTTGTACTTCTGTGTAATTAATACTATTATCTATGTATTATAATTATTTAAAATAATTTTGTTTCGAAAAAAGACTTAAATTATTCAGAAAATTGAATAGTGCAATACTGCACATGTATTGGAAATTGGAATTGATATCTTTGACAAAAAACACTTCAGAAAACAAAGCTATTTAATTTGATAAATTGTAAAATATTAAAAAAAAATTGTAAAACCGATTATATTATCTCAAATCTCAAAGTTACCATTCATATCATAAGAGAAAATTGTGAATTGTGTGAAGCTTGTGCTTTGAACGAACACAAAAAAGAAAAAAGAAGATGGAAGCAAAGAAAGTTTCAGATGTGGTACTAAATTCAGGAAAAAAGATGCCATCGATAGGATATGTAACAACGACTCCTCCTCCTCCAATAACTTTGATTGATGCTATTGACATTGGCTACAAACATTTTGATACTGTTTTTTTGTATAATACTGAATAACTTCTAGGCCAATCTGTGTCAAAAGCTTTAGAGGAAACCCTCGTTAAAAATCCCGACGAATTATTCATTACTTCAAAGTTATGGTGTACTGATGCTCACCATGACCTTGTTCTCCCAGCTCTCAAAACCACCCTCAAGCAAGCATAATTCTCTTAACCTTTTTTTTTCCTATTTTAAGATTGTTAGCGATATTTGGTTTTAGCCTCTGTAATTTTTTAAAAACGAAAAAAAATAAGGTCCAAAAACGAAAAATTAAAAAAATTAAAAAATTAAAAAATATAAATAAAAACGAAAAAAAATTAAAAAAAACGAAAAAAAACAATTTTTAAAAATTAAAAAAAATGAAAATAAAATAAAAAAAATAATAAAAAATTAAAAATAAATTAAAAAAATTAAAAAAAATTAAAAAAATAAAAAAAATTAAAAAAATTAAAAAATATTAAAAATGCCACGTGGATTGCCACGCAAGCAATAAGAAAGAATCTTTGCTGCAATGTGGCAATTAGGGACCTAAGTGAGGAAATCTAACTAAGATGAGGGGTTTTTAAAAAAAAACTTTGCCAGGGGCTAAAATGAGAACTCGCTAACATTGCAGGGGGTTTTGTATATCTAACCCTTAATTTTGTTTTATATATATATATATATATATATATATATATATATATATATTGTCAAGGTTACATAGATTTAAATAAATAAATAAATTATCATGCAGAACTTGTTATAACAGTGGGACAACATTTTTTAGTGTGTCCGGGCTAACGATATATACCACACAGTCTTACCATTTTGTCAATCATATCCATTTTGATTCTAATACGTGTGCTGTTGGGGCGACCTTTTTTCTTCCTTTGCATGTTTTTGTTATGCCAAATTACACCCTCTTGATATGTATGCCAATATTCATCCGTTGCTACCATCAAGAAGCTATTGTCGTACATATTGAATACGTTTATGACTTTATAAACTTCAGATAGATGTAAGGAAGCGTCCAGACGAACATATGAACATGGCAGAATGACATGGGAGCAATGCATACGGTAGGTTTGAAATTTTTCGCAATCACACAAACCTCTGTGTAGTTTGACCCGATAATATCCCTTTGGCCTCCCTTTATTGTGGTCCATTGTGTAGCGAGCGATTTTGGACGCGGTTCTTAAGCGCGGTCGCTCTCTGCGGTTTGTTTACTACATGTCGATTCATTTTTTATCCTATTAAAGCTGACGAAGGAAGGGAAATAGATGTCTCCAATTAACCCTACTTGCATACTGAGTTTAAACAGTGGTCTGTTAGGTTACACATGCTATCAATGTGGGGGGGCTTTGTACTGGTTATTTGTATTTTCGTCAATACTGATTTCTCTCTTTTTGTTAGGATACTGCTTCAGATTAGGATATATAGGAGTATGGGACTTTGGGTTTTTGTTTATTGTGCTCGCTAATATTTTTTCTTTCAATCTTATGCCTACGTATTCCCGTTTACCGAAACAGGGAAATCAGAGCGATCGTAGTTCCTCCTATTCTATGGGAGGAAATGGTGTTTTGGTGTCTTGTTCAAAGCCCAATACATGAAGCGAAAGGTAGTTTGTATCTTGTTCAAAGCCCAAGATATGAAGCTAAAAAGTCTATTTGTATCTTGTTCAAAGCCCAAAATGTGAAGCTAAAAGGGTGTTGACTTTAGAGAGAATTTGTCATCTCTAAAGAGGGGGTTGTATGTCACAACTGTTTATAAAGGAGAATTACTTTAACCGGGATGTGTGAATCCGACAATGCCATAATTTCCTTTATAGGAGATTTTTAACCTGAAGGAGAAGACTTTAACTCAGTGTAGAGCAATGCTATCTTTCCTTAGGAATTTCTCATGCTAAAAGAGGGACAGTGGCATGGATATAGATGATCCAGAGGCTTGCCGCTTACAGCGATTAGATGAAGGGGAAGGAGTTATTGATGTTTGTGTACTGTGAACGAGGCACAACTTTGATGCTAAAAGGTTGATTGGATCAACCAGTGGTTTTCTTATACAAAGCCTAAGAGGAGGCTAATATGTGTCTCGTATAAAGCCCGAGAGAGAGGCTAAAAGGTTTTGACTCAACGAGGGAATCTTTTGGTATCTCGTATAAAGCCCGAGATGGAGGCTATTTGACTCAACAAGAGAGTTTTTGTATCTCGTACAATGCCCGAGATGGAGGCTAAAATTTGTTTGGCTCAATAAGAACCTTTTTGTATCTCGTATAAAGCCCGAGATGGAGGCGAAAGGGGTGATTGACTCAACGAGGGAGTCTCTTATGTGTCTCGTACAAAGCCCGAGAGAGAGGCTAAACATTGTTTCGCTGGGAAGAATCATTGTACAAAGCCCAAGAGAAGGCTATTGTGACTGTTTCAGTTGAGTGACAGATCCAGTATACTGATTTTAAAGAGAAAATAAGTTCTTATATGAGTAACATTGTACTCCAGGATTTGATTCGAGGATCAGGGTTATTCCCCATTATTTAAGGAAATGGAAAATCCAAAGGGTATTGAGACTGTCCGAGTCTACGGGTTTTCTTCCTATTTAACGAAGGGGTCACTTGAGAATGTCTTTGAGACTCAAGGATATTAGACTGTCCGTGCCTAGAGTTTCATCTTTTGTACTATGCTTTGAGAAACAGTAGTAGACTCTTTGAAAGGATTGTTCTATGAAGATGACTAAGTTCTGTTCCTATACCTCTAGGAGGTCGTCGGGACAATTTGTACGAAGCCCAAGAGGAGGCTAGAGACTTTTAAGAAGCCGATAGGTCCTTGTACGAAGCCCAAGAGGAGGCTATCATTCCTGGAGGAAGAGATCATTATACGAGGCCTAAGAGGAGGCTGTGAATACTTCTAAGAAGCCGACGGGTCCTTGTACTAAGCCCAAGAGGAGGCGGGGTTGCTTTTAGGAAGCCTGTGGGTCCTTGTACGATGCCCAAGAGGAGGCCGATGCTATTAAGAATCCGATGGGTTCCCAAACCCCGAGAAATTCAAGACATGCCATTCACCGAGAATAGATCAGGCCAGGAAAGTTCGAGAATTTGGAATAAACTCAAGAGACGCCATTCACGGAGAAAATATCATCTATGGGGAGTAGAGTTTCTTGACAAGTGCTTTTAAGAAGCCTGTGGGTCCCCAAACCCCGAGAAATTCAAGACATGCCATTCACCGAGAATAGATCAAGCCAGGAAAGTTCGAGAATTTGGAAGAAACTCAAGAGATGCCATTCACGGAGAAAAGATCATCTCTGGGGAATAGAGTTTCTTTGACAACTTCTACAAGTGACAGTCTATGAAATGGTTCACTGAGAATGCTGCCTTTCATGTCTCCATATTGTTTAACCCCAAGAGGAGGGAAGACTGTGTCTGGTAATCCTATGGGGATCTAGTTTTGACTATTTAAGAGTGATCAACGGGCTTAATGCTAGATGTAGTTGTCGGGGAAACTCTGAATATCTATACTATTATTACACAGTTGATATGAGTTTATGAAAGAAGACTTACAGCGAAACAGCCCCACAATACAATTATATGTATATGAAAGCGGTAAATGAAAGCATATAAACACTTACTAGGTTGTAGAGCTTCCATGCTGTTTGGTTAGTTGTTCAACATAGAAAGATTGAAAACAACAGTATATTTCAAAATCAAAGGAGAAAGTGCTTTGAAAAAGAAAGATTTGGGGCTTACAGCTCAAAGAGAGACCCAAAAAGTTTTAAAGAAAAAAAGTGGGGCTTATAACACGAGGGTAGGCCCAATTGATTTTCGTTTAAAAATGGCGATCGCGCCGAGGTTTTCTTTTAACGCGGAGGGACTTATACAATAAGTGAGGCCCAAAATTGTTTTGGTTAAAAGGGGGTTGGGTCTTACACTCTATTAGAGGCCCAAAAGTTTTGAATGGGTCTTATAGCTCAAGGAGATGCCCAGTTGTTATTTTTCAAAAGGCGACGATCGTGCCGTTTGTTTTTGACGGTATCGGGACTTATACAATACACTGAGGCCCAAAAATGATTTGGTCAAAAAAAGGATTGGGTCTTACACTCTATTAGAGGCCCATGAATGTTTGAAAAAGTTTGATGAGGGTTGAATTAATCAAAAACCCTAATTTCATTTTTTAAAGGACATTTTTCAAAGAAAAATCAAGTAAAAAATATCAAATAAAATCATTAATCATGTTATAAACAGTGATTAAGGTTTATGAAAAAGTATTTTATGCACATGAATATTTAAAATCATTTTGCTTTTAAAAATCAAGAAAAAGAAATCACTTTAAAAGCATTTAAAACAATTTAAAACAATATTTTTTAATATATTAAAAATATATCAAATAATAATATTTTTTGTGATTTTTTTGTGGATTAAAATATTATGGAGTATGAATAAGAAGTGTGTAAAACAGATTTTGAAAATGATGATTTTTGCTATGTGAAATAATTGGTTGAGTTTTGAAGATAAACTAAGAAAAAGAGGAAAGATGTCACAACATCACATTCGACATCTTTCATGAGTTTTCAACATCTTTTTTATCAAACTTCAAACACTCATAACTCTCTCAATTTTTAACGGAATTAAGATCCGGAAGAGCCTATCTTGACCAATTTTTCGCAAGGAATCCAATGGTATTACTCATACATACTGAAACTTAATGTACAGTGCACACAAGGCAAAAAACCAGATCTGCACCTTAAGTTTAAACATCTTTGCTTATCAAATTTTCAAACATTCATAACTCTCTCAATTTTTAACGAAATTGAAATCCGTAAGAACCTATCTTAACCAATTTTTCGCAAGGAATCCAATGGTATCACTCATACATACTGAAACTTAATGTACAACACACACAAGGGAAAAAACCAGATCTGCACCTTAAGTTTAAAACAACATAAACTCCACATATAAACATGTTAAAGTGAAAACAGTAGGAGGATCATAACATACACATTAAGGACTACATTTTTGCTTCAAGAATTGTTCAATATGATGCATGTATGTGGACATCAAAGGAAATCATGATTCAAAGAATTCAAGTTATGAATTTTACCTCTTTTTTTGGAGATTTTGTGCAACCTACCAAGTGCTTTGTTCCAGAAATGATTTGATGCTTTGGACACCCTCAAATGACCTCTTAGAAGCTTTTAGGATGGTTGGAATCAGATGGTACCTGCAAAAACACAAACTGTCCCTTTCTTGCAAAAGGGGTTAAAAGTGACCAAAATAGCAACTCCCTCAAATGGTGTTCCAGATGTTGGGAACCATTTGGGATAGTTCAAGGATGATATTTGGAGTGTGTTTGAGGTTTTATCTGGTTTGGTAAGTGACTGAATCAAGACATGGCTTGAAAAATGCAAAAAAGTGCCATTTTGAGGTTTTGAGAGGTGACTTTGTGATTTTGTGATTACAGGTCACTTGTGATAGTTTGCACAGCTTACATATGATATATATATGAGGTGTGTGTGTGTGTGATTAGTTTGAGTGGAATTGATCTCTAACTCAAAAACTCAGAATTATTTGCTTTGGAAGGCAAATTTGAGGTGAAAGAAGAGATTTTGAGGAAAGCATCTGTTTGATGGCTTTGGTGTACTCAAACTGAGCACAAATGAGCTCTATTTATAGTAGAGCAAGTTTGTTTTCGCAGCAATAGTGAATGGCAACTGCAGCAGAGGTTTGGCCAATGTTGTCCAATGAGAATCCAAGTCTCCTCTAGCCATTGACTAGAGGTTAGGGCACAGGGTTGTGGTTCCCTTGGTCTTGGATAAGTCTTGACTGAATTCAGTTGAGAATGGCTCAGTCCATGCCACCTTGATGCTTCCATTGAATGCTCCAATCCAAAATTGGAGTCTTGTCCCTCTTTTAGGGATTTTTAGGAATAACATGCTACTTCTTGTTCCAAGGACTTTGGAGGCTTGGCTCAGTGATTGTCCCCTTTAGATTTAATCCTCAGATGTGTCCAAGATGATGACAAGGCTTGGAAATTCGTGTGGCACAAGAAATGTGTAAATCTGTCCCATGAAAAATTCAGCTGCAGCAAGCCTTTTTGTAAAATCCATAACTCCCTGCTCGAGTATGCTACATGGACGTTCTAGGACTTTCTGGAAAGCTGAGATGATGTACTTCAACTTTGATGTTCAAGGTTTGGCTTGAATCAACTTGGATCATGAAGAAAAACATCCTTGAAGTTGGGACATTCTTGCTGGAAAAAATATTAGTGATGTCCTATGCAATGTTGGAACATTAGACATTAAGAACATTAATAATTCCAAACTTCAATCACTTGTATCTTTTAATCCACTATGATATTTTGAGTTGAAGTTAATTGCCTCTTTGATGCTTGTCTTGCATGGTGACAAAGTTTGAAAATTGGGTGGCACAAGAAAAGTGCACAAAATCTGTCCTAAAAAATCAGCTCGAGCAAGGCCTGTTGTGAGGTTCATAACTCCTTGCTCAAGTTGAATTAATGGGAGTTCTTATACATTTTGGAAAGCTCTAATGACATACTTTAACTTTGATGTTTGACTTTGGTCTCGGTTCAGCTTGCAAAGTCATCAAAAATGGTCTTGAACTTGTGTAGTCAAATCTATCCTAAAAGCTGTCATGAAAATTCTGCTTTATCAATGCTTTTTGCAAAAATCATATCTCCTTGCTCGAGTATGCTACAAGGACATTCTACAACTTTCTGGAAAGATGAGATAACGTACTTCAACTTTGATGTTCAAGGTTTGGCTTGAATCAACTTGGATCATGGATAAAAACATCCTTGAAGTTGGGAGTTTCTTGCTGAAAAAATATTAACGATGTCCTATGCAATGTCAGAACATCAGACATTAAGAATTCCAAACTTTGATCACTTATATCTTTCAATCCTTATGATATTTTGAGTTGATTCCTTCTACAATGTTGAAGTATCAAATACCCTCTTTAAAAGTAGCGCTTACTCAAAATAAATGGATGCTTGGATCAATAGTTACAACCTTGAAAAGTTGTGCACTTGAACATGATTTTAACTTAGAAAAAATTTCTAAGTTTTTTTCAATTTGATCAATTTTACAATTTTGCATGATTTCTTGATTTAAATTTGATCAAATTAAATCATCCATCATATTTTCTTGAGTAATGTCTTGTGAAGCTCATAGTTGACCAAAAAGTCAAACTTTGACTTTCTGCGTCAGTTGACTTTGTATTAGATGAACTTGAGGCTTGATCCACTTGAAATATTGCACTCTTGTGCTTAATTCTTGATGTGGGAGTCCTCTTGATCCTTTATGGATGTTTAAGAGGTTAGACAAGTTGAAGATCATGTCATTCCTTGATTGATCCTTTGTCTAAAGGCTCTGAGAGGGCTTGAAACCCTAAGCTTGATTGTAGCGAATGCTCAACAATTCCTTGAGGAGATTGATGAGGCACAAAGGTACATCCATATTGTGCTGATGATTTGCACCATGATGGGAAATCTTAGTGGTCAAAATTTGGGGTATGACAGATGCCCCTATTTAATCTTCTTGGACACGAAGGTGTGAATGACGAAGGTATTCGGGCATTCGGGGTGCGAGGATTAAATATCGGAATACCCGAAATTTTGATGGCTATGAATGGCAGCTTACACATTCATCTTCTTTTGCTAAGCAATGATGCTTAGAAAAGGTAAACTTCCCCTCGATCCTAGTTTCCTACCAAGGAACTGGTCTCAGTTTTCTTTTGAGATGAACTTCCCCTCGATCCTGGTTTCCTACCAAGGAACTGGTCTAAGTTTCGGATTTAAACTTCCCCTCGATCCTGGTTTCCTACCAAGGAACTGGTCTTAGTTTCTGATTTAAACTTCCCCTCGATCCTGGTTTCCTACCAAGGAACTGGTTTTAGTTTCTGATTTAAACTTCCCCTCGATCCTGGTTTCCTACCGAGGAACTGGTCTTAGTTTCTTTTGTCAATAAACTTTCTTGACAAGGGACGCTATTTGTAGCGGTTTTCCTCAAACTTCTCGCCGGATTTTCCTGGGGAGATGCCATTCGAGGGAAAAAAAGTTTTGATGCCAGACTTGCTGGGGAACCCAGTCGTCTGAGTTGTAGAGGTGTACAAACTTCTCTGTTGGAGATGCCATTTGTTGACTCTATTTGGGGAATGCGAGTCCCTTGAGAGACTGCCTTCATGCTTGGGGATATTGCATCATACTTTTCTCGGGATCTTCCCAAAGAAATGCCATATGATGGGATCCAATTTTGAGGTAACGATGACCTTCTCATCAGTGGTTCTTTCAGAGAAAAACTGCTGTATTGCCGAAGCTCCGATTAAGGGGCTTTCTCTAGGGATTTTCCTTAATCCGGGAAAGCAAAAATATCATCTTCAATGGCGAAGAGTGATGCTGACTGAAGGTTCTCTGGTTTTTCAGAGGTCCAAGTTATCAAAGTGGTCTAGGACCTATCTTCAATTCAAAAATAGCTGGAGGCGAGATTGTTCAGATGATTTACTTCCTGACGAGGAAAGAATCGACAACTCGATTGAGAGGACTGTTATCACTAGGGAATAAGACCGACTAGAGTGATAGTGATGCAATATGAATGCAAATGTAAATCAATAATGCATGATGTATGTATGTTTATGCTGACAAAACTGACGCGACATACAGACTGACGAGTGAACACGACTGGATACTCGGCCATCACGGGGCGAAGAAGTACCGCTGGTTCAGAAAGTAGCAATTCTACCTTGCTTAGGAGAGATAGTCCCTGTGGGGAATACCGTTGATCGGGCTTAGGAGATAAGAACTAGGCCGAGGCGTGTCAGATGAAACAAGGTCTCTGACTCAGTTGATCCCTTTATTCAGGTGTTCTGGTTTAGAAGGAGTACTTTGATTCTGCACTTTGAGGTTCGATTACTTCTGGAGAAGCGACCGATGTTCTTCTGATGTTCAACAGTCAAAAGAAATTGTCGTCTTTATTAAAAAGCAGAAAAAGTTTTAACAAGTAAATTCACTTTTGTTTTATTTCAAGAATCGTTAATCATGTTAAAATGTCGTTCTGTAAAGCTAAAATAAATAAGAATTACAAACAAAAGCACAAGGGCTCAAATTTTATTGATAAGATGGAGATCAGCCAAACGCGTGATTCCAAAGAGTATATACAAAGTTTAAAAATGGTAATTTACAGGGAAAAGGGCTACGTTGAAACATAACGACCACTATCCTTCTACCAACTTTGAATTCGGGACATCCTGAGCTTCTGTCGAAGATGACCTTGACTGGAGTTTTCCTGACAGATGATGTAACTGCTGCTGAGGGACTTGCCTCTGTTGAACATAGTTACTTGCCATTATCCCTAATTTTTGCCTGGATTGTACTATGAGATTTCCAATCCACCGGGATGATTTTTGATCATGTCTCTAATTTTTGCCTGGACCGCCCTTTCGGGTTTTCAATCCACCGAGACGTTTTTTTAGTTTAGGCGAAGTATTTCTTGACTACATCAACATTCTTGGGGTAGGCAAATTCCTATCCGTCCATGGTTTCGTGACCACATAGGGGCCATCATAATTCGGAGTCCATTTTCCCCGAGAGTCAGTGAGAAACGATTGTATCTTCTTGAGCAGTTTGAAGATTGGCGCGCATGTCGCGGTCATGAGGAATATGAATCTGGAGATGTAGTTCAAACGTCCCAGAAATCCTCTGACTTGTTTTTCAGTTTTCGGAGAAGGCATTTCTTGAATGGCCTTGACCTTGTCAGGATCAACTTCAATTTCTTTCTGGCTGACGATGAACCCTAAGAGTTTCCCCGAACGGACACCGAAGGTGCATTTGTTGGGATTCAAGCGGAGTTTATACTTCCTCAAACGCTCAAATAGTTTTGACAGGTGGGTCACATGCTCCTCTTCTGTCTTAGATTTTGCAATCATATCATCGACATATATCTCGATTTCTTTATGTATCATGTCATGAAACAGAGTAGTCATGGCCCTTTGATAGGTTGCCCCGGCGTTCTTCAAACCGGACGGCATTACCTTGTAACAAAAGGTACCCCATGGGGTAATGAACGAAGTTTTTTCCATGTCTTTCGGCGCCATTTTGATCTGGTTATAGCCCGAGAATCCATCCATGAAGGTGAAAATTTTGAACTTTGCTGTGCTGTCTACCAGCATGTCAATGTGTGGTAAAGGAAAGTCGTCCTTTGGACTTGCCTTGTTAAGATCCCTGTAATCAACACACATTCTGACCTTTTCGTCCTTTTTGGGAACGGGTATGATGTTGGCTAACCATTGAGGATATTCAGATGTAGCGAGGAAACCTGCGTCGATCTGTTTCTGTACCTTCTCTTTGATTTTGATGGCCATGTCCGGGTGAGTCCGTCTCAAACTTTGCTTTACTGGCGGACATTCCGATCTTAACGGTTAGTGATGTTCCACGATACTGGTATCCAACCCTGGCATATCCTGATAGGACCAAGCGAATACATCGGGAAACTCTTTGAGAAGCTTTATCAAACCCTCTCTGGAAGTTGGACTGAGCAGTGCCCCAATCCTGATTTTTTTTCTCTCCTTTTTTGAACCCAAGTTTACTGTTTCCAACGGCTCTTTGTGAGGTTCAATGGACCTTTCCTCTTGTCTGAGTAGTCGAGAGATCTCTTCTGGAATTTTGTTGTCAACTTCTTCTTCAGCCCCAAATATCAGGAATCCAAAGTCGGGAGAAGGCATTGGATCGTATGTTTCAACGGGGTTTAAAACAAGCAATCTGCATGATGTGATGATTCGTGTTTAGAAGAGATAGAGAAAATGCAAGTGTGTGCAGTGTTTTATTTTACTGCTTGTTTTTATTTTTAATTGTTTTTTAGGATTACCATTTTCTGAAAAAACGAAAAGAGAAAATAGCAATTAATGTGGAAATTACAGAACGACGTTATTTTATTAATGAACAAGTCGATTCTTGAAACTACACCCCTATAAAACAAAACTTTGTCGCTTCGGGCAAAGCGAAGAGGGAAAATTTACAGAAAGCGAGCCCTATCAAAACATCCGTTTCACCTGGGCAGGGTGAAAGGTTAAAGATGGCAATTACTTTGACTGATGAACGACCTTCGAAGCATCAACTGCGACCCATTGGCGGCGAACTCCTTGGTGAATCACAAAGTCTGGCACCTTCCTTGATTTGTCTTCAGAAATGACGTTGATTTCTGGTGGAGCAGGATCATTGGAATTTGTTTCCCAGGCAGAGTTGTCGTAGGAGAATTCCTCTGTTGCATTTTGCATAGCATTGGTGCTCTCTGCTGTATCTCCCCATCCAAATGGCTGGATATATTCGAGCCTGATACGAGAGCTTTCGGGAGCGGTATACTTGACCATATAGTCGTATTTTCCACTCGGTTGTCCCAAGGTGCCCCATACTTCTCTGGAACTGGAGGGGTCATCCCTCTCGATGACGTTGACCTCGGGAAAAGCATAGTTGATGAATTCAAGTCCTGCAAACGTTGCAAATTCATCGTCATGTTGAGTAGTTTCTGAATGACCTGAGTGTTGATCCCATAACATGGTGGGGACACAGGTATTCTGTTCAATGACGGTCAGCTGATTTTCATTGTTCGGCTGACTCTCTTGCCCCAAGTCTTCTGGATAAGGTTGCCACATTGGCAGACCATCCATTGGGCCATGGTAGGTATAGTCAAAATTGTCTTTCATCGGAGTGTCTTCCTCTAATGAATTTGGCGGAGCACGACATCCTTCCGGATCACAATCCCCGTATATCATTTCGATGTCTGACCTGGGTATAAATCTCGGACTCTCTGTAGGAAAGCAAAAAGGAGTTTGCGTTGAGACATATAACCGTCCTTGTTAAGATAGGACTTCCACTCTTCCTCTGTGTCAGAGGGATCCTCCTCATTGATAGCATGAACTATTTGAGACACTGGGTGAAAGAAACCTCCACTGTGGAAGAAATCCTGAATGGGATGAAGACTTTCATCGTTAGCAGCAGTCTGGGTATAGGTTGTAGAAAAACCAAGATCCTTCTTTGTTTTATTGTCAATAGGAATGACAAGCTGTCCCCATCCTGTCGTATCGGTACTCTCCACCGCTTTAATAGCATCGTTGTATGAAGAAATCGAAGTTCCTTCTTTGAACTGACTATCCTTGCTCACCGACAACGCTTGGAACTGCGTTCCAATAACCTCCTCGGGTTCTATACCAGTAGACAATGACAAGTTGCTTACAAGCAAGGCTTGTTCCCCACAGACTGTGATGAGTTGGTCGTTCTTGACGAACTTTAGCTTTTGGTGGAGGGTTGAAGTGACCACTCCAGCCTGATGTATCCAAGGTCTTCCTAATAAACAACTGTATGTTTCCCGGATGTCCATGACCTGGAAAGTGACTTGGAAAGTGTGAGGACCAATAGTTATGGGAAGATCAACTTCGTCGATAACTGCTTTTCTGGATCCGTTGAATGCTTTGACGACAACCTCGCTGATTCTCATCGGAGGGCCTTTGAATGATAATTGCATCAAAGTGGACTTCGGCATAACATTCAGGGTTGACCCTGTGTCTACCAGTACGCTGGCTAAAGCATCGTCCTGGCAGTTAACTGTGATATTGAGCGCCATGTTATGACGGCGACCCTCTTCGGGTAATTCCTCATCAGTAAATCCCAAATTATTGCAGGAAGTGATGTTAGAGACAATGCCATCGAACTGTCTGATTGTTACATCCTGTTCCACAAAGGCTTGCTCCACGACTTTCTGTAGAGCCTCCCTGTGGGCTTCTGAACTGAGTAACAGTGATAATACTGAGATCTTTGAAGGAGTCTGTAACAGTTGATCGACAATGTTGTATTCACTCCTTTGGATGAGCTTCAGCATCTCATCATCATTTTTCGAAAGGTCGGGATTACTGGATTGACTGACTGATGGATCGGGAGCTTCTGTCTGAAGTTCCTTTTCCTTGTTAGGTTCTCCAACTCCTTGGTTGAAGATTCTACCACTCTGTGTTACACGGCTGATGTCTGCAATATTCACGACAGAGGGTAATGGAATTTCCTTTCCATTTTCAACTGTCATTGTACCGTATTTGTAAGGGATAGCCTTAGTTGATTCATACGGTAGTGGTCCCGGTAGATAGATGACTATGGGAACCTTCTGATTTTTCTGACCATCATAAGTAATCTCGATCCATTCCCGGTTGGGAACTCTAGATTCGTTGAGCAGAAGGATGATGGCAAAAACATCCCTGGTCCTGTGATGACCAAAAATTGTGACAACATCCTCGACTTGATTGGCAAGGTAGTTCGGCGTCCAGTTGACGGGTCTAGAACCTGGATATGGGTGAATCTCTCCACGATCCACCTGACCCTGAAGAGCTGCTCTCACAAGGTAACGCCCTTGGTTACTTTTAGAACAGACACTACAACGGTCATAGTTGTGTGGTGGCACCTGGCCACGCCCACTTTGAATACAATGTAACCTTACTAGGTTAGCTTCCACAGATCGGACATCCTAACTTTGACGCCGAGTGGGATTCCTGTTATTGATACTAATTTGCTGAGTATCTTCATCCATATAGATTGGCATCCACCAATGATTTAACAAGTGCTGGAGTGCTTCCTGGACAAGGGTACAACCTCGATCGTTTTCGCAACCTGCTTTACAGCTTTGATAGTCATGTGATATTAAGAATCCGAGTCGGACCTGCTCAGCATGTAACTCTACTAGGTTGGTATTCATCACGCGAATATCGAAGATCTGAACCATGTTGATCTGATAAGGGTTCCCATCATGGTAGTCTTGGACCCATCCAAGATCCATCTGATGCTGGAGAGCCTCTTGTATGAAAGAGCATCCCTGTTTGTTTACCGAGCAAGTCAGACAGGAACTGTAATCATGCCGCGGCAGATTATGATATTGGCTTTGCCTTGAGTGCATTGCCACCATATTGGCATTCATCGCACGGATGTCGTGGTTCTGAATGATGTTGGAGTTCGTATAGACCATGTTAACTCCACGAACTCGGTGCTCTTGGATCCATCCGAGATCCATCTGTTCCTGCAGAGCTGCTTGCACTACAGAACATCCTTGATTGTTTTTAGAGCAGATATCACACTGGTGATAATTGTGAGGTGGCACATGGCTATATCCACTCTATCTACAATGCATCTTGACTAGATTGGTCCTCAATAAGAGTACATCGTGAATTTGATATACATTGTTAAATTCTTTCTCAATCAGGTTGACTGCAGCTTTCTCATGTTGAGGCAGCGGGTTCGTGAGAACATTGGGATTTGTATCTTTGAAAGATAAGAGCCCGCTCCTAACAAGCTTTTGCACTTCAGATTTGAAATTGAGACAGTTCTCTATGTTATGCTCTGGACCTCCTTGGTGGTAAGGGCAAGTTTGATCCACCTTAAACCAAAAAGGCGGATTTTCCGGTACTATAAGAGGAGACTTAGTCTGGATGTGCCCCTTAGCCAGTAGTAACGAAAATAGTTCTGCGTACAACATGGGTATAGGATCAAACCCTGATGGTCGTGTTGTACGGTTGTTGTTATATGGAGGATGAGCCTGCTGAAGAGGCTGTTGTGTCCTTTGCTGATCAGGTTGGCTCTGTACAACCTGAGGTTGATACGTACGAATAGGCGCAGGGCTGATAGCAGGAGTTACAGTTGCTACTGGTTGATAACGTCGCCTTTGCTTTCCGAGAGAGATATTCCCAATATCTTGCTCTTTTTTCTTAGGGAGAGCACTACCGTATTTTTTAGTACCGCTCGTCGATCCAGTGTCTTTTACCAACGTCCTTCTCGGACGGCTTCCTCAAGACGTACACCCATGCCCACCATCTCGGTGAAATCACTGGGTGCACTGGCAACCATTCGGTCATAGTAAAATGAGCTTAAGGTTTTTAAGAAGATCTTTGTCATCTCTTTTTCCTCAAGAGGTGGACAAATTTGAGCGGCAATTTCACGCCACCTTTGAGCATACTCCTTAAAGGTTTCTTTGTCCTTTTGCGACATTGATCTGAGTTGATCTCTGTCGGGTGCCATGTCCAAATTATATTTGTATTGTTGGACGAAGGCAGTACCAAGATCTCTGAATGTACTGATCGTAGCACGGTTTAAACCCATGTACCATTTTAATGTAGCACCAGTTAAACTATCCTGAAAGTAGTGAATCAGTAGGTCCTGATTCTCCGTCTGAGCTGACATTCGCCGAGCGTACATCACCAGATGGCTTTGAGGGCAAGAGTTACCCTTGTATTTTTCAAAGTCGGGCACTTGGAACTTGTGCGGGACTTTCACATTGGGGACCAAGCAGAGGTCTGCGGCGTCCTTTCCAAATAGATCCTGACCGCGAATGGCTTGCAGCTCCTTCTGCATTTCCAAGAACTGTTCCTGGAATTCATCCATTCTATCAAACATAGTTTCCTTTTTACCAGAAGGTATCGGTGGAATCTGTCCTTCCGGGACAGTGTGCACCACAGGGGGTGGTACCGTGACTACGGTAGCGAATCTTGGCATTTCCCGAAGTTTGTAACCTTCAGGAGTCTTCAGTATGCCCCTGGCATCTTCGCTTTCCCGAAGTTTGTAACCTTCAGGCCCAGCAGCTTCTGTTGTGATTCCCTGATCTTCAGTGATCGGCGGAACATATCCTTCCGGGATATAGTTAACAGGCATGCCCCAGGGGCGATCTTTCGGCATTTGATACATAGGATCATACTTCTCCACTATGGGCATTGAGGTGATCTCTGAGATCACAGTTCTTTGTAGCTGAGCTTCTGCCATGGCTTGCATGTCGTTACGAAGCATTCTCATATCCTCTCTTAGAGCGTCGATCTCTTCTTTCAACTCTCTGTTCTCTTCCTCAATATCATCCATCTTTTTCTGACGATTGGCCCGAGTATTGTACGAATGAGACAGTTTGACTCTAGAACCGAGACACAAACATAAGATTTGTAGGTAAGAAGAATACGCGATGTGAGAATGATGAATGCAATGATTATATTAATTGTTTTTTTGGTTTAATCAAAATAAACTTTGACAATTAGATTGCAAATATCAAACAGTGGGGAAACCCCTTTTTTATTGAATTCCAAAGGATTACAGAAATGGAAATACAGTAGATTACAAGGTGCAGAAACAGAAACCTAAGCTAATGGGTCCCGAGTCCTCTCTGAAGAGAAACCGGGTGCTGATTCTGGTATCTTCCTTTTCTTTGACCGGGGCTCTTGGGCCGTTGTCGGGTTGTCATTCCTTTGCCAAGTGAAAGGAGCGAGCAAATTCCTTTGGTCATCTTGATTCTCTACAGCATGTTGCTCCAAAATTTCAATCAGAGCATCTTTCTCTTTCAGTAGTTGCTGTATTTTGATGCACTCTACTTAGAGGGTGCGGTACTTGTTCTTCCAAGACCTTCTCTCCCGTTGAACTTTGTTGAGAGTAACCTGAAGCTTTTCAGTTTCCGTCATGAAGTACATGACAGATTCCCTCGGTGGAAGAATTCCGTAACGAGGATAAGGCATTTTTAGCTTGAGAGCTCTAGTTTGTATCCAGTGGAGATAAGGCTCCACCGAGACACACTCCAGTTTTCCCAGAGACTCTCGTCCTTTCTTATGGACGTGCTTCCAAGCGTGCACTATTTCCATCTTTAGTGCTCTGTCACTTTCTCCTTCTTTGAAGAAAAGACCTTCCAGATGAGCACCCTGCGGGATGTGTCTCATCGGGTATCTAAATTGACGAAGAACCAATACCGGATGGTAGTTGATTCCTCCCTTAGTTCCTATAAGGGGTACGTTAGGGAAGTTTCCACAATGGTCAATGATCCTAATTCCATCATAAGTCCTATTACACCAGTCAATGTCAGAGTTGGTAAGAGACATGATCTTATGCGACCAACGTAAGGCACTCTTGCACTCCCAAAAAGCAGCAGACTTGGGTAAGTGGGAGATAAACCATTTGTAAAGCAAAGGTACACAACATGTGATCTCCCCTCCACTGTACAAATTTCCTAAGTGTACAGAATGATACGCATCTACGAGCAAAGTCGGCACAGGGTTTCCAATGAGAAAAAACCTTAATAGCGTTGATATCGACGAAGTTATTAATGTTGGACAACAAAAATAACCCATAGGTGAGTAAGATAAAGATGCTTTCAAAAGCAGTCACGTTTCCTATACTAGCAAAATACAGGGCTTTCTTTGTCAAGAACTGGGCTGGCAAACCTTGGATGCCACCCTTAGTGGTCATGTGAGTCCTGACCTCAGACTCGTCCAAATGAATTGCTCTTGCAATGGTCTGATTCTTTGGAATTTCTTCCAGTCCAGAAAATGGAGCTCGATCTGTAATGTGTAGATCGATCAGATGAGAATACTCCTCCAGCGTTGGTGCGATCTGGTAATCTGGGAATGTAAAGCAGTGATAAACCGGAATGTAGAATTGAACGAGCGCGTCCATGGTTCCCTCAATCATATGGACCCTTAACAGTGGTAGCAAACCTCCGTGCTTGGCTCTGAAAGCCTCTTGGTTTGTGATCATCCTTGCTAACCTTCTCAAATCCTCTAGCTTTGGAACCTTGAAGGTATACCTATGGGTTCTCCTTCTACCGAAATCCATTAGCGCAATCCTTTTCTCTGATATTTGCAATCACAGTCTTAGTTTAATTTGAAAAACAGAGAGACTAGAAGAGAAATTTTTTGAATGTTTTAATGTTTTTTAAATGAATGCATGAATGCAGCACACAAAAACATAGAAAAAACATGGGGTCAAAGGGTCGTTGTCATGAAGTCAAGGCTCTACTCATCCCCAAAGGTTCATACTAGGGTGATTTTTGTACCTGTACTCATTATCATCAGCTCCTCTCAGGAAAGCAAAACAACAAGCGGATCGCCAGCGAGTTGTAGAGCAATCTTAGAGTAAGTGCCATTCACCGAGAATAGATCACCAGCCTCAAATGAGGGTAGTATCGCGTAACAACTATTCCTGATAGTTTCCGCACTACAAAAGGGTTTGGCTCCTCAGCTTCTCAGACATCACAATCGGCCCATTGTCTAGGTGAGAGAATGGGTTGCATTGGTCAACCTCCACTGAGGTTGATGGTCGACCTCGTCGCCATCACTTATCTTAAGTGTATACTCAATCTTTCCACATGCGGCATCACACGCATTCCCATCAGTAGAAAAATAAACAGGTATAGCAATTAGGAAAAGCAGTATATATATTTGTCCTAATCATCCTAGACCTTTAAAGGTGTGAATCTTAAATTCCTGACAGAAAATGGGTTCCCCGGCGGAAGCCCCAATCTGTGGTTTTCAAATAAGTGAAGAGAAAAAAGGTTTGTCCAAGGTTTTCACCTTAAATGTTTAAGAAAAAATTTTAGGCCCCACGGTGGGCGCCATTTTTCTGTAGCGAGCGATTTTGGACGCGGTTCTTAAGCGCGGTCGCTCTCTGCGGTTTGTTTACTATAGGTCAATTCATTTTTTATCCTATTAAAGCTGACGAAGGAAGAGAAATAGATGTCTCCAATTAACCCTGCTTGCATACTTAGTTTAAACAGTGGTCTGTTAGGTTACGGATGCTATCAATGTGGGGGGGCCTTTGTACTGGTTATTTGTATTTTCACCAATACTGATTTCTCTCTTTTTGTTAGGATACTGCTTCAGATTAGGATATATGGGAGTATGGGACTTTGGGTTTTTATTTATTGTGCTCGCTAAGATTTTTTCTTTCAATCTTATGCCTACGTATTCCCGTTTACCGAAACAGGAAAATCAGAGCGATCGTAGTTCCTCCTATTCTATGGGAGGAAACGGTGTTTTGGTGTCTTGTTCAAAGCCCAAGACGTGAAGCGAAAGGTAGTTTGTATCTTGTTCAAAGCCCAAGATATGAAGCTAAAAAGTCTATTTGTATCTTGTTCAAAGCCCAAGATGTGAAGCTAAAAGGGTGTTGACTTTAGAGAGAATTTGTCATCTCTAAAGAGGGGGTTGTATGTCACAACTGTTTATAAAGGAGAATTACTTTAATCGGGATGTGTGAATCCAACAATGCCATAATTTCCTTTATAGGAGATTTTTAACCTGAAGGAGAAGACTTTAACTCAGTGTAAAGCAATGCTATCTTTCCTTAGGAATTTCTCATGCTAAAAGAGGGACATTGGCATGGATGTAGATGATCCAGAGGCTTGCCGCTTACAGCGATTAGATGAAGGGGAAGGAGTTATTGATGTTTGTGTACTGTGAACGAGGCACAACTTTGATGCTAAAAGGTTGATTGGATTAACCAGTGGTTTTCTTATACAAAGCCTAAGAGGAGGCTAATATGTGTCTCGTATAAAGCCCGAGAGAGAGGCTAAAAGGTTTTGACTCAACGAGGGAATCTTTTGGTATCTCGTATAAAGCCCGAGATGGAGGCTATTTGACTCAACAAGAGAGTTTTTGTATCTCGTACAATGCCCGAGATGGAGACTAAAATTTGTTTGGCTCAATAAGAACCTTTCTGTATCTCGTATAAAGCCCGAGATGGAGGCGAAAGGGGTGATTGACTCAACGAGGGAGTCTCTTATGTGTCTCGTACAAAGCCCGAGAGAGAGGCTAAACATTGTTTCGCTGGGAAGAATCATTATACAAAGCCCAAGAGAAGGCTATTGTGACTGTTTCAGTTGAGTGACAGATCCAGTATACTGATTTTAAAGAGAAAATCAGTTCTTATATGAGTAACACTGTACTCCAGGATTTGATTCGAGGATCAGGGTTATTCCCCATTCTTTAAGGAAATGGAAAATCAAAAGGGTATTGAGACTGTCCGAGTCTACGGGTTTTCTTCCTATTTAACGAATGGGTCACTTGAGAATGTCTTTGAGACTCAAGGATATTAGACTGTCCGTGTCTAGAGTTTCATCTTTTGTACTATGCTTTGAGAAACAGTAGTAGACTCTTTGAAAGGACTGTTCTATGAAGATGACTAAGTTCTGTTCCTATACCTCTAGGAGGTCGTCAGGACAATTTGTACGAAGTCCAAGAGGAGGCTAGAGACTTTTAAGAAGCCGATAGGTCCTTATACGAAGCCCAAGATGAGGCTATCATTCCTGGAGGAAGAGATCATTATACGAGGCCTAAGAGGAGGCTGTGAATACTTCTAAGAAGCGGAAGGGTCCTTGTACTTAGCCCAAGAGGAGGCGGGGTTGCTTTTAGGAAGCCTGTGGGTCCTTGTACGATGCCCAAGAGGAGGCCGATGCTTTTAAGAAGCCGATGGGTCCCCAAACCCCGAGAAATTCAAGACATACCATTCACCGAGAATAGATCAAGCCAGGAAAGTTCGAGAATTTGGAAGAAACTCAAGAGACGCCATTCACGGAGAAAAGATCATCTCTAGGGAATAGAGTTTCTTGACAAGTGCTTTTAAGAAGCCTGTGGGTCCCCAAACCCCGAGAAATTCAAGACATGCCATTCACCGAGAATAGATCAAGCCAGGAAAGTTCGAGAATTTGGAAGAAACTCAAGAGATGCCATTCACAGAGAAAAGATCATCTCTGGGGAATAGAGTTTCTTTGACAACTTCTACAAGTGACGGTCTATGAAAGGGTTCACCGAGAATGCTGCCTTTCATGTCTCCATATTGTTTAACCCCAAGAGGAGGGAAGACTGTGTCTCGTAATCCTATGGGGATCTAGTTTTGACTATTTAAGAGTGATCAACGGGCTTAATGCTAGATGTAGTTGTCGGGGAAACTCTGAATATCTATACTATTATTACACAGTTGATATGAGTTTATGAAAGAAGACTTACAGCGAAACAGCCCCACAATACAGTTATATGTATATGAAAGT
The DNA here is from genome assembly GCA_022829125.1 of Lathyrus tuberosus. Taxonomy (NCBI): domain Eukaryota; kingdom Viridiplantae; phylum Streptophyta; class Magnoliopsida; order Fabales; family Fabaceae; genus Lathyrus; species Lathyrus tuberosus. The sequence goes on along the minus strand of JALAZF010000298.1, from coordinate 6,285,638 downwards.
GGTAAATGAAAGCATATAAACACTTACTCGGTTGTAGAGCTTCCATGCTGTTTGGTTAGTTGTTCAACAAAGAAAGATTGAAAACAACAGTATATTTCAAAATCAAAGGAGAAAGTGCTTTGAAAAAGAAATATTTGGGGCTTACAGCTCAAGGAGAGGCCCAAAAAGTTTTAAAGAAAAAGAGTGGGGCTTATAACACGAGGGTAGGCCCAATTGATTTTCGTTTAAAAATGGCGATCGCGCCGAGGTTTTCTTTTAACGCGGAGGGACTTATACAATAAGTGAGGCCCAAAATTGTTTTGGTTAAAAGGGGGTTGGGTCTTACACTCTATTAGAGGCCCAAAAGTTTTGAATGGGTCTTATAGCTCAAGGAGAGGCCCAGTTGTTATTTTTCAAAAGGCGACGATCGCGTCGTTTGTTTTTTACGGTATCGGGACTTATACAATACACTGAGGCCCAAAAATGATTTGGTCAAAAAAAGGATTGGGTCTTACACTCTAATAGAGGCCCATGAATGTTTGAAAAAGTTTGATGAGGGTTGAATTAATCAAAAACCCTAATTTCATTTTTCAAAGGACATTTTTCAAAGAAAAATCAAGTAAAAAATATCAAATAAAATCATTAATCATGTTATAAACAGTGATTAAGGTTTATGAAAAAGTATTTTATCCACATGAATATTTAAAATCATTTTGGTTTTAAAAATTAAGAAAAAGAAATCATTTTAAAAGCATTTAAAACAATTTAAAACAATATTTTTGAATATATTAAAAATATATCAAATAATAATATTTTTTGTGATTTTTTGGTGGATTAAAATATTATGGAGTATGAATAAGAAGTGTGTAAAACAGATTTTGAAAATGATGATTTTTTCTATGTGAAATAATTGGTTGAGTTTTGAAGATAAACTAAGAAAAAGAGGAAAGATGTCACAACATCACATTCGACATCTTTCATGAGTTTTCAACATCTTTTTTATCAAACTTCAAACACTCATAACTCTCTCAATTTTTAACGGAATTAAGATCCGGAAGAGCCTATCTTGACCAATTTTTAGCAAGGAATCCAATGGTATCACTCATACATACTGAAACTTAATGTACAGCGCACACAAGGCAAAAAACCAGATCTGCACCTTAAGTCTAAACATCTTTGCTTATCAAATTTTCAAACATTCATAACTCTCTCAATTTTTAACGAAATTGAAATCCGTAAGAACCTATCTTGACCAATTTTTTGCAAGGAATCCAATGGTATCACTCATACATACTGAAACTTAATGTACAACACACACAAGGGAAAAAACCAGATATGCACCTTAAGTTTAAAACAACATAAACTCCACATATAAACATGTTAAAGTGCAAATAGTAGGAGGATCATAACATACACATTAAGGACTACATTTTTGCTTCAAGAATTGTTCAATATGATGCATGTATGTGGACATCAAAGGAAAGCATGATTCAAAGAATTCAAGTTATGAATTTTACCTCTTTTTTTGGAGATTTTGTGCAACCTACCAAGTGCTTTGTTCCAGAAATGATTTGATGCTTTGGACACCCTCAAATGACCTCTTAGAAGCTTTTAGGATGGTTGGAATCAGCTGGTACATGTAAAAACACAAACTGTCCCTTTCTTGCAAAAGGGGTTAAAAGTGACCAAAATAGCAACTCCCTCAAATGGTGTTCCAGATGTTGGGAACCATTTGGGATAGTTCAAGGATGATATTTGGAGTGTGTTTGAGGTTTTATCTAGTTTGGTAAGTGACTGAATCAAGACATGGCTTGAAAAATGCAAAAAAAGTGCCATTTTGAGGTTTTGAGAGGTGACTTTGTGATTTTGTGATTATAGGTCACTTGTGATAGTTTGCACAGCTTACATATGATATATATGAGGTGTGTGTGATTAGTTTGAGTGGAATTGATCTCTAACTCAAAAACTCAGAATTACTTGCTTTGGAAGGCAAATTTGAGGTGAAAGAAGAGATTTTGAGGAAAGCATCTGTTTGATGGCTTTAGTGTACTCAAACTGAGCACAAATGAGCTCTATTTATAGTAGAGCAAGTTTGTTTTCGCAGCAATAGTGAATGGCAACTGCAGCAGAGGTTTGGCCAATGTTACCCAATGAGAATCCAAGTCTCCTCTAGCCATTGACTAGAGGTTAAGGCACAGGGCTGTGGTTCCCTTGGTCTTGGATAAGTCTTGACTGAATTCAGTTGAGAATGGCTCAGTCTATGCCACCTTGATGCTTCCATTGAATGCTCCAATCCAAAATTGGAGTCTTGTCCCTCTTTTAGGGATTTTTAGGAATAACATGCTACTTCTTGTTCCATGGACTTTGGAGGCTTGGCTTAGTGATTGTCCCCTTTAGATTTGATCCTCAGATGTGTCCAAGATGATGACAAGGCTTGGAAATTCGTGTGGCACAAGAAATGTCCAAATCTGTCCCATGAAAAATTCAGCTGCAGCAAGCCTTTTTGTAAAATCCATAACTCCCTGTTCGAGTATGCTACATGGACGTTCTAGGACTTTCTGGAAAGCTGAGATGTGGCTTGAATCAACTTGGATCATGAAGAAAAACATCCTTGAAGTTGGGACATTCTTGCTGGAAAAAATATTAGTGATGTCCTATGCAATGTTGGAACATCAGACATTAAGAACATTAATAATTCCAAACTTCAATCACTTGTATCTTTTAATCCACTATGATATTTTGAGTTGAAGTGAATTGCCTCTTTGATGCTTGTCTTGCATGGTGACAAAGTTTGAAAATTGGGTGGAACAAGAAAAGTGCACAAAATTTGTCCTAAAAAATCAGCTCGAGCAAGGCCTGTTGTGAGGTTCATAACTCCTTGCTCAAGTTGAATTAATGGGAGTTCTTATACATTTTGGAAAGCTCTAATGACATACTTTAACTTTGATGTTTGACTTTGGTCTCGGTTCAGCTTGAAAAGTCATAAAAAATGGTCTTGAACTTGTGTAGTCAAATCTGTCCTAAAAGTTGTCATGAAAATTCTGCTTTATCAATGCTTTTTGCAAAAATCATATCTCCTTGCTCGAGTATGCTACAAGGACGTTCTACAACTTTCTGGAAAGCTGAGATAACGTACTTCAACTTTGATGTTCAAGGTTTGGCTTGAATCAACTTGGATCATGGAGAAAAACATCCTTGAAGTTGGGACATTCTTGCTGAAAAAATATTAATGATGTCCTATGCAATGTCATAACATCAGACATTAAGAATTCCAAACTTTGATCACTTATATCTTTCAATCCTTATGATATTTTGAGTTGATTCCTTCTATAATATTGAAGTATCAAATACCCTCTTTAAAAGTAGCTCTTACTCAAAATCAATGGATGCTTGGATCAATAGTTACAACCTTGAAAAGTTATGCACTTGAACATGATTTTAACTTAGAAAAAATTTCTAAGTTTCTTTCAATTTGATCAATTTTGCAATTTTGCATGATTTCTTGATTTAAATTTAATCAAATTAAATCATCCATCATATTTTCTTGAGTAATGGCTTGTGAAGCTCATAGTTGACCAAAAAGTCAAACTTTGACTTTCTGCGTCAGTTGACTTTGTATTAGATGAACTTGAGGCTTGATCCACTTGAAATGTTGCACTCTTGTGCTTAATTCTTGATGTGGGAGTCCTCTTGATCCTTTGTGGATGTTTAAGAGGTTAGACAAGTTGAAGATCATGTCATTCCTTGATTGATCCTTTGTCTAAAGGCTCTGAGAGGGCTTGAAACCCTAAGCTTAATTGTAGCGAATGCTCAATAATTCCTTGAGGAGATTGATGAGGCACAAAGGTACATCCATATTGTGCTGATGATTTACACCATGATGGGAAATCTTAGTGGTCAAAATTTGGGGTATGACACATTGTCTCCTCCACACTGAAAGTGTATCTATGATGGTCATAATATGTAACAATATGCGTGCTAGCTTTAATAGTTTCCTTCTTCATCACTTTCATACAGATTTCACTGAACAATTGCCCCGACTATAACACCGAACTCCATTTTTGCTTTGATTGCGAATAGTGATCCTCACCTAAAATAGGTTGCTTTCATCAATGTGGTTATTGATAGGTTTCTAATGCCTTTGAATATCGAGTTCATTGATTCCACAAGGTTTGTTGTCATGTGGCCCCATCGCCGCCCTACTCCACTTCTCCACCGGAATGTTATCGACCAACCTTAATGCATCTGCATTTGACAATCTAATTTCCTCACGGTAGAGTCTGAATGATGGTTTATTTAAAGCATACCCTACATTCACAACTTTCTTCTTAACCTCGCAAATTCAATATGCGAGGAACTTTTGGGTGATGACTTGTTAGTTAATAACCTAGAGAAGACAAAATATGTTACTTACGTGCCTTAAAAATTATTATAACAATATAATATTAGATGAAAATTCTATCGAAGAAAGGAAAAGAATTAAAACTAGATGTTATATTATGCTATTAATTGGTTCATTATTATTTCCCAAAGGTACTGGTTCTAGTATACATGTTATGTATTTACCCTTATTAAGATACATAGATAAAATAGGAACATATAGTCGGGGTTCAACTTATTTGTCCTATCTCTATAGCTCTTTGTGCAAAAACACAAAGAAAGACACATATAAATTTTATGGATGCACCGTTTTGCTTCAAGCACGAGTTTAGTCTAAATTGTCATCCCTAGCGTCTGTTAACCACAACAACTTCACATTCCCCTACGCAACAAAGTAAGTTAATAACATTATTTCCATTTACTTACTTTACCATTATTATTTATAAATAATTTATTTTAACCTTTTTGGTTTAGGTGGTCGGCTCGTGGGATAACTTACAAGTGATGTCCTAGACATTACATTACGGTCTATCGAAATCTCTTGGATTACCTAACTCCAGACAATGTACTGCCACTAAGAGAATAATTTTATAATAAATAATTTTAAATATTACCCATTTACTAATCTATATTACTTTTCCTCTACAGTTTATTTGGAGGCGATATCTAGATCTAGAACATATCATTACATCAACGAAGAAGATGCGGCCGTTTAGACTGTATGCATACAGATCATCAGGTTCACCACCGTGGAGATGCATGGTGACTTTTAGGCAAGTGTACCGATAATGTCGCAGTAATAAAAAAGAATGTCGAATCCACATTGACTGCTATTTAACAAAGCAATAGTTGTGGAAGTATAAAAAGTAACAATTGGGAGAGGGTCAAGTTTGCAGTTGAAAATCAAAGAAGTGTTCTGACAATTTATAGAAAGTGGTCAGGTTTTGCCTAGAATCCCCTATTTCCCCCCTGTTGATGTCTAATGCATTACATAAATCAAGCTTCATATTTCCATGACGAGTTAACAAGACCACTATACCTAATCCCTTGGTGTATAACTCATTGATTCCTACTAGAGCTCTCCTATCCCTATTCAACCGGCATAAGTGAAATCAGACGATGATACAGTACGTTAACTCTAAGGCCACTACTCAAGGTCTCATATCCCTATTCAACCGGCGTAAATGCGATAATTGCCCTAGATCAGACACATAGGCTAAGGGTCAGTATTCCCTATACGTCCATAATTACATTAACATAGTATCTCAAATAATGCGCTTTATTAAAAGAAGCAATTAAATAGAAATATAACTAAGATAATTCATGCAACATTAAATTAAACATGTGTCCCAATAGGTTCAAACAACTTCATCACCTAACTTAAAAGTGTTTAGCTACTCATACTGATAAAATTACAATACCAATTGATAAGAATAAGATTGCATAAGAATTCCTTGAAAATATGGCCTCCAATGGCTTCGGATGCGCTCCAAAACTCACTTCCGCTGTTGTAAATCATTCTTTCCAATCTCCAATCGCAGAACCCCTAAATAAGTCTAAAGTCTGCCATTTTATAGCCATTAAATTGTACTAAAACATGTCAGAAATTGCCTAGAAAAAAGGCCCATGGCGCGCCGCGCGTTGCTGCATTGGTTGCTCTTCCACGCGCGATGCAGCGCACAATTATTCCAATGGCTTACTCGCTTTTGCTCCTTTTTCAGCCAAATTTCTCTAAGTCCCAAATTCTTCATACTTGGTCATTTTTGCTCAGTTCTTTGGCTATTAATCATCAAATTTGATCATCTTCGACTTGTTTTTTTTTTTGTTTCTTCGACAGAAAATATGCAATGATAGAGTGTCATAAATGCACCATAGTGACCGTGTGAAACTACAGTTCGACATGCATCAACAAATCCCATATCCCCCGACATGCCTCAGACAATGGCATCAATGTAAAATTAATGAACAATGAGCCTTTGATTGAAAAGAATTCGCTAAAGCCGAGTGTCGTCAATGGAGGCGTTGTTGTCAACGAGTCTTAATCGACATTGTCATGCTGACTGAATCCAAACCAATTAATAATTATATGTATTGGTACAAATCAATTACAATTGGGTTTTTCGTATTTATACGACCCACGCGAAACCACATACACACAAGAAGCTTCAACATCTAACCCTCCACAAAATTACCAGTCCACTTACACACAACCCCATACCCAACAAAATTACCGACCCACAAACACTCAACCCCATAACCAATACAGGCTAGACACCCAACCACAAAACCAAGAGCATGCCCTTTACAACCACTAACAAAATGCTTATTATAAAAAAACTTAACATCCATATGCCCCAACATATCATCCTACCATAGCCAAAACACGTAAGAAACATATAACACCAACACTTCCTCCTACCATAGCCAAAACACCCAAACATCATAACACCAAAATATGCAACAAACATATGGCTGCCAAACACCACAACAACCATTTTTTCCTTTCTCCAATGAATCATTCACACTAGTGTCACCATTCAATCGACCATGTAGCTCACTAATATCCCCATCAACACAACCCAACTACACCGACATGGGTCATAAACTCAGTTACGACAGTGCATCAATGCATACAAAAGAATAAGTAGAAATGCAAGAACTTATTAGGGAATCTAGTGATGGACTGATGGTGATGTTCCTAGAACCTCATATCAAACACCTGGGGTGAATCAACATATATTGGTACGAGAAAGGATACTTAGGGGGTGTGAAACCGATGACGAGTATGACTAGGGGTAGCAAAACGGGCCCAACTCGTTGGGCACGCCCGTTTTGCCTGCACTTTAGTATAGGGATGTACCAATGATTTATGCTTGCACCATCTAATATGTTCGTTCCGCCCGCCGCATTTTTCTGCGCGCTTTTCGAGCACATACATTAAAATAAATTAGTGTGCAGTGCCCGTTGACCCCGTCCTGCACCGCACTCACTTTTAATGCGGGGCGGGTGCAGGTTTTAGGCTCACATTCTCAACTATGCCCGCCCTACCCCATTGTTTTGTGAGCTTTTGCGGGGCGAGTCTAAACGGGACAGACATGCCCATTTGCCACCACTATGTATGACAAAGCCGATCATTGTAGTTAGTGTTAAAAGTATTATCATATGTAATCATATTTAAATTAAATATTAATATTTTTATTCATTTTTTATATAATTTATTATTGTAATTAAACAAATTACACTGAGACGCCAGATGAATTGGTGCCTCCTCCTAAATTTTATTCGCCGATTGACGCCAACTCTTAATTTTTTAATACAGACGTCAATTCATCTGATATGTCCTCTGCTTTACCAATTTTATTTGTTTGAAACAAGAATACTTTAAGAATTACTTTTAAAAACTTGGTTATTAGGATTTTTTTATATATAAAAACCCACCTTTTTTCTGCCTCATTATCTTATGCTCTAATCTATAATATAAGAAAATTTGATGTTCTGGAAAAACCGATTCTACCCTTGCTTAAAAAATTGCCACTGCATCATTTGAGGGGTATTTTGTGTCTAAAATGTACTTTTTACAACCAAATGAGCTATGTAACTGATATAGTTATGTATTCTTTTGAAAGAAACATTGCATTTGTTACAAAGTAAATGGTATTTGACATAAAGTAACTAGAAAAGAGACATAAAGCAAACTAAATATTGGTCCCAATGTATCTAATTTGAAGTCTTACACACATAGTTTCTGAAACAAGCTTCAGATACTGTCCAACTTTCTCTCTCTCTTCCAAAATGGTGTTTTGATCATTCTCTCTCCATTTGGGTATCTTCTGCTTCTCTCACATTTTTTTAGTCTGGAACAACAATATCTGGCCTACAAGCTTCATATTCTGCTCCGATTCTTCATTGTTGAAGGTGATTTTTGACGTTGTGGGATGAACATGCATCGTTTTTTTCTTTTTTGTTTACACCATCAAAGTTTTGTCTTAATCTTTTGAATGTTTTTTAGATTTATCAATCAATTTTTAGATTTGAAGTTGTTGTGAATGATTTGTTCATGCATGTAAGAATGTTCTTCGTTTCTCACATTTCCTTACTGGCACCGATTTAGTTCTTTTTTGGGTAAGTATCATTTTATGTTGTTTACCAAATATGGGTCAGAAAAAATACTTATCTTCACTGCTTATTCATCATTGTATGTGGTATTCTTGACTACTGTGATGAACAAGCAAGAGTTATAAGCTTTGTCATGTCGATGACATTTTAGGTTAAACAAGAAAAAGGATTTTGATAAAAAGTTTGTAACTTTATTTATATTTAATAATGTAGTTTGATATTTTGATATAAGAATATTGTTGCGCCTTTGTTTAACTAATATAATAAGTTTGTTTTCTTAAAAATTAAGTTTGAAAGTCATGGCAAGGCCATTCGAAAAGATAACTGATATTAACACTTCAAAGGAGCTGTGGAAGATTGCAGTAAAAGTTCACCACAAGTGGGCTGTAATCTCTAGCAACAGAGAGCACTTTGAGCTTATATTTGTTGATTCTGAGGTAACAGTAAAAATTTGATATCGTTATAGTTACCTTTTGATATTGTCTGAAACATAACTCATATTTTGATGGATATGTAGAGCACAAATGTTCATGTCATAGTACCACCCACGTTGAAAGCAAAATTTGATGTTGTTTTGTTGGTGAACAACACGTATATTGTGACTAATTTTATGCCTCAAGTAAATGATCTTGTCTTCAAAACCTCAGAACATCCTTATGTTATCAAATTTACACCTGGAACTCGTGTGTCTGAAATTAACAAACACGAAATACCTCCCAAGAAGTTGAAGCCGTTTGCAGAAATTATATCTGGAAATTGGAGGAATGATCTTTTAATAGGTAAATCAGATTGTTACAAATTATTTTGGTTGTTTATTGTAGTTACTATGAATATGTTGAATAATATAATGATTGTTGTTAGATGTTATTGGAGTTGTTGAAGAAAATGGTTATACACAGATGAGTGCTGGTAAGAAACAACATGTCAATCTAATTTTGAGAGACCTTGGGTTAGTGTTCTCCTATTATCTCGATACTTATGTATTATGCTTTAAATATAACCCTAATAATTGTAATCAAATATTTTTTAAAATATTATTCTAACATGTGAAGGAATGACACCTTGACTTGTACTCTTTCGGAGACGTATGCTTTGAAGTTCATGACATATGTGCAAAAGAATACAAATTTTGTTCCTACAATCATATTATTACAATATGCGAAGGTGAAAGCTGAAGGTATAAATAGTATATTGTTTTTCGTTAATTGTATTGTTTCATATAACATTATGCCATATTGATAACAATATGTGTCTAAAACATTATTTTAACAGGGAAGTATCCTCTTTCTGTTTCAAACACGTACAACATAACAAATCTGCTCATTAATGAAGACGTACCGAATATAGTTGAATTTAGAAAAAGGTAAGTATTCAGTGTACAAGTTATTTATAACACCATTGTAATTTTTGGTATGTTATGGGTTTTATGGCATGATAAGGATGAGTTGCAAAAATGATCATTTGTTATGATGTTCTGCACAGGCTTCCGAAGGATTGCATAATTGGAAGTTCAAGTCAACTTATGTGCACACAGTCTAATGTCTGGTCACAGAACTCGGGTGGTTCTCAAATTAGTTCTTATGACAAGTTTATGTCAAATGCAACCCCTTTTAAGTCTACAAGATCTAATTCATCTTCCTAATGTAAGTATTTAATAGTTATGTTTAAATTTTAATAGTCATGTTATCACATGAATAAGCATTGCCAGTTATCCATTGATATCACATGAATTAGGTGGCATCGTGTGTAACTGTGGCAACGACAAATAAACTGAAAGCAACCGCAAATGGTTGGTACTATCAAGCGCGCTGCAAGTGTCCAAAAGTAACTAAGGGAGATGCTCCTCCTTATATATATGTTGATGGTCATTCAACGGGGATAGAGATATATAGGTATTACTTCAGAGTTACTTATTTAGATGATATGTTCAATTTCAAACTATTTACTACTATAAAGTTGTAATGTTACAGGTATAAAATTGAGATTGAAGTTGTTGATAATGGTAGTACAACAATATTTGTGTTTTGGGATCATGAGTGTAATGAATTGTTGGAAATATCTGCTGCCGAACTCCACAAAACTATGATTAAGGTTTGGTTATATGTTGCTGAAATTGTATCAATATTATAGTAATGGCTTAATACCCTTTTTTCGTCCTCTAACTATAGGGGTGGGTCCAATTTGATCCTCTTTCTTTTAAAAGTTTCAATTTGGTCCCTTACGTTATCTAACAGAATCAAATTAGTTTTTTCCGTCAAATATTGATAACGGCGTTAGAAATAAGTGACGTGCCATCTGAGGTGGCGATTTTTGATGATGTGGCATACAATTTATTAATTTTTTATTATTCATATTTTTTTCATTATCCTTGTCATTTTATTAGTAAATTATTAATTAATTTTTTTCATTAATTTTTTATTTTGAAATTCATATAGAATTAAATTTATACAAATTTTAAAAACAAATTTATTGAATCAAATGGCTGGCTCATTTCTTCACCCCGCAAACTTTTATAAAGCATTGTTTGTGTTATATATATATATATATATATATATATAAGCATCACCCACACGATGTGGGACTTTAAAACCTACCACAAACCTTCACTTGTGACTACTGCTATTTTCATGTGGTTGACAATGTATGTTTTTCAACAAAAGAGATGATCCCTGGTTTGCATCATTGGGAAGATCTTGTATTCAATTCACTTGGACTGGCAGGGGAGCAATATCTCTTTAAGGTGTGTGGAGCAGCAATGTATATTATATGATATGAAACCATATTTAATTACTTCTTCCTAAACTCAAAATACTATATTACTGTCTTGTACGATATTCAATCAAATTACATTCAAATAACACAAATCTAAGGAAGGTATATCACTAAAAAGCTAATGTGTTGTATAATGCATCGTTTGATTGTTAAAGATATTAAGCATTGACTGCTTAGAAATCTTACAGTGCATCATATCTTCTTGTAGGGCTTGGACTTTCAAGTTGCGGAGAATATTGAAGGAGCTGAGTTTATTTTGGCTTATGGAACTAAAGCTTTGGGGGATCCATAATGATGCATGGAAATGAGTTTTGAGAAGTATAAAACCTACAAGAAAATAAGGTTAGTGTCATGAGAATGTGTATGAGAAGCACTTCTTTAATTTTAGAATGTCTTTCATCTTCAAAGGGTACAATACAACTTATTAGAATGTGTATGAGAAACACTTCTTTAATTTTAGCATAACCTAACCAGCTACCTTTTGATCAAAATATAAACTTTCATGAATGAACCGTGCTTGGTTCAACACATTCTGGATGTGTTTAGTTATACCATATATTATTTCAACTCATTCATGTTCTATATATGTTAATAATTATTTCTACACCCTTTCTAGTTATATAATCATATAAATATCCTATTGATGCTTAGTCGTTTGAGAACATATTGATTCTTAACATTTAGTTGTCACTGATATTTAGTTATGGAATTAATGTTGATTTCTGATTTATTTCAAAATTGTATCAGCTTGGTCAAAATTCTATAATTTGATTAAACAGTGCAGTTTTTATTAATGTTAACTTTTTAATTTGATGTTAATGTGGAGAATTTGACATAGGGTCTTTAAGTGAGTTCAAGACAAATTTGTGATGGCTGAAGTGCGTGTTGCTTAAAAATAGAGTTACGAAGAGGCTTGTGGCTGAAGTGCTTTCACTGTCAAGCTGTTGCATGTAAGCCTTCCAATTGAATTCTCAATTAACCATGTCAAGCTAATATGTTGTTGTTCTGTGTTATGTTCTGGGTGAACTTGGAAGTTTGAAACAATCCATTCATGGCCTGGGTGAAGTCCCACATAGAATATTCAATAACAAATCTTAGTGTTTATATAGTTTGTTCACACAATAAAAATAAAACTTGACTATTGGGCCTATTATTAAGAATATGGGCTTCAAACCCAAATATTTTATATTAAAGTTTATGAAATTTAATCCACATCCCCATTCAGTAACATACACATCAGCACATCAAATCCACGTCATCAACATTTTAAGTGAAATTTTAACTTTTCTAACGGCAAGGACAAACGTGAACCTATTTAATAATGTATGGGACCAATTTGGAATTTTTAAAAGAAAGAGGATCAAATTGGACCCACTCCTATAGTTAGAGGACCAAAAAGGGTATTAAGCCTATAGTAATTATTTAAAACATATATTTAAAATTGTTTTAATTTCAAATAGGCCGGTATTGAAGATCCACTTGATTTTCCATTGGACCTTGATAAGTTAATTGGTCATGAATTTGCATTCAAAGTGAAATGACAACCTAAATGGAAAAATGCAAGTGTCATGGCTGTCAAATGTGATAAAGAGACCAAGGATAAAGTTCTTGCTCATTGGGAAATTTCCAAGGTATTAAAACTGAATGTTACAATGTTGTTTGGATTGTTTAAGTATGGAAAAAATAAACGTAAAATGTGATATATATTTTTTGTTTCAGCCATCTTTAAGTGATGTTGTTGATGAATAAGCTAACCAGGTATTTTATCAACTTCATAATTGTAACGCCCATATATATATATATATATATATATATATATATATATATATACATACATCAAATCATATATTATACATGAATAATACGTTTGGTACTGAAATATACAAGTTCCTAGTAACACATTATACATATAAATGCCCAAAACCACCTAATATAACAACATTGGCATAATATATATACAAGATGTTCCAATAGATAAAACTAAGAACTAGATCAACTAATGATCTCAAAAATGCATGCCATAGCGGAAGCCATGCCATCCCAAAAGATACGATCCATAAGGAAAAGTCAAACCACTTTATCCTTACCCTTCTCCGCACCTGCAGTACCTGTGATGTAAACAACAACGTGGGGTGAGATACATCAAATCTCAGTGAGTTCGCTATCTTATAGTCCTCTCGGCTTTACAAAGTTCTAATAAGCCTAACTCAAGTCAAAGGGAAGGGAAGTGACTTTGAGTACAAACATACTATATGGGAACATGTCATGAGTTCATCAACTCACATTATCACTAATCGATAACCATGCCAAGGCATCCCCTATTCCCTTCCTCTTCTACGTCTAGAAGTCAACCCGGGTCATGGATCCTTGCAACCTACTTAACATACGAATGGATTCGGGTTCTACGGGCCTTATACCGTTATGAACCGTCACTTTACACGGGCCTTATACCGTCAGAAGCATTCACCCCTCGGGCGCCATTCGTACAACACGGGGAATCAAACCTACCAAGTAGTCATGCATATGTTTCAGAGGAGCTCGAGACCCATGAAACGCAACTCAAAGAACCAGTTATGATTACGTGATCACACACACAAACGTGATCGTATTCGACGATCACAAGGCCATAACGCCTTATCACAACCACAAGGTTAACACACATGTTCCATACTAGTGTTTATTCATTCTATGACATTAGTGTCTGACACACGCCTCGGCACCGCACGCACGATCGTTGTCATTATGTCATTTCACACTTTCTGACATTGTTTATGGTAATAATCTTCACTCTACCAATTTCATATTTTAACATGCATTCATTCTCAACATGCTTAACAACAAGAGAAAATAGGTAAAACATAAGTCAATTGCATAATAGAATCACATAACAACATATCATATATCAATACTTTCATTCATTTGCCTCTAAATAATTTGTCATACATCATACCCCTAATTTCCACTTTTTATTGGGTAGAGGGTCGCCGTGGCTTTCTAAAGGTACCAAGAACGCCCCGATCCGAGTTATTGATCAAAAGTTATGAAGGAAACAAAACTGCACAAACTGTCATGTTCGTTAGGCGAACCTCCCAGCGAGCGTTCGCTTCCGCCTTCGCTAGGCGAACCCCTGGCGAATGAACAAACAGAACAAAAACAGACATAAAGTTCGCTTCGCGAACTCCCTGGCGAACATTCGCCTCGCCCTTCGCTTCGCGAACCACTCAGCGAAGCAAGGTAGAACCAAACAGCACTGAAAAGGCACAATGTTCGCTAGGCGAACATCGTTGGCGAACATTCGCTGACCTTCGCTGCTGCCGGGTTCGCTAGGCGAACCCTCGAAAGTTTGTTCGCTGGGACTCGCCCCAGGTTCGCTAGGCGAAGCCTGGAAAACCCAACTTCCCAACAGCGCTGTTCTTCATCCAATCCATGGTTTTTCCATCCAAAACACATCCAACTCTTATCAAAACAATCAAAACACAGTATAAACATAACAACAATCATTTATATTGCATTTCATCCGTTAGATTCATGATTTTAGCATTTTTACTCATTTTCTCCTAATCTCCAACCTAACTCTAAACCCATAGAAATTCTACAACTAAAGCATCTATCTAGAACCCACCTTGAATAGAGGATGATGATGAAGAAGATGAGATGATTTGATGAAGAATGGGTGAAGTTCTTGATCTTTCCACTTCTTGGTTTTCACTTCTCTTTTTCCTTCCTTTCTCCTTCTTTCTCTCCAACTTCTTTCTATCTTTTTCTTTCTTTGGTTCCAATGAGGAAAATGAAGGAAAAGAAATGATATAGTATAATATCATCAATTAGTAACACTACTAATTATCCAAATAGTCTCTTAAAGTTCCAATAATTAAATACCTCAGAGTCAGATAATATTAATTGGATTACTCTAAGTTCAACAGTTACTCTAATTATCTTTGCAGATAATTTCTCAGAGTACACTGGGACTCAGTTGATCACAACTAATATTATCTAGAGTAAATAAAACACGGGGTATTACAATAATAACTCTTATGTTTAAATTTGTCCATTAATAACAATGCCTTATAATGTTATATTCATAACATTTTTATGTTTTTAGATAAGGGAAAGTGTTGATGAGGCAATATTGTCTGAGGATTGGAATATCATAAATGTATGTCCAACTTCATGTTCTAAATATTAGGATTTGTAGATGAATGTATATTAAGACACACCTTAATTAATTAATTAAATGTGTATACAGTTGCAGGATTTGGAAAACACCTCAAATTTGAAATCACAACTATCTCCATATGTTCCATCTCCCATCATGGTAAGTATTTTTTATTTTGTATGGCATGTACACTATATATTAGACGTTGATTCAAAAACAAAGTATGATTCACATATTGATTTTTTGTAATCTGTTCAGATTTCTAAGTCCCCTAAAAAATCTATGCCAACAGAATCACTGGAAGTTACTCCTAAGAAACCAAAAGACAAGGCAATTAAACCACCACATTGTACTCTAATCAACTCTGGCAAAAGGGGTGCAGGCAATGCTTCAAGCGACTCTGCGTCCATTAAGGAACTTGGTGAAGGCGAAAAATCTTCAACAAGCTTACGTCGCAAGCATGTCAAACTTGAGAAAAAATGAGTAATTTTGCTTGACTGTGTAACTTTTTTTTTGTTATTTTGTGTCGCATAATTGCCTTTTGTAATATACATGCTGGTAGTGGTATGTATGACATATGAATCTCTTTGCCACAACCCTTATAACATATAATATAATATTTATTTGTGTAATGTTGTGTTTATTCGTAATTTATTTCAAGGTTTTACCCTTTAGATAAAAGTGACCAATATTCACCTTGCTGACATATAATATTCGTCCCCAATAATAATGAATCAATGTTGAAGTAGTAGTATATTTATAATTCTAGCCTTTTGTAAAAGTTTTTGGCTTCCCAATAACAAATGAAATCATCATAGCTGACAATGGTGTCTATTGGCACATCAATAGACTTCTCACTATTATGGATATGCTGAAAAAATTTATCTCAATAAGTACACGCATAAAGTACTATTTCTTTTTGTACTTTTTTTTTCACATGCTGTCATTTCACAACCCCTATGTGTATCCACTTCCACCGGCACATCAGTCAGCACCTACTAAAGCTTTTGCGTGTAACAATGCACTTACTAATTCTTGCTTACAATTTTCAAATAGGTGTATTTGTTCTATTATTTCATAGCCTTGGCATATCAATCAACATTCATTGATAATAATAATAGTTTCTTAATGTTTACTTTGTTTTTCTTTTGTGAAATAATTTTAAAACGAATTCTTATGTACCAAACTAATAATAACTTGAACTTCTAATTATCATTAATCGTTATTATCATTTCCGGTTGGTTATTACCAGAATAACTCATGACGTTATTTTCAATCTAGCATAAGAACAATTATATTTCATTACAATCTCATAAGATTACATTATGACATTTGATAGGAATTTGAACATTATATAAGTTTTTCCTACTTCTTCTTCACATACAAATTTTTTGACATGCTATCCAACTCCATAACCAACACATCGCCTTTGTTGACTTTTTTGGTCTTGATGAATTCGTACCACCCTTTTCCTAAAAACTTTTCATCTTCATTTCTTTTTGAAGTGTGCAATTCACTGCCAAACCACTCTTCATTATCCATATCAACAATTGTTATTTCACCATATATATGCCCATAACGTTTCAATGCTTGCGCTGCTTTACTTGGAAAATTCTGAAAAACATTAGATGAATGGATTTACAACGTTATTATTTGAGTAATTACAATGAACGTAATACCAACAATACATAACCTACACATTACAAACATATTATATGAGTAAATCACCATGACATTTCTTTGTGCAATCTCAGGTGATGTTATGAGAATTTCCCAATACACCTCAAAATCTTCATCCTCTTCATCATTCACATCAACATGTTAATCTTCCACATCTTCATCGTCATCTTCAGAATCATCAACATAAATCATCATCATCATTATCATCATCATCATCATCATCACCATCATCATCCTCATCTTTTTCTTCATCATCGTCATCCTCATCTTCCTCTCCACCAAGAAGCTCTATAACATCTTCATCACATGCATCAGCAAATTCATCTTCCTCCTCATCAACATCATTATTATTATCCACACTTTGGGCTTCTTGCATGTCGTATGCACTACAACAATACAAACATATATTAACATATTCTTTAAACTAAATTCAAATGCAGTTTATGTTACAATACTTTACCTGGATTTGGGAACTTCAATTGACTTCTTTGAGAACATTTTATCACTTCTCATGCAAATCATAAAGCTAATACACAAAGTTCATGCTTTTAATAATGTTTTAACCTATCCTACCACAACAATGATATGCTATTTGTCATCATAATAGATATTATGACATTAATGGATAGAAACTACCCCACCTACTCATTATATTAAATAAATCTACAATAAAGTACTTTAAATTTTTGTTCTCATTCAGCATAGGTATATCAACTCTGTACCACATCTATATAATATGTGCATCTCAATGGTACATATTATGGATTTCCCACACACACTAACACACCCTACAAGTTGCATGTGGTGAGCAAAACCAAGTTCAGCATCCAACTACAACTAAAGTCAAGTTGTACTTTTTTGTACATTATAATATAACTTGCCAATTTCATATGACCCACACTTTTAAATTATAACTCCATTTCTTTAGTTGTAGTTGGTACGACATGTATGAAAAAATACCAATTTCCCTTTAAATGCCATTTTGACTTTTAGAGGGAAGTTTTGCTGCGTCATTGGAGAATTCACTTATTTTGATATTTTTTCACAAAACACAAAAAAAGTATACCTATACTGCACTCTTCATGAAGAATTATTCTTATGTGCATGAGTTTTAGTTGATGAAAAAACATGGATGGAAATAACAATGTTGTAGCTGCAGCTAGGAAAAACGTAACTCAATGATGAGCAAGAAATAACTATCTAATTCGAATGGTAAAGAAAATATCCCTCCAACAGGACAGTCGAGCACACAATCTAATCAAACACATTCAATATCAAGCCAAACACTTTTTCAAGAATCTACTGGTTTTCGTTTTGTTAATAATACTCAGCCTTCAAAACGTCAATGTTGGAATAAAACCAACTCATTTGTTAGACCTGTCGGTATTAACCTTTTAAACCAGTTTCATGCTACAACTTCCGTCAACCATGAACATGATGATACACTACCTCAATCTTCTATGGATGGACAGTGACGTCCTACCACCTCCTTCTCAAATAACATCAGACCACAACATTCTAATGAGCCCTACACAGACCACATACTGCAATCTCATGATTTGGATTCCAGCTTTGATGATTTATCCAATGATGATTCTAATAGTGAGGTGGATTGTGATGAAGATTACGACGTGGATGACCACCTTCAAGATTAGGCAGACTAAAATTGTTTGTGTTAATAATTATGAAATTCTTTAAACAATGTGAATGTTTTCAAAGTTGTTCTCTTATATATTGGCCTCATACTTTTAACATATTATGTGTCAACAAAATTCTTAGATATTGGAGACCCGGTATAGGAGTGCCAGTATTGTTTTGCTTGCATGTGGTATGGTGAAAGAATGAGTAAGTCAAGGAATACTACATGTCCTAAATTTTCACGATGTTGTCATGGAGGGAAGGTGAAACTACCAATGCTTGAGGACCCACCACTCATTCTTCAACACCTTCTATTTGACAGATCGTCCGTGGATGGAAAAAATTATCAGTCCTACACAAGGACGTATAATGCTATGTTTTCTTTTACATCATCTGGAATGAAATTTGATACCAAATTCAACAAGAGTGGTGGTCCCCCTACATTAAGGCTTCATGGGCAGGCATGCCATAGAATCGGGACGATTTTTCCAGAGATTAGTCAACCACCAAAATATGCCCAGCTGTATATTTTAGACACAAACAATGAAATAGACAATCTCATGGAATGTTTTAGGTGAATTCCATTTACATAAGTTTTTGGATTAGTGGCATGTATTACATTATTAAATCAAATTTATGCATTTGTCCTTCATATTACAGGGAAAACAAACAAATTGTCAGGACCATAGTAACCAAACTGAAAGACATGTTGGATTATTATAATGTTCATGCCAAAGTCTTTAGAATGACACGTGTGTAGCGAGTGATTTTTGGATGTGGTTGCGAAGCACGATCGCTCTGGTACTACAGCTCAATTCATTTTTTATCCTATTAAAGCTGATGAAGGACGGGAAATAGATGTCTCCAACTAACCCTGCTTGCATACAGAGGTTAAACAGTCAAAACTGTTGGTTTACATATGCTACAAAGATTCGAGGTCTTTCCTAGGTTATTTTGTTGACGAGAGGTTTTCGGTCGATAGGTTAGGATGTTAGGACAGATATATGAAAGTATGGGATTTTGGTTTTTTTTGTTTAGTGTGCTCGCTAAGATTTTTCTTTCAATCTTATGCCTACGTATTCCCGTTTACCGAAACAGGGAAATCAGAGCGTTCGTAGTTCCTCCTATTCTATGGGAGGAAATGGGGGTTTTTTGTGTCTTGTTCAAAGCCCAAGACGTGAAGCGAAAGGTGTTTGTATCTTGTTCAAAGCCCAAGATGTGAAGCTGAAGGAGAAGACTTTAACTCAGTGTAGAGCAATGCCATCTTTCCTTAGGAATTTTTCATGCTAAAAGAGGAACAGTGGCATGGATATAGATGATCCAGAGGCTTGCCGCTTACAGCAATTAGATGAAGGGAAAGGAGTTATTGATGTTTGTGTACTGTAAACGAGGCACAGCTTTGATGCTAAAAGGTTGATTGGATCAACCAGTGGTTTTCTTATACAAAGCCTAAGAGGAGGCTAATAGGTGTCTCGTACAAATCCCGAGAGAGAGGCTAAAAGGTTTTGACTCGACGATGGAGTCTTTTGGTATCTCGTATAAAGCCCGAGATGAAGGCTACTTGACTCAACAAGAGAGTTTTTGTATCTCGTACAATGCCCGAGATGGAGGCTAAAATTTGTTTGGCTCAATAAGAACCTTTTTGTATCTCGTATAAAGCCCGAGATGGAGGCGAAAGGGTGATTGACTCAATGAGGGAGTCTCCTATGTTGCTCGTACAAAGCCCGAGAGAGAGGCTAAACGTTTTTTGACTCCACTGGGGAGAATCATTGTACAAAGCCCAAAAGGAGGCTAAACTTTACTGGAGAAGGATCATTATACAAAGCCTAAGAGGAGGCTATGGTTACTATTTCAGTTGAGTGACAGGTCCAGTTTACTGATTTTAAAAGAGAAAATCAGTTCTTATATGAGCAATGATGTACTCAAGGATTTGTTCCAAGGATCGGGGTTATTTCCTGTTCTTTAAGGAAATGGGAAATCCAAAGGGTATTGAGACTGTCCAAGTCTACGGGTTTCCTTCCTATTCTTGAAGGGTGCTTGAGAATGTCTTGGAGACTCAAGGAAATTAGACTGTCCAAGTCTAGAGTTTCATCTTTTGTATTATGCTTTGAGAAACAGTAGTAGACTCTTTGAAAGGACTGCTCTATGAAGATGACTAAGTTCTGTTCCTATACCTCTAGGAGGTCGTCGGGACAATTTGTACGAAGCCCAAGAGGAGGCTGGAAGCTTTTAAGAAACCGACGGGTCCTTGTACGAAGCCCAAGACGAGGCTATCATTCCCGGAGGAAGAGATCATTATATGAAGCCTAAGAGGAGGCTGTGAATACTTCTAAGAAGCCGGTGGGTCCTTGTACTAAGCCCAAGAGGAGGCGGGGTTGCTTTTAGGAAGCCTGTGGATCCTTGTACGTTGCCCAAGAGGAGGCCGATGCTTTTAAGAAGCCCGTGGGTCCCCAAACCCTGAGAAATTCAAGGCAAGTTATTCACAAGGAATAGATCAAGTCAGGAAAGTTCGAGAATTTGGAAGAAACTCAAAGATGCCATTCACGGAGAATACATTCATCTCTGGGAGTAGAGTTTCTTGACAATTCCTAATGAGGACAGCCGAAGAGAAGACTGTATCTGGTGATCCTATTGGGGATCTAGTTGTCTACTTCTACGAATAAACGAAACGGCGTCACCTAGTTCTAGACGTAGTTGCCGGGGAAACTCTAAATATCTATACTATTATTACACAGTTGATATGAGTTTATGAAAGAAGACTTACAGCGAAACAGCCCCACAATATAGTTATATGTATATGAAAGCGGTAAATGAAAGCGTATAAACACTTACTCGGTTGTAGAGCTTCCATGCTGTTTGGTTAGTTGTTCAAAAAAGAAAGATTGAAAACAACAGTATATTCAAAATCAAAGGAGAAAGTGCTTTGAAAAAGAAAGATTTAGGGCTTACAGCTCAAGGAGAGGCCCAGGGTTTTATCAGTGAGCGCACTGTTTGAATTTGTACAGAGGGACTTATACAAGTGACTGAGGCCCAAAAAGGTTTTCTGTACAAAGGGATGGGTCTTACACTCTTTTAAGAGGCCCAAAAAGTTTTTAAAGAAAAAGAGTGGGGCTTATAACACGTGGGTAGGCCCAGATGACTTTTCGTTTAAAATGGCGATCGCGCCGAGGTTTTCTTTTAACGCAGAGGGACTTATACAATAAGTGAGGCCCAAAATTGTTTTAGTTAAAAGGGGGTTGGGTCTTACACTCTATTAGAGGCCCAAAATTTTTGAATGGGTCTTATAGCTCGAGGAGAGGCCCAATTGGTTATTTTTCAAAAGGCGACGATCGCGCCGTTTGTTTTTGACGGTATCGGGACTTATACAATACACTGAGGCCCAAAAATGATTTGGTCAAAAAAAAGGATTGGGTCTTACACTCTATTAGAGGCCCAAAGTGTTTTGAAAATGATTTATGAGGGTTGAATTAATCCAAAAACCCTAATTTGTTTTCAAAAATGTATTTAATTGAATAAAAATTCAATTAAAATGATCAAAATTGTTTAACATATGAAAAAAAAATTGTGATATTGGATTAATGCTTCAAAAATTAAGTACTGACCTACAAAATAATTAGAAAGCATTAAAAGTTGCAAAATCAAGGTGGAAAAAAATATTTTAAATGTCAAAAAACAATTAAAACATTAATTCTTTGCAAAAATATCAAGTATACAAAATAAATAATATTTTTGGGATTTTTTGGGAAAATAAAATATTTTAACATTTTTGTGAATTATTGAAAAAAGAATCAACTCAAAATCATTAAAACTCAGAGAGAAATTAATTTTTGAATCAATTAAATAAAATCCCAAAATTCAAATATTTGAATTTGTGAAAAATGGAGCCAAGAACAGCTGAAGAACACGCGCGTGTTTCAGCTTGGCCCAGATTTGCATTTTCTCTTCAATCTCACTGAATACTTGATCATATCATGGAATCCACATACCAATCAACTCGTTTCAACCTCACGATCATGTCTATGATATTTAATTTCATTTAAATTAAACATATAACAATAAATCATGAAAAATCCTCAAGAACCCTAATTTCTGCATGAAGGCTAGGATTTTTGATACACGATTCAAACAATGCAATTAATTGAGGGGAAACATTCCATGCATGATTATGAACATATGGCCAAATTATTATGCAGCAAAAATTGCATGGATCATAGAGTTAGAAGAGCTCATGCTTACCACTTGCAGTTGGTGATCGTGATTTGTGTTGGAGGTGTTACAGCTAGGTTCCAATGATCTGGATAGCTTCCTTATGTGCCATGGAGTGTGTATGGATGCTTGGAATGGATTGAAATGGTTTGGAGTTGAAGATGGTACCTCAACTGCAAAACTGTCAAGAACTTGAGCAATTGGCTGGTGATTTTGTGAAATCTGTGTTCCAGATGTTATGTGAGTGTTTGGATCACTTCTATATGATGTATGTGAGGTGTGTGTATGATTGGTTTGGTTGGAAAAGCTTTCAAACTCAAAACCCGATAGTGACTTGCCTTAGAAGGCAAAATTGGAGTGAAAGAAGAGATTTTGAGGAGAGCATCTGTTTGATGGCTTTGGTGTACTCAAACTGATCACAATTGAGCTCTATTTATAGTAGAGCAAGTTTGTTTTGCAAGGAATAGTGAATGGCAACTGCTGAGTAGGTTTGGCCAATGTTGGCAAATAAAAATCCAAGTCTCCTCTAGCCATTGACTAGAGGTTAGGGCACAGGCTGCTGGTTCCCTTGGTCTTGGATAAGTCTTTACTGAATTCAGTTGAGAATGGCTCAGTCCATGCCACCTTGTTGCTTCCATTGAATGCTTCATTCCAAAATTGAAGTCTTGTCCCTATTTTGGCAATTCTAGGTTCAACATGCTATTTCTTGTTCCAAAGACTTTGGAGGCTTGGCTCAGTGATTGTCTCTTTTAGATTCAATCCTCAGAGGTGTCCAAGTGGATAGGAGCATTTGGATTTGGCTGATTTTGGAAAATCGACCAAAAGTGCAAAATCTGCCTTGCCTTGGCAGATTTCAGCAAGGCAACTTGCCAATGTCATATCTCATGGCTCAAATTGAATTTGGTAATGTTCTTGGCTATTTTGGAAAACCCTTACATGATACAACAACTGTTTGAACATGTTTGGTTTTGATCTCTTTTGAATCCAAGTGAAAAATCCCCCTACATTTGGCAAAAAGTAAGGTAAAATCTGACTTAGTGAAATTTTCACCAAGTGTTGGAACAAAGTGACTTTTCTTGATTTTGATAACTCCATAACTCAAAATCCATGAGGAATTTGGACATAAGTTAGTATGAAGCTTTTGTAGAGGGCAATGAGATATACGAATCAAGCTTTGAATGGGGAACAATGGCCTTGTGGTTTAGGAGTTATGGTCCTCCAAAGTTGGCACATTAGTGTCACTTTTTCCATAACTTAGAAATTTTTCTAAGTTTTTATGGTTACCCCTTTTACAAGTTATCCCACTTTCTTTGATTTTTCTTGATGAATGATGATTCAAATCATACATTAACATCATTTTAGGGTTAAAAATCCATTTTGGTGAAAAATCTCAAAAAGTCAAAGTTGACTCTTGTGCACAGTTGACTTTTTATCAGATGAATTCCAAACTGTGCAATTCTTCAGGAAATCATGTCCTTGACCTAAATCAAACTTGATGGACATGTTCCATGGGTGTCATAGGGTATATTGAATCATGTCTTAGGGTTTGGGGGCATGTCCTGGTCAAAAGTCAAAGTTACAGTTGACTTTCCTCGCTAAACCCTAATTGTGGTGCAGATGAAATTGAGACTTGTTGCTCAAGCTTCTTGGATTAATCCATTGTTCCAAATGGATCAATATGGTATATTAGAGACCCTTAAATCATGTCTTGAGGTCTTGGTTCATGATTTTTCGCAAAAGTCAACTTAGGGGTGAGTTAGGTCAAGAAACCCTAATTCCTGATTTTTGATGTATGCATCCCCTGAGGTCAAATTGACTTAATGATTGGGTCCATGAGGTTCCATGGAGTATATTAGGTTATGTTTTGGATCATTGGCTTGTGCCCAGATGAAAAATTTCCATCTGGAGGCCCTGGTCGACCAAAACCCTAATTTGGTGACACTGTCGATCTTGAGACTTGATCCACCTAGAAGGGAGCAGCCTTGTGCTTAATCCTTGAAGTGGGAGTCCTCTTGATCCCTTGTGGATATTTTAGAGGTTAGACAAGTTGAAGATCAAGTCATTCCTTGATTGATCCTTTGTCTAAGAACTCTGAGAGGGCTTAAAACCCTAATTTTGATTGTAGTGAATGCTCACCCATCTTTGGGGAGACTGATGAGGTATGAAAGTACATCCATATTGTGATGATGATTTGCACAATGATGGGAAATCTTAGTGGTCAAAATTTGGTTTATGACAATGTGATATGCTGAAAAATCCAAATATCAGAGATTTAAAACTTAAGCTTATATTTGACCGTCAGACAAATGGTCGTGTTTACAACAAGCCAACTATTTCAGAAGTTGCTCCTCTTATAGTTGGTGATGTTGACATTGGTACCAAGAGAGATATCATCATTCAAGAGCGCGGTGGAAGTTTGCAAAGAATCGATGAGTTTCATCCTTGCTACCTTGCATTTCAATATCCTTTGCTATTCCCTTTTGGAGAGGATGGATTTAGGGATAATATTCTACATGCTTACAAAGGTGAAGTGGAGGTCACTAAAAGAAACCGTCAAAAAATAATGGAATGACTTTCATATAGATTGCTACAAAGAAAAAGTGAAGGTAAAACAATTTTTGCATCAAGAAGGCTATTTCAATAATTTTTGGTTGATGGATACACAATGATGAAAACTGAGAGGCTTAATTAGTTAAGGAAAAACCAATCTAAACTAAGAGTCGGAAAGTATCACAAATAAAAAGAAAATGATAACAACTTGAATCAAAACACAAATGTAAAAGCCGAAAAAAGAGTTATTTTGCCTTCGTCATTTGTTGGTAGCAAAAGATATATGGATCAATTGTATTTTGATGGTATGGCTATCTCAAGTACGGTTGGGTTTCCTGATTTGTTTTTGACATTCACGTGTAATCCAAATTGGCCAGAAATCACAAGAGAGTGTGTAAAATACAATTTAAAGTCGCACAACCGTCCAGATATTATCTCAAGGGTCTTCAAAATTAAGTTTGATGAATTAATGGTTGATATTACACGCAAGCATATATTTGGAAGAGTGTTAGCATGTAAGTTTTATATAATTGTTTTATACTTTATCATGCTAATGATTTTATTGTAACATGATAAAGCCTGACACATGTGCTGTTTAAATTTTAGACTTTCCATAATGTAATGTAGCAAAGAAGAAATCCATGTGAGATATTGTAACAGAATGCCAATACCAAGTTTTTAATGAATATATAATTGCCTGCTTTATACATTGCCTAACACATTTATTACTGCTGCATGTGGAGAACATAAATGCGTAGCATAACAACCTATCCATACTCTTTATAACAATAAGCCTTGAATGCATAAACTAAATGTTTCTAATAATACTAACCTACTGGTATGTTTTATTAAGACATGTATGTTTTGATTTTGGAAAGTTTTTAAAATCATTATTTAATAATTTGATGCATTTGGAAGTTCTTTATGCCAACATACTGACACTATTTCATTACATTACAGTTATATATACAATTGAATTTCAAAAGAGAGGGCTGCCACATGCACACATTCTAATTTTCTTGCACCCTCAAAGTAAGTATCTGAACCCTTCCGATATTGACAAGATTATTTCTTGTGAAATACCTGATCCTGCATTACATCCGAGACTTTATAATTTGGTGAAGCAACATATGATTCATGGTCCATGTGGCTTGGCAAGAATGTCATCACCATGCATGAAAAATAGGAGATGTTCTAAATTCTATCCAAAACAATTCAATGAGACAACAACTGTTGACAAAAATGGTTACCCTCAATACAGAAGAAGGAAAAATTCCCATACAGTTGTTAAAAATGGTGTTTCCCTTGACAATAAACATGTTGTTCCATACAATACAAGGTTGTTGTTGAAATTTCAAGCACACATTAATATGGAACGGTGCAACCAATGTTCGTCCATTAAGTACTTATTCAAATACATTCATAAGGGCTATGATAGAATTACGACATCGATTGACCAAGCTAAAGGGGGAAATTCAAATTCGGGTGGGGCTATAGATAAAATTTAACAATACATTGATTGTCGTTACGTCTCACCAAGTGAAGCATGTTGGAGAATTTTCTCTTTCAAAATTCATGCACGAAAACCAACTGTGGAACATATGTTCTACCATTTAATTAGAGAGAAAGCTGTATTTTTTACCGACCATGCCACAATGGAAAATGTTATTGAAAAAGCAAGTGTGACGAGTCCATTTTACTGCTTGGCTTATTGCAGATGAAAAGTTTGAAGATGCAAGAAGCCTCACATATGGTCAATTTGTGTCTAAGTTTGTTTATAATAAGAGGAACAAATGTTGGAAACCAAGAAAGAAAGGTTTTACAATTGGCCGGTTGATTTGGGTTCCACCTACAACGGGGGATTTGTTCTATTTGAGAATGATGCTAACCGTTGTCAAAGGACCAACAACTTACGAAAACATTCGTAAAGTTGGTGATACACAATACTTCAGCTTCAGAGATGCATGTTTTGCAATGGGATTCCTTGAAGATGACAAGGAATTTATTATGGCTATAAAAGAAGCAAGTGAGTGGGGTTCGGGAGGATTTCTGAGAAAATTATTTGTAATTATGTTGTTGTCAGGTGCAGTCAATAGACCAAGTCATGTATGGAATAACACTTGGACATGGTTATCGGATGGTATTTTGCATGAACAACGACTTTTATCTTCCAATTCTTGTATAGTTTTAACTAAATTTTGTTTTTACAAAAATTCTTTAAATTCATGTATCCTTACATACCATTATAAGAAAAGTTGCGACTAAAAAATTGTTTTTCTATTATAGGTCTTGTATTAAATGATGAAGAAATTCAAAATTTAACATTACTTGATATTGAAAAGATTTTCCAAGCGAACAGACGTACTTTGAAGGATTTCAAACCATTTCCATATCCAAATGGCTATGTTTTGGAACAACTTGGAAATCGATTTATTTACGACGAACAGAATTATGATGTTGTTGAACTTAAAACACAATTTAAAAGTTTGTAAGCATCACTAACAGGTACTTATAACAAGTGTGACATCCATACAATTGGATTCATTAGAAATACATACCAAAAATATCAATTTGTCATGTAGCTAAAGTTCTGCCATTAGCATTTGACGTATAAAGCACAACATGGCTCTTTTATGATACTAATCACAACATCCACTGTTACATGCATATATTTCGATTTGTTTTTTCTGTTTGCATATTTCCTATGCTATCCTACCTTAATAATACAATGCAGTTGTCGCACCTCGAAAATTAATCGAAAATACGACCCTCGCGCGAAAGGCGTGGAAAACGGTTCGACAGAGTCGCCACCAAACTTTATTTATCCCAAAAAGAGGGAAAGGAAAATATTGAGAAAACCTTTAAGGGCGGATAAGGTACGCGCACCCCCTCACGTCCGTTGTACTCAACGGGAACCTCTTGATTCGAATCGCAATACTCGTTAGCTAAGTTTGTTTGTTTTCTTCTAAAAAATAAATGCAAAAAGGTAGAGATAAGAGGGAAAAGATGCTAAGGGGAAATGGGGTGGTTTAAGGATAGGGTACTCGGCAAGATCATCGCGACCTCGGGCCTACGTATGCTCATTCGGACGAGAATGAAGAATCAGAGCAATCGTACTTTGACTATGGGGTTTGACAGAAAAAGATGGTAGTGTGGAAACAGGGAAAAAAGAAAAAGTGTGCTCTCCAAGATCATCGCAATCTTGTGCCTACGTATCTTTACTCGGACGAGAATAAAGAATCAGAGCGGTCGTAGTTCGTGGTACGCCCACGAAACAAAAGGTAGAGTTGGGCTGGTTTAGATGACGATTGCTTGAACTTAAGAAAGATTCCTCGGGCCCAAGTAATTGGGAGAGTGAGACAAAGATTTGGCTCTCTCTCTTTTTCATCTAAGGTGGTTGAGTTTGCAAAGGTTTGATGGTTTGAAAAGTGTTTTGGATGGTTGGACGAACGGTTGTCGAGTTGGATGTGTTTTAGAGGCGTCAATTGCTCACACACGAGTAAGAGAACTCGCACCCAAATAATCAAAGGAAGATCAAAGACTTGAACCCCCATTTTTCACCTTGAAAGAGTTTCGATAGTTGTTAGTCATTTTGAGGTTTGATTATGAAAGTCCGCTTGACGTGGGATCAAGGGTTTATTGTATGCTCTTGGTTATTTTGAAAAGGATTTGATTTGTTAAAAGAAGAGGCGTCAATTGCTCACACACGAGTAAGAAAACTCGCACCCAAACAATCGAAGGGAGATCAAAGACTTGAACCCCCATTTTTCACCTTAAAAGAGTTGCGATAGTTGTTAATTGTTTTTGAAGTTTGATTATGAAAATCCGCTTGACGTTGGATCAAGGGTTTATTGTATGAAAAGAGTTTGGTTAAAAAAAGAGTTTGGTTAGAGGTTGATTAGAAAATGGCTCAACGACGAATCGAGGATTAGTTTGAAAAGGTGTTTGTTTGAAAATGGGCTCGACGACGAATCGAGAATTTGGTTGAAAACGGGTGTGTTTGAAAATGGCTCGACGACGAATCGAGAATTAGTTTGAAAATGGGTTGCCTATGCTAGTCCCTAGGGGTGCTCCTAGTAAACAAACCACAATCAAGACTAAATGCATACATCGAAATGGGAGAGGGGTACATATAAATTACAAGGGATAACATGAAATAAAGGGTCTCATTGTAAGGTAGCCCAAGAGAAAGTCGTGTGTGTGCGAGGTGTCCTAAACTAAACCTTAATCAAGCGTCGAGCAAGTGGATGATCATAACCAACAGTCCATCAATTATTGTTTTAGGGTTTCGATATTTTTAGTGTTTTTTTATTAAGGTGAACAATTGAAAATGGTTAGATAGATAAATAAATATGAATATGGATAAGTATGAATATGATATGAACAATAATAATAATAATAAAGATAAAATGGACAAGAGATAGTATTGACATAAAATTAAAGTTGGTCTCGTCTTAATCGGAATTTAATCGAGAAGTCGATAATCAACGATTTTTAACTTTCATTGACCAAAATGAAAATAAAAGAAATATAAAGTGACAATTAAGAAATTAAATCAAAAATATGAACACAAAGCATAAAGGTCTCACCTTTATCGAGATTTAATCGAGAAATCGATAAATCGATCGATATTTAGTTTTCATGGACCCAAAATGAATAAAAATAATAAAAATGAAATAAAATCGAAAAGGTATAGGAAAAAGAATAAAGGTCTCACCTTTATCGAGATTAAGTCGAGAAATCGACAAATCGTCGATGTTTGGTTTTCATTGACCCGAAAGTGAATAAAAATAAAATAATAAATTGAGACAAAAATAATTAGGTGGTAGGCCTCATATAAACCAAGATTTGGTACCGATTTTAAAGAATCACCCAATATCAAGATGTTTTTGATATCATTGGCCCAAAATAACCGAAATACAAATCGAAATGAAAATCAAGGTAGAAATGAAAAGATAAAATAAATCTAGACAAAATGATAACCAAAAAAAAAAAATGAGAAAACAAAATAATATTTAAAGATAATTAGCAAAATATCTAACGAAATATTTACAAAAATATTATCAAGAAATTTCTTTTTAACAAAATGATATTAACAAAGATTTTTTAACAAGATAATTTTAAAGAAAAAAATAAAAGTTGAAAGAAATAATTAACAAAATCCTAAATCAAAATTTCTAATCTAAAAATTAAAAAACTCTAATAATAAAATTAACAATCCTAAGATTAAAATTCTGTTAAAATTAAAATACTAAACTTAAAATTAAAACTTAATAATCTAAAGATATTATATTAATCTTAAAATTTAAAAAGTACTAAGCCTAAAGTTAAAACATACAAAATCTAAAAATTACTAATACTAAGAAAAAAAACTTTTGTGATGAAATGGGTATAGCAATAAGGGCTGAAAATGGAAAGCCCAAGATAGAAACAGCAACAACAACCCGGGTCGGACCATTTGGGGCCCAAACCCGGTCTGATTGGAGCTTAAGGGAAGGGTTTCATACCCTGATGCTTCTCTCCCGACGGCACGCTCATCAGAGAAAGAAAACGAAAAAAAAAGGTCCCTCACACACGTTCATCAAGATCAAACATGATACAACCTCACGCATCTTTCCCCATCCGTGCTTCTCTCTCGATTCTCACCTACGAGCTTCTCTGTTTTTTGCTCTATCTCTCACTTTCTGCATCGACTTTCCTTCGATCTACTCTCTCTTGGTCCGTCTTTTCTCTCTCGCTCGCTGATTTTCCCTCCTCGTCGATTCTTCTATCTCTCTCTCGCGAATCCGCTTCCTTTGGTTGGTGGTCAGATGTGGAAATGAGGATGCTGAATTCTTCTTCTAAAAAAAATAGAGAAAAAGGTGCTTTGTTTGAAGGTTTGGGCTGAGTAGATTGAAGGCGTTGGTGGTGGTTGTGAAAACTGAAGGAGGATGGTTTGCTTTGTTGATGAAGAAGGTTTGGAGATGTGAATCGGTTAGCCAAAAATATTTTGTGAAGGTATCAGTTCTTTTTTTCTTTCTGTTCTAATCCCTCTCTTCTATTTTAAAACAAATCCCCAACTTGTTCATTAAGTTTCTAATACCATTTTTTGTCAGATATTGTATGAGACATCACCCTCAGTGCAGGTTTGTGCAGAATGTTTGTCATTAGGTTGTCTTTGGCGTATGGCTTTGGTGTTGTGTGAACAGAGTTGCAAGTTGTCATTGAATTGTTGTTCTCCCTTGCAGGTCGGAGGTAGCAGGTTGTTGGTGTATCAAGAGCTGCTGCACATCTTCTATGGAGCCAGCATGTGAAGAGTCATTTTTTTGATTTTTGTATAGGTTCGTACGAAGCTGGTGGTCCATGGTCTTCTCTCTTTTTTTTTGTACGTTTCTCTTGTAATAGGCTCATAAAAATGAAAGGAAGTGATGGACTTATTTTCTTGTAATGACATGGGTTTGTATTAATTTTGAATGAAATGAAGTTTATGAATTGTAATGGTGTTTTCGGTGTAATGGACTTTGAATAATCTTTGTGAGATAATTTATGGTAATGATTTTTTAGATGGATAGTGTGTGATGAATGGATATTTAAATGAATTTTTGGATATTGGATAATGAATATAAAATGGAAAATGGAAATGGTTAGTTATGGATTTAGAAAAAAATAGTTTATGGTCTCTAAAAAAATGGATTGGACTTTATTTTGGACATGAAGTGGACAGTTGGATAATTAAAAAGAATAAAAATAGTTATAGTGAAATTTGGAATTAAAAAGAGTTAGAAAATATGGACATTGGGATTAAAATGGCTTTGGATCAAAATGGTTTATGAATATGGACTTTAGAAGTAGTATTAGACAAGGTGGAAATGGATATGAAAACTGAAATGGGTAACGGAATTGACAAAAAAAAAAGTAGGTAAAGACGAAAACGGTTTTGAAACGGATTAGATAGACTGCCCCTTAAGAAACCATAAATCAATCTCAGCCTTGATGAGCCAGTTATTAAATCTTCAATCATAGCCTGATGACCTGACCCACATACAAATGAATTGCCTTGACGCAAACCCTAATTGAATCCTAGCCGTTCCTTGCAGCAACTTGGAAATGCAACAAATTTTTTGGATTTTTTGAATAATGGTTAGTGGATGAAATATGCAGATGAAAGCTATATACAGGTAGGACAAATTTGTGGTATGATAGATGCCCCTATCTAATTGGCTTAAACCGTGTAGGATGAATTGCTACGGCGTTCAATCTTTCGAGGTAGAAGACAATTAGATATAAAGAAGACCACAAATTTGTCTGAAAGAAAGAAAAGGGATTGGGCAGCCGAAATACAGGAAATCTGACGCCAAAAGGACGACGGACCTATCACCAAAAGGATGATAGCGAGCACACACACACAGACCCTTTCACCAAAAGGATGAAAATGAGGTCAAAGCCTGCTATTACCAAAAGTATAATAGGGCACACACACACACAGACCCTTCCACCAAAAGGACGAAAATGAGGTCAAAGCCTGCTATTACCAAAAGGACAATAGGGAACACACGTACACAGAGACCCTTCCACCAAAAGGATGAAAATGAGGTCAAAGCCTGCTATTACCAAAAGGATAATAGGGCACACACGCACATAGAGACCCTTCCACCAAAAGGATGAAAATGAGGTCATAGCCTGCTATTACCAAAAGGATAATAGGGCACACACACACAGACCCTTCCACCAAAAGGATGAAAATGAGGTCAAAGCCTGCTATTACCAAAAGGATAATAGGGCACACACGCACACAGAGACCCTTCCACCAAAAGGATGAAAATGAGGTCAAAGCCTGCTATTACCAAAAGGATAATAGGGCACACACGCACACAGAGACTCTTCCACCAAAAGGATGAAAATGAGGTCATAGCCTGCTATTACTAAAAGAATAATACGGCACATACACACACACACACAGACCCTTCCACAAAAAGGATGGAAATGAGGTCAAAGCCTGCTATTACCGACGAGATAATAGGGCACACACACACACACAGACCCTTCCACCAAAAGGATGGAAATGAGGTCAAAGCCCGCTATTACCGACGAGATAATAGGGCACACATACACACAGACCCTTCCACCAAAAGGATGAAAATGAGGTCAAAGCCTGCTATTACCAAAAGGATAATAGGGCACACACACACAGACCCTTCCACCAAAAGGATGAAAATGAGGTCAAAGCCTGCTATTACCAAAAGGATAATAGGGCACACACGCACACAGAGACCCTTCCACCAAAAGGATGAAAATGAGGTCAAAGCCTGCTATTACCAAAAGGATAATAGGGCACACACGCACACAGAGACCCTTCCACCAAAAGGATGAAAATGAGGTCATAGCCTGCTATTACCAAAAGGATAATAGGGCACACACACACACACAGACCCTTCCACCAAAAGGATGGAAATGAGGTCAAAGCCTGCTATTACCAAAAGGATAATAGGGCATACACGCACACAGAGACCCTTCCACCAAAAGGATGAAAATGAGGTCATAGCCTGCTATTACCAAAAGGATAATAGGGCACACACACACACAGACCCTTCCACCAAAAGGATAAAAATGAGGTCAAAGCCTGCTATTACCGACGAGATAATAGGGCACACACACACAGACCCTTCCACCAAAAGGATGGAAATGAGGTCAAAGCCTGCTATTACCAAAAGGATAATAGGGCACACACACACACAGACCCTTCCACCAAAATGATGGAAATGAGGTCAAAGCCTGCTATTACCAAAAGGATAATAGGGCACACACACACACAGACCCTTCCACCAAAATGATGGAAATGAGGTCAAAGCCTGCTATTACCAAAAGGATAAGAGGACACACACACACAGACCCTTCCACCAAAAGGATGGAAATGAGGTCAAAGCCTGCTATTACCAAAAGGATAATAGGGCGCACACACACAGATCCTTCCACCAAAAGGATGAAAATGAGGTCAAAGCCTGCTATTACCAAAAGGATAATAGGGCACACACGCACACAGAGACCCTTCCACCAAAAGGATGAAAATGAGGTCATAGCCTGCTATTACTAAAAGAATAATACGACACATACACACACACACACAGACCCTTCCACAAAAAGGATGGAAATGAGGTCAAAGCCTGCTATTACCGACGAGATAATAGGGCACACACACACACACAGACCCTTCCACCAAAAGGATGGAAATGAGGTCAAAGCCCGCTATTACCGACGAGATAATAGGGCACACATACACACAGACCCTTCCACCAAAAGGATGAAAATGAGGTCAAAGCCTGCTATTACCAAAAGGATAATAGGGCACACACACACAGACCCTTCCACCAAACGGATGAAAATGAGGTCAAAGCCTGCTATTACCAAAAGGATAATAGGGCACACACGCACACAGAGACCCTTCCACCAAAAGGATGAAAATGAGGTCAAAGCCTGCTATTACCAAAAGGATAATAGGGCACACACGCACACAGAGACCCTTCCACCAAAAGGATGAAAATGAGGTCATAGCCTGCTATTACCAAAAGGATAATAGGGCACACACACACACACAGACCCTTCCACCAAAAGGATGGAAATGAGGTCAAAGCCTGCTATTACCAAAAGGATAATAGGGCATACACGCACACAGAGACCCTTCCACCAAAAGGATGAAAATGAGGTCATAGCCTGCTATTACCAAAAGGATAATAGGGCACACACACACACAGACCCTTCCACCAAAAGGATAAAAATGAGGTCAAAGCCTGCTATTACCGACGAGATAATAGGGCACACACACACAGACCCTTCCACCAAAAGGATGGAAATGAGGTCAAAGCCTGCTATTACCAAAAGGATAATAGGGCACACACACACACAGACCCTTCCACCAAAATGATGGAAATGAGGTCAAAGCCTGCTATTACCAAAAGGATAATAGGGCACACACACACACAGACCCTTCCACCAAAATGATGGAAATGAGGTCAAAGCCTGCTATTACCAAAAGGATAAGAGGACACACACACACAGACCCTTCCACCAAAAGGATGGAAATGAGGTCAAAGCCTGCTATTACCAAAAGGATAATAGGGCGCACACACACAGATCCTTCCACCAAAAGGATGGAAATAAGGTCGAATCTTGCTATTACCAAAAGGATAATAGGGCACACACACACACACAGACCCTTCCACCAAAAGGATGAAAATGAGGTCAAAGCCTGCTACTACCAAAAGGATAGGAGGGCACACACACACAGCTATCTGACACCAAAAGGATGACAGACCTATCACCAAAAGGATGATGTTGGACACAACTTACTACTACCAAAAGGATAATAGTAAGCAAAACGATAACAAAGGCTGTCACTCACCAAAAGGATGACACACAGACCAAGGGTTTACGGATCGGCGACACCAAAAGGATGACGGATCAAAAACAAGCTACTACCACCAAAAGGATGATAGGAACTTCCCACTTGCGAGGACCAACACCAAAAGGGTGAAGGTTAAGTTGACAATATGAACTACCACCAAAAGGATGATAGAAAGTTTTAATTTGAGGGTTACCAACACCAAAAGGATGCAGGTTGAATTGAGTTGATTGGGTTTGGCTATCACCAAAAGGATGATAGTAAGGCAATTGACAAAAGGTCAAGTTTGCTGGGGATGTGATGAGATTTATTTGGAGACATCATCAAAAGGTTGAAGTGACAATTCAATGAGGAACACCCACAAAAAGGAAAGGGAAACAGTGAAAAATGGAGAAGGTAACCCGCCAAGATCTACGCAATCTTGTGCCTACGTATCTTTACTCGGACGAGAATAAAGAATCAGGGCAGTTGTAGTTCGACTGAAGAAAAGATTCAATGAGGAACGCCCACTGACTTGCTTGGAGATCACAGCTTCAACAACAAAAGGTTGAAACAACTTCGTGAGGAACACCCACGAACTGAAGGGGATACCTTTAACTAGGCTGAAGATTGCTTTGAAATCTTGTCTTGAGCTTGGTCAACAAAAGGTTGAACAACTTCGTGAGGAACGCTCACGGATTTGAAGAAGATGCCCCTGCCTGGGCTGAAGATCGTCTTGCAGTCTTGAGATTGATCCTGGATCTTGACCTATGCATATGTGAATGCTTGATTTTGTAATGATGTGCAATGCAAATGTTGACGCGCGGAGATGTAAGTGCTGGGGAAGTATGATTGGGTTTTGGGTATGCATATGATGCAGATGATGTCTATGATGTCGAATACGATGCATATGAAGCGGGTGCATATGATTGCAGACGGGTGATTGAATAAGCTTGGAGGGTGCCAGCATGGTGGACTTCTGGTAGTTGCCAATGCGGATTGGAATTTTGGGCGGTGGGAGGGATTTGATTTCCTCGACACTCAGATTGTTGAAGATGCCATGATTGAAGCAGACGAAGATGCTCTGGATGCCTCAAGTTTGATCACTTGTTGATTTGTGCTTGTCGATTAGGATGACCTTCTGCAACAAGACTTGCCCCAATCTGAACATGGTAATTGTCTGCCCCTGATTAACCAGTTCTGATGTGGTCTGATCTTTGGAAGATGAACTTTTGATATGCTTTGAGGTAGCTTGCCCCTAATTGAGCTGCTGAAGGATTTGCCCCAGCCTGTGGGTTTTGAGGGAGTCTTGATTCGGGTCAACACCACTGAGAGTTCAGGTTCCTCTTCGATTGCCCCTTGTTGGAATTGTCTTGATGTCCAGCACTGATTTGCAGTTAAAATTGCTCATTCACAAATGGTAATCTTAATACAATGCTCATGCAAGTTTTGAAAAAGAGTCATTTATTCGAGTGTCGTGATATTGTGAGACGGATGGACCGTTAATCCAGATGTGTGCTGATTTTGATGGTGTGAAAGATATAGCAAAAAGAATGACTCCAATGCTGAAGATTAGCAAATATGGGGAGTCAGTTTACGCAACCTTGCAACAGTATGCTTTCAGAATAAACCTCGCCTCAATTAGGTCTTTCGAGGGTTGTAACGTGGTCTGGTTTACGGTTTAAGAAACGAAATATATAAGGCTCAAAGTATAATTTGTACCCACCCCTTCTTCGTGATGACCTCCAATCCTATGTTCAGTTTATTTTGCACATGTTTGTCTTCCAAAAGGGTTGACGGTGTAAGAGTGATGGCTCAAGGTTTGCTCAAACTGGAAGTCACCTTATTTTTTTTTTTATGGATGTCAGTGGCCCTTTGGTTTTGACATGGTGGTCACTGAATCTTATTTTGTTTTTGTTGAGGGTTCGAGGGCCTCTTTTGTTTTTTGATCCCTATCTTTTGCATGGACTGATTTCGCTTTTCGAGTCCATCGGGATTGCCTTGATTTTTTTTGCCTAAGTCCCCTTTGAGGTGCTTGACTTAGCAGGCTTTTGATTGATTTTTTTGTTTTTGCCCTTTTTTTTTGTTTTGTTGGAGGATTGTGACTACCAAGTTATGGTTATTGATGAACAACCGTCATTTTTTTGGGATTTGCTTTGTGATCCAAGTGCGTAGTTGAACACTACCCTGCCCCAGGTTGAGTGTAAGGGTTTGAATATCCGAAGGAAACTTGCTACTTCTTGGCTCGAAGTGGTTAACTAGGGATTATCTCCTTATCTCTCCAGTGTTTGGGGGTTGAAACAATGCCTGTACATCATTGACGGGATTCTATCCGAAAGCATACGGTTTGCAATTATGGGTATTTCGTTGTCATCATCCTCCCTCCAATTATTGCTAAACAACAGTTGATAAAGAGAGTGAAATGGGTAGAGATGTGTCGGTGATTTGCAGTAAATGGAAAAAATGAGTGAATACGACGTAACTGATTCAAAATATGCATAGTCAATACATTAAGAAAACCAAATACAAACGGCAATGTTCAAAGCATACAGTACTTAAACAAGTAAAGACGAAAATACAAGAATGCAAATGATGGGATGGCAACATGACTGCCTTCTTCGGGGAAACTTGACTTGATTTGACTTGACTAGATGTTGGCACTAGCGTGGCGGCGGCATAGGGTTGTTGATGACGTTTGGAGCCCTCCTATTGAACGTGAGATACTTTGAGTCAATCATGTCTTGAACCTTATGTTTGAAAGCTCTGCAGTCCTCGATCGTATGCCCTGGAGCACCCTTATGAAACTCGCAATGAGCATTAGCATCATAATCTGGGGGAATGATAGTTGGAGGAGCTAGGTCTCTGGGAGTGATTGCTCTATTCTCCATCAATTAAGCAAAGATTTGAGCATATGACGTAGGTAAGCGATCAAAGTCTCTATCTGACCTCCTTGTCCTCTGTTGATTAGGCTGGCATTGTTGAGCAGCTCTCTGTTGTTGATGTTAAGGAGGATACTGATACCCTTGTTAATTGTAGGATTGTTAAAGAGTCTGTTGCTGAGGTATTGGAGCTTGAACATCTTGAACAGTTGACTGATAAGGCATTAGAGCGTATTGCGCAGCAGCAATATACGGGTACTGGAAATAAGGGATTTGATAAGGCATTGGAGGGGGAGCTTGTTGAGCTTGCCCTCTTTGAGCAGAGACAACATTTATTTCACCCTCTTTCTTTTTGAATCCATTGAAGGGTTTCTTGACTGCAGACTGACTGCTAGAACCTCCTTAGATCTTTCCACTTTTCAGACCTTCTTCAATTCTCTCACCGACAATTACCAAATCAGAGAATCCGGCAGAAACATTACCAATCAACTTCTCATAGTATTGGCCTTGCAAAGTACCCATGAAGATGTCAATCAATTCACGATCAACAAGAGGTGGATGCACCCTTGCAGCTAGCTCTCTCAAGCGTTGCGTGTACTCCTTAAAGGATTCATTGTCCTTTTGAGCCATACTCTGAAGTTGAGTACGGTTTGGAGCAAGGTCAGTGTTGTACTTGTATTGCTTGACAAATGCATCAGCTAGATCATCCCAAGTGCGCACATTGCTACGCTCCAACTGCATATACCATTCGAGTGATGCCCCAAACAAGCTGTCTTGGAAGCAATGGATCATCAGCTTTTCATCTTTGGCATGGGCAGCCATCTTACGACAGTATATCCTTAGATGCATGTGGGGACAACTAAGGCCTTTGTACTTTGGGAATTCCTGTACTTTGAACTTGGGAGGAATGACAACATCTGGCACCAAGCACATTTCCAGAGCGTTCAGAGATTTTGAGTTGCGCCCCTCCATGACTCGGAGTTTCTCAGCTAGATCACGACACATCTTGATGGCTTCAGAATCCTGAGCAGAGGTAGGATTGACAATTGGGATAGCAACATGGTAGTTCTGAACTTCATCATACTGATCCACCAGATTTTCTTCGGCATGAGGAATAAGAACCTGAGTGACAACAGGTTGGGCTTGCGGAATAGCACGTTGAGAAATGGCTCCTTCAGCGGCAGGCGTAAAGTTCATTGGTATCCTATAATTGACAGGGTTAGGAATAGGAACTGAGAGCCTTGAGGGTGACCCTTGCACCGGCACAGTGTTGTTGGCAGCAACGGCTTCACGCAGTTCTTCTTCTCTTCTGGCCATCATGATGGCTTCAAGAATCTGATCAATCTTTCCCTTCATAGAGTCCATTTCTTCTCTAAAGGCAGCTTGTTCTTGCTGAATCTGCTCCATCGTTCTTCTTGTGTTAGCTCAAGTTGCGTACTGGTGTCGAGGAATCAGCTTGGTTTACTGGAGAAGGAAGGAAGTTGAAGTGAGATTCTGAGGTTGAAAATGCAATGCAAGATGCATAACAGATGCGATGCAATGCAATGACATAAGATACAATGCAAGATGCAAGATCCAGGATCGCAGAATCAAACAGCTTCAAATAGTTCTGAGGTTGTCCGAAGAAACGGGTTAAGAACCACAACTAGGATCAAGAGAACCCACAGGTAGGTTTCTAAAATGGGTAGGTGCCTAGAGTTATGGATATATTTCGAAAACATTATAACCATGACAAAGATTTGTCCGACTATAATATCCTCGAAATAATCTCGTCTAGGTGAGGTCTTCATTTCTTCCCCACGAGAAAGATTCCTCGGAGGCGCCCACTACACAACCATCGACAAATGGGTTCTAAATAGGGTTCTCAGAATCCTAGATCGAGGTCAAAAATATTACTGTCAGGAAGTAATACATTCGAGGGATCTCATCTGATTGGGGCGTTCGCATTAACTCACATAGAATTAACGCTACCAACCACCATGGGTAAATTGGGTTAATGGTCCTTGGGATCAACGACCCACCTCGAAGATATTACCGCCATGGTAAAGATTCACCACAACAATAATATCTCCAAGGGAATCTACTCCAAGCGGTGGTTTTCGCTTCAACTCACGTGGAAGAGACCACACAAGCCTGCACTACACAACCACCATCCTAATCCTAGGGTTTTTCTCGACTCGGGTGTAGAGCCATCTCACAAAGTTCCCAATATCAGAACAACCCAACAATGTTACAAAAGGTAACACAAATAAAGAATAGGAAAACAAGCAAATAAGCAAATGAATAAACGAGAAGAAAGTAAATAAACAAAGCTAAAGAACTAGCGATTCGAATCAAGATAGGCTTGACTCTCTCTTGCATGG
The DNA here is from genome assembly GCA_022829125.1 of Lathyrus tuberosus. Classification (NCBI taxonomy): domain Eukaryota; kingdom Viridiplantae; phylum Streptophyta; class Magnoliopsida; order Fabales; family Fabaceae; genus Lathyrus; species Lathyrus tuberosus. Next base: position 6,244,565 of record JALAZF010000298.1, on the reverse strand, counting down.
AGCAAATGTTTCCCCAGTAGAGTCGCCATCTGTCGCACCTCGAAAATTAATTGAAAATACGACCCTCGCGCGAAAGGCGCGGAAAACGGTTCGACAGAGTCGCCACCGAACTTTATTTATCCCAAAAAGAGGGAAAGGAAAATATCGAGAAAACCTTTAAGGGCGGATAAGAACATGGTCGTTGCAACCACATTCCGGGTTCGGGAGTCGGTTACGTGAGGGGAAGGTACGCGCACCCCCTCACGTCCGTTGTACTCAACGGGAACCTCTTGATTCGAATCGCAATACTCGTTAGCTAAGTTTGTTTGTTTTCTTCTCAAAAATAAATGCAAAAAGGTAGAGATAAGAGGGAAAAGATGCTAAGGGGAAATGGGGTGGTTTAAGGATAGGGTGCTCGGCAAGATCATCGCGACCTCGGGCCTACGTATGCTCATTCGGACGAGAATGAGGAATCAGAGCAATCGTAGTTTGACTACGGGGTTTGACGGAAAAAGATGGTAGTGTGGAAACGAGGAAAAAAGAAAAAGTGTGCTCGCCAAGATCATCGCAATCTTGTGCCTACGTATCTTTACTCGGACGAGAATAAAGAATCAGAGCGGTCGTAGTTCGTGGTACGCCCATGAAACAAAAGGTAGAGTTGGGCTGGTTTAGATGACGATCGCTTGAACTTAAGAAAGATTCCTCGGGCCCAAGTAATCGGGAGAGTGAGACAAAGCTTTGGCCCTCTCTCGTTTTCATCTAAGGTGGTTGAGTTTGCAAACGTTTGATGGTTTGAAAAGTGTTTTGGATGGTTAGACGAACGGTTGTCGAGTTGGATGTGTTTTAGAGGCGACAATTGCTCACACACGAGTAAGAGAACTTGCACCCAAACAATCAAAGGAAGATCAAAGACTTGAGCCCCCATTTTCACCTTGAAAGAGTTTCGATAGTTGTTAGTCGTTTTGAGGTTTGATTATGAAAGTCCGCTTGACGTGGGATCAAGGGTTTATTGTATGCGCTTGGTTATTTTGAAAAGGATTTGATTTGTTAAAAGAAGAGGCGTCAATTGCTCACACACGAGTAAGAAAACTCGCACCCAAATAATCGAAGGGAGATCAAAGACTTGAACCCCCATTTTTCACCTTAAAAGAGTTGCGATAGTTGTTAATTGTTTTTGAAGTTTGATTATGAAAACCCGCTTGACGTTGGATCAAGGGTTTATTGTATGAAAAGAGTTTGGTTTGAAAAAGAGTTTGGTTAGAGGTTGATTTGAAAATGGCTCGACGACGAATCGAGGATTAGTTTGAAAAGGTGTTTGTTTGAAAATGGGCTCGACGACGAATCGAGAATTTAGTTGAAAACGGGTGTGTTTGAAAATGGCTCGACAACGAATCGAGAATTAGTTTGAAAATGGGTTGCCTATGCTAGTCCCTAGGGGTGCTCCTAGTAAACAAACCACAATCAAGACTAAATGCATACATCGGAATGGGAGAGGGGTACATATAAATTACAAGGGATGACATGAAATAAATGGTCTCATTGTAAGGTAGCCCAAGAGAAAGCCGTGTGTGTGCGAGGTGTCCTAAACTAAACCTTAATCAAGCGTCGAGCAAGTGGATGATCATAACCAACAGTCCATCAATTATTGTTTTAGGGTTTTGATATGTTTAGTGTTTTTGATTAAGGTGAACAAATGAAAATGGTTAGATAGATAAATAAATATGAATATGGATAAGTATGAATATGATATGAACAATAATAATAATAATAAAGATAAAATGGACAAGAGATAGTATTGACATAAAATTAAAGTTGGTCTCGTCTTAATCGGAATTTAATCGAGAAGTCGATAATCAACGATTTTTAACTTTCATTGACCAAAATGAAAATAAAAGAAATATAAAGTGAAAATTAAGAAATTAAATCGAAAATATGAATACAAAGCATAAAGGTCTCACCTTTATCGAGATTTAATCGAGAAATCGAGAAATCGATCGATATTTAGTTTTCATGGACCCAAAATGAATAAAAATAATAAAAATGAAATAAAATAGAAAAGGTATAGGTAAAAGAATAAAGGTCTCACATTTATCGAGATTAAGTCGAGAAATTGACAAATCGTCGATGTTTGGTTTTCATTGACCCAAAAGGGAATAAAAATAAAATAATAAATTGAGATAAAAATAAATAGGTGGTAGGCCTCATATAAACCAAGATTTGGTACCGATTTTAAAGAATGACCCAATATCAAGATGTTTTTGATATCATTGGCCCAAAATAACAGAAATACAAATCGAAATGAAAATCAAGGTAGAAATGAAAAGATAAAATAAATCTAGACAAAATGATAACCAAAAAAATAAAAAATAAAAAAACAAAATAATGTTTAAAGATAATTAGCAAAATATCTAACGAAATATTTACAAAAATATTATCAAGAAATTTCTTTTTAATAAAATGATATTAACAAAGATTTTTTAACAAGATAATTTTAAAGAAAAAAAATAAAAGTTGAAAGAAATAATTAACAAAATCCTAAATCAAAATTTCTAATCTAAAAATTAAAAAACTCTAATAATAAAATTAACAATCCTAAGATTAAAATTCTGTTAAAATTAAAATACTAAACTTAAAATTAAAACTTAATAATCTAAAGATATTATATTAATCTTAAAATTTAAAAAGTACTAAGCCTAAAGTTAAAACATACAAAATCTAAAAATTACTAATACTAAGAAAAAAAACTTTTGTGATGAAATGGGTATAGCAATAAGGGCTGAAAATGGAAAGCCCAAGATAGAAACAGCAACAACAACCCGGGTCGGACCATTTGGGGCCCAAACCCGGTCTGATTGGAGCTTAAGGGAAGGGTTTCATACCCTGATGCTTCTCTCCCGACGGCACGCTCAAGAGAGAAAGAAAACGAAAAAAAGGTCCCTCACACACGTTCATCAAGATCAAACATGATACAACCTCACGAATCTTTCCCCGTCCGTGCTTCTCTCTCGATTCTCACCTACGAGCTTCTCTGTTTTTCGTTCTATCTCTCACTTTCTGCATCGACTTTCCTTCGATCTACTCTCTCTTGGTCCGTCTTTTCTCTCTCGCTCACTGATTTTCCCTCCTCGTCGATCCTTCTCTCTCTCTCTCTCTCTCTCGCGAATCCGCTTCCTTTGGTTGGTGGTCAGATGTGGAAATGAGGATGCTGAATTCTTCTTCTAAAAAAAACAGAGAAAAAGGTGCTTTGTTTGAAGGTTTGGGCTGAGTAGATTGAAGACGTTGGTGGTGGTTGTGAAAACTGAAGGAGGATGGTTTGCTTTGTTGATGAAGAAGGTTTGGAGATGTGAATCGGTTAGCCAAAAATATTTTGTGAAGGTATAAGTTCTTTTTTTCTTTCTGTTCTAATCCATCTCTTCTATTTTAAAACAAATCCCAACTTGTTCATTAAGTTTCTGATACCATTTTTTGTCTGATATTGTATGAGACATCACCCTCAGTGCAGGTTTGTGCAGCATGTTTGTCATTAGGTTGTCTTTGGCATATGGCTTTGGTGTTGTGTGAACAGAGTTACAAGTTGTCATTGAATTGTTGTTCTCCCTTGCAGGTCGGAGGTAGCAGGTTGTTGGTGTATCAAGAGCTGCTGCGCATCTTCTGTGGAGCCAGCATGTGAAGAGTCGTTTTTTGGATTTTTGTGTAGGTTCGTACGAAGCTGGTGGTCCATGGTCTTCTCTCTTTTTTTTTTGTACGTTTCTCTTGTAATAGGCTCATAAAAATGAAAGGAAGTGATGGACTTATTTTCTTGTAATGACATGGGTTTGTATTAATTTTGAATGAAATGAAGTTTATGAATTGTAATGGTGTTTTCGGTGTAATGGACTTTGAATAATCTTTGTGAGATAATTTATGGTAATGATTTTTTAGATGGAGAGTGTGTGATGAATGGATATTTAAATGAATTTTTGGATATTGGATAATGAATATAAAATGGAAAATGGAAATGGATAGTTATGGATTTAGAAAAAAATAGTTCATGGTCTCTAAAAAAATGGATTGGACTTTATTTTGGACATGAAGTGGATAGTTGGATAATTAAAAGGAATAAAAATAGTTATAGTGAAATTTGGAATTAAAAAGAGTTATAAAATATGGACATTGGGATTAAAATGGCTTTGGATCAAAATGGTTTATGAATATGGACTTTAGAAGTAGTATTGGACAAGGTGGAAATGGATATGAAAACTGAAATGGGTAACGGAATTGACAAAAAAAAGTAAGTAAAGACGAAAACGGTTTTGAAACGGATTGGATAGACTGCCCCTTAAGAAACCATAAATCAATCTCAGCCTTGATGAGCCAGTTATTAAATCTTCAATCATAGCCTGATGACTTGACCCACATACAAATGAATTGCCTTGACACAAACCCTAATTGAATCCTAGCCATTCCTTGCAGCAACTTGGAAACGCAACTGATTTTTTGGATTTTCTAAATAATGGTTAGTGGATGGAATGTGCAGATGAAAGCTATATACAGGTAGGACAAATTTGGGGTATGACAACAGTCATTCAATATTATGGTGATGATATGGTTATATTATATTGTATTTTAAACTTTGAACATAGTGCTCCTTCCGTTCCTTTTTAAATGTCACTTTTTTATTTTTTACACATACCAAGAAAGTTAATCAATATTGTTACTTTTCATATAATAATTATCCTTTTACCTATAATACCCTTAATTATTTATTATGTTCATTTTACTTTTTTTCTCTCTGTAATAATTATCTAAGGGTAATTTTGACAAAAATGCATTTAATACTACCTTGAACTTTGCAAGTGACAATTAAAAAGAAACAAAAAATTATTCTAAAAGTGACACTTATAAAGGAACGGAGGGAGTATTTAATTGTTACAGTATTAGATATGATGCTAATAATATTTCTTTAATATTTTATAGAAGAACAAAACTTGATTTTTAATAAAATCATCAAGACTGTGACAGAACAAAAAGGCGGGGTCTTCTTCTTGCATGGACATGGGGGAACCGGTAATACATTTATGTGGCAAACACTAGCAAGTCATTTGAGATCAAAGCAAAAAATAGTAATTACCGTTGCCTCGAGTGGTATCGCGACACTCTTGCTCCCTGGCGGGAGAACGACTCATTCGAAGTTTAAAATTCTCGTGCCAACTTTAGAAAATTCACTTTGCAATATTGAACCAAAAGATGATCTTGCTGAAATGCTTAGACAAATGCAATTGATAATTTGGGATGAGGCTTCGATGGTTCACAAGCATGCATTTACGGCTCTTGATAGAACACTTAGAGACATAATGGGTAAACATCCAAATTCTGAATCCATATTCGGGGGCAAAGTCATTGTTTTTGGAGGTGATTTCAGACAAATTCTCCCAGTTGTCCCAAGAGGAACCCGTTCTGATATTGTACACACTGCTTTAAATGACTCATACATTTGGAATGAATGCCAAGTACTTACACTTACAAAAAATATGAGACTTTGAAGTGGTAAAAATCTAACCGAATGCCTCGAAATTGAGCTTTTTTCAAAATGGTTGCTAAATCTTTTCCCTTTCCTCCTAATCCTTCATCACTGCATATTTTATGACATACATGGAAAGAAAATTATATTGTAACATTTCTTACAACTAAAACCTTTATACATGGTACATTTTTCATAACAAATACCAAATTTTGCTTTTTCCTTTCACATCTTTGATGTTTAACCCTTTCCTACCAACATTATGGGATGAGGGTTCATACAACTCAAAAGCATTCAGTTGTGGCGGTGCTATGCAAATAACTGCCCGGGAATCTTCGTTCATGCTTTTTTATTAATTACATCACCGCATTACAAACTTTTGAATAATTCAAAACCAATATGGAATTTTGTATATAAACATGATTACATATCACAAACATTACCTACTAATGCTTTTTCCTTTATGGTCTTTCATGCATAAACCTCTTATACCACCTTTTGACTTATCTGACACGACGAATTTCACACACTTCTGTGGCGGGGGTGATTTTTTCAGCTCCGGTTGCCTGCATTTTGATAAAAAAAATTACAATTTAGAACGTTCTAAGGTCTGTGTAATTTCATTCGTATGTTTTATTCACAAACTTTACAAATAATTAACATACGGGATATGTAAAACTAAATTCCAAATGCAGTGTGGTTGTTCATTGCTATGTAAAATTTACCTTTTTATGCTTTTTCCTTTAGCTTCCCGGATGATCCAACGATTTCTTACATCCTTCGAATTTGATGTTTCTCCAATTGTCCACTGATTGGTTACAACATGCTGTTTTTCATATACTGCATTCTTTTCCAGACTGCATTTCAATGTTAAACATTACTAACAAACCCATTCATTAGAAATTAAACTATTCTGCCAAACTGTAATGTTCAATCGCTATAGCCAATTATCACTAAAAAAACACATATAATTTCATCATTCAACTTAGTTTTATGTAATATGCAAACATCCAAAGACGCTTACAACAACTAAATAGTTTCGGAAAAATTGAAAATCATCTTAGGACTGCTTATACGACAATCAACAGCTACACGGATGACAAATAACATACAATACATTGCATGCAATGATATTTTCAACTGGAATACTTGTTTTTACTTTTCTCTTCACCCCTAACAACTTTCGAACTTTCAACTACACTTTGCAACCCAGACGTCCCTCCAGCGTTCAAAGGCTTTGCATGTCGAATTTTCCGTTTCTGATTCTTCATCTTTCGACCGTCACGGTTATTATCACTGATACCAGCTTTAACTTCATCAACCAATGCTTTAATGGTGGATTCAATAAACTCTGGGTCAAACTCGGAATCAAACGAAGACCTGGTAAATTTGCAACAGATCTATCATCACCATCAATCACTTACAAACAAAATGTGGAAAACGATTGTGGGAAGAAAAAACATCATTACCCGCTTGACACATATACAGGTCACTGCAACATTCTTCTTCTTCAACCCTCCTTCGTTTTCAGTTTCTCTCACTAAGTTTGTTTGTACAATTTTAACCTATTCTCTTTTAATGACTCATTTTTGGGCCAAAGATTCTATATGACAACACTTACACAAAATGAATCCCTTTTCCTCTTTTAATAAATCCCACATTTTTATGGAATTGTTATTTAATTTTTTCATTTTATCAATTCACTTATTATTTTCCATTTCTTTACAAAAAATATTTTTTTTTTTAATTTTATTCATTCTAAGTCTAATTTTATATTATTATTATCATTAATATTTTTTTTTATTATTTTTTCTAACTATATTAGATTCTTTTAATATATTTTAATAATTAATTTAATTCCGTCTCTGTTAATCAATTTTTTTTTTATAATTTGACAATTTTTTTCTTCAATTTAATAATCAATTACGCATCTATTGCATTAAATACTCAAACATACGTGTCCGTGCGAATGCACGAGTTAGTTACTAGTTAGATACTTAAAATTAAAACTTTAATGAACTATATCTTAATCAACAAAAATAGATTTATGAAATCTAAAAAATGAGAATAATTAATTATGGAATTAAAATAGTTTAATAAACAAGTTAAAGATGAATTAAGCAAAATAAAATAAAAAAGCAAACTTCATGAGTTTTCTTCGTTGAGAAGACGCAAAGTCTAGCTTTCTAATTGGCCGAACAACATCATCGATTGCAATTTTTATTATGCAATAAAAAGACGAAAAAACTGAACCAACAAAACGAAGCAAAGTAAAGAAACTGAAAAACAGTGAAAACAATCGCACTGTAGTTCACGCGCCTCTACACAACCATTTCCATTTTCGTCAAACCCAAACCCCAACTTCCGCCACCGATCCCGGAGCAATCGCCACCACGTTAAGGCGACTCCACTCTCCGGAAACCGGTAACTTCTCTCTTTCTCTCACACACACAGGCACACAAAATCACCGTGCACAAACTTTTTCGTGAATCTTAGTTTTTTGATGTTCCTGTTGTTGGATCCCATTTCCTTCGATTTTCGAATTCACCATACGATGTGAGATCTGATTAACACTTCTATCTTCTTCGCATGAATTTTTCTGATCAATTTCTCCTTCGATTTTGAAAGGCTTAAAAATAATCGTCATTGTTATTTAGAAGGGAATAGATGTTAATTTTCGAACCTGCGAGGTTATAACTACAATTATTTGCTTTGAGGTTGAACTATTATGATGATTGGTGCTTGTTTTCAACTTTCCATGTTTTCATTTCATCTATTGCATTTTGCATTGACATTATGGAAAATTTTGAAGAAAAGAAATATTACCCAATTTGTTGTTTGTAGACCGTTGAGTATTAGAGTGGTGTGTTTTGATCAATTTGGAATCAATAGAAAAACTTACAGATATGTTTTAACCACTGGAATCTGAATAGATTTGTAATACCTTCGAGTTGGTTCTTCTAGAATTTTTTTATCTCATTTACTTTGGTTAAGATGTTGTAGTATGATCTTCTTAACTGTCTGATCATAGTATTTAATCTCTTATAATATATTAACCAACTTTGTTTCTTTGATTATTTGTTCCAGTGAAAGCAAGCCTTTGAAGATTTGAATTTTTGGTTTAAAATGGTTTCCTTTGAGATGAATGATCGCAAGAGTAAGTGAGATCTAATTTACTTTTGTTTCTGTTTATACTGGCAATGATATTATCATATGATTTTCTCTTCTATGCTATGTAGCACCGACATCTCTGAAAAAAGGCGTGTCCGTGTCTCTTCTATGATATGTAGCACCGACACCTTTGAAAAAAGGCGTGTCCGTGTCTGTGTCCGTGCTTCATAGTTTCTATGTTATCTCATGTGCTCATATGTTAGGGTAGATTATTTTGTTAGAGAATTTACAATTGCTCCTAAAATAAATTATTCGCAAATTCAATTTTGACGGGGCCGTGTTTTATCTGTAATTGTAATTTATAATTCTAATATATGTGTTTGCAATTGAAACATGAACAGAGATAGGGTTGGGATTAACAGGCTTTGGAATATTTTTCTCATTCCTTGGTGTTATATTTTTCTTCGACAAGGGTTTGCTAGCAATGGGAAATGTAAGTTTTGTGTTATGACAATTGATAAGTTTCTTACTTAACTTTTTATCTTCTGCTTGTGTGATTTTGTTTAATAAGAGCTTCTATAATGTTCTTTGTTTTGTCTCTTAAATCAGATCCTCTTTGTTTCTGGAGTATCTCTGACCATTGGACTGAAATCCACCATGCAATTCTTCATGAAACGTAGTAATTTCAAGGTAAATGAATTATTCGTTTACCGCCTCTTTTGTTTTGTGTTTCATTTGGTCTGCTTTTCATTCATGTTAAATTTTCCCCTTCAACTTATCATTTTGTGGTTGTGTAGGGGACAGTTTCATTTGGTGTAGGATTCTTGATTCTTATAATAGGATGGCCTATTTTGGGCATGATTGTGGAATCTTATGGGTTCCTTGTGCTCTTCAGGTTTTGTTGAAATTTAACAAAATTATTTTATCAATTATTTACATACCTAAAGGCTAATGGTGGGATTATATTTTGCAGTGGATTCTGGCCTACACTCTCTGTTTTCTTGCAGAAGATTCCTGTTCTTGGTTGGATTGTTCAACAGCCATATATTCGATCGGTAAGCAATTCAGCTAAATTGTTTTCTTATTTTTCATACAAGTATTCGTACATGCATTTTATTATTGCTATTCATGTAATATTTTACATTTATGACAGTATGCATGTTACCGTTATACCATATAATTAGTGATGTTCTTGGAAGTAAGAATCTATAGCAACTGACACTGACTGTGGGGGATCTTATTTTTCGTTGGTACATGTCTTAAAGAATAGTTAGTTCAGTTATTCTGTCCAGGGATCATTGAATGACTGAAATATCTCAAGATGATGTAGATATTTCTTCAGCTTTTTTGTTATCAAATATCTGCAATTGCGGCGCTATGGCGGATATACATGGCGGTTTTTGGGCTCGCCGCAATGGTAAATATTGGCAAACGTTGCGGGGGTTTCCGCTATAACGGCGCCACAAAGCGTCTGGTATGGTGAGATTTTGGCTCTCTGCCATGGACCGCCATCCACCATGGACAACACTGGGCCTTTTTGCTAGATGTTGATTTCTCTATGCATTCATTTGCTTAACATGCTGGAATTATCAAACTGAGCATATTTTCTGGACATGCAGTTGTTTGATCGCTATAAAGGCAAACGAGTGCCTGTGTAACACCTGGATCTATGGAAACATTATGTAGCTGCTCGTGAATGCCTATGTAAGTCCATGTAAAGAAATTACTTGATACAGACACCTAGCTCCAAATTGCTTTCTCATTTTGATGGTAGAAAATTGTCATGATAGTCCTCTTAATCAAAAGATGGAAAAGAAAAAGGTTTTGGTTTTCATTTTGCAACTCATTGCTTAGTCCCTTTTCATCTCATTTGTCGTCGAACATTGAGTTGTCAGTTTTGGAAGTTCTCCCACATTACTATTCTAATACCTTTGAAAATGATCTGTTCCTGGGATGTATCATGGTGTCATTTATTTTCTATATGTCAATGGAATATGACAATTTTAAACGATTTAGCAAATGGAGTTAGTGCAGCAATATAGGACATTATTTTTTAAATCATTTGAAGTGTACTCTTCAGGTGTGAGTTGGAATTGGTTGCGACATTAAATTCTTTGAAATATATATCTCCCTTTTGATTCTTGTCTATCTAGTATCTATCAGATTCTTCGCTTAATTTAGAAACTGTGATTACTCCTTCACAAATGTTATGTCTGTTTTGATTAGAAGTTTGTTGGGATTCCATACTTGTTGCTTTAAAGTAATTGAACTATTACACATGAAATCCTTGTTAAGTTGACAAGATGTCAATTAGAGATTGGTAGTTTTCAGCCGAAAATTGCATCCCAGTTCTTTTGATCAATTATCAATGAAATCCAGTCATTCCAGTGCTCAGCCTGAACGGAATTTAGTGTAGTTTCCTTGAATAAATTTCAACTTATAATAATCTCTGAAGAGATTATGAGCTAAATCATCAGTAGGCTTTCAATATAGGTTTCAGTGACAACACCTCCCCTATATCAACTAATAATGTTATTTGCACTTATCCGAAGCATCGACCAGCAGTCAAAAAGAAGAAGAGTAACACTTAATTCCAATTTACTTAAAATGGTGAAAAGGACAGTTTTTAAAGATATTTAGTGCATGGTTCCTATGGTGGTACCATATAGAAATTTATCATATGCTGACATAACTTGAGATTGACAAGACCATTTATTAAATTAATTCTCATCTCTCTTGTAAACATCTTTTTTCTAAGAAATTGGAAATTACGCAAAATTTAGCAACATTATTTTTTCAAGCCTACAAAATCTCATACAAGTTTTATTTAATTGAAAATGGATTTTCTAGCTTCTCCATTCACCAGTCCCACTACATTAATCACCATTCTATTGCTAGAATGTTACAACTCAATTCAACATAACTAATAAAAAAAGCAAACAATTAAGGAACACAATGGAACAATAGTAGTAGTTTTGTCAACAAGACAAAAAATAGTAACAAGTTGTTACTGATGCAAAATACTTAACGTCACCTAATAAATATAAAGAACATATAAAGCTTCAAATTAATATGAATAATGTAAAATTTAATAAACAATCTAGTCTAGATGGAACCGCTTCTGGATTTTGGCATTGCAGTTGCCCTTCAATTTCAACACAATATTGATCAGATTCTGTTGTTGGAGCATCTTTCACCAGTGAGTTAATCCGAGTTTCCTAGCTCAATAAAACATTTTCTCATCAACATTTGGTGCAGCAGCCATTTTTGAAGTGCTACTTCAGTTTTGAAAGCCGGATGAATAAGATTTTCTCATTTTATTCAGCTCATCGGCTTTGATGAGCCAGTCTAATTTACCATCTGGGGAGCCCCAACCAGGGAAGGTGGTAGAAGGCTCCATAGCAACTGAAGAAGCAGAAGGAAGCTCGGAATTAACGCTGGCTATGCTCTGATTCCGCTTTGAAAAGGCATCATATTTTGGATACACAGATAGATCAACCCTAAATTGTGGTGATCCAATCACATTTGAATTCATAAGGTCAGCAGGATAGCCCCAAAGTTGCTGGTTCATATTCTGATGCGTTTGCATTGCTGTTAGAGATGGTATCTTTGACCTGAAAATGCCTTCAAAGTTGGTAGGATTCACTCCTGCGAGCCAATTTGAAGGGGGTGAATGACTTGGCATCTCTTCAATCATTAGCTTTCAGTTAAAGAAATTTTCAAGTTCTTGAATTTCAGTATTATCTCTAGCATTCAGTGCAGTTTTCAAACTGCTTCTTGGCATCTGAAATGTAGGGACTGCAGCCTGAGTCTGCCACTCAGATCCAGCAGCATGCCATGATGTTACAGATGGAGTCAAAGGCCCGACTTTCTCCGGTTTCCGCAACCGTAATCATTTGTCACTCCATCCATAAACCTCTTTTTCAATAGCGGTTTCCATGCAGATTGTAAAGCAGACACAGAGCTCACTGTGAAAGGGTAAAATGAAGAAGCACTAGATGAATCTGAAGTGGGTAAAGGCAAAGCAGAACCTGTAGAAGCAAACAACAGGCGAAGCTCCTCAGGTTTGTGAGCAAAGAAACAAACTCTTCTGGTGCATCCAGCCTCGTCCTTGCAAGGATGAAGCCAGCATTCAAAAATACCATGGGCATATTCACAAGTATCCCCTTTGTTGCATGATCCGTTCTGAAACTCGGGACAAGGGAAACAGGTGTAGTTATATTTCTTTGGATCACGGCGCCTTGCAGTTTCCCCTGGATGAACAAAGGGACATTCCATCCATTCATGAGGATAAACCCTTGAACAAGGTTTCACTTTGAAAGAAAACATCCTAAATTCATCTGTACTATAGATCTCGTTATTTATGTCAGGTAGGGATATATCCGTGGGATAATATTTCTTCTTGATTTATCATTCAAATTTAATGGTTTTTTTTAATAGGTTTAATGGTAGTGCACTGTCAGTGTAAGAGAGTTTTACACATGCAACTAATCAAAATGTTTACAATTGTCATGTAATATCAATATTTTTAAAATAAAAATATGTTTTATTCTGATATATGGTTGTGATTGGTTGACAGTGTAAAATATTTTACACTGTCAGTGCATTTCTTTTTTTCTCTTTAATATTTAAATTAAATTATAAAAAATTGAATTTAATATTATTATTATTGATCGTACCTGGATTAGACAGTATCTGGTGGCCAACAACGTCGTCTGAACTTCAACTCCGGTGAGGTTGAAAGGCGGGGGGGGGAGTAATGACTTAAAGGCCAACAAGCATATCGGGGAAGTATTGATCGCGTGACCGCGATGAGGGGAACTTGTTTGAGATCCACTGGCCGTATCGTCGGGGAGCCAAATGTTCGTTGGGTAGAAATCGACGAGCAGACTCGAGTGTGGAAGTTCGCGGATGGTCAACTCAGCGGGGATGCGAGAAGTTTGAACTTGAGTGTCGAAGCAAATGGAGAGACGCGTGTTGGGGAGCGAACGATCGCATGTATGCCACGTGTCAGACGCTATCATTGCCTAGGGGTGACTAGGCTAGGGTAGTGTACTCTAGTAGTCTAAAACCCTTCGAATTCCGTGAGGATCCTATAAATAGGTCCCACCTCGTTTCATTTGCGCCGTTTGCTCTTTTCCTCTCAGACTCTCCCTCTATTCTTCTCCGTTTTTCCGCCGCTGCCTTCAATCGTTCTCCACCGACGATCGCCGTGCCGGAACCCTAAAAAGCGTATTTCAAGTAAGTTTCTTTTTTTTCTCCTTTCGTCTGCATTTGTAGGGTGAATCTTATGGTGAACTGATGAAGTTCCCATGGAAATCACGAAATATCCGGCGAAAACGGCGGAATTTCATAGTTTATCTCGGGGATTTGGGTCGAATACCCCGGAGTCCCGCCCAATTTCACTCCCAGCGGACCCGAGGATGGTCGCGGGTTCGCGTTCCCCGACGTTCCCTCTTCGCCCATTCACTTGATCAGCGGTGGAAGGGGTGGATTTGATATGGGTCATCGAATTCACCATTTCCTTCTGCTTTTCAGGTAAATGGACGTATTGCCCGTGGCTGAGGGATCTTTGGACGTCGACGACCAACCCGACTCGCCAATGGCGCCAATCGCTAGGGTCGAGGAACATCCCCTCGAGGAGTGGGTCAGCGATGAGCCGTTGAACATTGCTTCCCATTTTGTTGACGAGGACGAGGACACTATTTTTTGCACAGTCGAGCACCAACTGGTGGGTTCCTCAAAGTCGTGGAAGGTGTTCCGACCTTAAGCACACCATCGCATATGCTCGACGTACCGAGGGATGAGGTTCCCTCTTTACGAGTTCATGTTCGACAAGGCGGGGGTGGCGTCTGCCCTTTACAGATTTTCAACAGGTGGTATTCGTTTGGTTGCGCCTGGCGCCTTCGCAGCTCCACCCCAACTCCCTCGCTTTCATCCGAGCTTTCGAGCTTGCCTGCAAATATCTCCGAATCGGGGCAACCGTGCCTCTCTTCTTTCGCATCTTCCACCTCCAGCGGCAGGCCTCCGAGGGCAGACACGGCTGGGTGTCTTTCAAACAAACGAGTGGTCTCTTCCATACCTACTTGGATTCCGTTCGTGACTTTAAACACCAGTATTATATCGTGAGGCCGGTCACTCTTGAAGCTGTGAATTCGGTGGATTACCGAGTTTCCCGTGAAGCGAACGGGCGAACGGAGGAGGTCCTCGAGCCAAGATTCCCCTTGTTCTGGACGGAAGAACACTTCAAAAAGGGGGCGGACAACTACAAAGTCAGTCCTGGCCGTTTGGACGAGGGGGATCGCCTGGCTTATGAGAGAATAGTCGCTTTCGTTAACGGGTTTAATAAAGCCAAGTTCGTGGCGCCGAACGGGGACTTCCTTTTGGGCGACGATGGAGAGATCTTAACGAAGCGTCGTTCGATCAACACCAGGGCTTTCCTCGAGACGTTTTCTGACGAGGCTCTCGAGCTGTTAGGTGAAGTGGCCTCCTCGACCTGCCTTTCCCTTCGTCTTTCTTTTCGAATTACTTACCTCTTTGTTTTCTGTGCAGGTAAGATGTCGTCTGCTGAGGAGCGCCTCAAAAAGTTGAAGGCTAACAGCGCTACGAAGAAGGGAGGCAAAATCCGTCTCGAGCAGATCCGCGCCCAAGAACCCGTTCCCACTCAGACAACCGGGGGTTCTTATGGCTCTCACCAGGATAGTGATTCTCCCAGGCCCCAGGTGCGGACACAGTGGCCATCGACCTTACTGAGAGCGAGGGTCCCCCTGCTGTAAAATTCGTGCTCCCGCCTTGTCACTCGATGCCAAGCTTTTTCATGGGGAATAATTCCCTTTGTGTGGGTGCCCCCGAAGCTCAGGCCATCTTAGGCGTCGACAAGGTCTCTCGGAGAAAGGCGCTGGTGGAGGATGTGTCCGCTGTGATGCGGGTTTGTGCGGCTGCCCTGGTTCTGAACGACGAGGCGTGCCCGGAAGTCGAACTGAACAGGTTGCGCGAGAGTTTCCAGTCTATCTCAGCCGAAATGGAGAAGGTGGGCAAGGAGCTGGCCGACTGCAAAAGCCAGAACCAGGCCTAAGTCGAGCTTCAAGGGAAGTTGGAGGAAAAGTTGGAGAATGTTGAGGAAGAGCGGAGACGTCTCATCGGGATTGAAGAGGAGAGGGATCGTCTCTTGGCGAGGAATGCCGAGTTGGAGGAGGCTGTCTGCCCCGCTGATGAGGAAACCGAGGAAGATAGGTTGCTGACCTCGCGGGCAGCGCTCATAGCGAAGCTCCGGCAATCCGAGGAAGACAACCTCGAAGCGGCCGACATAGGATTCAGAAACGCCGTGCAGCAGCTTCGGGTTCTCAACCCCGACCTCACAACCGAAGGGATTGACCCCGACTCCGAGGTGGTCGACGGTCAAATCGTGCAGCCGATGCGGGTGGACGAGGTTCATGAACGCGAGGAGCCCGAAGGGACTGTCGCCGAGTAGGTTTTTCTTCTTTGTTTTGTTCGGCGTGCGAGCCGTTTTATTTATTTTTCAATACGTATGCCCGGCCTGCGTGCCAGGGGCTTTTGATACTTGTTTGTAATATTTGTACAATGGGCTTCTGCCCGCTTCAATGCATTTTTGCTTATCTGCTCGTGTGCTGTTTGTATGGTTTATCCTGTGTGTGATGTTATAGCATTTGTTATACTTTGCTTTTGTCTAAGTAATAAAGACTTCGGGATTTGCTCGACCTTGATAGTCTCTGACCGCGTGGAGAGTTGGTCGGGTGGTCGGAGACGTATTCCGACCTTCAACGAGGCTAAGAGCTCGGTCGAGGTCTTAGCTTCGTGGCGTGAACTTCCCATCGCGAGCTGGGTGTTCTGCCTAATTGGTACAACGCGGCGGAGCTCGGTCGAGGTATCCCCGTCGGATCAAAAGTCCTCGCGCACACAAAACGCGGTCTTCGACCATCGTGTTCGGTATAGGGGTGTCGCGCTCGTACCTTAGTGCGTCCCCGTAATCGCGATGTTCGTGAGTCGCGGGCAGTGCTTAACTGTAGTATTGTTTGAGCTTCTCAGCGTTCCATGGTCGAGCAAGTTCTTTCCCGTGCAGATTTTCGAGGAAATAGGCTCTTGTCCCCGTTTTCGCGCGGACGCGGTACGAGCCCTCCTAGTTCGCGGCGAGTTTGCCCTCTCGCGAGTCTTTCTGGTTCCTTCGTAGGACGAGGGTGCCCACCTGAAAATCACGTTTGAGAACTTTGTCGTTATAACGCAGTGTTATTTTCTGTTTTAGTGAAGCTTCTAGAAGAGAAGCGCCCGAACGTGTCTCCTCGACGAAATCGAGTTCTTCCCTTAGGGCTTCGTTGTTCGCGTCCCCGTCGAGGGGGTTTCCGTCCTCCTCGAGGGCTCCCTGATTTCCACGGGGATCACCGCTTCCGTTCCGTAGGTCAAACGAAAGGGGGTCTCCCCGGTCGTGGAATGTGGGGTCGTTCGGTAAGCCTAGAGAACGCTGTGTAGCTCCTCGACCCACCGTTGTTTGGCGTCGCCTAATCGACGTTTCAGTCCTCGTAGGATTACTCTATTTGCCGCCTCAGCCTGTCCGTTCGTTTGAGGGTACTCGACCGACGTGAAGTGCTGCTTCGTGCCTAGTTTGGAGACGAAGTCTTGGAAGTTCTTGTTGGTGAACTGTGTTCCGTTGTCGGTGACAATAGCTTGAGGCACGCCGAATCGGGCGAGGACGTTCCTTTTGTAGAAACGCAGTATGTTGAAGGCCGTGATTTTGGCCAATGCTTCCGCCTCAATCCACTTCGTGAAGTAGTCCACCCCGACGATGAGGTATTTGTTTTGATACGACCCCTGGACGAAAGGTCCGAGGATATCTATCCCCCACCACGCAAACGGCCACGGGGAGGACAGTGTTTTGAGTTCGTTGGGAGGAGCAAGGTACATGTCCCCGTGCCGTTGGCATCTATCGCACTTCTTGACGTGTTCCCTGGCGTCCTGTTGCATGGTGGGCCAGTAATACCCTGCTCGAAGCGCCTTACGGGCTAACGATCGCCCGCCGAGGTACTGTGCATTGATTCCTTCGTGGATTTCCTGGAGGATGTCGGGAACCTTAGTCTCCTCGACGCACCTGAGGAGGGGGATAGAGAACCCTCGCCGGTATAGTTTATCCTCGACTATCGTGTATGAGCATGCCCGCCGCTTGACCATTCCGCTTCCTTGGGATTTTCGGGCAGTTTGCCCGTCGTGAGGTACTCGTACACGGGGTCATCCAGTAATTGCTGTCACCAATGGCGTTTACGTCCGTCACTAGAGTGGGTTTGTCGATGCTCGGCCGGGAAAGCACTTCTTGTATGACGGATTTGTTCCCGCCTTTCTTCTTTGTGCTTGCCAATTTGGACAAGACATCTGCTCGGGCGTTGTGGTCGCGGGGGATGTGAGTTACTTCCGCGGAGGTGAACTTTTTCATCTTTTCTTTCACCAAGGCCAAGTATTCTATGAGGTTGTCGTTCTTGGCCTGGAACTCTCCCCAGACTTGCGAGGCCACGAGCTGGGAGTCGATGAAGAGTTTGACCTCCTTGGCGCCTAGGTCCTCGGCCAACCGAAGTCCGGCGAGGAAGGCCTCGTACTCCGCTTGGTTGTTTGATGTCGGGAAGGATAGTTCGAGGGATACCTCGATTAGGATGCCTTCCTCATTTTCGAGGATGATGCCCGCCCCGCTTCCCTTCGGGCTGGATGCTCCGTCGACATAGATCGTCCATTTCTGGGATCCGTTGGTCGAAGGTTCCGGGACGGTCATCTCCGCTACAAAGTCGGCCAATACCTGAGCCTTCAGGGCTTTCCTCCATTCGTATTGGATGTCAAACTCGGCGAGTTCGAGCGACCACCTGAGCATCCTCCCCGCCATGTTCGGTCGTCCAAGGAGCTGCCTTATAGGCTGTTCGGTCCTTACGACGACAGTGTGGGCAAGGAAGTAGTGGCGTAGCCTCCTGGCCGCGGTGACGAGGGCCAGGGCGACTTTCTCTATCTGCTGATACCTGAGCTCGGGGCCTTGGAGGGCTTTGCTCGTGAAGTAAATTGGTTTCTGCCCATCCAGGGTTTCCCGAATGAGGACGGCGCTGACTGTTTCACTCGTGATTGCAAGATACAAAAAAAGTGTCTCCCCGCCCTCAGGCCGTGAGAGGACCGGGGATTGCGATATGACTTGTCTTAGGTGGAGGAGCGCCTGCTCGCATTCTTCGCTCCATTCAAACTCCGCTTTTTGTCGAAGAAGTTTGAAAAATGGGAGTGCGTATTGTGCAGACTTGGCGACGAAGCGGGAGAGAGCGGTGAGCATCCCGTTCAATGATTGGATCGATTTCTTTGAGTCCGGAGTAGGGATCTCGGAAAAAGCCCTACACTTGTCGGGGTTGGCTTCGATTCCTCGCTCTGTGAGGTAAAAGCCGAGGAACTTACCTGCCCGAACGCCGAAGGTACATTTGTTGGGATTGAACCTCATGCGGCACCTCCTCGCTGTGTCGAACACCTTCTTGAGGTGCGCGGCATGGTCGACTTCTTCCGCTGATTTGACGATCATGTCGTCCATGTAGACCTCGAGTATGTCGCCGATTTCAGCCCGGAAAACCTTATTCATCATCTGTTGGTAGGTCGCACCGGCGTTCTTCAGGCCGAAGGGCATCACGTTGTAATAGTAGTTGCCCGACGCGGTCATGAAAGCTGTGTGCTGTTTGTCGACCTTGTGCATGGGAATTTGGTTGTATCCCGAGTAAGGGTCCATGAAGGATAGTAGTTTGTAACCGGCAGAATTGTCGACCAGTTGGTCGATGTTAGGCAAAGGGTAGCAGTCTTTCGAACAAGCCCGGTTAAGATCAGTATATTCAACGCACATCCTCCATTTTCCATTATTCTTTTTTACAAGTACAACGTTGGACAGCCAGGTTGTGTACCTGGCCTCCGAAATAAAATTCGCCTCTAGGAGGTCTTTTACAGCTTTTTCAGCAGCCTCCGCCTTTTCGGGAGACTGCCTACGTCTACGTTGAGCTATGGCCCTAGCGGCCGAATCTACTGCGAGCTGATGGCAAGCCACCTCGAGGTCGAGGCCAGGCATCTCGGAGGCGCTCCATGCAAAGAGATCAGCGTTCTCCCTTAGACATGCCTTCAGCTGCTCCTTCGTCAGGTCGGGGATTCCGGTGCCAATCTTCACGTTACGGTCTGGATCGTCCTCGAGTACCACGAGCTCAAAGTCTCCGTCGGGGATGGGGCGCTTGGGTGGAGAGGCCGCCCGTTGTTTTTTGCCTGGAGGTCGAGGTCTTCTGTCCCGTCTTCATCGGGTTCGCCCGGGAACCTGCTGTCGAGTTCGGCCGCGTTGACGCGTGGGAGAGGTACCTGTTCGGCGTCCGGGGGTGGCTTGGCCACGATCTTGGGTTTGGTGCCGATGGAACTCATGCCTTTGACAGCGGCGTCGAAGCATCATGGCCGCGTCTATGTCCCCGTGCATCGTCACTACTCGTCCCCTGGCCGTGTAGTACTTCATTTTGAGGTGGACTATTGATGGCACCGCCGTAAGCTCGGCCAGGGTTGTCCTCCCGAGGATGCAGTTGTAAAGGGATGTGCATTCGACCACCAGGAAACGGATCTTCACTTGTCGGGCAGTGTCTTCGGCCCCGAATGTAACCATCAGCTCAACGTAATCCCATGGTCTGGTGGTGGTTCCGTTGAACCCCTGCAGATCTGAACCGACGTACGGGGTCAGATGTCTCTCGTCGAGCTGAAGGGTCCCGAACAAATGGATATACATGATGTCGACCGAACTTCCCTGGTCGACGAGGATCCTTCGAACGTCAAAGTTTGCCATCTGCGCCCTGACCAGGAGGGGAATAGTGGCGTTTGGCGCTCCCCAAGGGAGTTCCTCGAGGTAGAAGGTGATAGGGTTGGAGTTCCCCCACACTTTCTTGAGAATGGTTGTCTTCGCCGACGTTGCGGATTCCAGCTCATCAAATTTCCGCTTGATCGATCCGACGGACAGCTTCTCGGGACCACCCCCGGAGATGACCATCGCTTTGGGGAAACTTTCCCAAGTGCTACGGGCAGTGACAGGGTCCTCTTGGGGGAAGGTCGCCCACATGTTGTGAATTGCTTCTTGGCCCTCAATGATTGCGGGGACGAAGAAGTCCTCGGGTCGAGTGACGCTGAGGGCGACCTGAAGCAGACTCTCGTAGGGAGGGGGCGTCGTCTCCTCGACGTTCTGGGCTTCCCGGGAGCTGAGACGAGGAGTATCATTCTTCTGGGCGTATTTCTTTAGGTGCCCTTCCTTGATCAGAATTTCAATCGCATCTTTGAGATGGATGCAGTCTTCTGTGACATGCCGTGGCTCCGGTGGAACCTACAGTATTTTGACTTGTCAACGTTTTATTTGGGGGCAGTGGGCTTCGGAAAGCGGACTCCTCCTTTCACAAATTCTGAGTTCTGGCACTCAGAGAGGATTCACGCGCGGGGAGCGTTGAGTGGGGTGTATTCAGTGAACCGGCCAGCTGGTCCGCGTGGTTCACGAGGTTCACGGGGGCGATTATCTCTCTTTCTTTCTCCTCATCGTCGGGGAGGAGAGTCTTCTTCTTTGTGGCCGCGGGGGCCTTCTTTGCGTCTCGATTCAAGGGCGACCTGCATTGCCTCCGACTCCTCGAGCTCGATGTACGACTGAGCCCGTTGGAGGAGATCCTCCAGACGGCAGGGTCTGCGGAGGCCCACGGACTTGGCAAAGTCAGATCCAAAACGTAGCCCGTGGATGATTAAATACTTCTTCATGTCGTCGGTCGCATGGACCTCGACAGCTTCTCTGTTGAATATCTCAATGTAGTTCCGGAGAGATTCGTTCTTCCCCTGGAAGATGCTTTCTAGGGCAACTTCCGTCTTCGGGTGTCGACGAGATGCAGTAAAGTGTTTGGTGAAGCGTTGTCTTAGTTGCTTCCAGGATGTGATCGACCCGGGTGCCAGACCCTTGTACCAAGTCATGGCGCCCTTCCGCAAGGTGGTGGGGAAAAGCCTGCACTTGATGGCTCCCCTGACGTTTCTGAAGTCGAGCATGGCTTCGAAACTTTCGACGTGGTCGTCGGGGTCGGCCAGGCCGTCGTAGTTCCCCAGTTGCGGAGGTTTCTCCATGCCCGCAGGAATTGGGGCGTTCATGATCTCCCATGACAGAGGGGTCCTCTGGTCGTCGTCGTCACTTCCTTTCCGGGACCTCGAAGGGGATCGCTGATGCCGTGGAGGGGAATTCCTCGAACGGTTCCTCGACCTCTCCTCGGTCTGTTTGGACTTCTTGGTAGTGGTGGAGACCCTGGGTTCCTTTCGAGGCGGGGAACGAGGGCGTTTCTGGGAGATCGTCGGCTGGGGACGCTCAAGACGTGGACGACGGCCCTCGCGCACCGGCGAGGGGGTTCGAGATTCTTCGAATGGGGTCCTCCGCGGGGAAGGAAAGCGGCGAGGTGACGGTGGACGACGATGTCTTCGCGGGGAGGATCGACGTGCACGCCCTTGCTCCAGTGCTTCAATTCTGGTATTCTGGTGTGCGATCAGCTGATTGGTCTGATTGATCAAGGTAAATAGGGCCACGGTGCTCGCATATGCAATGGGCGGAGGAGCAACTGGCTGAAAAATGGCTTGCTGATCGTCTTGGTGGGCGGCGTTGTAAGCCGCGTCTTGGGAGTCCGGGGAGGCAGTCTGCCCGTCTCTTACGTCGCCTTCATCGCCGTTGAGGATAACGGCGTCCTCGTGGTGGTTTCCGTTCTCGAGTTGTGCGAGGACGGTGTCCAGAGCTTTGTTAGCGGACGGATTGGCCATGCTGGTGATGAATGAGAGGATTGCTTTGGTTTATCGAAGGAAAAGCGGGGAAGCAAGGGTTCCCACTGACGGCGCCACTGATCGTACCTGGATCAGACAGTATCTGGTGGCCAACAACGTCGTCTGGACTTCAGCTCCGGTGAGGTTGAAAGACGGCGCGGGGGGGGGGGGGGGGGGGGGGAGTGTACCTGCAAGGTACTCCGACGCTCAAGTAAGGCAAGGGTCACAAGTAAAGCAAGTACAAGGTTAGAGTAAGAAAGTGTGTGTGTAACCTGACCCTCTCAAGTGAGAGGGTATTTATAGAGAGTCCCCAGCGCGGGGCCAACGGTTACTTGCATTGGCCTGGATTGTCAGGCCTAATCCAAGTAACTGCCAGGGCTTACGTGGCGTAGTGAAGACCAGCACGTGGTCTTCGCCCTGGGGTAACCGTTCCTAGATTTCCGGAATTAGGGCATACCGATTCTATCGAGAGTGGGTGGTTACATGAGAACGTGTCCTCGCGGGGAGGAGTCTTGCGTTTCGGGGAGAGACGTGTCCTCGCGGGGAGGGCTCTTATGTGAGAAGGAGATGGCTCCTCGCAGGAAGGAGCACCTGAGTGTCGAGGAAGATCGAACCCTAAGGGGCTTGATGCCTCTGCTCGACGAACTCTGCTGATCTCGACAATGTTGAGGGGCGACACGTGCCCGACGCTGTTGGGGCGTGTATGTGCCTGACAGTGGTCTTGTAAAGAGGCCCTTATTGGGCCATCTCATGTCCTGTGGGTTGGGCCTTATCGACTGAGGGGCATACCCTTACCCAGTCCAGAACAATTATAAAATTTAGTAATGTAATATTTTTTATATAAAATGTATCATAATATGCTAGAATTTAACATTCCGAAATAATGATCACCTACTATTTTTAAAATATATAAAATTAAAATAAAAAAACATATTAATAAGATATAGAATACTGAAAATGTGTATATTTGATTGTGTAATTTTCAATTTTTTTAATCGATTTAGGTTTTAATTTGTATCCTTTTGCACCTATAGCCCAAATATTCTTGTTGGGGATTAAATTTTTTATTTATTTCTTTGATTTTTACTTTATCCTAATTGATAATCATGTACCAAGTCTTTAATATCAAGTTGTAAAAGAAATGCTTTAATTTCAACTGTATTAATTTCCAAACTTGTCGAGAGCTGTGTATGAAATAGCTCAGAAGATAAGGACGAATTAAAGTTTAAAATGATATTTTTTTTTACTAAAATTAAAGTTTAAAATGATATATTTTTTTACTAAAATTAAAGTTTAAAATGATAAGACTCGAATAATATGCATTGGCGGAATTCTCGTTAGGGTTTTTTGTTGAATCATTTATTTTGATCAAGTTTTCTATAATTATTTTCATTGAAATTATTTTGATTTGTTTGCAGAATAAATTTCTTCTAAATTCACTACAACAATTCATAATGATTCCCAATTGAGGTATTTTCTTTGTCACGAGCCACAAATGAGGAATTTTATTTAAAGCATTTATTGCTGTGAAATTGATGCTTAAAAACTTTTTTTTTCCTAAATTTGTAACTGTTCTTTTTAATTATAATGAATTTTTTTATAGAGATTTGCACATGTTCCGATGAAGATATTTTTTTTTATACTTTTTTTTAACAGTTTGTTGGATCTAAATTGAATGTTTATCCATTTTACTTTTGTAATTAATGGTTATTTAGTTTAATCTATTTATTATGATGAAGGCTCCGTTTTTTTAGGGGTAGAGAGAATATATTTGATAATTTTTTATTGCACCTATATATTTTTAAGGTATCATATTAATTTTCACATATGTCATATGATTTCGAAGATACATTTTTGGACGCTTCTATTTATGAATAAACGTTAATGTATTTCAAAAATACATTTCCTGAACTATTTTAAACATTCAGAACATATCACCTATAAATCATTTACATTTGAATTGTTCCGGAGATGCATATACGAGAATATACTGGAGATACATCTCTGAAGGGTATCAAAACAAGTTGTTTTTTTTTGCTATAAGTTGTGTATTTGTTTTTAGATAAAGTGTGAAGCACGAACTCGAATAAAAAATAGATGTACAAAATAATAAGAGACAAATACTGGGTGTGTAAAAAATAATATAGCAATATAATAAGAAAATGTCATACAATCGAGATCCAAAATGTAGTAACAATATCAGAAATAAAGTATATACTATAATGTTACAACAAAATAATAACGGAAAACTATGGGTGTGTCTGACAACCTCTCCTCTGCCTCTTATGCCATCAATCCCCCTGTCCTCCGACGGTGTCTCCGGTATAACAATGCCTACAGTGCCTCCGCCACCATGGCATATGTAACACCCTAATTTTTCCCGCGTAATTTTTAATTAAAAATCAGAGTAATTTAAAGCAATCAACAATTAGGATGCTACTTTCAATATTAACTAGCTCATGCAATTGGATATGTAACACATATTGAATTTAAAAATAATGAGAATTATAAAACAAGTATGAACTTTCAATATTATTTTAGCAGCAGAAACATCAAACAACCGATTATTTTCACTTTTCCAAAATATAATCATAGCATAATGTAAATAATAAGAATTCTTAAACACCGGAGATTCACAAAATAAACTCCCAAATATGAAATAAAGAAACAAGTGTTCCATCCCCCAATGTTACATATCAGAGCAGACACTGACTCAACAAAAGCAATAAGAAAGGTAGTTCCTTCCACTCACATCCACGCCTCTACTGCGAGTTATCTG
The DNA here is from genome assembly GCA_022829125.1 of Lathyrus tuberosus. NCBI lineage: Eukaryota > Viridiplantae > Streptophyta > Magnoliopsida > Fabales > Fabaceae > Lathyrus > Lathyrus tuberosus. The sequence goes on along the minus strand of JALAZF010000298.1, from coordinate 6,219,393 downwards.
CATGAGACACATGTAAAGGCAACATAGGGGTGAGAATTCACAATCATATAATGAAATTACAATAATAATATGTAAGCCCACCAACATCACATACATAATCACCCATTCCACAACCCATAATTTACACAATCCAATTATCACAATGCGACAAGTATGCAATGCAATGAGACTCAACTCCATGACTCAATGCATGTACCAAGTGTGAACTCTCAGGTTCACTCGCTTCCGATCCCCACCATAGAATCAGCGCACACCAGAATTCGTTACCATCACCATAGGTAACGCTTCACTGATTCCCACCTGGAACTAGCTACTCACACCCAATCCCCACCATAGGATTGAGGCTCACAAAAAACGGACCACCGTCCAAACACCATGACGCATGATTCATAAAATGACATGCAATAACAACAACACGTACAATGGTATTCACCTTAATCATTGTACTACACCAAAATTGGTCACCAAAACACCAAACATATACTACAAGCATTCAATAATAGCATTATAGTAACATAGCAGGTAACATCATACCATCCGCATACAATACCACACTACAACATACACACACACACACACACACACACACACACTCACACACTGCACACCATCCAACACCATTACACACCATTTAAAATCATTTCCAGATATTAAAACTATTTTTAAAATGAAGTTCACTGCGTAAGCTTCCCAACGCTTCGAACGTTTCCTTAAACGGACACCCGAAACTCAAGTTATGAATTTTTAAAGTTGACACAGCAGGTGTAACCTGTAACACTAAAACAGGTAACCGTTTACCAATTGCTCAAAAACAATGGCTAACCATCCACAGTGTAATCGGTTACACCAAAACCAGTAACCGGTTACACCCCTCAAAACTGCCCAGAATGCGCCTTTTACAGACAGTGTAACCAGTTACACCAAAACCTGTAATCGATTACACCTTTGAAAAAAATTAGTTTTTAAAAAAGTTATCTTAGGTATAACCGGTTACGCCAAAAGTGGTAACTAGTTACCACTGCGACAAAAACACTTTTCTGCTGCTTTTCTATACGAAAATCAGTTTCGAACCTTTCTCAAAACCCCAAATTTCACAAAACAAACATATACTCATGTTCCACATTCAGATTCCTAACAACACACAACAACCCAACATTTCATCCATCTCCCAATTCATCCAACATACATCAAAATAGCATGATCATACAATTACACAGTTCATAGCATAGAGAGAAAATTCAATTGAAGAGAACCAAGTCACCCACCCACATAATATCATGCAAAACCCTTATACTAAAGGAAATTCCACCCTTACCTTAATTTTCCAGCAAAATATCTCTTCCTCTTCTAGCAATTATGCTCTTCCTATACTTCTCATTCCTTGCCCTAACCTTCTTTCTGCTTTCTTCCTTTCTTTTTCACGTACTGACAATTTCTCTCTATTCCCTTTATTTTTTTTCTTATTTATCCCAATATTTCTAATTAACATTATTCCAACCAAATAAAATAAATATTTATTTTATTATATTATTATAATAATACTTAAAATAAATATTTAATTATTACTATTATTACTATTTTATTTAAATAGTCCTAATTAAATAATAGTAACAAATAATACTCTCCCACCACCCTCATGTCTATACACTTTTACTCGCACACCCCCAACAATTTAAGTTCTACTCTCTTAGGCTACTACCCTACACCCAAGAGTTCCTCTGACACATCAAAATATCAATCAACACATACAATCATACAATATTGTTCTGGCCTGGGCCAAAGGCTGACCCACCATCAGGCACTACCCAACCCAGCTCCTCGTCGGGAAGGGCCCAATGAAGGCCTAATCCATTAACTCGCATGGGGAACGCTCACGCGTCTTCCCCACGGTCTCCATGTGCTCCCCACGCGGGGACACGTCCTCAGCCAACTACACGCGTTCGAAAGAATAGGTCCTCCACCTTCCGAAGTTCACGGGGCAGTTGACCTAGGACGAAGACCACGTGTTGGTCTTCCATACACCACGAGATCCTGACAGTTATTTGCATTGGGCCTAATGATCCAACCCAATGAAGATAACAGTTGGCCCAACGCTGGAGGCACATTATAAATACCTTTTTCCACAAGAGGGTCAGGTATTCTAACTTTCTACACTTTCTGTACTTGCTTTCTCTCTCGCTGAAACTTACTTTAGCATCGGAGTGCCTTGCAGGTACACCCCCTCCTCTTCTCCACCACCGTCAAACTAGGAGCTCGCGACGTGTTGCTGGCTGCTGATATCTTTTCTGATATGGTAAGATTAGTGGCGTTGTCTGTGGGAAACTCTTGCTTCCCCGTTCTTTCTTCCTCATAAATCAAAGAACCAAAACATACCTTCAACTTCCATCGATCATGGTTAGCCCACGCGTTGATGATAACGTCCATAAAACTGCTTTCACCACCTTCACCAACGGCGACGACCACGATCCCAACGTGGTTGTCCCCGTCGAGGAGGGTGACCCTAGGGACGGACGCACCGCCTCTCCCTCCCCCGACGATGCGACCTTCAACGCCACCCAACGCTTCGATAATCCAACTGTTTTTCAACAAAATTCTTGTGCCGCCCAACGCCGACCCGACCACAGTGGCCTTGTTCGTGGCGATCAACTAGACAAACTTGATGATTTTCTATCAGAACGAGCAGATTAGGATGCTGGAAAAAGAACGACAATCGCGCTCTCCCCCGCGGAGACATCGGCGCCCGATTTCTCGCAGCCCGTCCCCGCGACGACGAGAGACCCGTCCTCCCTCTCCCCCGCGGAGAATTCAATGGGACGATTCTAAAAGCCTATCCCCGGGGTAACTTGGACGTCGTCCGTGACTGGAAAGGCCTCAGCCCTTAGCTACCCAGAAGCGTGACCCCACTCCTCCCCGGAAAGAGCGACGCTCTCTGGATCCCAAGAGAAACAAAGCTGACGGGCAGATGAAGAAATCGAAGAGTCGACCAAGGAGCTCTCCATGTCGTGGCAGGATCCCTCGGTACGACCCTTCCCCGTCGCAATCACCAATCAGAAGCGACAAGGACGACCCCCGCGGTCTACTGTCCAGAGCCATCATGGAGACTCCCCTTCCCGTCGGGATGGAGAAACCCCCAAGTCTGGTGACCTACAATGGCACGACCGACCCGTACGACCACATTGAGAGCATCGACGCGATCCTTAACTACCGCAACGTCCGGGGAGCCATAAAATGCAGACTCTTCCCCACGACCCTGAGGAAGGGCGCAATGACGTGGTACAAGAACCTCGACCCTGAATCCATCACCTCATGGAAAGAGCTGAAGACACAGTTCTCCAAGTACTTCACTGCCTCTCGGAGACATTCGAAGACGGAGGCGTCCTTGGAGTCTATTATTTAGAGGAAGGACGAATCTCTTCGAAACTATATAGAGAGATTCAATCGAGAGGCTGTACAGGTATTCACTATGGACGAAATGAAGAGATACCTATTCGAGCGAGGGCTGCGATCCCGCAGTGATTTCGCCAAGGCGGTTGGTATCAAGAGGCCCAACACGCTGGACGAACTCCTCCACAAGGCCCAGGCATACATCCAATACGAGGATAAAGAGGCTGCCAACAGCGCTCGCGACTCGCGGAATCAGGAGAGTGCCAAAGTCTCCAGCCAAGAAGACTCCTTAGCTCCCCGACTAGGCGGAGAACAAAAGAGAGAAGATAGGCCCCCGACTCTCGAGAACACAGGGGGTCAGCAGGCCGTTTCATTGAGTACACGCTACTCACCGCTCACCGTGAGCGCATTCTGGCTAAGTGCATCAACTCGGAATCCCAAAGGGGCGGGGTCTGTTAGGTGCTAAAAAGTGTTAATATTTAGATTAGTTTTTAGCACCTTTTTTTGTGAGCTTTATTCGTTAATCCATGCTTTTCCCATTGTTTCCGTTTATAACCGTTTTCTAGTTAATTTCATTATTTATCGTATCTATCTATCTTTTGTGTTTTTTTTTGTGTGCAGATTTTACATGGAAAGGTCAAGAATGGAGCCTTGAGGATGGCGCAAAAACAGTTTTGGAAAATTTGGATTTTTTTGAGCATGCTTTGAGCGCGCTCAGAGCGCTCTCAGCGCGAAGAAGGAGGTAGTGGCAGTAGCTTGCGCGCGCAGCGCGGGTTGGCAGCCCGCTCAGCGGGCTCTAGGTCATTTTGGCAATTAATGAGGCCGCGCTCAGCGCGGTGTTGCGCGCTCAGCGCGCTTTGCAATTTGTGGCCCCCCTTATAAATAGTTCTGTCTGCATTTCTTTGAGGGGGATCCTTTTGACAGAAAGAGAAGAACACTTTGTGAACACTGTAGCATCCATTTGAGGAAGATTGGAAGCATCATTCTTCGAGATATCGTGATTGATGTTAAATAATCTTCTTCATCTTCTTGTTTGTTTAGCTTCCATGACAATGGAGAGCTAAGTTACCTTTTGTGTCAAGGTTAGATGTAGGTGAACCGTTACTGTGTATGTATATGGATTGATCCTCTCTTGTGAACTCTTGGATGATGAATGTATGATGATAAACCTTGTTTTTATGTTTATTCTTTGTGTTGGATCATGATTGAGAAATGTGCTCCAACTCTTTACCTAGGTTTGTCATCCATCAATATATATTGGCTAGAGATAGCAATGTGTGTTGATGTTCATAAATATTGAACTCTAATGTTGTCATTTTGATAGTTTGTGTGAGAAATCAACAAAGGATCAAAATGGCAAAACTCACAATATGTGTTAGAGATAAACATATTGGGAGGATATGTGATTGTATTTATCATTCAAGCAAGTTCATTAGCGTATCGATTATATACGTGCAAAGTGGTTTGCCGAAACCTAATCTTGACATGCTTTTATAAACCGTTAAAACAATCTTTTTACCGTTTTAATTAACTTTGAATGCAAACGTTACGAAAACAATCTAAAACCCCCTGTTACTTTAAAGTTTGAAACATTACGACTTTAGAACGGCTGCGATATCACCAAACAATCTCTGTGGAACGATAACTAAAACCCTAACTCTATTTGTACTCCAACAGGGTCCGCTTTCCAAAGCCGACGCCCCCCAAGCCCAACGTCAACAAGTCCAAGTACTGCCAGTTCCACAGGAGCCACAAACACGTCACGGAAGACTGCATCCATCTCAAGGATGCAATCGAAATCCTGATTAAGGAAGGGCATCTGAAGAAGTATACTAGGAGGAACACTAGGGTCGAGAAGGTTACGCCATCCTCCGACAACACTGGGCTGGAGGTCGCTCTGTGAGTTTCTCGGTCGGGGGACTTCTACCTCCCCTACGAGGCCGACATGCCTTTGTCCGCTCGTAGCCCATGGGAGAGCTTCCCTGCCGCCATGGTCATATCCGGCGGAGGGTTTAACAAGCTCTCTGTGGGGTCAGTAAAGAGGAAGTTTGACGAGCTAATCGACATAAGCTCGAGGCAGAACGCCACCCTCGACAGGTTCAAGGGACACTCAAACCCGATCACCTTCTACCTCGAGGAGCTACCGGGTGGCGCCCCTAATTCCAGCATCCCTCTGCTGATCATAGTCCAGATGGTGAACTTCAACGTCCGTCGCATCCTCGTTGATCAGGGGAGCTCGATCAACATAATGTATACTCACCTGTTCACCACTCTCTAGCTCGACGAGAGCCACCTGACTCTGTACGTCGGCTTCGACTTGTAGGGTTTCAATGGCACCACCACAAGGCCATGGGGCTATGTTAAGCTGCTTGTCACTTTTGGGTCCAAGGAGACAGCCAGGCCGGTCAAAGGTCGCTTCCTGGTGATAAAGTGCCCCTATCTATACCAATGTATTATGAGAAGGTCAACCTTGGCCGAGCTGACTGCAGTACTATCCACAGTCTACCTGAAGATGAAGTACTACACTACCAGAGGTCGCGTCGTCACCCTCCACTAGGACATTGAAGCTGCCAGAAGGTGTTTTGAGGCAACCACCAAAGGGATGAACTCAATCAACATCACGCCCAAGACTGCTAGCAAGCCAGCCCGCGCCGAGGAGTAGAAGTCATTACCACCCGTCAACTCGATCGACCTTGACAACCGCTTTCCCAACAAGAAGGAGCAGAACGAAGCAACAACCGATGCACCTCCAGCAAATGGTGGCAACGGGCAGCTTTTCAATCCCGTGCACCCCATTTCAGATGGCGACTTTGAGCTCATCACCCTCGGTGACGACCTCGACAGGAGCGTGAAGATCGGCACAGGGCTCCCTGACTTGGCGAGGAAGCAGCTGAAAGCCTGCCTTAGGGAGAGTGCTGACCTCTTCGCATGGAGCGTTGCAGAGATGCCCGGGCTCGACCCCGATGTGGCTTGCCACCAGCTCACCATAAATCCGGCCGCCAGGGCCATAATACAACGTAGGCATAGGCAGTTTCCCGAAAAAGCGGAGGCTTCTGAGTTAGTTGTAAAAGACCTCCTAGAGGCAAATTTTATTAGTGAAGCTCAGTACACAACCTAGCTCTCAAATGTTGTACTTGTCAAAAAGTCTAATGGAAAATGGTGTATGTGTGTTAATTATATCGATCTCAATATTGCATGCCCCAAAGATGCATATCCATTGCCTAACATTGACAAATTGGTCAACAACTCTGCAGGTTTTAAACTACTGTTATTCATGGACACATACTTGGGATACAACCAGATCCCCATGGTGAAGTCCGACAAGCAATACACGACTTTCATGACCGAGTCAGGCTATTATTACTACAACGTAATGCCCTTCAGCCTGAAAAACACCGTCGCTACTTACCAACAGATGATGAACAAAGTCTTCCGAGGCGAGATCGGGGGACATGCTTGAGGTCTACATGGACGACATGATTGTGAAATCACAAGAAGAAACCGACCACACTACCCATCTTAGAAGAGTCTTCGACACGACAAGGAGATGCAGGATGAGATTCAATCCAGAGAAGTGCACCTTCGGCGTCCGAGCAGGCAAATTCCTCGGTTTCTATTTGACGGAGCGAGGAATCAAGGCGAACCCTGACAAGTGCAGGGCTTTCTTCGAGTTCCTAATTCCGAGCTCGAAGAAATCAATCCAATCCCTAAACAGGATGATCACCTTGCTGTCCCGCTTCGTGGCCAAGTCTGCCCAACACGACCTCCCATTTTTCAAACTTTCGCGCAAGGAAGCCACGTTCGAGTGGACCGAGGAGTGCAAGCAAGCTCTCCTCCACCGCAAACAAGTCCTCTCACAACCCCCAGTCCTATCGCGACAAAAAAGCGGGGAGACGTTATATTTGTACCTCGCAGTCGCGACTGAGGCCGTCTGCGCGACCTTCTTTCGCGAAACCCCCGAGGGACAAAAACCAATTTACTTCACCAGTAAATCCCTACAGGGTCCCGAGCTCAGGTACCAACAAATCGAGAAGGTCGCTCTGGCCCTCTTCAATGCGGCCAGAAGATTGCAGCACTACTTTCTGGCCCACACGATCGTGGTCAGGATGGACCAGCCCGTGAAACAGCTACTTGGACGTCCCAACATGGCAGGTAGGATGCTCAAATGGTCGCTCGAGCTCTCTGAGTTCGTTGTCCAGTACGAGAGTAGGAAGGCACTCAAAGATCAAGTGGTAGCCGACTTCATCGCAAAAATGACCGCCCCGATCTCCCCGACCGACGGAGCCCGCAAGTGGACCATCTATGTCGACGGGGCATCCAACTCAATGGGAAGTGGAGCAGGCATCATCCTGAAGAGTGAAGAAGGCATCTTGATTGAGGTCTCCCTCACTCTATCCTTCCCAACTTCGAACAACCAAGCCGAGTACGAGGTCTTCCTCGCTGGGCTGCGCCTAGCAGAAGACCTTGGCGCGAAGGAGGTGAAGATATTTACCGACTCCCATCTCGTCGCCTTTCAAGTGCGGGGAGAGTACCAGGCCAAAAACGACAACCTCGTCGAGTACTTAGCCCTGGTAAAAGAGAAGATGAAAAAATTTGACTCCGCGAAGGTGAAGCATGTTCCCCGCGAGCACAATACCAAGGCAAACATCCTGTCAAATCTCGCGAGCACGAAGAAGAAGGGCGGAAGCAAGTCCGTCATCCAGGAGGTACTTTCTAGGCCCAGCATCGAGAAATCCACCTCGACCGTCGACGTAAACGCCATCGGCGACAATAATTGTTGGATGACCCTGGTGTACATGTACCTCAGCACCGGGGAACTACCCAATGACTCCAAGGAGGCTAGTGTAGTTAGACGTCAAGCATGCTCTTATGTCTTGATCAAAGACAAGTTGTATAGGTGAGGATTCTCCAACCCTCTCCTCAATTGTGTCGAGGAGTCCAAGGTCCCTCACATACTTCAGGAGATCCACGAAGGGATTAACGCTCAACACCTCAGGGGACGATCCCTCACCCGGAAAGCCATGCGATCAGGATACTATTGGCCCACCATGCAGCAGGACGCAAAGGAGCACGTCAAGAAGTGCGACAAGTGCCAATGCCACGGGGACATCCTTGGCCCCTTTACTATAGGATCGTACCAGAACAAATACTTGATAGTCGGCGTCGACTACTTCACGAAGTGGATAGAGGCCGAAGCCCTTGCCAAAATCACGACACACAACATACTCCGTTTCTACAAAAGAAACATACTTTCCCGGTTCGGCGTCCCCCAGCGATTGTCACCGACAACGGGACATAGTTCACTGACAAAAACTTCAAGGAATTTGTTATCAAACTAGGAACGAAACAACTTTTCACGTCTGTCGAGCACCCGCAGACAAACGGACAGGCTGAAGCCGCGAACAGAGTGATCATGCAAGGCCTAAAACGAAGACTAAGTGAAGCCAAAAAAGGTGGGTTGAGGAGCTACACAGCGTGCTCTGAGCCTACCAAACGACCCCACACTCGAACACCGGATAGGGATGTCAACGGGGTGGGGCGGGGGCGGGTTTAACTATACCCGCACCCGACTCCATTTAACAGACCCGCCCCCGCCCCAAACCCAACTAGGGGTAAAAATTTACTACCATGACCCGCCCCTAGTGGAGAACATGTGCACCCTCCCCGCCCCCATCCGCCAAAAAATGATTTCTTTTTAATCGCAATAAAAGTTAATAATTTAATTAAAAAATTGATTATTTTAATAAACTAAATAATAATTTAATTAAAAACTTAATTAGTAAATGAATATTAACTTGATTAATTTGATTATTTTAATTGCAATAAGAGCATTAATAATTTAATTAAAAATATAATTAAGAAATGAATATTAAAATAAGTAAAATAAGGAAATTAAAGTAAAATGCATTATCTGGGGGCGAGGCGGGGGAGGGGGCGGGCGGGTCTTAATGTCTTCCTGCTCCCGCCCCTACACCCGTAGTTAAGAATCAGGTTTTCCCCGCACCCGCTCCCGCACTCAATTAAATCGAGTTTTCTCCGTTAATTTTGGGGCGGGCTTGGGAGGGTACGAGCGGGTCCGGGTTTGTTTGCCATGCCTACCACCGGGGAGACCCCATTCTGACTAACGTACAGAACCGAGGCAATTATTCCGGTAGAAATAAGAGAACCCTCTAGGCGGACCGAATCTCCCATCGACGAGGAGATGAACGACGAGGCATTGAGGGAGGAGCTCGACCTGGTCGAAGAAATCCGGTTAAGGGCTGCCCTCCGCGAAGCCTCGCTCAAACAAAAGATAACCTTGCAACATGACAACAAAGTCATTAAACGCGAATTCCAAATAGGCAGCCTAGTCTTGCGGAGAAACCAGAAAGACTCGCGCGAGGGAAAACTCGTTGGGAATTGGGAAGGCCACTATCGTGTCCGTACGAAAAGGGAAAACAGGGCTTACTACCTCAAAAACCTACACAGGGAGGAACTTACTCGACCTTGGAACGCTGAAAAGCTCAAACAATATTACAGTTAAACACTGCCCTCGTCGTACTTGGTTTGACGACAACGAAGTACATCCCGATCACAGGAGCGCGCTAGGGTACAAATGCGACTTCCAAACTTGAAACAAAAAGACAAGAGTCCGCTCTTGTGTGTGTGAGCAGACTCTTAATCCGAAGGGGACACCTCAAGCGAGCTCCGCCATTGTCGTACCGATTAGGAAGAACGCCCAACTCGCGATGGGAAGTTCATGCCACGGAGCAAAGACCTCGACCGAGATCTTAGCTTCGTCGACGGTTGGAAACCAACTCCGACCACTTGACCAGTTCTCTGCACAGTCGAGGATCAATTAAGTTGAGTAAAGGCCCTAACTACTTAATAAAAATAAGCAAACAGGATATTGCATACACGCCAACGAGGAAAATAAATACTCAACAAAAAGCACACACAAAATTCAAAAAAGGCTAACATTAAAATAAACATTACATTACAAATGACAGACAAAGCTTATTGTTCAAATATCAAACTCCACGGCGCGCAGGCCAGGAAAAATCCAATTACAAAATACGGCACGCAGGCCAAACTAAGCAAACTAAACATCAGTTTCCTCCTCGGACTGGATCTCCTCTTTGGTTTGATCGACTCCTCCACTAAACCCAACTGGAGCGACCACCTGACCGTCGACCACCTGCTGGAAAAGCCCTATCCCACCAATGACAAATTGAAGCTCAGGATTAACCACTTGGAGCTGCTCCAACGCGTTATTAAAACCTAGCTCGAGGGTACCCAGACAGTTCTGTTCGAGCTCCCAGATCTGGGAAACCAAATCACCCCGGATTATCAAGAGCTTCTCCTCGGTGGATTCATCCTCGACGGGCCTTGCGGCAGCCTCCAGCTCAGTGATCCTCGCTTGGAGCCATTTCTTCTCCTTGTCAACCTCGGCCACCTTCTTCTCCATCTCCTCCATCTCGTGGAAAAGGTTGATATGGATCATATACCTCTCCCGATAGTTGACAAAGTCATTCTCCACCTTGAGCTTCTCCGCCTTGAGGGTCGCGATCTCTGCCTTCAACTCCTTCACCTCGGCAAGGGGACGGGTCCCATCATTGACGGCCAAGGCCGTCTCAAGGACCCTCATCACAACAGCCACGTCCTCAGATATCTTCTTTCTGTTGGTTGCCTGGTTGACCCCCAGAATCGCTTTGGTCTTTGCGACAGTCCCAAACTCCTCTAAACGCGGCCTTTTTCCTGGATGTTCTTGAGAAACTGGAGAGTGACTCCCCTGGGGAGAGGAGGAACCCCCGGGACGTTGGTCGACTGATCAGTGAATTTTAATACACATTCTCTTATGTTTGTACTTAGACATTTCCTTAGTTTGTTTCGTTTATTTTACTGTTTTATTATGTTTTTATAATTAAGTCTTTGTTTGCCGTTAATCTATTTTCGCTGCTTATTTTCAGCTTTAGCGGTTATTTGATACATGTCCATTATTCGGATCATAAATGGAGCTACGAGAATCAGATTTAGGCATTCTACCTGTCGTTGGAAAGCTGAGAAAAAGAGCTAAAACTTTCATGTTGTACGAAGAAGCTGATTCGGAGTGTAGTAGGCTCGAATGATTCATTGAAGTTAGGACCCGAATTCTGCCTTTAGGAATATTTAATTTTGGGTCGGGCTTTTTATGTTTTTCGACCCAGTTGGATTAGAACCAGATTTTGTTATGTTTCCCTATATCTAGTAGCAGCCGTGCTATTGTTCATGACCTTCTTTTCACGAATTTTTCTTTTACTTTGTACGATTTTCATGGAGAACTAATTCCCAAGGCAAATTCTGCTGCTTACGGGTTCCATCACTTTGAGGTTATTCTAATACCAATTTAAATTTGATTCCTTTCAATCCTTTTCTATGAAGTCATTTGCTTAATTTGATTGCAATTGTTTTCTTAATTTGATTGATGTTCATAGGGTAGAATTGATTAAATTTGATTGTATGCATGTTCCTAAATTTAATTGCGAGTTATCATTTGCTTAATTCGTTAACTCGTCATATTCTTAACCGTTTCCTTAATTCGGTAAACAAGAGCATAATTCATTTGATTTTGATAAGAGCTTGTCTAATTGATCTCATAATCGAATAGGATCGAAGCCGCTTAGGGATTGGTGTTATAATAGCCGATGATAAGTCGGAATCCGAATTAGTAGGATTAGTCGTTTTAGCTTAATTGATAATCACTTATTTTAATCACTTTTTCTCTTGTTTTATAAATCTAAACTTAAACCCCCATAAACCATTACTATAGTTGGTTAAATTCAATGAAAGAATCCTTGTGAGAACGATACTCGAGTTGTCGTTACCGTTACTACTGTTTTAAAAAATACCTGTTTTTTATCTGTTCGGGATTACATATCAAATTGGCGCCGTTGCCGGGGATTCTTGTTGATTTTAGCCAATTTTAGAATTTTAATTTTAGAGTTTTGTTAGAGTTTTTTTGTTTTTTTTTTGTTTTTGCTTGTTGATTTTCAGGGTTGCAGTGCAGTGGTAAGCGTTTCAGCCTAACAGGTACGTTTAGAAGCTACTGTGTCAATTTGCTCCGTATCTTTTTCCAGAAAATCAGAAAAAAAATCGCTGAAAAATACTCATTTAGAATAGAATTCTAAAATATTTTGACCCTAAAAATCGCAAATTCATTATTTTTCTATTTATTTAATTTATTTTCTATTTTCATATTTTCAAAAAAATCCAAAATTTTTTGTAGAGATTTATTCTGATTTGATTTGATTTTTAGTTATATTTTCATAATTTTTAGATTTTATTTTATTCGCTTTACTATTTTTTTCCATTCTTTTTCTTAATAGGGACATTGTTGGTATTTTCCTAATTGTTGCTGCATGGCTGAATTAGTTTTGTGATTTCTAATTCTTTGTTAATTTTTTTTCCCTTTTGATAAAATGGCTGAACAAAGAACATTAAGAGAGCTTGTTGCTCCTGATGTTCATTACAATGGTTTAAATATTGAATATACTGATGTTGTTGTTCCTTTCGAATTGAAATCTGGTTTAATACACTTGTTGCCAAGGTTTAATGGTCTTGCAGGTGAGGATCCGAATAAGAATCCGAAGGAATTTCAGATTGTGTGCTCTATACCTTCCGGTCTCCAGTTTCAGCAACGAACAAATTCTACTATTCAGGCTTTGCAGACACAGATTGGACAGCTTGCCACGTTATTGAATGCCATGAAGCAAGCTCAAGAATCAAACCAACTACCTGCGCAAACAGCAGTGAATCCAAAAGAGTTGCTTTCTGATTTAGTTGATGATACTTATTCTGAATTGTGTTTTGATTTTCCATCATTAGCAGATTTTGATGATACTTACTCTTGTGATTCATGTACCGACACTAACATTTACCCTGTTTGTGCTGAGATTAATGCTGCCTAGCAGGGTGATGTTTTTCATGCAGATGAAGTTGTTTATTTTGCTAAAGCTCTTGACATCACGGATGCCCCAACCTCACCATCCATTGAACAATCTCCTCCCTTAGAGCTTAAACCACTTCATAATAATCTGAAAGATGTTTATTTAGAGATAAATGAAAATATTCCAGTTATAATTTCTTCTAACCTTGATTTCGATCAAGAACATAAGCTTTTGCAGGTTTTGAAGAAACATAAGAAGATAATTGGATGGACCTCGATTGAAGATGGAAAAAAAGCAGTGAGGCAGCCCCTTAATCCTTTAATCTCTAATGTTGTGGAAAAGAAGATTACTTTCTCGTGCCCATTCGACACTTTTACTTATCGACGATTCTTCTTTGATCCTGGAATAAAAGGCGAAGGCACTAATAATAATTTCAAGTTCAATGGATGCTACCCAAAGTTACTATATGAGATTCCCACTTTGGAAGAAGAGACTGTAGAAGAGCTCTCTTTGAGAAAGACTGCTTATGTGATCACCTATCCGCCTTGACTCCTTGGGTGTGTTATTTCCTTTCTCTCACTCTTATTTTATATTTGTGTTCTTTCATTGAGGACAATGTATGTTTTAAGTGTGGGGGAGGGAACCATTTCTTTGTTTTGTTTTCTTGCAATTTTCTTTGTTTTGTTATGTTTTCTTTAAGTGAAAAAAATTTAACTTAGAAACACAATGCATCTTTTGAAATTTTTATGTTATAGATTAGTTTGAGGTTAGATTGTGGAAACTTGGGAAAAATTCATAAGATCGGTACCATTTTAACACCTTAAGTCTCCCGAATATGGAAATCGATTTAAATACTTGTTATGACATGGCCTTGAGTTCTCATCCTTTAATAGCTCTTAAGTAGTTTATCTAGCAGTTAGCACCATCTAGAAATCACACACTAAGTAATTAAGATGATGCAAATTAGTAAATGATCCCGTGCTTAATAAGAAATCTAAATAGGAATCTGCCTTTTAAGTTAGGTGACCCTCACCCGGTCACTTAGGCTAATGGTTGTGAAACCTTCAAAAAAAGAAAAAAAATATTGTTGTTGCCAAAGTGGTTAATTTTGAATTGTTGACAAGATATGGATCATAGTCCTTAACAAGCTTATTTATCATGTGTGTGAATAGATAACGGGCTTAATGTGATTGCATTAGAATGAAAGAGATAAAAAAGGAGGATGAGTAAGTTAGGCTTAAGCATAATAACACGATTCAGATTGGTTTGTATAGGAGGGAGGTTTATGACCGCACAATTGCAGATTTGATTTCTTACGATATCCTGAGTGTGCAAAATTAGTACCTATCGATACAATCTTGACCGAAGAAGAGTTTGCGGCCTAGAAGGAGTATCCGAATGCTATTGTTTTTCATGAGTCATGATACTATTTTGCTCGGAGTGCAAAAGTTCAAGTGTGGGGGAATTTGATTAGTGCATTTTAATGCACATTCTCTTATATTTGTACTTAGACACTTCCTTAGTTTGTTTCATTTATTTTACTGTTTTATTATGTTTTTATAATTAAGTCTTTGTTTAATCTATTTTCTCAGCTTATTTTCAGCTTTAGCAGTTATTTGATACATGTCCACTGTTCGGATCATAACTGGAGGTACGAGAATCAGATTTACGTGTTCTACCAGTCGTTGGAAAGTTGAGACAAAGAGATAAAACTTTTATGTTGTACGAAGAAGCTGATTCGGAGTGTAGCAGGCTCGAATAATTCGTTGAAGTCAAGACCCGAATTCTACCTTTAGGAATATTTAATTTTGGGCCGAGTTTTGTATGTTTTTCGACCCAGTTGGGTTAGAACTGGATTTTGTTATGCTTCCCTATACCTAATAGCATCCGTGCTACTGTTCATAACCTTCTTTTCATGAGTTTTTCTTTTACTTTGTATGATTTTCATGGAGAACTAATTCCCAAGGCAAATCCTGCTGCTTACGGGTTCCATCGCTTTGAGGTTATTCTAATACAAATTAAAATTCGATTCCTTTCAATCCTTTTCTATGAAGTCATTTGCTTAATTTGATTGCAATTGTTTACTTAATTTGATTGCTATTCATAGGGTAGAATTGATTAAATTCGATTGTATACATGTTCCTAAATTTAATTGCGTGTTATCGTTTGCTTAATTTGTTAACTCGTCATATTCTTAACCGTTTGCTTAATTCGGTAAACAGGAGCATAATTCATTTGATTTTGATAAGAGCTTGTCTAATTGATCTAATGATTGAATAGGATCGAAGCCACTTAGGGATTGGTGTTATAATAGTCGATGATAAGTCGGAATCCAAATTAGTAGGATTAGCCGTTTTAGCTTAATTGATAATCACTTATTTTAATCGCTTTTTCTCTTGTTTTATAAATCTAAACTTAAACCCCCATAAACCGTTACTATAGTTGGTTAAATTCAATACAAGAATCCTTGTGAGAACGATACTCGAGTTGTCGTTACCGTTACTACTGTTTTTAAAAAATACTCGTTTTTGATCCGTGCGCGACAACGGATCATCGACCCTCTCCATCTGCTGGACGTGAGCGACACGACCCTTGGGAGCCTTCTTCCCACCTTTGGTCACCGCGAGCATAAGCATGCGTTCTTGGAGGTTCAACATCTGACCTACAACAAAGAAAAGAGCGAGTCAATATAACAAGGAGAAACAAGCAGACAAACAAATAAAAACACTCACTATCTAAGAGCCTCAAGGCCTCCTCGCTGGAACCGCACTCGAGGAGCGCCTTGGTGTTGATTAAACGGGCCTTAAGGGCAATTTCCCTGTTATCATCCCAGACAAAGCTCCCCCTTGGTCACGCACTTGGCGGGAGTGAAGCTGTCGACGAAGCCCACTATGTTTTCGTAGGCGAGCCTGCCATCTTCTTCCATCTCGTGGGGCTTCATGATATAGCTCTCCATCCCTCTTTTAAAGTGGACATTCTGCCATTCGAGGGAGAATTTTGCTTCCAGAGTCTCCTCCCTCCGCCCGTCGATGAGCTTCTCCGCGCCCTCAAACAGGGAATCGATGGCGCCGTGAGTCACAGGATTCACGACGAAATATTTATCCTTGAAGAACCAGACAGAGTTCATGTATGCTTTGAACAGCTTCCTCGGTTGTTTCAAGGACACCCAGTTATGCTGTCTATGATGAGTCTGCTGCTGCAGGTGGAAGAGGCGGAAAAATAGCGGGAACGTAGCGCTAACATAAAGATATTGGCATACGAGCTTGAACGCCCGCATAAACGCGATTGCGTTAGGATGAAGCTGCGAGGGCGATAAGTCCAACCATTGGAATACCCCCGTTTGAAAATCGCTGAAGGGCAGGTGAATCCCCGCGTCCCGAAAAGGAAACTCGTACATCAGGAAGCGCTTCCCCGGGTACGACGAGCAAATGCTGTCCGTTTCTTTGGGCTTGTAAACCCGCCAGTTCGCAGGTGTTTCTTCCTCCAGTGTCTCAACAGCCGCAAAAGCATCCGAGTCGTCGAGGATGAAACGCGAGACAGCGGCCAAGGGTTCCATCCCGATCCACGCGGCTGGGGATTCAGCGTTCGCATCACCCAAGTTGTCTTCGACATCCCCGTCAACGTCTTCTATGTTGACGACGTCTACGTCGACCATGACGACATCCTCGGGCTTGGGATCCATTTAACCTGAAAAGCATAAGAAAATAGTGAATTCGACGATAAGATCAAATCAACCCTTCCATCGTAAATCAAGTGAAAGGGCGAGGAATTGCTCGACACACGTCTTCGGCCGAAGCCCTTGCCGACAAGCGCATGGTCGTGAGGGAATTCTCCTCGGTGCAGAACATGAAACCCCCTCTCCGCGGGGGAAGGATCCCTTAACACTTAATTTCCCCACCAGAATCAAGCGTAGTCTTGGTACTCACGCATCTGCGAGGAGAAGGTTTCCTTGACATCAACCCAGCGAGGATGCTAAAAGCCTTATGCGGTCCTCGAGACCTTCATCGGAAACTTCACGTATTTTTCCAAAATCTGTATGAAGTCCCCAGTATCTTCTATGGAGACTTCATGATCCCGTCGAGAACTTCATGAGTTCGTCGGGAACTTCATGCAGTTCCCGGAAAGGTCGACGGAAACTTCATGAGCTTCCCAAAAACTTAATCGGAGACTCAAGAAATTCCCTGGAAAATTCATAAAATGCCGAAAAACGCATAAATTTTGGAGAAAGATAGAAGACTTACTTATACGAAGAAGAATCTGGAGATTAGGACGGCGGAGCAAGGAGCTGACGGCGACAACGGTCGAGAACGAACGTTAGGAGATCAGAGAGAACCTTGAGAGACTTTGAAGAATTTTTGAGCGTGAATGAGGTGAGCGTGCAAATGAATTAGTCCTCCCCATATTTATATCCTCTAGCACGGAAAGTGAAGCATCACATAGGCACTCAAGCACCCCTACTCATAGCCATTTATTATTCTTGACATGTGGCCCAAGAAGACACCACGCGTGTCCTTTCAAGCCCCCTCGCAAGACTCGAGGAAATGACGTGTCAGCTCCTTTCGTATCCATCACATCGTCCAGTACGTCGAGCATGATGCTCGACCCATGCACCGCCAGGAACACTTCCTCGGGAGAAGTTGGAAAAGAGCCATGACCACGTGTGGCGGGAGGGCGTCCCCACGAGCACCTGTCCTCGGGATGAACGCCTGATCGACCCTGTCGTCGACCATAGATGAACCCCGTTGTCCAGTGTGACTAATGTCTCCTACGTCAAGTCACGCGCATAGCCCCATGAGCTTAACGCCTCTAGCACGAGCGATGCTCCTCCGGGAAAGTCCTTGTGCCCCCCAACACAAGAATTGACTCTTAAGTCATTACTCCTCTCCTTCGGAGCAACAACTTGGGAGGCACCTGCTCTAGACTGGCCCACCATCGGGCATGACCCAACCCAGCTCCTTGTTGGGGGCCCAATGAAGGCCCAATCTATCAACTCGCACGAGGAACGTTCATACGTTTTCACCACGGTCTCCACGTGCTCCCTACACGGGGACACGTCCTCAACCAACTACCCGCGTCTAAAAGAATAGGTCCTCCACCTTCTGATGTTCACGGGGAAGTTGACCCAGGATGAAGACCACGTGCTGGTCTTCCCTACGCCACGTAGATCCTGGCAGTTATTTGCATTGGGCCTAATGATCCAACCCAATGATGATAACCGTTAGCCCAACACTAGGGGCACATTATAAATACCCTCTTCCACAAGAGGGCCAGGTATTCTAACTTTCTACACTTTTTGTACTTTCCTTTTCTCTCTCGTTGAAAGTTACTTTAGGATCGGAGTGCCTTGCAGGTACATCCCCTCCTCTTCTCCACCACCGGCGAACTAGGACCTCACGACGTGTTGCTGGCTTTTAATCTCTTTTCTGATCCGATAAGATCAAATATATATATACATAAAATTAATTAAATAAATTAGGACATCTCAACTCTCCCCCACTTAGAATATTTCTGTCCTCTAAAATTTACCTGATGCGAACAACTCCGGATACGACTCTCGCATCCCATTCCCCAACTCCCACGTCATGTTCCCTCTGGAAGCTCCTCCCCAGACTACCTTCACGAGAGCAATCTCCTTGCCTCTCAAAATTTTCATTTCATGGTCTTCGATCCTCACAGGTAAAGCTTCAACTGTAAGATTATCCCTCACTTGCACATCATTCATCAGAATTATATGAGACGAATCTGGAACATACTTCTGAAGTTGTGAGACATTGAATACATCATGGAAATTTGAAATATTAGTTGGCAACGCCGCCCTATAAGTAACCACTCAAATCCTCTCAGAAATCTGATACGAACTGATAAACCGAGGAGTAAGCTTCCTCGATTTCAAAGCACGCCTGACACTGGTTGCTGGAGTGACTCAAGAATACATGGTCTCCCTCTTGAAACTCAAGATCCTTCTTTCTCTTATCATGGTAACTCTTCTGCATACTCTGTGAAGATTTCATCTTTTCTTGAATTAACTTCACCTTTTCAGTAGTCTGCTGTACAATTTCAGGCCCAAGCATTACATTCTCACCAGAATCATGCCAACACATAGGTGTCCTACACCTCCGACCATACATCGCCTCAAAGGGTGCCATTCAAAATCTAGAATTGAAGTTATTGTTATAATTGAACTCTATTAGTGGAAGATGACTATCCCAAGCACCTCCTTTCTCAAGGATACAAGCTCTAACAAATCCTCTAAGAACTGAATGGTTCTCTCTGTCTGACCATCTGTCTTTGGATGATAGGAAAAACTCAACCTCAGCTTAGAACCCAAAGCTTCTTGTAAACTCTCCCAAAATTTGGATGTAAACCTCGGGTCTCTATAAAAAACAATACTCAACGAAAATCTATGCAGCCTTACAATCACTCAGATGTATATCTCTGCCAACTTCTAGAAAGAAAAACCGATGTTAATCAGAATGAAATGTGCCGATTTTGTCAGTCTATCATCTACCACCCAAATCGCATCATGCCCTCTAGGCGTATTCGGTAATCCCGTCCCAAAGTCCATCAAAATTCTTTCCCATTTCCACTCTAGAATGTCTAACGGTCGCATCAATCCTGTAGGCTTCTGGTGCTAAATCATTGACTTCTGGCAAGTCAAGCACGCATACACGAACTGTGCCACATCACGCTTCAGACCAGGCCACCAAAATATCTTTTTTAGATCCTGATACATCTTAGTAGCTCATGGGTGGATACTCAAGCTACTTCTATGAATTTCTTCTAAAATCATATTCTTCAACTCAGGATTATCAGGGATACAGATCCTACCTCGGAACTTCAACACACCTTGCTCATCCACTTTAAAATCACTCTCTTCAGTATGATTACCCCCAACCATCAAATCCACCAACTTCACATCAAACTTCTGTCTCTCTTTAATATTATTAAGAAAATCATTGTTTATCTTTAACATACCCAACATCACACTCTGCGGTGTTAGCTCGCAACCAAACTTAAGTCTCTGAACTGTTTAATAAGTTCCAGCTCTTTAACCATCCAAGCAGACATATGTAAATACTTTCGACTTAAGGCATCAACCACAACATTAGCCTTACCGGGATGATAATTCAAGCCAAAGTCATAATCCTTCAAAAATTCTAACCATCTTCGTTGCCTCATATTTAATTCCTTATGATCAAACGGTACTTTAAACTCTTGTGATCACTGAATACCTCGAATCTGAAACCATATAGATAATGCCTCCAAATATTTAACACAAACACCACTGCATCCAACTCTAAATCACGAGTAGGATAGTTTCTCTCATGAACCCTCAGTTGCCGTGAAACATAAGCTATCACCTTGCCATCTTGCATCAGCACACCGCCTAAACCCATCTTAGACGCACCACAATACACTTCAAACAATTCATTAGGATATGGGAAAATCCGAACTGGAGCTGTAGTCAATCTCTTCTTTAGCTCTGTGAAACTTTCTTCACAATGAATGTCCCACACAAACACCTTACCTTTACAAGTTAGATGGGTTAATGGAAGTTCTAACTTAGAAAAACCTTCAATAAATCTGAGGTAGTAACCAGCCAAGCCCAAAAAGCTTATAATCTCAGTAACCGACTTAGGAGCCTACCATTGCAGTACTGCATCTATTTTGGATGGTCCACAATGACACCATCACCTGAAATAACATGCCCGAGAAAACTAACCTCTTGCAACCCGAACTCACACTCCGACAACTTTGCATATAACTTCTTCTCTTTCAGTACTTGCAACACAATTCACAAGTGCTCGACATGCTCTTCCTTCGACTTGGAATAGATCAAAATAACATAAATGAAAACCACCACGAACTGATCCAAATAAGTATGAAATATACGACTCATATATTCCATAAACACTCCAGGTGCATTAGAAACACCAAACGGAATCACCAAATATTCATAATGCCTATACCGAGTTCTAAAAGCTGTCTTCTGAATATCCTCATCCTTCACCCGAATCTGATGGTAACCCTACCTCAAGTCAATTTTGCTGAAAACACGCGCACCTACCAGTTGATCCATAAATCATCTATCCTTGGAAGTTGTCATACCCCAAATTTTACCCTCAGATATTCTGATCGTTTGCATATCATCTTGAGTCAGTCGTCTCGCATTTTAGTTAAACATCTCATTAATAATGCATTTTTCGTTAGAATTTAATTTGTTTAATTTCTTTTTTTTACTAACCATTTTTAATTATCTTTTTTATTATTTTTAGTTTTATTATTATTATTTCTTTTTTTATTATTATTAATTTTATTATTATTACTTTTATTATTATTAATTTTATTATTATTAGTTTTATTATTATTATTATTATTATTATTATTATTATTATTATTATTATTATTAGTTTTATTATTATTAGTTTTATTATTTGTTTCATTATTACTAAACTTTATTATTATTATTAGTTTTATTATTACTAAGCTTTATTGTTATTATTAGTTTTATTATTACTAAGCTTTATTATTATTATTATTATTATTATTATTACTTTTATTTTTGTTTGTCTTCATGTCCATAAAGGGAAAAATGATAAGTTGGGACCACTACATTGTAGTACAAACACTTCACATGGATTGCCAACTTGGACTTATCAATGGCCAAGAATCATTCTCACATTTCACATGGATTGCCAACTTGGACTTATCAATGGCCAAGAATCATTCTCATAAAGTCACATGCATTGCCACATCAACACTCCCACCTCATTCACACTATAAATAAGATCTCTCTTTCTCTCATTTTTTGGCACCAACAATACCACACATACATTCTCAAAACCTTGCACATTCATTACATATTTTTTAAGTCAATTTTTTTTTTGTTTTTTAAGGAATCAAATTTTATCCTTTTCTTTTACTTACATAATACACATAAACATTCACCATCTTCACCACAACAACAACTTCCATCAAAACACTTTCACTTCCTTCTACACAACAAGCTTAACCTTTGCTAGCTTTGGAGTTTGTGAGTATCATTCATCCTTTATTTTTGTTCATACCATATATAGTTAGTAGTTTAGTATATATATATTTTTAGTTTGTGAAGTTATGTTGTAAAAATGTAATATTTTATGTGTTCATGTTTTTATTATTGTTATATTATTATTAAGATTTATTTATTTTTGTACCTAAATCTTTCCATTTA
Source organism: Lathyrus tuberosus (assembly GCA_022829125.1). Lineage (NCBI taxonomy): Eukaryota > Viridiplantae > Streptophyta > Magnoliopsida > Fabales > Fabaceae > Lathyrus > Lathyrus tuberosus. Next base: position 6,196,890 of record JALAZF010000298.1, on the reverse strand, counting down.
AATTTAATGATTATACTTTTTTAAAAAAATAAAAAATACGAAAGAAGAGGACTGTTGGAATCTAGCATTCTAGCAGAAATCTCGAACGATTGGTCTCAAGTCTCGCACTTTGGGGTAGCCATTCATTCATTCTTTCGCTCCTCAAAATACCTTTAATCAACTTGGACGAATAAGAGCCGTCAAGATCTAGCATCTTGTCACAACTCTTCGAACAATTGATTTTCATCAAGCGTTCATTGTCCATTAAACCATTTTCATATCAACTTGGACGAATAAGAGCCGTCAAGGTCTAGCATCTTGGCATAACTCTTTGAGCAATTGATTATCGTCAATAGCTTGCTGTCCATTAATTATTTTTCATTTCAACTTGGATGAGTAAGAGCCGTCAAGATCTAGCGTCTTGGCACAACTCTTCGAACAATTGATTACTATCAATGTTTATTGTCCAACAAACAATTTTACAACCAATCTTGAATGAAAAGGATTGTTAGAGTCTAGCACTCTGACATAACCATTTGAACTATAGATCACCATCAACTGTTTGTCATTCTTAAAATATATTCAAGCCACTTTTAAACCACTAGCTTTTCCAAGAGATAGCCATTAATCTCTTGTAACTTCTTACTAAACTTTCCTTAGAGATATTCATTAATGTCTTCTCCTAAACAACCAATCCTCACAAGCTTTACTTTCAAGCTTTTCACCCGTAGACCCAGAACTACGGACGCTCTGATTTCTCAAGCTCATCTTGAGAATACGTAGGCATAGGATTACGAGATCCTAGTGAGCCACCTTTTCTTTTTTCTACCTTCTACCTTTTCCTTTACATCCAATGCCTTCTTGGATTCTACCTTTCCATTTTTCATCGTAGCCTCGAACTACGAAGGCTCTGAGTTCCTCATTGCACTACGAGGATACATATGCACGAGATTGTGAAGTCTTGTCGAGCACCCTAATAAATAAAAAACCTCTTTAGGTTTTCTCTCCTTTAACAATAATCATTTACCTTCCTTTCTCAATAAGTTGAAGATTAGAAACAATCCATAAGCTAACATACATTCAACCCTAACTAAATGGTTCCCGTTAAGTACAACGGACGTGAGGGGTGCTAATACCTTCCCCTTGCGTAACCGACTCCCGAACTCAGACATTGGTTGCGATGACCATATTCTTATCCTTTCTTTTTAGGGGTTTTATTCGATATTTTCCCTTTCCTCATATGGAATAAATAAAGAACGGTGACGACTCTGTTAAGTCCATCCCGCGGGCGTGCGGTTGCGTCTCGCGAGGTCGTTCTCATTTTTTGAGGTACGACAGATGGTGACTCTGCTGGGGAGACAAGACTCTTAAGTGAGTCAAGCCTAGTTTAGTTAGGTTTTTGTATGTGTGTTTAACATGTTTGTTTCTCTTCCTTCTTTGATTATATGTTTTATTTCTCTTGCTTTACATATATATTTGTACATCCTGTGTGGGCTTTGGGTATCTGATATCTTGAATAAAACTCTACACCCGAGTTTTGGAAAAAGCAGAGAGAAAACATAGGTTTAAATTTGGTAGTTAGTAGTGTTAGACTACGAGGGCAAGCTCCTTGTAACAACTAACACGAAGGCTCCTCTAGAGTAGACCTGTTTGTAGATCTCGTTATAAAACAGCTAGCCTGTTGCATGACACTGATTCATGAAGGGTCCGTGACTCTAGGTCCCCCATTTAGAACCAGTGCTATTTTGGTGGTTGCATAATATTGGACTTCAAGGATATCTCCTTGCTCCAACCAATATGAAAACCCCGATCAGAATAGACCTTTTCGTCACTCTCGTTGTAAAATGGCTAGCTCGTTGCATAACGTTGATACGACTAACGTCCGTGACTCTGAAACCTTATAAAAAACCTAGAAAATATCCTGTGAGTGGGTTTATGGGTAAATAATCTAGAACTATACGTTATAGGGAGACCTACCTAATAGGATGTTCTGATTTATTCGTGTTATCTCAGATCCTAATCACCATATTTGCATTGCATTTTCTTTCTGCATCCCGTGCTGCATTGCATTGCATATCATTTGCATCTTTGCATGATTCATTGCATGCGTCTGTTTGTCCAGTACTCATCTCCAGCTGTCTCTATCTTCTAGTGTTTTCTGTCAGTCGTCAAGCTGATTCCTCGACACCGACACAGGACTAGAGCTAAAGATGCAGAATGTCAAGAACAATCCTCTGCCAGGGCAAGTGAAGCTTCAGTCGAATTCAGTTCAGCTACTTCTTAAAGACAAGACAGCTCATCTTTGTTTCTGATTAATCACTAGACCATGTTTCTTGTTGTTTGCATTTTCCTTATTTGTATTAGCTGTTTGCTTCCAAATTATGTTTGTACTTTCAGGTTAATGAAATAAGCATTTGCAACTTTTTGATTTAATTCATTTGTGTTTGCTATTTACTTCTTAATGCTTTCTCGTCCAAGAAAAATAAAAAATTGTCTCTTGTCCATTTTCTTTTGATTATGAAAAGATTGGAGGGAGGATGATGAAAACTTTATACTCATAATTGCTGTTAGTATGCTTTCAAATCAAAACTTTGCTGACGATGTAAGGCATTGTTTCAATCCCTAAACACTGGAGAAATAAGGAAGTTAATCCCTCTTTAACCCCTTCGAGCCAAGAAGTAGGAGTTTCTTTTCTTTACAAATAAAAACCCGCAATCTTAACCTTGGGGTGGGTAGTTCTCAGTTAGCTCGATTATGCCAGAGTTTCACGCAAGACGCCTTTCAACAAAAGGTTGCATTCACAGTTTTCCTTCACACATAGCAAGCAAGTGTCGAAGATGTCTTTCAAGTCAAATGCCAATGATGGTTCACTGTAATCATTAAGCCAGGCAGTCACTAAAAAAAATAGAGTGAAAGAAAATAATCAAAATAAAAGCCCGCTAAGTCAAAACCTATGAAGGAGACTTAGGCAAAAATTGGGGCATTCCGCTGGCTGTAAGCTCAAATGACACAGTTCAGGAAAAAGTTAGGGATAACAAAAATCATTCAAGAGGTTACCAAAATCCTCAAAGATAAAATGAGTTGACTGAGGTCCTCACCAAAAAAAAAAACAACAAAATGTTGTGAGAAGCAATGACTGCCATTTCAAAGTTCCTTTACTTTTGAACCATCATTACTACCATCAGTGCAGTTCCTAACCTATGGGAGCCTGACTACATAAGATGAGTTAACTGAGCATAGGACTGGAGAACATCACGAAGATTGGGTGGGTACAAATAAACTTTGAGCTTTTATCCTTTGTTTCTTAAACCGTGAACCAGGCCATGTTATAACCCTCAAAAGACCTAACTGAAGCAGGGTTATTTTGAAAGCATACTACAGCAAGTTTGAGTAAACTGACTCCCAAGAGATCTCTGCGGATCATCTGTTTTGGCATCACACCTTTTGCTTAAACTTTTCACTTTAATGTCTTGTACCACCGTGTTCTGACTAATGACCCATATACTTTGCCTCTTTCAAAAATGATTAATTTCAAAAGTTGCATGAACTCTGCATTTACTATGTTTGTATGAACATTTTTGTTTGCAAACTGGCTTTCCTCTCAAGGAATTTTCAAACAATTAAGAAACTTGGTCGGTGATCCAATCAGGGGCAAGTTCCTTCCATATTCTGTTGAGAATCAGTTCAAGATTTGTGATTTAATGGCGACTTCTCAGAATTGGTTTATCTAGAAGTCCTTTCAAGACTCAGACTGGGGAAAGCTTTCTAAGAGCACCATGAAACAGTCATTTCAGAATCAATCAAGCTGAAACAATGATCAGCTCATCTACAACAGTCGGTTCGTCTGGGGCAATTTACTTAAAGAATCCCCAAACAACTTTTTATCCTTCCTACAAGGATCATCAATTTGGATACAGTTTACTAGTGTGGCAATGATGTGTTCAGCAGTAGCATCTCTAGTCCCAAGGAGAATGACAGTGATCTCTGTGTTGAGGAATCAGTCTTCCAGTCTTGTCTTCCCAAAGAGTTGAGTCGTGTCGTCAGCATCTGCACATGCATTTGCATTCGATCATATATCATCTGCATAATTCATATACCATATGCATAGTATGAGTGTTTCATCCTCATTTGCATTTGTCCTTAGGTCGTGTCGCTATCCACGTCTTACCTTGTGGTCAAAGTCCAACTCACTTGGCACCTACCAAACAGATCATGCTGTGTCTATCTGACGTTCTTCCAGATATGACCTTTCTTATCCGATTCTTTTCCGGATATGTTTGTTCTTCTTTTGCGTCCAATGATATTCTTGGATGTCTTCGCCTGTCTTTTCTTCAATGTCGTTCTTGAATGTCATATATATTTGTCTCTTTCTGATGTTTTTCCAGATTGAGTCCTATGTTCTGATGTTTTTCCAGATAGTCCTTTGTAATTCTGATGTTTTTCCAGAATTTCATTTCTTTTATCATCTGATGCTCTTTCGGATGTGTTTCTCTTTCTGATGTTTTTCCAGATTGAGTCTTTGTTATCTGATGTTTTTCTAGATATTTCGCTTTGTTATTCTGATGCTTTTCTGGAACGACATTATTTTACCATCTGATGCTCTTCCGGATGTGTTTCTCTTTCTGGTGTTTTTCTAGATTGGGTCTATTGTTCTGATGTTCTTCCATAACTTATCTGATGTTTTTCCAGATATTTTGCTTTGTTATTCTGATGCCTTTCCGGAACGACATTGCCTTTTACCATCTGATGCTTTTCTGGATGTGTCTCTCCGTCTGATTTTTTTTAGATTGAGTCTTTTGCTCCTGATTTTTTTCTAGAGCACTTTTTGTATCTATCTGATGCTCTTCCGGATATGATCTTGTTTATCTGATGTTCTTCCAGATATATTATTGCTTATCTGATGCTCTTCCGGATATGTCTTCAAAACCTTTTCCCGTACATTTAATGCTTTTCTAAATGTTTCGGATATATCTTCAGAATTCTTGTCTTCATCTAACGCTCTTCTAGATGTCTTCAATTTGTTTTTGACTTTGGTTAACGACTACTGAATGTTTTCAAGTCTGTTTCCATTCTCCATCCAATACTTTTCTGGATGTATGCTGGAGTTTATTCGATGCTTTTCCGAATATCTCTGATATGCTTCCCGGAGTTCATTCAATGCTCTTCTGAATGTCTCTATTGTCAATTTGTTTCCCAGAGTTTATTCAATGCTTTTCTGAATACCTCTGATGTTTGCTTGTCTCATGTATTTCCCAGTTTTTCTCCTCGCCTCATTCACTGATCTTCTGAATGTCGTGACTCTTTTCCAACCATTTCCATTCATGGATGGTGACTTTTGATTCCCCAGTGGAGACCGTTTTTCCGGTGCTACTTCGATTTGAGGATCATGTGTTATCCTTTCTTTCTAAAGTGTCAGCCGGTCACGCTTGAACCAGTTGTTCTATCACTTTGGATTTCCCCCGGTTTTATTTCAATTCCCCAGTGTGGTTGTCATCCCCAGTGAGTGTCTACTCATGGTGTTGTCTCTATCCCTTTTTGCTTTCGTTTTTGTCTGCATTTTTGCATTTAGCATTCCATCATTTTCATCATGCTAGAGAGCATGGCATGTCACCATTATAGATTAGTTTGGTCCATAACATTGCATATCATTGTATCTAAGGGAAAAAATTTCGGTTATCTATATTTAAATACCTTCCACCATGATTTCATGAAGACTATCATCACTCATGTCATCCGGTGAAGATATTTAAATAGGGGCAACTGTCATACCCCAAATTTTACCCTCAGATATTCTGATCGTTTGCATATCATCTTGAGTCAGTCGTCTCGCATTTTAGTTAAACATCTCATTAATCATGCATTTTTCGTTAGAATTTAATTTGTTTTATTTCTTTTTTTTACTAACCATTTTCAATTATCTTTTTTATTATTTTTAGTTTTATTATTATTATTTCTTTAATATTATTATTATTAATTTTATTATTATTAGTTTTATTATTATTAATTTTATTATTATTAGTTTTATTATTATTATTATTATTATTAGTTTTATCATTTGTTTTATTATTACTAAACTTTATTATTATTATTAGTTTTATTATTACTAAGCTTTATTGTTATTATTAGTTTTATTATTACTAAGCTTTATTATTATTATTATTATTATTATTATTATTATTATTATTACTTTTATTTTTGTTTGTCTTCATGTCCATAAAGGGAAAAATGGTAAGTTGGGACCACTACATTGTAGTACAAACACTTCACATGGATTGCCAACTTGGACTTATCAATGGCCAAGAATCATTCTCACATTTCACACGGATTTCCAACTTGGACTTATCAATGGCCAAGAATCATTCTCATAAAGTCACATGGATTGCCACATCAACACTCCCACCTCATTCATACTATAAATAAGATCTCTCTTTCTCTCATTTTTTGGCACCAACAATACCACACATACATTCTCAAAACCTTGCACATTCATTACATATTTTTCAAGTCAAATCTTTTCTTTTTGTTTTTTTTAGGAATCAAATTTTATCCCTTTCTTTTACTTACATAATACCCATAAACATTCACCATCTTCACCACAACAACAACTTCCATCAAAATACTTTCACTTCCTTCTACACAACAAGCTTAACCTTTGCTAGCTTTGGAGTTTGTGAGTATCATTCATCCTTTATTTTTGTTCATACCATATATAGTTAGTAGTTTAGTATATATATATTTTTAGTTTGTGAAGTTATGTTGTAAAAATGTAATATTTTATGTGTTCATGTTTTTATTATTGTTATATTATTATTAAGATTTATTTATTTTTGTACCTAAATCTTTCCATTTAAATTTAATGATTAAACTTTTTAAAAAAAATAAAAAATACGAAAGAAGAGGACTGATGGAATCTAGCATTCTAGCAGAAACCTCGAACGATTGGTCTCAAGTCTCGCACTTTGGGGTAGCCATTCATTCATTATTTCGCTCCTCAAAATACCTTTAATCAACTTGGATGAATAAGAGCCGTCAAGATCTAGCATCTTGTCACAACTCTTCGAACAATTGATTTTCATCAAGCGTTCATTGTCCATTAAACCATTTTCATATCAACTTGGACGAATAAGAGCCGTCAAGGTCTAGCATCTTGGCATAACTCTTTGAGCAATTGATTATCGTCAATAGCTCGTTGTCCATTAATTATTTTTCATTTCAACTTGGATGAGTAAGAGCCGTCAAGATCTAGCATCTTGGCACAACTCTTCGAACAATTGATTACTATCAATGTTTATTGTCCAACAAACAATTTTACAACCAATCTTGAATGAAAAGGACTGTTAGAGTCTAGCACTCTGACATAACCATTTGAACTATTGATCACCATTAACTGTTTGTCATTCTTAAAATATATTTAAGCCACTTTTAAACCACTAGCTTTTCCAAGAGATAGCCATTAATCTCTTGTAACTTCTTACTTAACTTTCCTTAGAGATATTCATTAATCTCTTCTCCTAAACAACCAATCCTCACAAGCTTTACTTTCAAGCTTTTCACCCGTAGACCCAGAACTACGGACACTCTGATTTCTCAAGCTCATCTTGAGAATACGTAGGCATAGGATTGCGAGATCCTAGCGAGCCACCTTTTCTTTTTTCTAACTTCTACCTTTTCCTTTACATCCAATGCCTTCTTGGATTCCACCTTTCCATTTTTCATCGTAGCCCCGAACTACGAAGGCTCTGAGTTCCTCATTGCACTACGAGGATACGTAGGCACGAGATTGTGAAATCTTGTCGAGCACCATAATAATAAAAAACCTCTTTAGGTTTTCTCTCCTTTAACAATAATCATTTACCTTCCTTTCTTAATAAGTTGAAGATTAGAAACAATCCATAAGCTAACATACATTCGACCCTAACTAAATGGTTCCCGTTGAGTACAACGGACGCGAGGGGTGCTAATACCTTCCACTTGCGTAACCGACTCCCGAACTCAAACATTGGTTGCGATGACCATATTCTTATCCTTTCTTTTTAGGGCTTTTATTTGATATTTTCCCTTTACTCCTATGGAATAAATAAAGATCGGTGGCGACTCTGTTAAGTCTATCCCGCGGGCGTGCGATTGCGCCTCGCGAGGTCGTTCTCATTTTTCGAGGTACGACAGAAGTGAATACTTGTTCTCGATCGTTACTTTATTCAGTTGTCGGTAATCCACACATAACCTCATACTACCATCTTTCTTCTTTACTAACAACACTGGAGCTCCCCGAGGTGACACACTTGGTCTCACAAATTTCTTTTCCAGTAAATATTCCAATTGCTTCTTCAACTCTGCCAATTCTTACATTGACATCCTGTATGGTGCCATAGAAACAGGCCAGGTACCAGGGAAAAGATTGATAGAGAACTCCACCTCTCTCTGGAGGCACATCCGAAATATCATCCAAAAACACATATAGAAAATCACGCACTACCGACAATTCTTCAAGTGCAACTTGACTTTTAACAGATAAAGATACGAACAACGCAAGCCCTTGAGCTTCCTCTAGCAAAAGCTCATTCAACTGCCTAGCACATAAGAAACCAACTTCCTTTTCGTCATAAGGAGAGAGAAACTGTGCTGATTTGTTATAACTATTTATATGAACATGATTGAACTCCAACCGGTTCATTCCCAAGATAACATCAAGATCCATTAGCGGAAAACAAATAAGATCAACACCAAAATCTCTATCAAAGATCAACAGAGGACAATTCAAACAAACTAAAGAAGTAGTCACCGATCCCTTAGCAGGAGTATCGATCACCATCTCTCTATTCATGGAGGACACCACAAGGCCCAACCTTTTCACACAATCAACATCAATAAACGAGTGAGTAGCACCAGTATCAATAATAGCAATCAAAGGAGTACTATTAATGTAACATATATCTCTAATCAACCTGTCATCACTGGAAGTTTGAGTCCCCGACAGAGCAAACACCTTTCCTCTGGATTGAGCTTGCTTTGACTTATGGCAATGCGTACTGATATGTCATGGTTCACCACAGTTGTAGAAAGTCACCATATTATCCTTGCAATCAGCAATCAGCTATCCTATCTTCCCACACCGGAAACACTTCTTCACATCACCCTTGCACTCATTGGTGTGATGACCCAATTTACCACACCTAAAACATTTAAGAGGAGCAGGAGCACCTCCCCTACCCGGCCTCTTACCATCAACAATCTTCTGTTTATCCTTTTCAGCTAGAGCACTATAAGGCTTCATACGGTTTAGATGTTGCTTCCCTCTCTTCTCGCTCAAACTCTTATACTGAGCTGACCAAGCCTTACTATCATCCTCATAGATCCTATAACTATTCACCAACTCTGGAAACCTTCGTATCTGTTGATACCCAATCGCTTGTTTGATCTCAGGATGCAAACAATTCTTAAACTTAACACACTTTGATAACTCAGGAGTTACCTCACTGTAATGAGGATAGAACTTCGCAAGTTCCACGAACTTGGCAGCATACTCAGTAACAAACAAACTCCCCTGTTTCAGCTCTAGGAATTCAATCTCCTTCTGCATGCGAACGTCTTTGGGAAAATACTTCCTCAGAAACTCTCTACGGAACACACCCCAAGTGATAACTTCACCTGCAGTTTCCAACACCTGACGAGTGTTAACCCACCAATCATCAGCCTCCTCAGCTAGCATATGTGTACCAAACTATATCTTTTGTGCTTTTGAACAATCCATCAAACAGAATATTCTCTCAATTTCTTTGAGCCCAGTATGTGCTCCATCAGGATTATACCTACCTTTAAAAGTAGGCAGATTATTTCTCTGAAACTTCCCCAGATGACGTAACTCATCGTTCTCCCCAGCATTAGGCTAATTCTGCACAACCTGAGCCACAACCTGCAAAGCAGCAGCAATTGCGACATCGTTTCTTCCAACCATTTTATGTTTCACCACGATAACAACAACAATAGTTAAAAGACTACCACGACAACATTCAATTGTCACACCACACCGACTCGAGAGCTTGGCTGGACAGATCGACCTGCTCTGATACCACTATGTAACACCATAATTTTCTTCGCGTAATTTATAACTAAAAATCAGAGTAATTTAAAACAATCAATAATTAGGATGCTACTTTTAACATTAACTAGCTCATGCAATTGGATATGTAACACATATTGAATTTAAAAATAATGAGAATTATAAAACAAGTCTGAAATTTCAATATTATTTTAGAAGCGGAAACATCAAACAATCGATTATTTTGACTTTTCCAAAACATAATCATAACATAATTTAAATATAAAGAATTCTCAAACATCGGAGATTCACAATATAAACCCCGAAACATGAAATAAAGAAACAAGCGTTCCACCCCCTAATGTTACATATCAGAGTAGACGCCGAATCAACAAAAGCAATAAGGAAGGTAATCCCTTTCACTCACATCCACGTCTCTACTGCGGATAATTTGCACGATGCCCGTGTAAAGGCAACATTCAAATAGAATGGGTGATAATTCACAATCATATAATGAAATTGCAATAATAATATATAAGCACACCATCATCACATACATAATCACCCATTGCACAATCCATAATTTACAGAATCCAATTATCACAATACGACAAGTATACAATGCAATGAGGCTCAACTCAATGACTCAATGCATGTGGTACCAAATGTGAACTCTCAGGTTCACTCGCTCCCAATCCCCACCATAGGATCAGAGCACACCAGAATTCTTTACCATCACCATAGGTAACGCTTCACCGATTTCCACCTGAAACTAGCTACTCGCACCCAATCCCCACCATAGTATTGAGGCTCACCAAAAGCGGACCACCGTCCAAACACCATGATGCATGATTCATAAATTACATGCAATAACAACAACAACACGTACAATGATATTCACCTTAATCATTGTACTACACCAAAATTGGTCACTAAAACACCAAACATATACTACAAGCATTCAATAATAACATTATAGTAACATAACAGATAACACCATACCATTCGCACATAATACCACACTGAGACACACACACTGCATACCATCTGATAACACGAAAACATATCGTATTTTTACCTTGATTTATGTTCAAATCTTATCCCATTTCCGTCTAATTTCCGATTATTCCGAGGATATTCAAGTGTTTTCGCAGGTATTTCAGTTTCCAAGCCAAGAATGAGAAAAGAGCAGAAAAAGTAGCAGAATAAGGAAAGAACAGAGAAAAACAACAGAAAAAGCAGAGAAATCAGATTTTGTATGTGTGACCGTCATGAAGGCCAAACCCATCACGACCGTTACACAGCCCCTACGATCGTCATAGGTTCAAAAACAGAAACGTGACGTTGGAGACAGACATGGTCACGAAGAGAGAAGTACAGTTTCACACGTTCGACATTTTCTCCTATATTCCCTCAGACTCAACTCAGTAGCAGTTCCAACTAGTGCCCCTATATTCTCTCATACTGGAGGTCTATATATAGTGCATTTTGGAAAGGACACCAGACACACAGCTTTTATCAGATATTTCCACCGCATTTTAGGAAACACTCTATTTGCAAGGGACAACAACCACAAGGTGAACTCAAAAGAACTCTTTTTCCTCCATTGTGTGTTCAACCCCGAGCCTATCAACGCCGCTCCTTTTCTGTTAGCACACATCCAAGTAAACTGTGCTAGAGGTTCCAAACCCTTCTATTTTGGAGGGATTGTCACTTCTATTGCTCTAAGTTTGGACTTGGGGGACGAACTTAATAGATTACCTTCCGTGCCTCCGGTGTTGCTAGACATCGACTACTGCCGTAACTCACACCTCATCAAACTAAGAAGAGATGGAAAATACCATCCAATGGTCCGCACAAGAATAGTTAAAAGTATCATTCTGCCTTGCAGGAACCGCATTGACCCTCAGAATATGACCAATTGGATCTTTGATTTGAATGCTCCCGAGCAAAATGCGGCTGCACATAATGATCAAAATCATGCACCTGCTGATGAGATGGAACAAGAGATGGACCAAACCGCCCCAGAAACCCAACCACCGCCTGCCCATGATGCTCCTTCGACCTCCCGACGTCGCAGTCGACCCGACCAAGACCCCGTTACAAATGAAGAAATCTTAAGAGCAATATGGCAACAAAACCAGTTGGCTGCCCAGAGAGAAGCACAGCAACAGGAGCAACACAATGAAATAATGACTCTCATGCGTCAAATCCAACAAGGGCAAGTCAACCAAGGTCAGAGGCTTGACGGCGTCATCGATGAGATGGGTACGTTGACATTGCGGGTGCAGGACTTACATGATTACATCCATCACGTCGGCATTCCAGATCATGTGGCAAAGCATGGACGAAGGCGCCCTAGAGGCAGAGGACGTGGGACTCCTTGATTTTTTGTTTTTTTTACTAGTTTTTCTTGTTGTTCCCCTTTATATCGCAACATTGAGGACAATGTCCGATATAGTGTGGGAGAGCTAGTCTATTTTCCCTTTATTCCCCTTTTTATACTTCCTTTTTCATATTTCCCTTTTATCAAAATTTATCTATATGAGAATTTTTGTTTAATATTTGATTCCCCCCGCTTTACTCTGCTATATAAATTTTTTTTACAATCAATGCACAACGTGACATACCAAGATATAGGCTATGTTAGGAAGTTGGGAAAGTTCTAACAAGATCGATACCGTCTTGACACCTTAGACCTCTTGCGTATGCGATATCAGTTTCAATACTTATTATACCGATACCCCGAGTTCAGTCCTAAAGTAACCCCCAATAGTTTATATTAGTAGTCAGCACCGTCTTAATCACAAACCACGTGGAGAGCCGATGAATATAAGTGTTTGATGCCCAATCATGTCGAGCTAAACTCATTTTATCAGTATGTAATTGAGTAACCGGAATGGATTCAATAATTCTAAGCTAAAATCATAAATCAACTTATTTTCTGGCTTCGATTTCTTAATTTAAAATCAACTTTTATTACAAGAGTAAAAAGGTAGCAAAAGGTTAAGGTCAAGACCACGAGAGTGTGATATTTTAACCGGATAGCTGAAATCGGGCATTGGTTTTAAAAACAGCGAGAGCGCTTTAAAGTTAATTAGGACTTATTAGTTTTCAAAAATTATTTTTAAACTCAAATAGGCTAGCGAGAGCAGACATTATGATTTAAAGGTATAGTTCGAAGCAATAACCACGAGAGTGTGAGGTGAGGGTTTTTAAACTGGTATTTTCTACAAAATTATATTGTGACTAATTTTTATATGCTTATGTTTCATTGAATCCACAATGGTATACAGAGTTATGTACCGATATCCTAATCTTAACTAGTTTATTTCTAATATTTAGTTTCCCTCTTTATTTCCCTTTTTGAATCTAAAACCATAACAGATTAGACTTAGATTTACATAGTAACATTAGATAACGGTACGTTCGATTTTTAGTCTCTGTGGGATCGATAATCTTTTAAAACTACGCGATACGACTGTATACTTGCAATCAGAATCATTTAGGCACACTAAATAGCGGTCAAGTTTTTGGCGCCGTTGCCGGGGACTAATTAAGTCGATATCGTAACTCCTTTGTTGCGCCGTATAGACTAAAGCGAGAAAAAACCAATTTTCCCTTTTTCTCGATTGTATGCCAAGTACTCACTCATAAAGCGAAGACTTGCAACCACCAATCACCGAATTAGAGCATTTCTTACATTTAAGACGCAGAATATTAGAGTATCAACGCAAGTACAATATTCCCGATCTCCTTGCTCATACTCCTGAACCAGTCAAAGAACGAAACATGGGAGAAAGACCACATAACCGTCCTCTTAAGTTCTATGCTACCCCATTTGAGCAAGAACCACATAACAACATTGCTGCCCCTGCTATCAACCGGAACGATTTCGAGTTGAAACCCTCATTGCTGTCAGCCGTACAACAGCATCAATTTTCTGGAAATCCTACAGAAGATTCTAACGAACATTTGACCAAGTTTGTACAGTACACAGACACAGTGAAGGCAAATGGTGTAACTGCAGACGCGATAAGACTACGTCTTTTTCCTTTCTCATTAAGAGACAGAGCTTGGACTTGGTTGAAATCCTTGCCATCAAACTCCGTTACTATGTGGGATGAGTTGAAAAAGGTATTCTTAGCACGATATTTTCCCCCAAGCAAAACAGCTATGCTGAGAGCCCAAATTAATAGTTTTTGACAGAAGGACAACGAATCTCTTTACGATGCATGGGAAAGATACAAAGACATGATGAGGATATGTCCGCATCACGGTCTTGAAGATTGGTTAGTCATCCACACATTTTAAAATGGTCTCTTGTACAATACAAGATTGACAATAGATGCCGCCGCTGGTGGTACACTTATGGATAAACCATATAAAGAAGCTTATCAACTGATTGAAAGCATGGCTCAAAACCACTACCAATGGGGAAGAGAAATAACTGCAGTGGAAAAATCCCAAACAAAAGGTGGAATGTACGAGGTTAGTAGTCTTGATCATGTCAATGCTAAGGTAGATGCCCTTGCCCAAAATATTGATAACTTGACCATAACACCTGCAGCCACCGTGGCTGTCGTAGCTCAAAATTACGAATTATGCGGAACACCTGGTGTAGCACCCCAAAATTTGCCCTACCTTTTTTCTGGCTTTTGCTTCGCGTTCATCTGCATTTTTAGGTCATAACCTCATAATCATATCATTGCATTGGTCTTCTAAGACATGGGCTCGAAGGTTTATTCTTGTTATTAGTATCTCTTATTCAGAGGTTCACCAGGACTACGGTCGCTCATTCAAGGGTGAATTGTTAACCGTCGTCAATTGAAAATCCTTGGTTAGGATTACATGCGTTCAAGTCAACTGGGTTTATTGATTGAAGATGAGGGAGCCATTAAAGATACGAGTTTGTGACTTGCTTGGAAATTGAGATACCATCCACTTCATAAACCATTAAACCAGTTTTTAAACCTTTTTATCTTGTCCACATTTTATTTTTTTTCTCATTCTAAATTCCTCCCATTTTCAAATCCAATTTTCATCTAAATATCCATTTTAGTCCATTTCCTTAAATAAAACCAAATTTATCCATTTATAGAATCCATTTTTTAACCATTTATTCAAATAATCAATTCTCAAATCCATCCATATCCATTTTGTCTAACTCTTAAATCCATATCCAAACCTATTCATTTTTTATTATTTCATTTCTTACCCAATTTCTAAACCCACATCAAATGTCCATTTAATCCATTTCAAATCCATAATCCATAAACTCTTCTTAAACCACTTTTCAGCAGAAAAAAAAAGAAGAAGAAGTATCAATAGAAAATTCAGTCCACATCAGTTTTTTTTAGAATTAATTTCAGCAGTGGCAAAGTTACAACAGAAAAAGAAAATTCAGAAAAAGATTAAAATACTTGAGGATACCATGTCAGAAAATTATCACAGAAAAATTCCAAATACAAAATCACCCTCCAATTCATAACAGACTCGTAACAAAGTTTTCTTCTGCATTATTCCAAGTTGCTCTATAAATTCACCGCTTCTTCACTCTTGATCGGGGTTCTCTCTCTTAAATTCAATCTTCGATTCTCCACTCTTCTCTTCACTCTGTAACAAACTCTTTAACCTTCAAGCTTCTTCTTGAATCCATCTTCAAACCAAATTCTATTTTCACCAATTCTGCAAACAACTCTTCTTGATATCTTCAATTCAGATTCACGACTCCATCCGCAGAAAGCAAAAAACCAGAATTCAACAACCTGCAGAAATGACAAGAGGATACTCTTCATCATCTTCGAGTCGCAACGCAACATCAACCGCAAATCATGAAGAAGAAGGATGAGGTAGCGGTGTGGAATTTATCGAACTTGCAACAACCACAACAATTCATGTCAAACAACAACAACACCATTTCAGAATCACAAAAAAGGTAGAAGAAGGTGCAAGGTGCAGAAATCAGATTCAAAGCTGAGAGGATAGAGAAATTGAATTGGAATCAGAAGGTGAAAAAACAGGCTTACCTCGCGGAGTTCTTTTTCGTCGCAATCGAAGAGGCACCAGACTGTCTCTGGTAGGTACGTTGATCTGTTTCCGTTGATTCTGTGAAATTATCACCTCAGTGTTGTAGTTGCGATAGGCATACTTTAGTTTCTTGTTGAACGTCATGTCGATTTTTGAGTGGAGGAGAACGAATTTGATTCCGGTGCGGCATCGTTTCTCGGTGTTGGTTTGTGAGTTGAGTGAGAGGCGAATTTACGTTGAGCTGTCAAAGTTGTTTGCGATGTACGTGATGAGTGTTTCTCCGCCACTGCCGGCTGGGAGCCATGGCGCGGTGGAGATTGTCCTGGACGCGGCCGAGCACAATGGTTCGAAGTTGTTAATGTTGACGGTTTGATTCGTTGAGGCGTGGTGGCGGCGCTGTTATGGCGAGGAGTGAGAAAGTGGCGATGAGAACAAAGCAGGTTGAATTGAGCGAAGCTGAGATGGAGAGACACAGACGGAGGGATTTTGATTTGAGGAATCGGTTGCGGTGGCGTGATTTATGGCCGGAGAAGGAGGATCGCGACGAAGAGGGAATGAAGAGCGCCGCGAGAATATAACGGATGAAGGAAGAAGATGATGAAGGCTAGGCTGATCTTTGTTGTTTTTAGGTTAAGAATTCTGAGGTGTTGGACCGGGCTTTCTAGGCCCATGTGTTTTGGTTTTCACTTCCACACCCCAATTTACCTGACTACACCTCCCTTACTTCTTGTTTGGCAAACCCTTGGGCTTGAGTTTTTAGGCCCACTCACAACCTTGCTAGCTCATCCGCTTGGCTTTCTTTTTCACTCCCAAAATTCACTGCATACCCCCTTCTGATGCATAGTAATGCTAATGGGCCAAGCCCACTTGCCTGGCTACCTTCTGCACCCGTTTTTAACTAACGCACCCCACATGGCTGCTTAATGCATTTTTCTGGGCCTAGACACAAATGCCCAACGCCTGCTCTTCACTACAACCCCTGTTTTACTCTGTGCACCCCCTTGACTGAAGAAGAGATCTTTGGGCCTAAGTGCCATGCCCGTGCGCCTGACTTTTACTGATCACACATTCCTGGATTATGTTACACCTCCCTTCGTATTTTATTTAGTTTTTAATTGTTTTTGTTTGTTGTTTTGTTAATTGCTTTTTCTTTTAATTTCAGAATTAATTAGATAGTTGTGATTAATTACTAATCCTAGATTTTAATTAGAAATTAGAAATTTCATTTAGATTTTATTATTAGTTTTTCTTTAGAACTAATTTTCTTTAGGATTAGTTTCTAGATTTAACTTTAGGATTTGACTAGTTAGAATTATATTTTTAATTAGAAATCAATTGGAATTAATTTTAGGATTAATATTAGTTTTAATTCTAGATTTAACTTTAGGATTAATATTTTTTAGAGTTAGTTTAGAAATTGCCTTGAACTAATTTTAGGATTAATTTTAGAATTAGACAAATTACCTCTTATTGTTAGAATTTAAGCTTCTTTTTTATTAGCATTTTAATTCTAGCTTTGGTTATTTTTTACCATGATTTTAGTTGCCTATTCTTGGATTATCTTGATTAATTTCTGTTTAATTCCTGATTAAATGCTTCTTTGCTGGCTTAATCTTCTTCATCCCTCTTTAAGATCAACTTAACTTCCATCTTGGAAGTAAGTTGCTTCTTATGTTCTTCTCCTCCTTTTTTATGATAGTGCTCTTCAAACCACACTTAACCATAGGATCTCCATGTATGATAACTTTAGGGTTTGAGTCTTAGTCTCCCTCATTAGATTTTACCTTTCTCCCCTTTGAGTCTCTTCTTCTCATCTTAAAACTTCTTGAAAATACTTAATAAAGATAAAGAGTATTGCGCACGAGCCTTAAGCGTGGAGAATGAGAAATGAGGGGCTTCCTCTCATCTTTCTAGAGTGCTTAGCGGGCGTCCTGTCTTGGGACGATTCGTTATGTATTCGTCCATGTGCCATAGACTTTGGTGCAATGCAAGTTACAAACAACTTCAAAAACACTTTTTTCTAAAAAACTTCAAATAAACAATTTCTTTTCTCATCTCTTTACTCTTTCCTTAAGGACTCGTCATGTCCGTTCTACCGCAAACAGGTAACGCCTAAGTCTCCCAACAGCGAGCTGCAACACCTAACTGCTGGAATGCGCACTCTGACGTTTCCACTAAAAAACACAAACAAAGCGACCCTCGTTGAGGGGAACTACGTCGGTATGATTCTCATGCTCCCGATGAGATACGTAGGCAGTGGGGTTGGGCCCATTTGAGCACTCCTTTTATTTTCCCTACATTTGTTTCTTCGTTCCTTTCTGTTCTCATTCCTTTTCCTTTCCAGCTAGCAGTTCCTTTTCCAGTATCTTTTCCTTACACCCTTTGATTGAAGCAGCAAGCATGGATCCCATCGGGTAGGATGGACGCGTGGGGGTGCTAATACCTTTCTCGCGCGTAACCGACTCCCGAACCCAGTTCTCTTGGTCGCAAGACCATGCTCTTTTCCTTTCCTTCATGTTTATGCGGTGTTTCCTTTCCCTCTTCTGGGATAAATACACATTGCTGGCGACTCTATTTTCGCGCCATTTTCGTGTTTGTACTTGGATGAAAATCCCGGGAGCGACAGCTAGAGACTTTGCCGGGGACTTCTGGTTGACCTCTTGCTGGTCCATCCCCTTTAGTGAGTCGATCTTAGCGCTTGTTTGTTTTTTTCGTTGGGTGTTTATTTGTTGTGCTTTATTATGTTGTATATTACTGTTTTACAGCTTTTATTGCATTGCATTTCATTTTATTACTGTCATACTGGATATTGCTGTGTTGTGCTGGCTGGTTTCTGTTTGGCAGGTTGGGTTGTTCTGAGAGATAAGCCCAATACCCAGGCTTGAGTACACCCTAGGACTAGAGTGGAGAGTAGTGGGACCTACGTGCCATCTTGGTGCGTTTGTGTGTTCACGAAATTCACAACCAGACGAGGCTATCTTGGGACGCATTCTGACGTGGGTGTCTTGCGCATTTTAGGGTGTTGATCTAGAGAGCTGTCGACTCTGGTGACCGTTTCTCCGAGGACCCAGCAACGCCTCTCCTCCCGACATGTGATAATGGCAGATCAGAAATGGTAAACCCATTACACTTGTCGATCCGAGGACCCAATGCTGGGAAATCGCATAGGATGACCTTATTTTTTGAGGGGAATCAATTGAGGCCTCCTCGATTGATGATGATGCCAAACTAGAAATGGTGACCGTATCATCATTTCTCGACCTGAGAGCCCGGGATACTGAAGATCCTCGATTTTCTAGAACCCACATGTGAGAGGGGATGGGTGTTTGCAGGTCTGCAGGTAACCGAAACCTTCAACCTACCCGGTTTTTTGGATTTCTCATCAGTGTACTGTTATCATCCTGATATTCTGGCAGTTTGAATGGGCCGTTATTCTGGATTTCTGGGTTTCTGATATTCTGGGTCTTATCCATACTGCAGCATAATAGTATTGAGCATTGTGGAGGCCTTGATCCCATGTCTGTTGCATCTGCATCATCATTTTCGCATACATGTTCTTGTATTTCCAAGGGGTATTAACTTTGAGACTTGCTACGGAATATTTCCATCTATTTCTTGTGGTTCGTCTGCGGAAAAAATTTTGAATCAAAGCATAATGATTGGAAATATTCGAATATGGCATTCTGAATTGCATTCTCATACTCATATGCATAGCAGGTATTCAGATAGGGGATTCTTATTCTAACTTGGTATTGTCTCCAGAACTGCAAGCTTGACTTCTCACCACTACGCAACTTGAAGCAATCAGAGGAGGATTATGGATCAGATGCGAGCAGAGTTGTCAGAATTCCAGACTCGTATGGCCCAGTGCTTTGAGATGATGCAGGGCATCGCTCAACAACAAGAGGAACTAGGGGCAATTATTCAAAGGACTGCTATTGTTATCCCAGAGGCTGGTAATGGGCATGTTATCGGTAATACTTCGGGCGGAGTTGTGAATCCTCCTCGTACTGATCTTCCTCCACCCTCTCCTATGAGTCAATCCAGAGGAAGTGCTGCTAGGATTCATGTTCCTCGTCAGAAGGTGGATAATCAGGAAGAACAATTTTACGATGCTGAGATGAATTTCCCTACTGACACGGACAATAAGCTTTGTATGCTCGAAGAGAGATTGAAGGCTATTAAAGGCCATAATGATTTGGGTATGGACATGTATGACTTAGGGTTGGTCCCAGGTGTGAAGGTTACTCCGAAGTACAAGGCGCCTACTTTCGAAAAGTACAATGGAAGCACCTGCCCTAAGCTTCACATCAGGGCATATTCCAGCAAAATGTCTGCCTATATGGATGATGAGAAGCTGCTGATGCATTTCTTTCAGGACAGCTTAACTGGGGCATCTTTAGACTGGTATATGAGCTTGGAGAGAACGTATATTTAGAGCTGGAGAGATTTGGCAGAGGCTTTCATCAAGCACTACCAATACAACATGGACATGGCGCCCAATAGAATACAATTGCAGAGTCTTTCTCAGAGACAAAACAAAAGCTTCAAAGAGTACGCCCAGAGGTGGCGTGAATTGGCTTCCCAAGTTCAACCTCCGATGTTGGAAAGAGAGCTCGTTGATATGCTCATGGATATGCTTCAGGGGCATTATTATGAGAAATTGGTTGGATGTTTGTCAGCTGGACTTTCAGGTCTTGTATTGGCAGGAGAAAGAGTAAAAAATGGCATCAAGACGGGAAAGATTCGAATTGCTGCTGAAGATGCAAAGAAACCTTATGCTGGGTCCTCCAAGGGAAAGGAAGGAGAAACTATTGCTGTGTATTTTCCTTCTGTTGTTCAACGACCTGTTCAGTATCAGCGACCTTATGCTCCTCAGCAACAGAGACAACAAAGATCATGAAGGCCGGCGAGAAGGTTCGATCCACTCCCTATTCCTCACAGTGATGTTCTTGCCCGTCTAATTGAGAGTTCTCTGGTTGAACTAAGGGATGCCAAGCCTGTCCCTGACCCCATTCCTCCTGATTATGATCTGGATGCTAGATGCGAGTATCACTCAGACACATCGGGCCATTCCATTGAAAATTGCAACGTGTTCAAGCACAAGGTGCAAGACCTGGTGGACTCAGAGATCATTGCATTCACTGAAGATGATATGTACATCAATTGAAGCCTCCTGTCTCAAGTGAGCACTCAGTTTACAAGGATGTCCAGACAGAATCAAGCCTCCTCAGCGATGGCAATCTTCAGCTTCTTTACTGCATTTTCATTTGTAGTTTTTTCATTTCTTGTTAAAGCATTGCATGCCTAAAAAACTTGTTTGTGTTCTGAATGATGTTTTAATGCAATGAATATGTTTTTCTTGAAGTAATTCATTTTTATTCGTTCATATAATTTTTCTGCGCATTGCAATACCAATTTTCTTGCTTAAACTCTTGGAGGGAGGATGATGAGGTAAAAACGCAAAGTTTTTGGTTGTATGCTTTTGGATAAAACCCTGTTGAGGATGTACAAACATTTCTTCAAATCCCCAAACACCGGAGATATAAGGGAGATAGACCCTCGCCAACCCCTTTGAGCCTTGAAGTAGGAGTTTCTTTTCATTAAAAAAAACCCTCACATCTAACCCAGGGGCAGGGTAGTTGTCAGTAATTTGACCAAGCGTTCAAATTTCGAAAGAAGTGAGCATATGAGGATCCATTACCTTTCTTCCCTCACACATCAGGAGGTCAAGGGACGTGAAACCACAATGGTTATCCCTCACCTACCAAGGAATGAGGCAGTCACCACCCTTTCAAATGAGTCAGACAACCAGTGTCACACGATTTGTTCAAAAAAAAAAAAATAAATTAAAAAAAAGGAAAGAAAGCCCGCTAAGTCAAAACTTGAAAACAAGTGACTTAGGCATAAGTTAGGGCATTCCGCTGGACTTCAAAATCGAAAAACTCAGAAAGAATCAGTCCAGGCAAAATCAGGGAAATAAAGAAGCGAAAAATGAAAAAGTAAAAGATGATCAAAGGAAAAATCCTCGATAAAGAACAAGTCGTGTGACCGAAACACTGAAGACAAAAAGGTTGACTTTCATTTCAAAGACTTCATGGGTTCATTAACCATCGATCCTCACAAAAAAAATCCTTTTGGGAGATGAGCGCTTGTGCCAAATTAGCTGAACGTAGGACTGGAGAACATCAAGGAGAATGGGTGGGTACAAACAATTTTGAGCCATAAATACTTTTTTCTAAAACCGTGAACCAGGCCACGTTACAACCCTTAAAATTCCTAACTGAAGCAGGGTTTATTCTGAAGGCGTAATTCAACGAGATAACGTTCCTGACTCCCATGAGTTGTGCTAATAAGATTTTTGTTGGTATTGCATGTGCGTATTGTTTTCCATTCAAAAATCAATGTCGTAACTAGTGACTCGTTCACAGGGTTTTACGACAGCTTTTCAATAAAAACTTCAAGGTTAACATGTTTGTTGCATTAGAATTATCAGTCTCATAATAAACTTGTTCTGCTTGCATACATGTGCCTAAGCATCAATGAAGCTTACACAATGAATGCTAGTCGAGAAGCTTGATCCTGCTAAGTTAGGATGCTTGAAAATTCTGAAGGACAGTCATATCAAGGGGCATGTTGCCAAGAGACTCAGTGCCGTGGGCTCTCCCCAGTAAGTAGTGTTGAGATATAGCTAATCTGGGGCAGTCACGTCGAGAAATCTCTCTGAAGTTCAGTTATTCTGGGGCATTCATTCGAAGAACAGTCCGGTCAGGAGCAAAGTCACTTCAAAGCTCATGTCGAGGCAAGCCACCTCTGGAGCATGATAAGTTATCCTCTCCAGAAGACGGTTAATCAAAAGCACCTCTTCAAGGTTCAAAATACTGAGGCAGAGTATTTCAAGTCACTACAAGTCCTCTTGAGGAAAATTCCTTCATGGATCATACAGTCTGGGGCAGTTATGACGAGATCCGATAAATCTCTCCTAGAGTTTGAAGACCTTGGGGCAGTGTGAATGCTCGGTATTCTATAAAATCCTTTTGAGATGATTTCCTTCAATGGACCTTGTGGTCTGGGGCAAGTCATAAAGAAACCGTTGTTCACTCTTGACAATCGGTATGCAGTCGGTCGGTAGAAACTTGAAGTACTAAGTCTCTTCCCCAGCAAAGATCCAGAAGGTATCTTTTCCAGCAAGGTGTTGGGATTGATATTCTCCCCCAAGCAAAGAATCGTCCTCAAATCGAAAAAGGGCTCTTTATGAAGATTTCTTATCCCCGGCATTGTAGGTGGATTCTTCATTCTCAGCAGGGTAAGACGGTGGAATATTTTCAAGCAGTTTGAAGATGGTGAGAAGTCAGAGGAATCTCTTCCTCAAAAGTCAAAGTACAATGGTTATTGGCATTCTCAATAGTTCAAAGTCCAATCTTCATTGGTATCTCCCCAACAGAGTTCACAATTCAGCCTGCGGTTCCCCGACAGAGTTTGCATCATCAGTGGTTATTGGTGGTACAATTGGTTATCTCTACACAGGAGATCAGATATTGGTGATCCCTTCCTCAGTGAAGTTTGCTTGTTCTATTCTGCGCATTCCTCGGAGGAGTGTCCTATCATTCTTGCATATAGTTATCATCATTGCATTGCATCCTCAAAACGCGTAGCATTTCCATTTCATATGGAGCATTACACCATAGAAAGAAAATTCAAACATGCATCGAAGCATAAGCCAGATTTAGTACCTTGTGCGAAAGCCCAGATCAACCCTCAATTAAAGTAGTGATCCCCAACCTCAGAGTTGACGCCCTTTATACCAACTTCAAAGTTGTCATACATTCCTTCCCCAACCTCAGAGTTGACGCCTGTTTTGTCCAACCTCAGAGTTGACGCCCTTTTCTTTTCCAACTTCAGAGTTGACACCTATTTCCCCAACCTCAGAGTTGTTGTACACTCCTTCTCCAACCTCAGAGTTGAAGCCTTTTTTACCAACCTCAGAGTTGTCGTATATCTTTTCTCCAACTTCAAAGTTGACGTATACCTTTTCTCAACCTTAGAGTTGATGAATATCATTTTCTGCCCCAACTTCAAAGTTGTTGTATATCTTCTCTCAAACCTCAGAGTTGAAGCCTTTCGTCCCCAACCTCAGAGTTGTCGTACCTTCTTTTGCTCCCAATCTCAGAATTGACGCCTCCCTTCTCCAACCTCAGAGTTGTTGCACCTCCTTTTCTCAACCTCAGAGTTGATGAATATCCTTTATACCAACTTCAAAGTTGTCGTACACTCCTTCTCCAACCTCATAGTTGAAGCCTTTTTTACCAACCTCAGAGTTGTCGTATATCTTCTCCCCAACCTCAGAGTTGAAGCCTTTCGTCTCTAACCTCAGAGTTGACGCCTGTTCTGTCCAACCTCAGTGCTGGCACCCTTTCCAACCTCAGAGTTGTCGTATGTCTGTCTGCCCAATCTCAGAATTGACGCCCTTCTCCCCCAACCTCAGGGTTGACGCCCCTTTTTACCAACTTCAAAGTTGTTGAATATCTTTTTCTCGACCTCAGAGTTGATAAAAACCCTTTCTTCTCCAACCTCAGAGTTGACGTATACCATTCTTCTGACCCCAGAGTTGAAGTTATGGTTTTTTCTCAACCTCAGAGTTGATGTCTACCTTGTCCTCAACCTCAGTGTTATTGTTTACTTCAATTTTTCTCAATCTCAGAGCGAATGCCTTTTCCCTCAACCTCAGAGTTGATGGTCTACCTTCTTATCCCCAACGGAGTCATCTTTGTAGGTCCGTTGATTCTACAAACCTCCGGTTGTAAGTCCACCTTTGGCTGGCAATCTCCTTATCATTGCTCTCCCCACAGTGGGCAAATTTTGTGGTTCTTTTGTATTCAATCACCTTCTACCTTGAATGTCTGAAAGCCGTTGCTATCATCCATTCAGGTCCAATTTGATTGAATAGGGGCAGCTGTAGCACCCCAAAATTTGCCCTACCTTTTTCTGGCTTTTGCTTCGCGTTCATCTGCATTTTTAGGTCATAACCTCATAATCATATCATTACATTGGTCTTCTAAGACATGGGCTCGAAGGTTTATTCTTGTTATTAGTATCTCTTATTCAGAGGTTCACTAGGACTACGGCCGCTCATTCAAGGGTGAATTGTTAACCGTCGTCAACTGAAAATCCTTGGTTAGGATTACATGCGTTCAAGTCAACTGGGTTTATTGATTGAAGATGAGGGAGCCATTAAGGATACGAGTTTGTGACTTGCTTGGAAATTGAGATACCATCCACTTCATAAACCATTAAACCAGTTTTTAAACCTTTTCATCTTGTCCACATTTTATTTTTTTTCTCATTCTAAATTCCTCCCATTTTCAAATCCAATTTTCATCTAAATATCCATTTTAGTCCATTTCCTTAAATAAAACCAAATTTATCCATTTATAGAATCCATTTTTTAGCCATTTATTCAAATAATCATTTCTCAAATCCATCCATATCCATTTTGTCTAACTCTTAAATCCATATCCAAACCTATTCATTTTTTATTATTTCATTTCTTACCCAATTTCTAAACCCACATCAAATTTCCATTTAATCCATTTCAAATTCATAATCCATAAACTCTTCTTAAACCACTTTTCAGCAGAAAAAGAAGAAGAAGAAGTATCAATAGAAAATTCAGTCCACATCAGTTTTTTTTAGAATTAATTTCAGCAATGGCAAAGTTACAACAGAAAAAGAAAATTCAGCAAAAGATTAAAATACTTGAGGATACCACGTCAGAAAATTATCACAGAAAAATTCCAAATACAAAATCACCCTCCAATTCATAACAGACTCGTAACAAACTTTTCTTCTGGATTATTCCAAGTTGCTCTATAAATTCACCGCTTCTTCACTCTTGATCGGGGTTCTCTCTCTTAGATTCAATCTTCGATTCTCCACTCTTCTCTTCACTCTGTAACAAACTCTTTAACCTTCAAGCTTCTTCTTGAATCCATCTTCAAACCAAATTTTGTTTTCACCAATTCTGCAAACAACTCTTCTTGATATCTTCAATTCAGATTCACGACTCCATCCGCAGAAAGCAAAAAACCAGAATTCAACAACCTGCAGAAATGACAGGAGGATACTCTTCGTCATCTTCGAGTCGCAATGCAACATCAACCGCAAATCATGAAGAAGAAGGATGAGGTAGCGGTGTGGAATTTATCGAACCTGCAACAACCACAACAATTCACGTCAAACAACAACAACACCATTTCAGAATCACAAAAAAGGTAGAAGAAGGTGCAAGGTGCAGAAATCAGATTCAAAGCTGAGAGGATCGAGAAATTGAATTGGAATCAGAAGGTGGAAAAACAGGCTTACCTCGCGGAGTTATTTTTCGTCGTAATCGAAGAGGCACCGGACTGTCTCCGGTAGGTACGTTGATCTGTTTCCGTTGATTCTGTGAAATTATCACCTTAGTGTTGTAGTTGCGATAGGCATACTTTAGTTTCTTGTTGAACTTCACGTCGATTTTTGAGTGGAGGAGAACGAATTTGATTCCGGTGCGGCATCGTTTCTCTGTGTTGGTTTGTGAGTTGAGTGAAAGGTGAATTTACGTTGAGCTGTCGAAGTTGTTTGCGATGTAGGTGATGAGTGTTTCTCCGCCACCACCGGCTGGGAGCCATGGCGTGTTGGAGATTGTCCTGGACGCGGCCGAGCACGATGGTTCGAAGTTGTTGATGTTGATGGTTTGATTCGTTGAGGCGTGGTGGGGCACTGTTATGGCGAGGAGTGAGAAAGTGGCGATGAGAACAAAGCAGGTTGAATTGAGCAAAGCTGAGACAGAGAGACGTAGACGGAGGGAGTTTGATTTGAGGAATCGGTTGCGGTGGCGTGAGTTATGGCCGGAGAAGAAGGATCGCGACGAAGAGGGAATGGAGAGCGCCGCGAGAAGATAACGGATGAAGGAAGAAGATGATGAAGGCTAGGCT
Source organism: Lathyrus tuberosus (assembly GCA_022829125.1). Classification (NCBI taxonomy): domain Eukaryota; kingdom Viridiplantae; phylum Streptophyta; class Magnoliopsida; order Fabales; family Fabaceae; genus Lathyrus; species Lathyrus tuberosus. The sequence continues at coordinate 6,169,869 of JALAZF010000298.1, read as the reverse complement.
GATCTTTGTTGTTTTTAGGTTTAGAATTCTGAGGTGTTGGACCGGGCTTTCTAGGCCCATGTGTTTTGGTTTTCACTTCCACACCCCAATTTACCTGACTATACCTCCCTTACTTCTTGTTTGGCAAACCCTTGGGCTTGAGTTTTTAGGCCCACTCACAACCTTGCTAGCTCATCCGCTTGGCTTTGTTTTTCACTCCCAAAATTCACTGCACACCCCTTCTGATGCATAGTAATGCTAATGGGCCAAGCCCACTTGCCTGACTACCTTCTGCACCCGTTTTTGACTAACGCACCCCACATGGCTGCTTAATGCATTTTTCTGGGCTTAGACACAAAGGCCCAGCGCCTGCTCTTCACTACAACCCCTGTTTTACTCTGCGCACCCCCTTGACTGAAGAAGAGATCTTTGGGCCTAAGTGCCAGGCCTGTGCGCCTGGCTTTTACTGATCACACATTCCTGGATTATGTTACACCTCCCTTCGTATTTTATTTAGTTTTTAATTGTTTTTGTTTGTTGTTTTGTTAATTGCTTTTTCTTTTAATTTCAGAATTAATTAGATAGTTGTGATTAATTACTAATCCTAGATTTTAATTAGAAATTAGAAATTTCATTTAGATTTTATTATTAGTTTTTCTTTAGAACTAATTTTCTTTAGGATTAGTTTCTAGATTTAACTTTAGGATTTGACTAGTTAGAATTATATTTTTAATTAGAAATCAATTGGAATTAATTTTAGGATTAGTATTAGTTTTAATTCTAGATTTAACTTTAGGATTAATATTTTTTAGAGTTAGTTTAGAAATTGCCTTGAACTAATTTTAGGATTAATTTTAGAATTAGACAAATTACCTCTTATTGTTAGAATTTAAGCTTCTTTTTTATTAGCATTTTAATTCTAGCTTTGGTTATTTTTTACCATGATTTTAGTTGCCTATTCTTGGATTATCTTGATTAATTTCTGTTTAATTCCTGATTAAATGCTTCTTTGCTGGCTTAATCTTCTTCATCCCTCTTTAAGATCAACTTAACTTCCATCTTGGAAGTAAGTTGCTTCTTATGTTCTTCTCTTCCTTTTTAGGATAGTGCTCTTCAAACCACACTTAATCATAGGATCTCCATGTATGATAACTTTAGGGTTTGAGTCTTAGTCTCCCTAATTAGATTTTACCTTTCTCCCCTTTGAGTCTCTTCTTCTCATCTCAAAACTTCTTGAAAATACTTAATAAAGATAAAGAGTATTGCGCACGAGCCTTAAGCGTGGAGAATGAGAAATGGGGGGCTTCCTCTCATCTTTCTAGAGTGCTTAGCGGGCGTCCTGTCTTGGGACGATTCGTTAAGTATTCGTCCCTGTGCCATAGACTTTGGTGCAATGCAAGTTACAAACAACTTCAAAAACACTTCTTTCTAAAAAACTTCAAATAAACAATTTCTTTTCTCATCTCTTTACTCATTCCTTAAGGACTCGTCATGTCCGTTCTACCGCAAACAGGTAACGCCTAAGTCTCCCAACAGCGAGCTGCAACACCTAACTGCTGGAATGCGCACTCTGACGTTTCCACTAAAAAACAAAAACAAAACGACCCTCGTTGAGGGGAACTACGTCGCTCTGATTCTCATGCTCCCGATGAGATACGTAGGCAGTAGGATAGGGCCCATTCGCGCACTCCTTTTAGTTTCCCTACATTTGTTTCTTCGTTCCTTTCCATTCTCGTTCCTTTTCCTTTCCAGCTTGCAGTTCCTTTTCCAGTATCTTTTCCTTACATCCTTTGATTGAAGCAGCAAGCGTGGATCCCATCGGGTAGGATGGACGCGTGGGGGTGCTAATACCTTCCTCGCGCGTAACCGACTCCCGAACCCAGTTCTCTTGGTCGCAAGACCATGCTCTTTTCCTTTCCTTCATGTTTATGCGGTGTTTCCTTTCCCTCTCCTGGGATAAATACACATTGCTGGCGACTCTGTTTTCGCGCCACTTTCGCGTTTGTACTTGGACAAAAATCCCGGGAGCGACAGCTGGACATGCCGCCACTGAATGTCAAATTTTGGCAGGAGTCTCCAGTGACCAAGTGAATTATGGTTAAGCGCACCCTTATGCAAATACCTACAATCCAGGCTGGAAGAATCATCCAAACTTCTCCTACAAAAAAAACAATGCATTGTATGCACCTGGTCAAGCACCTGCTACACCACCAGGCTACCAAAAGGCTGCCGTAACTACCCCTAATGTTCCTAGGAAGTCCAACCTTGAACTAATGATGGAAAACTTTATAGCTACCCAGGCTCAAACAAACAAAGACTTCCTGAATCAAAACATACACACTAGTGAGCAAATTAAGCAATTAGCAAACAAAGTAGACGCTTTAGCCACCCACAACAAAATGCTTGAAACACAAATTTCACAAGTGGCACAACAACAAGCACCTACTGCTGCTCCTGCTAGAACATTTCTTGGACAACCACAACCTAATCCGAAAGGACATGCAAATGCCGTTATATTGAGAAGTGGTAAAGAACTAGACAGACCCATTGATCCGAGACTTCGGAATCCAGCCATGTACCAAAGGCCTGATAGCACAACAACTGAGAAGGAAAATGAACCCAAGGAAAAGGAAGATAATGAACAAGAGGTCGTAAACAAAGAAAAACCTTATGTGCCTCCACCACCCTATAAACCACCTATTCTGTATCCTTAAAGATTTGCAAACTCCAAAACTGCGGGGTAATTTAAGAAATTTGTTGAACTTCTAAAACAATTGAACATCACGATACCTTTTACAGAAGCTATCACTCAGATGCCCGCATATGCTAAGTTCCTTAAAGAAATCCTATCCAATAAGAAAAAGATTGAGGATAACGAAATAGTTACACTTACTGCTGAGTGTAGCGCAATAATTCAAAACAATATGCCTCCTAAGCTGAAAGACCCAGGTAGTTTCTCCATACCTTGTGTAATTGGAAAGTTCATCATAGACAAAGCTCTATGCGACTTAGGAGCCAGTATTAGTGTAATGCCCTTATCCATATGCAAGAAGCTCGATATGGGAGAATTAAGACCAACTAAGATGTCTGTTTAATTAGCTGACCGCTCTATTAAATACCCAGTTGGTATACTAGAAAATGTTCCAGTTCGCATAGGACAATTCTATATCCCTACCGATTTCATAATCATGGATATTAAAGAGGACTCCACTACTCCTATCATACTAGGAAGACCATTCTTGGCTACCGCTGGAGCCATTATAGATGTGAAGAGGGGTAAGCTAACTTTTGAGGTTGGTGAAGAGAAGGTTGAGTTTATTTTGACACAATTCTTACAAGCTCCAGCTATAGATGACACATGTTATCTACTAGATGTCATAGATGAGTGCGTAAGAGAAATAGAGATGGAACCAACCACATACTCAGATATTCTAAAAATTCCAATACCTCCGATTTTTGAAGATGATAATTGGTGTGAACATTATCAAGACGATAGCCTAAGCGAATGTTTAACACTTACACCAGATCATCTGCCTTGCCCGAAGAAACCAGCCCTAGAACTGAAAACACTACCCAATAATTTAAGGTATGAATTCCTGGACACAGAACTCGAACGACCTGTGAAAGTCAATGCAGACTTAGGACAGACCGAAACTAAGAAACTTTTAGATGTCTTAAGAAAATACCCAACTGCGTTAGGCTATAACATCGTTGGCCTTAAAGAAATAAGTCCTTCTATTTGTATGCATCACATTATGCTAGAGGAAGACTGTAAATCCTCTAGAGAACCTCAGAGAAGGATTAATCCAATCTTAAGCACTGTAGTCAAGGATGAAGTGAAAAAACTTTTAGAAGCAGGAATTATATACCCGATATCAGACAGTAAATGGGTTAGCCCAGTACATGTCGTACCAAAGAAGGGAGGTGTTACATTTGTTAAGAACGCAAAAGGTGAATCTATAACACAAAGAGTTGTAACTGAAAGTAGAATGTGCATCGATTATAGAAAGTTGAACAAAGCCACTCGTAAAGATCATTTCCCATTTCCTTTCATCGACCAGATGTTGGAACGATTGGCCAAACACTCGGACTTCTGCTATTTAGACGGTTATTCAGGATTTTTTCAAATCCCGATACATCCTGATGACCAAGAAAAGACAACCTTCACATGTCCCTATGGTACATTTGCTTATCGACGAATGCCGTTTGGACTATGTAACGCTCCTGCCACATTCCAAAGATGCATGATGTCAATCTTTGCTAATTTTATAGATGATATTATGGAAGTGTTTATGGATGAATTTTCTGTTTGTGGACAGAGTTTTGAAGGATGTCTATCGAACCTAGAAATGGTACTTGAAAGATGCGTAAAAGTCAATCTCGTATTAAACTGGGAGAAATGCCATTTCATGGTAAATCAAGGAATCGTACTTGGACACGTTGTATCCGACAGAGGGATTGAAGTTGATAAAGCTAAGATAGAGATTATAGAAAATCTTCAACCTCCGAAAACCGTACGAGAAATACGAAGTTTCTTAGGACACGCGGGTTTCTACCGACGATTCATAAAAGATTTCTCGAAAATTACCAAACCTCTTACCGGTCTATTAATGGAAGACGCTGAATTTATCTTTGATGAAAAATGTCTAAAAACGTTTGAACAATTGAAAACGGCTCTCATCACCGCACCTATCATGCAACCACTAGATTGGAGACTACTATTTGAAATCATATGTGATGCGAGTGATTATACCGTATGTGCAGTTTTAGGACAAAGGAGGGATAGAAAACTCCATGCCATTTACTATGCAAGTAGAACCTTAGACCCTGCTCAAATGAACTACGCCACCACAGAAAAAGAACTTCTAGCCGTGGTTTTTTCCCTTGACAAATTCCGTTCTTGCCTAGTGGGAGCGAAGATCATCATTTATACAGACCATGCAGCTATTAGGTATTTATTAAGCAAAAAGGATACAAAACCTAGACTTCTAAGGTGGATCCTGCTTTTACAAGAATTTGATTTAGAGATCAAAGATAAGAAAGGAACTGAAAATGTAGTAGCATACCACTTATCCCGATTAGATGGCATCAAACCAGAGCCAGTCCCTATTAATGACGATTTCCCATATGAACAACTCATAGCCCAACTTGAAAGTGATATGTCTAAACTACACTTAAATGAACCAAAAATAGAAGAAGTCGTGGAAGAAATTAACTCGCACACAATACTGCCATGGTATGCTGACATAGTCAACTACTTAGCAGCTGGAGTACTCCCACCAGAATTATATTATCAACAAAAGAAAAAATTCTTTCATGATCTAAAACATTATTATTGGGATGAACCTCTGCTCTTTAAGAGAGGAGCCGACGGTATTTTCCGTCGTTGCGTCCCTGAAACTGAAATAGAAGACATCATCTCTCAATGTCACTCTGCTCCTTATGGAGGAAATGCAAGTACTTCAAAGACATGCGCTAAGATTCTGCAATCCGGCCTATTCTGGCCTAACCTTTGGAAGGATGTCCACATTGCAATACTAAACTGCGACCGGTGCCAACGCACTGGTAACATATCAAGACGCGATGAGATGCCCCAAAAAGGCATATTGGAAGTAGAAGTCTTTGATGTATGGGGGATTGATTTCATGGGGCCTTTCCCATCATCCTTTGGAAATAAATATATACTCGTGGCTGTCGACTATGTTTCAAAATGGATTGAGGCTATAACTTCTCCTACAAATGACACACGAGTAGTCATAAAGCTTTTTAAAAACACGATCTTTCCCAGATTTGGTGTGCCGAGACTTGTCATAAGTGACGGTGGCTCTCATTACATATCAAAAATATTTGACAAACTTCTATCGAAGTATGGAGTAAGACACCGCGTAGCAACACCATATCATCCACAAACTAATGGACAGGTTGAGGTCTCGAATAGAGAGATGAAACAAATCTTAGAGAAGACCGTCGCCACCTCTAGGAAAGATTGGTCATCTAAACTTAATGAAGCTTTATGAGCATATAGGATGGCCTACAAAACACCAATCAGAACTACACCTTTCAAACTAGTTTATGGTAAATCCTGCCACTTACCAATGGAATTAGAGCACAAAGCCTATTGGGCTATTAAAACCCTAAACTTAAGGTACGAAACCGCAGGTGAACTAGAAGAACTAAGGCTAGACGCTTATGAAAACTCCAAAATATACAAGGAACGAACCAAGAAATGGCATGATAAGCGTTTATCTAGAAAAAAATTTAGTGTGGGAGACGTAGTGCTCCTATTTAACTCAAGACTTAAACTTTTTCTTGGGAAACTGAGATCAAGATGGTCCGGCCCTTTTGAAATAACCAAAGTGTTACAAAGCGGAGCGATAGAAATTAAGGGTAGGAATAGCGAACCATTCATAGTAAACGGGCAACGTTTAAAGCATTATCATAGTATTGAAAATAGGGACTATTTAAATTGTCTCAGACTTTTAGAGTTGCCCGCTGACTCCCCTAACTAAACTATCTATTTGTTTTCGTCAGGCTTACGACGTTAAAAACAGCACTTAGTGGGAGGCGACCCATGATGATTGTCTTTTCTTTCTTTCTAATTTTTTATTTCTTTACATTTTCTAAATTCTACTTTGTTTTCAAATTTCTAGTTTCATTTATATTTTCTTAAATTTTTTGGAAATTGTTGTGCTAATCATATAATTGCAAAATACAGGATTACAAAGTCTTTCTACATTTTCTGTTCTCCTCTTCTGGTTTCATTCTTGCTTAATCACTTAAAAAATGGAGAACGGAGATAATATGTTGGTAGAATTCAGAGATGCAGCTCAGTGGCATCGCTTTGAGGCTCTGTCTCTTCAACCCTTCGCCTTGACAAAATTTGCCCACGAACCCACCATGACCTCCTTAGGTTTAGGTGAGAGTATTGATTTCCTGTTTAACCAACTAGGATGGGAGGGTTTTGCTAAGAAGAAACACAGAAATTATCGTAGACTGACTTTAGAATTCCTAAGTTCATTGAGTTACAACCCATACTGTGGAAAAGGCTTTACTAGGGGCCGAATTACTTTTAGGTTGTTTGGATACCACTGTCAGTTTACCATTAAGGAACTGTCGGATCTTTTAGGTTTCCCTGAAGGACCCACCATTTTCTCCGTGGTACAAGAGGATTTGATGTTGGTAGGTGAGCTTAATGCTTTTTGGGGTAGGATTTCAGGAAAACATGATTATGACATGAACCCTATGCTGTCAACTGAGATTCATAACCCAGCCATCCGATACTTCCACATGATCCTAGCCTACACCCTATTTGGAAAGCCTGAGAATGACAATACTGTTTCTAAGGATGAACTCTTCATTATCTTTTGTGCATTTCAGTCTCGAGAGGTTAACGGACTTACCTTCATGTTTAATAACTTTTGCAAAATTATCCAAAATGAAAACAGCCCGGTTCTAATAGGTGGTCTAGTGACTAAAATAGCCGATGCTATGGGATTTAGGACACGTCTCTTTGAAATTAACCCTTTTGGAAACTTTAGGCCTATGAATATTACCTTCTGTTTCAATAGAGCCATGATTAGAGACCGTGGTCCACATCATTTCCAGCTCCTAATAAATAATGTAGTTGCGCCACATTTTACTTTACCCAATCATGAGCGCACGAGTGTGCATAACGAACATAACTGGCTATACGACCTAGACGAACCACAACCTGAACCCGAAGAAACATTTCCCGAGCCTGATATTGACCCTAAGACACCTCCTAATTATTATGACTTTGTATTTCATGGAAGACCAAAATGAAGATGACACTGCCACTCCTAAGGTTGATGCTAATACTTATGCTGCAAATCTGACTACCATCCTTAAAACTTTGGATGATTATCACAAAGAGATCACCGCCGTAAAGGGTGAACTGAAGACCATGCGACAAGATATTGTCGGCCTTATGGATCTCATGGTAGCACAATTTGATCACCTAAATCAAGCCGTGGCATCTTTAAAGAAACGCCTTGGCTAGATTTTGAAGCACTGCTTTTTCCTACTTTACTGCTTTATTTTGAAACAATTTACTTTGCTTTCATTCTGCCTTTTTATGTTTAGGAACAAATAATTTACCTTCAATTTTAATTTCTACTACATGAATACACTGCTGGTCTTTGCTAGCATTTTTCCGGGTTTAATAAATTATTCAAATTTTCAATCATTATTATCGATCTTGATGGTATTTAATTATTTCTGTCATTTTACTTCGCTTTTAATTTATTCTGTCATTTATCCATTTTTAATTTCTGCATTATAGTGTTACCTATCTACTGCTAAAAATCCTTATGCGGAAAAGAAAAAAATAAAATGCTTGCTTATAAACTGCTAACAATCCCAGTTTTTGAAGCTGTCACGACCGTGACAGGTCTGTGATGAGCGTCACATGGGTTAAGAGCGCGGTCTCTGTTAAAACAAAGACGCTGCCTCTTCTTCTTCTTCTTCTTTTCTTCCCATTCGTTTTCCCACCATCCCATTAACCCTCATCTTTCAAAAAACTTTCACACCATTATTCCATTGACCAAAATTAAAACCCTCCACAAAAATCCATCTTCCCACATTCTATTTAAACATCACAGTAAACCATTTCCACATACACCCACCTTCTCCGAAAACCTACTTCTTCTATACCACTTGTTTCTCTGTGCATGCACAATGGCTAGACAACAAAGGCAAGCTCCAGACCTTACAACCGTAAATTTCAGAGCAGGAGAAGTCGGTGAACGTCAGAGGACCAACTACATCAGTTTCCACCAACGATCCGTGCAACCCACTCGATATGTAGACATTGCATGTCTCGAAGAATTGGGGATGCTTGAGGGAGTTAGATGGATGCTCCAGAATGCTGGCCTATGGCAGCTCTGCACTCAAAGCCAACCTATCTACGAAGCCTTGATGCTCGAGGTTCTTAGTTCGTTCACATACATAACACCTTCTGGAGAAACGAACCAACTCACCGGTATAGCCACGTTTCGCATGTTTGGTTCTGAGTATTCTATCGGCCAAAATCAACTTGCTGAGATGCTTGGTTTCCACCATGGCGAGAATGTTCATTGCCGGGTGGCACAAGAAACCTTTTTCCAAGCAGCATTTGATCTTTGGAATAGATTGACCGGGACTACGGTCGATAGCTGGGACAGCCTCAACGCAACATACATTCACAACCGGCTATCAGATATTTCCACCGCATTTTAGGAAACACTATATTTGCAAGGGACAGCAACCACAAGGTGAACTCAAAAGAACTCTTTTTCCTCCATTGTGTGTTCAACCCTGAGCCTATCAATGCCGCTCCTTTTCTGTTAGCACACATCCAAGCAAACTGTGCTAGAGGTTCCAAACCCTTCTATTTTGGAGGGATTGTCACTTCTATTGCTCTAAGTTTGGACTTGGGGGACGAACTTAATAGATTACCTTACGTGCCTCCGGTGTTGCTAGACATCGACTACTGCCGCAACTCACACCTCATCAAACTAACAAGAGATGGTAAATACCATCCAATGGTCCGCACAAGAACAGTTAAAATTATTATTCTGCCTTGCAGGAACCGCATTGACCCTCAGAATATGACCAATTGGATCTTTGATTTGAATGCTCCCGAGCAAAATGCGGCTGCACATAATGATCAAAATCATGCACCTGCTGATGAGAGGGAACAAGAGATGGACCAAACCGCCCCAGAAAACCAACCACCGCCTGCCCATGATGCTCCTTTGACCTCCCGACGTCGCAGCCGACCCGACTAAGACCCCGTTACAAATGAAGAAATCTTAAGAGCAATATGGCAACAAAACCAGCTGGCTGCCCAGAGAGAAGCACAACAACAGGAGCAACACAATGAAATAATGACTCTCATGCGTCAAATCCAACAAGGGCAAGTCAACCAAGGTCAGAGGCTTGACGGCGTCATCGATGAGATGGGTACCTTGACATTGCGGGTACAGGACTTACATGATTACATCCATCACGTCGGCATTCCAGATCATGTGGCACAGCATGGACGAAGGCGCCCTAGAGGCAGAGGACGTGGGACTCCTTGATTTTTTGTTTTTTTACTAGTTTTTCTTGTTGTTCCCCTTTATATCGCAACATTGAGGACAATGTCCGATATAGTGTGGGAGAGCTAGTCTATTTTCCCTTTATTCTCCTTTTTATACTTCCTTTTTCATATTTCCCTTTTATCAAAATTTATATATATGAGAATTTTCGTTTAATATTTGATACCCCCGCTTTACTCTGCTATATAAAATTTTTTTTTACGATCAATGCACAACGTGACATAACAAGATATAGGCTATGTTAGGAAGTTGGGAAAGTTCTAACAAGAGGGATACCGTCTTGACACCTTAGACCTCTTGCGTATGCGATATCAGTTTCAATACTTATTATACCGATACCTCGAGTTCAGTCCTAAAGTAACCCCCGATAGTTTATATTAGCAGTCAGCACCGTCTTAATCACAAACCACGTGGGGAGCCGATGAATGTAAGTGTTTGATTTCCATTCATGTAAAGAAGAATCTTTCTTATTTCTGTCTACTGAGAAAAATAGAAGATGCACCAAATCTTACAATTGCAAAAACTTACAAGAAAAGAAAGAAACCCGTTGTCGATTGGTTAAGAGGTACCTGATTCTGGACTTGGTAGGGCGAACTATGGTTCAATCCCCCGCAATCTATGAATAGGATGTATAAAGGGTTACCACACTCATGTATCAGGCCCCGTGCAAAAAAGGGATTAAAGTCACTAACCGGCTACTCCACTACGTGCGTGAAAAAGGCAAAGGGCTTAATGTGATTGCGTTAGAATGAAACCGGGTGAAACAGACACGAAAGCTTTGGGTTGAACTATAATAGAATGATTAGAACTGGATTATACAAAAGAGAGGTCTATGGTCATGCTTGTTGCTATGTGTCATTAATGTATCTTTAATGTTCTATACAAGTACCTGTCTTACTAACGAGAAGCCCTCTAATATTTTCAAATCCATAGGTGTACCATGTATGTGCATTTGATAAAGTTTGTCCGATTTTAACTGATTGATTGCTTGAGGATAAGCAAAGATTCAAGTGTAGGGGAGTTTGATAACACGAAAACATATCGTATTTTTACCTTGATTTATGTTCAAATCTTATCCCATTTCCGTCTAATTTCCGATTATTCCGAGGATATTCTAGTGTTTTCGCAGGTATTTCAGTTTCCAAGCCAAGAATGAGAAAAGAGCAGAAAAAGGAAAGAACAGAGAAAAACAGCAGAAAAAGCAGAGAAATCAGATTTTGTATGTGTGACGACCGTCACACATAGTGCCACGACCTCCATGAAGACCAAAGCCATCACGACCGTTACGCAGCCCCCACGATCGTCATAGGTTCAAAAACAGAGATGTGACCTTGGAGACAGACGTGGTCACGTAGAGAGAAGTACAGTTTCACACGTTCGACATTTTCTCCTATATTCCCTCAAACTCAACTCAGTAGCAGTTCCAACTAGTGCCCTTATATTCTCTCATACTGGAGGTCTATATATAGAGCATTTTGGAAAGGACGCCAGACACACAGCTTTTACCAGAGAATTCCATATTTTTGCATTTTGTTTCCAGAATTTTTACATTCCCGTTTTTGCTTTCCTTTACCATTCTTTTGTCCATTCATTACTGAACACTGATAGTTTCTCACATCGAGGGGCTATCACACCTTAGTTTAGTTTTAAGTTTGCCTTCATTATTCATTCGTTTCGTAAATTCAAGCAAAATCCTGCCGACTTGTGGAGGAATTGCTAGAACCGCATTCACCAGGTTTTTATCGTAATTCAATAATAGTATTATTTGTTTTTTTACCATGTTTGTGTTAATGTTCAATTGTTCATGCGTATTTATGTTTGCTTTAATTAATATGTCGAGCTAAACTCATTTTATCGGTATGTAATTGAGTAACCGGAATGGATTCAATAATTCTAAGATAAAATCATAAATCAACTTATTTTCTGGCTTAGATTTCTTAATTTAAAATCAACTTTTATTACGAGAGTAAAAAGGTAGCAAAAGGTTAAGGTCAAGACCACGAGAGTGTGAGATTTTAATCGGATAGCTGAAATCGGGCATTGGTTTTAAAAACAGCGAGAGCGCTTTAAAGTTAATTAGGACTTATTAGTTTTCAAAAATTATTTTTAAACTCAAATGGGCTAGCGAGAGCAGACATTATGATTTAAAATTATAGTCCGAAGAAATAACCACGAGAGTGTGAGGTAAGGGTTTTTAAACTGGTATTTTCTACAGAGTTATATTCTGACTAATTTTTATATGCTTATGTTTCATTGAATCCACGATGGTATACTGAGTTATGTACCGATATCCTAATCTTAACTAGTTTATTTCTAATATTTAGTTTCCCTCTTTATTTCCCTTTTTGAATCTAAAACCATAACAGATTAGCCTTAGATTTACATAGTAACATTAGATAACAGTACGTTCGATTTTTAGTCTCTGTGGGATCGATAATCTTTTAAAACTATGCGATACAACTGTATACTTGCAGTCAGAATCATTTAGGCACACTAAATAGCGATCACCATCCAAAAACATTACGCACCATTTTAAATTATTTCTAGATATTGAAACGATTTTTAAAATGCAGTTCATCGTGTCAGCTTCCTAACGCTTCGAACAGAACCTCAAACGGATACCCAAAACTCAAGTTATGAATTTTTAAAGTTGACACAACAGGTGTAACCGGTTACACCAAAACAGGTAACCGGTTACCACTTACTCAAAAATAGTGGCTAACCATCCCAGTGTAACCGATTACACCAAAACCAGTAACCGGTTACACCCCTCAAAACTGCCCAAAATGCGCCTTTTACATACAGTGTAACCGGTTACACCTTTGAAAAAAGTTAGTTTTTATAAAAGTTGTCTCAGGTGTAACCGGTTACACTAAAATTGGTAACCGGTTACCACTGCGACAGAAGTAATTTTCTGCTTCTTTTTGATACGAAAATAAGTTTGGAACCTTTCCAAAAACCCCAAATTTCACAAAACAAACATGTACTCATGTTTTACATTCTGATTCCTAACCACACACAACAACCGAACATTTCATCCATCTCCCAATTCATCCAACATACATCAAAATAGTATGATCATACAATTACACAGTTCATAGCATAGAGAAAAAATCCAATTGAAGAGAACTAAGTCACCCACACACATACTATCATGCAAAGCCCTTATACAAAAGGAAATCTCACCCTTACCTTAATTTTCCAGCAAAAGATCTCTTCTTCTAGCAATTATGTTGTTCCTATGCTTCTCCTTCCTTGCCCTAACCTCCTTTCTGCTTTCTTCCTTTCTTTTTCATGTACTGACAATTTCTCTCAATTCCCTTTCTTTTTTTCTTATTTATCCCAATATTTCTAATTAACATTATTCCAACTAAATAAAATAAATATTTATTTTATTATATTGTTATAATAATAATACTTGAAATTAATATTTATATATTACAATTATTACTATTTTATTTAAATAGTCATAATTAAATAATAATAACAAATAACACTCTCCCACCACCTCCATGTCTCTACACTTTTACTCACACACCCCCAACACTTTAAGTTCTATTTTCTAAGACCACTACCTTACACCCAAGGGTTCCTTTAACACATCAAATCATCAATCAAAACATACAATCACACAATATATATACGAAAAATTAATTAAATAAATCGGGGTGTTACAGCATCCAGGACTCACCTGACAGTAGACCCCTCAGGGAAGATACCCTCGTCAATGCCTGCCCGCGCAATCTCCACTATGCAATGACACCAAGGCAATACATCATCAGTATGATCTAGATGAGCCTGCTCCTACTTAAGTATCTCCTGATGAGCTGGTCTCGATGGATCTTCTAGAGCAGTCTGCATAATTTACGGATGTGACACCCTGAAGAACCACCTGATGTACCCATTGACGTAGCTCTAGTCATTCAGCGCTCTGGTAGCCCGTACCTCGTCCGGTACCAGATGACTCTGAAAATTAGTAAAAATTTCCTCTATCTGTCTACGAGATAAGGCGGGAGGAGTAGAGACAACAAGGTGTATGGGGATGGTCTGGGCAGATGAGGAGTAGTGATACGTGATCCGCAGGCCAATCATCCGGAGTATAGAGCTATGTCGTCAAATGGCCGCGCCTGATGGTGATCCACATAGCTGTTGAAGTGCATGTCCCCAACAACTAGACGGTCAAGGTAGACTCTGAATGGCTCGATCGCCTGGTTCCCTCTTAGCAGGATAAAAGAATAGGCACGGGGCATATCCTCAGTGTACTCATCCACACTCGCCCAACTAGTGATGCGCATGAAGTGATGGAGGATCCAAGCCTGAACTGAAAATAAAAAAAAAACATTCAAGGATCAAGAATTATCAACAATGGTTTCACAAATATGAAATGAAAATGACAAAAAAATATTCAAATATCAAGAATTATTACCATCAGTACTGTCACGCTTCCTGTGACCTGCTACGTCTTCCAACGACATCCATCTCTTATCTTCAAATAAAGATAACATAGACAAGCCACCCCCAGTTGTACTCATGGATCCGAGTGAGATCCAAGAAGTACCAGAGATATGCAAAGTCAGTATAAGTGGCACTCGTGTCCACAAAAATGCAAGTGCCAACCAAAAAAAGAAAATATGCCCTCAAAGCACGAGCTCTGTGTACTGCCACCTACTTAGCATCACCATCAGCCACCTTTGCAGTAACAATCTCCTCATCATATCTCTCCTTCAGGAACTCAATCCTAGCATGAGCACCCCTGGTCCTATCCACCTCCCCAAATGCTCTACCATCATCTCGATTACCCCGTCTTTGGTCATCCTACCATGATCGAGGAATCTCTCCCTGATCAGAAGATGTAACTGAAAGCTCCAAGGATTTGACTAAATTTTGTAAAACATAATGTTGCACAAGATATTCTAGTTTGAAGAAATTTTCCCCAGACCAAAGATGTTGAATGAGATGTCCCAACATGAAGACTCGACATCATGACTGTCACATCAAGTTTTGTTTTTAATTCGGTTTCAAGATTCAAGGCGCGTTTTACAGTGGATTAAGGACAAAATATTCGAAACCCAAGGAAGCAGAAGACTATAAAAGGAAGACCAAGACCTAGGATAGTAACAAACTTTTGAATCCTGTTGTAATACTTGTAAAGTAGAAAATAGGGTTTAGGGTTTTGAGAGTCGTAGGACTTTCTTGTGTTGTAAGTCTCCCTTTGTATTGGTTGGATATATTGTGGTAGACATAGATGTGTATACAAATTCAGAAACCTTTAGGTAATGAATTGTATATTGTTCATGGATGAAGCTTTAAAGCAAACCCAATAGAATCCGAGTAGGATTGTTAGTCAAGGTAGCTTGGCTGAACTTTGTATTGAAAAAGGTGTCTTTCAAGTAGGATGATACAGTTATTGTGACTATAACTGTTAGATATCATTGGTTGTGATTTAGGGAGTGAGATGGGTTTCTCTTATCAATTAGATGTGACTTCTAATGATAAAGTTTTCATTGGGTAGTGATAGGTAAACTAGAGGTTGTTTACTGTAAACCAGAGGTTGTTTACATAAAACTATACTACTGATAACAGATTCTTCTTCCTGGCTTGGTAGCTCCCAGATGTAGGTGATTTGCACTGAACTGGATCATCATATTATGTGTTATTTATCATTATGCAAATTTACAGTTCAGTATTGATTAACATGTTGTAGCAGATGTTGTAACAGATGTTGAAACATATGTCTTGCTTCTGTTGCTGATATTCAGAGTATCACCTTATTTATTCTGCCCTTGTTTTAAAAGTTATGCAGAGAACAATGTCGGGACATGTTGTTAGGACATCTGTGATCTGCTATGCCGGAATTTCAATTGGCATCAGAGCAGACATCCTATCTGTTTCTGGATGAGATCTTGGGAGATACTTTATGGTCTTTAAACAAGGTGTGTGCGACCAGACCATTCATTGGATATCTGGAATGATTGGTATTGGATCAAGGATGACAACTTCCGTTGGTTGTCTTTTTGCTTTTGTGAAGTTTCTCCTGCCGCTGCTGGTAAATAGGTTCTTTTCTTCTAGGTGTCCCCTAAGATGTTTTGACATCTTAACTGGAGCCTGTTGAAGATGTGTTGGTGTTCCGCTGCATATGTTTCTGATGAAAGGACTTTGGTGAAGCTAGATTGAAGACTCTGTTCATAAAGGTGTCAGCATCTATTGGAGTTCTAGCCATTCCAGAAGGGAGCAATGGAATGGAGAAGTTGTTTGCCACTATTTTCCGTTGATGTCTTGGTACTTGGAAGGTTGGTTCCTTCAGGTATTTTGAAGTCAGAAGAGGAGAGGTCTAGGTAATCAATTTCTTGGTTTATGAAACTGGTAAATACCCTTGTCATGATAAAGTTGCCAAAGACACTTGAGAATTATCTCAAGTCCACTCATAAAGGCATCTCTTGTCATGAGGACTGTTTTTTTGAGGCTTCTGGTTGTTCTTCTGGATCTAGGATGTTTCTGAGGATCATCAATATGAAGAAATTGGGGGTGATTTATTTTCACCATCCATGTCTTACAAGGTAGTGTCTCTTCAGAACAGTTGAAGTGGTTCTTCTCAAGGAAGATGCATAAGTTTGTGCCAGCCATGTCAACATGAGTCAAGGGTGTCAGCCTTGATGTCTCAACATTCTGCTTGGGAAGGAAAGTTCTTACACTAAATAATACTTGATTGGTATTCCTAAAGTGTTGATATCTCTTGGATGTATGGCCTTCTGAATAAGGATTTAAGATTCATTGCTATTTGTGATATTCACAAGTATTTAATGAATTTTCCTTAGTTGATGATCAAGGAAGATGAAGCCGAGGTGTCTCATCAGTTGTTGCATCATCAATGTTCAAGTATCTAGTCCTAGGATCTGCCTGGGCTTCTACAAGGATCTGATGTTCAACCAGATGTTGAAACCTCCCATCAGCCGAGCTTGTGTAGAATCTTTTTGATTCAAGGAGTGAATCTCTTGAACAAGGAAGGGGAGTAGCTTCCGCTCTGGGAACCAAACTTCTGTGTGTTGACATGAAGGGTTGGGAACCTTTTTTTGGTTGGATCTGCTGAGGCACATATCCTGACTAGAAATTTTTGTGGTAGGAAGCTTATCTAGAATATGGTGCTGATGGAAGTGAAGATGAAGACATCTTAACCTTGATGAATATTGCTTGGATCAGTTTATTTCTGATCTAGGTGTATTGGAGTACAACTGTTGAGAACATAAGATATGTTTCATCATGAAGGTTCTGGATTAGTGTTCAGGATTTTATCTCTGACATCTTGAAGATTTCTTAAAGAAAGTTGGATTTCTTGTAGCTGTTGAATACTCTTTCCTAAAGAATCAGGCTTTGGCATGTTTGGTTTTTCTGAGGATGAGTTCTTGAAGTTGATGCTCTTCACGGTATATGGTCTTAAGACTGGTTGTGGACCATTAACACAGGATGGAGGTTGTCTGCTCAAACTTGATATGTTAATCAAGTCTATGAGAGCATGGAACTCTTGTTCTGTAGAAGTGGAGAAGTTTATCAAGATGACATGTATGAGGGGGAGTTGATCAAGACTGTGTCAGACAGACTTGAGCTTATCAGCTAGAAGTTATGACATTGATGTAAGATGTTCTGACATTAGGGTTATCATCAGACTGTTCCCTTAGTGGGATTTGGCTACAGTAGAAGTATATTATCTTGAGAGAAGCTGATATGACTGGAATGGATACTCCAAAAGGCCTATGCAATGTATGGGAATTGCAGAAGCTAGTAGAGGCTACATTTCATTGTCTTAGTTTATCTAGGATATCTTGCTGAAGACCCAGATTCTTGGCTGGAGATCTGGAGGAAGTCGTGACACTTGGCTGTGTTTAACCATTGTCACTTGAATCCAAGAACAAATTAAATTTGTGGATAAGGGAGATTGTTTGAAGACTAAAGGAGGAGCTGGTTTTGCTCTTGGCTTGCTAATTGATGAAAGGATTTTCACTTAAGAAGCTTGGTTTGGTGTGAGTATGAGAGTTTATTTCTCTCTACAGTTGTTTAAAGTTCTTGATGATCAAGCTGTTAGGAGTTGTGTTCTCTGAAGAACTTCAGTTGGATTACTATGCATATAGTAAATCCAGTGGTAATTGTATCAAGAACCATAGTGTGCGGTGTCTGTGATATGATCCAAATGTCCTAACTGATGTTAGAACATCATCATGTTTTCTGAAATTGAAGCTCAGAATGTAGAAGCTGATATTCACCAGTTGAATCAGAAGTGTTCTAACTTATCATACGGGAGAATGATGAAATGAAGACTATCTTGGTTCATGGGGTGTCTATCTGGTAGTCTGACTCTTGTTGAGGTCATAATGCTTGTGGAGAGGTTGTTTCTTCAGCTGCAAGTAACTCTAGAAAGAAGTGGATCAGTTTGGTGTTTGTGAAGCAAGTAAGCTGGGGATTTCTGGAGTGTGTATTTGATGTTTTTCAAGTGTGAATGACATCTGGGCTAGCTAGCAAACTAATAGATTTTGTATATCTCTTTGAGGAATATGAAGCATTCTAGATTCAATTGGATTTATTCTCAAGGAACAAGGATATCTATGGCTGTAAAATTTAAGGTGAATTTGTATAGGATATGGATGGGTTTAGGATGAGAGGGATCAATGGTGATTTTGGTCTCAATCCAAGATTTTGTTGGTTATGGTACAAGGATGTGGTCCTAGTACTCTCTCACTATATGAACATGATGTTGGTCATGTGATATCATGTGCTGATTTTGGGTGTTTCTTGTTGGAAGGAGCATCTTTTATAGAAGATAGAGGGACAACTTCTGTCTGTTGGGTGTACTATTGTGGTACATAGATTACTTGTGGATCAAGAAGTGAGTGAATGCGTTCAGCAGGTGTGTTGAACAAGAAGTGCGCTCTTGAAGACATGAAGATGAGTCTTATGTTTTCTATTCATTTTAAAGTGTTCTTCTTGCAAAGGAGCACTGGTTATCCTTGATAGGGGGAGTTGGACTTCTGTCTAGGATCTATTGCTGCAGTAGTGCAATTGTTTATCAAGATTGTTTGTGGTTTCAAGAAGTCTGTGATTGAATACCTCTGGTGAGGGTATAATGACAAGATGTCGTGACATTGTTACTATTATAGTTCTGAGTGGACTTGACTAGTTGATTTTGGTTCTGTCATTGGGTGTCAATGCATTGAATCAGAGTTGTACAAGCTTCTTAGGAGTGTTCTGAGAGTCATTGCTTGTGTCTAGGAGAATTTATTTTTCTCTGTAGATTGGAAAATCAATGGAAGCATTTTGTTGATATGTTAAAGATTTCGTGATCAAGTCTGCTAATTCTAGATTAAATAATTGATTTAGAATGAAGAGGAGAAGGTTGTGATTATCCTTTTAAACTTGTTATGTCTGTGCTAAATAAAACAATATTGTGGGGTCTTGGTCAATGTAAAAGAAGGTCTTTGGGTCATTCTTGAGAAAACTGACAAAGTCAGATTGGGTGTCAGGACATTGCTCAGAATCTGTTTCAGATAAAGACAATCAAAGGGACAGTGCTTTCAAGGACATGTCAGAAAAAGTAGAAACTTTTAAAACTAACTTGGCCAGTGGTCAATATTCCATTCATTGACTAGTCTTTTGTTTCTTCCAATGGATCGCCACTGCCTATGTAGCTTCTTCAGTATTTAAGGAAGGTTCTTGTTGCTTCAGGACATATTCCTTGTTGAGTTGAGAGCTAATGGGTTTTATCTGTGTTTGGGTGAGTAGAGTCTGGGTATGGGCCTGTATTGGTCATTTTAGCCAATTTTTGGCTAAAAATGGGGAGAATGGCTACTTGTTTGCTGCTGTGAGTTGTATGAGTGCATTTGTGCTGTTGGTTTGCAAAAATGTCTCAAAGGATGTTCTAACTTTATGGGTTCTAACATCTTGGGAGCTTGTGTTTTGTGATTAGAGTTATGAAGCAAGTTGTCTTTTGTGATCTGAGTTAAATGTTTTGTGTACTCTGTATCACGGGGTGAGAAGAGGGTCTTGCATCTTCTTCCTCATGTACCTCAACATGAATGAGGAGGGTGTCTTGAAATTATCTTCTCACTCCCACATGAATGAAGAGAGGGTCTATAAATTATCTTCTCCCTCTTCCTTGACACTTGCTTCAGGATTTCCCACTGCATGCACCATCAAACTGAATTATGTTTTAGCCAAAATTTGTCAAAAGGGGGAGATTGAAAGCTCCAAATATTTGACTAAATTTTGCTAAAACATAATGTTGAACAAGATGTTCTAGTTTGAAGAAATTTTCTCCAGACCAAAGATGTCGAATGAGATGTCCCAACATGTGACTCGACATCATAACTGTCACAACAAGTTTTGTTTTTAATTCTGTTTCAAGATTCAAGGCGCGTTTGGCAGTGGATCAAGGACAAAAGATTTGAAGCCCAAGGAAGCAGAAGACTATAAAAGGAAGACCAAGACCTAGGATAGTAACAGACTTTAGAATCTTGTTGTAATACTTGTAAAGTAGAAAATAGGGTTTAGGGTTTTGAGAATCGTAGGACTTTCTTGTGTTGAAAGTCTCCCTTTGTAACGGTTGGATACATTATGGTAGACATAGATGTGTATACAGATTTAGAAACCTTTAGGTAATGAATTGTATATTGTTCTTGGTGAAGCTTTGAAGCAAATCTAATAGAATTCGAGTAGGATTGTTAGTAAAGGTAGCTTGGCTGAACTTTGTATTGAAAGAGGTGTCTTTCAAGTAGGATGATACAATTATTGTGACTATAACTGTTAGATATCACAGGTCGTAATTTAGGGAGTGAGATGAGTTTCTCTTATCAATTAGATTTGTCGCGGTGAGAATTGGATGTCAAGCTATTGATTAACTTGAATCAAAAATCGTTTATTCACCACCGGTCTTTGATTTATCCAAAGGAAAGGTTAAAGATCGAAAACACCTAAGAGATCTAAGGTTCGGGGGTTGGTTACGCTTAGAGAAGGTATTAGCATCCTAAACGTCTGTAGTACTCTACAGGAACCTCTTGTTAGTACTTATGTTATTTGTTGTTTACTTGCTAAGGGTATTGTGCTAAGGGAAAGACCTAGGGGTTAGTATCTAAGTATACTCACCAAGACATTGCATCTTGTGCCTACGTATCCTGAGGGGAGTGGAATCAGAGTATTCGTAGTTCCCCTCAATGAGGGTGAGGAACTCTTGACTGTGGTCAAGGTTCCAAGGGGAGGTAAATGTCCATGGAAAGTCACTTACATGGAGTGCGGCGACTCCAAAGTTAAAGTTAAGTTGAAAGGAGGTGAAATTAGACTAGGCTATGGATCTTAAATATTACATGGAGTCAACGGGGAGAACCTTTTCCTTTGAAATTGTATTGAGGAATCATCGAACGAAATGGACATCAAAATCATGACAAAACAATAAGCAATTTCACCAAGAAATATTCACACGTATCACCAAGATTTTAACAGACCTAATCAAAGTCTAAACGAAATCTTAATCCCAATTAGGAACATAAATAAAAATTAATCGACAATTAACTAAAAAGTAAAAAATAATTAAAAGTCAATTCAGACTTAAATCCTAATAATATTAAATTCAAGATTAACTTCTAATCTAAAAAAATCTAATTAAAATTCAAAATCTAATTAAAACTTAAAATTATAATTAATGACCAAATTAAATTAATAGACAAACAAAATAAGAAAATAAGAAAATGACTAGATGAAATAAAAAAACAAATATTACAATAAACCACATATGGGTAGGGCCTATAAGCAATGAAGGGGTGTTTGATTAGCTGACGGATTGGGCTTAGTCTAAGCCCACCCGACCCATCACAACAACAATCCATTTGCACAGGGAGAACATCACCAGCAACATATCAACAATCCTTGCATCACTCATTCTCAGTTCTCTCTCTATCACATTCATACTCTTATCTCCTCAATCATTCAGCATCGACAAACAACATAACAATCTAAATCCCCATCAATTAGTTTCATCAACAATTAAAACAAGAAAAGAGAAATAGGTATACCCTTTGGCGTCCGACGGTGGCGAGGAGTATAATCTGTGATGGCGGCTGGAGGCGTGTGCAGAGACGCCGGAATCCCACAGTAGTTGGAGGCGATTGCGTCACGTAGGGAAGTGTGTGACCATCAAGAATGGTGTACGGACGGAGGTTATTGCGGATTCGGTTTCTTGGCGGAGATTGGCGATGAACGGAGCTCTCGCCGTTGGACGATACGTTGTGGTAATTTCGAAGGCGTGCTTGTGAATTTTTCTATGCCATGTGTTTGCTGATGTGAATCTTCAGCAGAATGTATGTGATGCTTACTTCTTCAGTTCTATATCATTGAGTATGTGACTCTGAATTTTCACTGCCGCTGCTATGCAAGAATGATTTTTTTTGCTATGTGTGTATATGAATTTTTCTTTCGGTGGACTGTGAATTTTCTGGTGTGAGTGTGAATTCTGCCGCAATGTGTTCTCCCCCTTTCAAACTGTGTGTGGTTCTGCTTTTATAGGATTGGAGGGTTAATTATGCCAAATTATTGATCATTACTGCCCATTTTTTTTGTCTTGGATGTGTCTGAGAACTTCCCTTTTTGAATAGAACATGTTGTGACTGATTTGTAAACAGAATTGATTTTGTCTGAACATGTTCGAAATCAATTTGGAAAGTACTTGATGGTGTTTGAAGCTTGTTTAGGAAACTATTTGAATTTGTGATTTTCTGTTTGGAATGTTTGTTTAACGCTGAAAAACTGTTTGTAGCCGGCTTTGGAGTGAAGAAGTCTAGATGTCACCGCGTCAATTTTTCTGTCTATGATAGTTTGAAAACTTTGCTCAGAAAAGGCAGAGGTTCCAATGGTTCCCAGCAATCCCTTGTATTTAGGTAAGGAGGATACATCACCAGCTACAGCTTGTTTTTGAGAGGCTTGGGAAATTGCACCTTTAACCACAGTATGTAACTATGTAACTAGCAGAATGTGTGGCTTGTGCTTGGAAATCCCCAAAAGTTAAGGCATGAAGGAGCTTGATTCGTGCTGCAGAAAGGTGCCTCATATTCGATTTCCCAAAAGACAACCATTGTAACCAAAAATATTCTTCAGCGGACAGGATTTTTTTTATCATTAATTGTACCGCAGCTGGACAAGTACAAATTGCTATCATTGTATATAATTTGTTTAGCACATCAAACAACTATCTATGACAACTCTTAATGGTTGATTTGTTGATACATCATCATCATTTTTTTTTGTGTGACTTGAATAAGGATTGTAACCAACATGAGCACCTCCATTTGTTCCACACCAACACACTTCAAGGATAATTTTACACGCATTTGGGAGGAACCTTTTTGAATAACTCCTTAATACCTTACTTGTGAAGGAATGTGAACTTGAATATTGAGCTTGAACATTATGCTTAAACTTGTAAATGTTGAATTTTGAATTCATGAATGATATACAAAACTCAACCTTGAATTTTATTCAGAACGATTAATTCTTAAAGTACTTGACTGCGAGAACTAATACCATCTACACTTGACATCATTGTACCTGCACGAGTTGGTTAGTTATGATAAACACGCACACAAGACCCTATGACCTAAAGATGCTATGCAAGATGATGCATAAAGAAGGTGGAATCTTATGGTAAAAAAATTAGGGTATGACAAATGCCCTTATTTAAGTTTCTTCTATCCGGAGATATGGAGATTGAAATCTTTGTCTCAACGAGATAGGAGAGACTTAAATACAAACATGCACAATTTTTGACCCTAAGATGCCATAGATGCATATGACATGACATGAAATGATATGATATGGAATGGATGCAAGACTGAGATCTAAGAAAAGCAATAAATGAACGGGGGAAAGGTTTTGGAGACATATCAGGAAAATATTAGATGGTAATAGGCAATGTTATTCCGGAAAAGCATCAGAATAAACAAAGCGAAATATTTGGAATAACATTATCCACGAATGGCATTGGATGAAAAAGACACCAAACATCCAATAATGGCTTTGGATGAAAGGTAAAGTCACAATATCTAAGAAGGCATCAGACGAGAATGAGATAAAATAATGTAATCCGAGAAGGCATCGGACACAAAGAAACCAGTCATCCATTAATGGCTTTGAACGAAAGGTACACTCACAATATCTGATATTGGCTTTAGATAAATGTGAACAAAAATTACATTCAAGAATGGCATTGAATGCAACAAAACCAATCATCCAATAATGGCTTTGAATGAGAGGTATCATCACAATATCTAATAATGGCATTAGACAAAGTGAACAAAGATGACATTCAATAATGGCATTGAATGCAAAGGAACCTGTCATCCAATAATGGCTTTGAATGAAAGGTATAATCACAATATCTAATAATGGCTTTAGATGAATGTGAACAAAGACTACATTCAAGAATGACATTGAATGCAAAGAAACCAGTCATCCAATAATGGCTTTGAATGAAAGGTATAATCACAATATCTAATAATGGCTTTAGATGACCGTGAACAGAGACTCGATCTGGAAGAACATCAGAAAGAGGGACTCATCCGGAAGAGCATCAGATGGTAAAGAAACCAGACATCTAATAATGGCTTTGAATGAAAGGTACAATCACAATATCTAATAATGGCTTTAGATGATTGTGAACAAAATAGAGATCTAAGAAAGCATTGGATACAAAGAAACCAATCATCCAATAATGGCTTTGAATGAAAGGTGTAATCACAATATCTAATAATGGCTTTAGATGACTGTGAACAAAGACTACATTCAAGAATGACATTGAATGCAAAGAAACCAGTCATCCAAGAAAGCATTGGATGAGTGTGAACGAGGTGATACTCAAGAAAGTGTTGGATAGACATGACGATATCTGTTTGGTAGGTGCCAAGTGAGTTGGATTTAGACGACAAGGTAAGACATGGATAACAACATGACCTATGGAGAATGCAAATGAGTGTAAATGAGGATGACACTCTTGCTATGCATATGTATATGAATCATGCCATGCAAATGCAGATGTAATGTAGACGTCGACGACACAGCTCGACTCTTTTGTGGAGAAGACAAGACTGGAAAACTGATTCCTCAACACGGATGTCACTGTCATTCTGCTTGGGGATTAAAGATGCTACTGAACACAATCTCTGCCACACTGGTAAATTGTATCAATTTGTTGATCCTTGTAGGAAGGATGGAAAGCTGCATGGGGATTCTTCAAGTTAATTGCCCCAGATTAGCTGAATGTTGTAGATGAACTGATCACTGCTTCAGCTGGTCTGATTTTAAAATGACTGAATTAATGTGCACTTGGAAAGCTTACCCCAGTCTGAGTCTTGAAAAAAAATCTCGTGTATAAACCAATTCTGAGATGGACTTGCTCTGAACCACAAATCTTGAATTGATGCTTAACAGGATATGGAAGGAACTTGCCCCCGATTGGATCACCGACCAAGTTTCTCAAATGTTTGAAAATTCCTTAAGAGGAAGCCAGTTTGTAAACAAAAGTGTTCATACAAACATAGTAAATGCAAAGTTCATGCAACCTTTGAAATCAAAATCATTTTGGAATGAAAAACATATGAGTCATTGGCCTGAACACGGCGGTTCAAGACATCAAAGTGAAAAGTTTAAGCAAAAGGTGTAATGCCAAAACAAATGATCTGCAAAGATCTTTAGGAGTCAGTTTACGCAACTTCGCTATAGTATGCTTTCAAAATAACCTTGCTTCAGTTAGGTCTTTTGAGGGTTATAACGTGGTCTGGTTCACGGTTTAAGAAACAAATGATAAAGGCTTAAAGTTTATTTGTACCCACCCAATCTTCGTGATGATCTTCAGTCCTACGCTCAGTTAACTCAAACTATGCACTCAGGTTCCCAAGAGGTTGGAAATTGCACTGATGATAGTACTGATGATGGTTCAGAAGTCGAGGGACTCTTGAGATGGAAGTCACTGTTTCCTTACAAATTTTAGTTGTTATACAAGCTTGTCCGTATTTCTCTATGTATAAGGTAAGGTCTTGAGCTTCCCATCTTTCTTGACTTTTGCCTCGAAAGGGACTCGACTCGTTCTTTGAGTAAGGATTTCTTGACGACCCTTCTTTATTTATCA
The DNA here is from genome assembly GCA_022829125.1 of Lathyrus tuberosus. Taxonomy (NCBI): domain Eukaryota; kingdom Viridiplantae; phylum Streptophyta; class Magnoliopsida; order Fabales; family Fabaceae; genus Lathyrus; species Lathyrus tuberosus. The sequence goes on along the minus strand of JALAZF010000298.1, from coordinate 6,143,637 downwards.
CTTTGGGAACAACTTGTACAACATTTATTCATTTAATTTGGAAGAGTTGAAAGGTTGTGAATGTCTGGCTTAAAGATTACAGTGAACCACCATTGGCTTCTGATTTGAAAGACATCTTCGACACTCGCTTGTTGTGTGCGAAGGAAAATTGTGAACTTTTGTTGAAAGGTGTCTTGCATGAAACTCTTGTCTTTTGATGCACAATCAAGTTAACTGAGAAATACCCTGCCCCAGGTTAAGATTGCGGTTTTTTTAATTTGTAAAGAAAGAAACTCCAACTTCTAGGCTCAAAGGGGTTGACGAGGGGTTATCTTCCTTATATCTCCAGTGTTTGGGAATTGAAACAATGCCTTACATCGTCAGCAAAGTTTTGATTTGAAAGCATACCAACATCAATTATGAGTATTTACGTTTTCATCATCCTCCCTCCAATCTTTGCATAATCGAAAGAAAATGGAAAAGAGATAAAATATTTTTTGTTTTTTGTTCTTTTGTTTTTTTGTTTTTTGAAAAGGAAAGCATAAAGATGTAAATAGCAGCCAAAAATGAATTGAATCCAAAAGTTGCAATGCTCATTTTAATAATTATGAAAGTACAAGCACAATTTGAATACAAATAGCTAATACAAACGAAAGGAAAATGCAAACAACAAGAAACATGGCCTAGTGACTAATCAGAAACAAAGATGAGTTGTCCTGTCTGGAACACCGGCTTTTTGCTGAAGTCGACTGAAGCTTCACTTGGTGTGATCTGGCAGCAATATGCTCATAGAGAGGATTCTCAAATGGAGGTCGAGTAGTCTGGGCAACAGTATTAACCGCAGGTCTAGGCTCGGCGAAAACTGGAGCTTGAAACACTGGTCTGACAGTCTGACCAATCATAGTAGCAGATGCAAGAGGTGGAGAGTAGTTGTGCGGCAAACTAAACTTTGGCCAAGTTGAAGGTGGCACTGGAATAGGCTCAGGATCAACATTTGAAACTTCCTGGATAACAGTTCTCTGAAGTTGCTCTCCTCGAGCAATCAAGACTTGGAGCGTTTCAGTGAGCTTAGTCATGCTTGACTTAAGATCATCGATCGCCATTCGAATCTCAGCATTGTGTGCTTCTTGTTCTGACATTCTGCGTCTGTAGTTAGCTCTAGTCCAGTATATGTGTCGAGGAATCAGCTTGACGACTCACAGGTGACACTGGAAGATAGAGACAACTGGAAATGAGTTGCTGGATAGACGGATGTATGCAATGAATCATGCAAATGATATGCAATGCGATGCAATGATTTCAAGGAACTCAAAAACAGGTTGCAAGCATTTTGGAAAGACTGAAAAAAGTTTCATTTTATAATCCATGATCTTATTGATTTTGCAAAGCAAAGAACAATCGAGTTCCTTGAAACCAAAGGGTCATGCATGAATGTGTCGATGCATAAACACAGGTATACACATGTACACATATACAGGAAAACAAACAAGGGCCTAGGTTTGAAGATCACGAGCATGGAGTCATGGTCTACCCGTCCTAAGAGGTATGGACTATGGTTTCAATTGTACCTGCAGAACAGGTTCTACAAAGTTCCCAGAGTCTACATAAATCCTTCGGATATTATCGGCCTACGTGACTACTCACGCGGGTTAATAATATTCTCAAGATAAACTCGTCTGAGTGTAGTATCGTGTAACAACCATTTGGGACTACTCTGTAACGCCCCGATTTTTGTTAAATTTATTTAATTGAGTCGATTTAATTATTTTTGTTTTTATATTATTTTATTCTTGGTTTTATTTGGTAAATGTGTTTTGTTTATCGTTATTATGTTTTATCGCGTTGAGAGCGTTTGCGAGAAATTGAGTGTAGGGGTATCTTGGTTATTTTGCTTGGTTAGATATTATTGTTTTTCTTAAAATAGAAATATAGAGGTTAGAAAGAGAGAAAAAGAAGTTAAGAGAAATAGAGAAGGAGAAGAAGAAAAAGTGGAAAACTTGGAGTGTCAGAAATCGATTCAACCGACACTTTGAAGCACGATTAATCGGTTAAGGGTGCGAAACTCGGTTATGCTATGCTTGTGTATGATTGTGTATGTGTGTGTTGGAATGTTTTCTGGTTTTCCCTAGCTTTTCAATTCTAGGTCGAAATGAGAAAAACGATAGAAATCGATGTTTTTGCGGTTGAAATGCGATATAAATGCTGTAGAATGCTTGTTGTTATGATTGGAATATGTTCTGGCTGTTATGTTATGGTTTGGAAGTGTTTTAGTGGAGGGAATATTGATTTTAGGGTGAACAACAGCGTTGCTGAGAATTTCTGGGTTCGCAGGTTCGCTTTACGAACCAAAGCGAAGGGGAAAGCGAAGGTTCGCTGGGTGTTCGCATTGCGAACTTTCTGCTGTTTTTTCTCTGCCATGGTTCGCTGGGGGTTCGCATTGCAAATAGGAAAGTGAAGGGGAAAGCCAAGGTTCGCTGGGTGTTCGCATTGTGAACTTTATGCTGTTTTTTCTCTGCCATGGTTCGCTGGGGGTTCGCATTGCGAATAGGAAAGCGAACGTGACAGATTTTCCATTTTGTTTTCTTCATAACTTTTGATTCGTAACATGGATTGAGGCACGGTAGGATGCGTTGAAAAGATAATGGAATGTTATTTCTTATAAAAATGTTTTTGAGACTAGTGGCTGATTTAATTGTGTCGGGAATTGGAATCGTGTCATTTTGTCGACTTTTACCGTCGTAATTGTGTGCGATTGATGTGCTATCATGTGATATGCTTTTGATATATAACGTATAGCTTGTGTGCTGTTATATGATGTGAATTCATGTGATGAAATGTTGTGATAATGGATTGTGGCCTTATGGCAAATAAATGCATTGTTTTGGGTTTGATTTCAATACATGATTATTGATGTTGAGATGGTTCACATGGTTATATATGTATATGCATTTGATTGTCATGAGTCATTTGTATGCCAAGCATCATGATATGCATCTTGTGATGTCGTGTGCCCTTGTGGGGTGTGACCGACGAAATGATTCCAGAGGGAATCTGCTATAACGGTCGTGTGCCTTATACAAATAGGACCTAAAGCAACGTTATAGACGATCGTGTGCCTTATACAAAGAGGGCCTAAAGTGATCGGATCGTGTGCCTTATACAAAGAGGACCTAAAGCGATCCATAAACGTCGTGTGCCTTATACAAAGAGGACCTAAAGTGACGGGGAACATCGTTTTCCCAACGGGGAGTTACACTAAGTAACAAGCGATGAAGAATGATACATGGATGGTACCGCATGGATAAAGTCGTTGTGTCGGTCTCTGTGCATTTGCATAAGTCTTGAATGGATTGATTATGTGTGGGAGTTGTGAATGAGATTGATGAGTTGATATATATTGGTGATAAATGTATTGAGCATGATTGATATACCTTCGCGATGTATGCATGAATTATGAATTTTGTTGTTTTGCATTTGAATTATGGTATATGTTGTGGTGAGAATGTTTTGCGTGCGTATTTCCTGTTATTACATAATTGTATGCAACTATATTGTAATTGTGTTTCTCACCCTTCTGCTGTTTTGAATGCTCTATGAGGCATTGCATATTAGAAGCTGGAGGTCTTTTTGTGAAGATTATGTCTTCATCCTTTTGTCGGTCAACTCTGATATGTAGCACCGGGTAGTCGGGGAGATCGTTATGTGACTATGTGTATATATATATATATATCTTTTTGGGTTTTACATGTATGACTCTGTTTATGACAGACAAAATTCTATGTTTATATATGAGATTTCAGTTACAGATTTTACGCTTTTATTCTGTTTCTGAATTGTGGGTGTTTGGAACTGAGTTCCTCTGTTTATGTTGCTACCTGATTATTGTATATCTTTATGAGCAGGTTGTTATAATTCATTACTTTGATGTGACACTCTAGTATATGCCATGAATGTTTTAATTATACTCTGATTATTTTTTATCGTTTTAATTACTCGGGGGCAGAGATTGGAGGTGTTACATTAAGTGGTATCAGAGCCAGTCCGTGTCGGTCGTTTTGACCAAGTTATTTGTTGTGCGTCAGTTGTGTTCTGGCGAGTTGATTGTTTAACCATAGTTACTGTTATTGGATATGAACAGAATATGGCTGGTAGGAATGATGTTGTTCTTGCAGCTGCTATGCAAGCTATGGCTCAGGCTGTGCGTAATGCACCTAATTCTGGTGGGAATGATGAGTTCAGGAAGAACAAACCGCCTATCTTCACAGGAAGATATGACCCTGATGGTGCTCAGTTTTGGCTTAAGGAGATTGAAAGAATTTTTCGAGTGATGGACTGTGCCGAGGAACAGAAGGTGAGACTGGGTACTCACATGTTAAAGGAGGAGGCTGATGATTGGTGGGTTAGTACGCGTCATGTGTGAGAAGCTACAGGTGAAGTTGTCACTTGGGATTTGTTTAGCAGTGAGTTTTTTAGGAAGTATTTTCCTGAAGTTGTTAGAGGAAAGAAAGAAATAGAGTTCTTGGAGTTGAAACAGGGTAACCTGTCTGTTATTGATTACACTGCTAAGTTTGTGGAGCTTGTTCAGTTTTATCCACATTATGCTGAAGCAACTGCGGAGTTTTCCAAATGTGTGAAGTTTGAGAACGGGTTGCGTCCCGAGATCAAACAGGCAATTGGTTATCAAAGAATTAGGAGGCTTTCAGATTTGGTGGATTGTTGTAGAATTTATGAGGAGGATAGCAAAGCTCGTTCTACTCATTATAAGAGTGTTAATGAAAGGAAAGGAAAGCAACCGTTTCGTGGTGGTCCTTATGTGTCACCAGCTGACAAGGGAAAACAAAGGGGTAATTTTGCTAAAAGGCCAAGTGGGGGAGGTATGTATAATCCTCCGAGATATTTTAAGTGTGGTGACTTAGGACATCGTCAGTTTGAATGTAGAAAGGACATGTCGCAGCTGATTGCAAGAGGAATGTGGTGAAGTGTTTCAACTGTGGGGAATCTGGTCATGTTAGTACGAGGTGTCCGAAACCAAAGCAAGCTCAAGCTGGAGGGAAAGTATTTGCATTGGCAGGGACTCAGCCTACTAGTGCAGATCGTCTGATCAGAGGTACTTGTTTTATTAATAGTACGCCTTTAGTTGCTTTTATTGATACCGGAGCTACTCATTCGTTTATTTCGTCTGAGTGTGCGTGGCGTTTGAATCTTTTGTTGTCATCGATGGGTGGAGAGATGGTTATCGATACTCCAGCATTGGGGTCGGTAACTACTTCTCTGGTTTGTTTAAGTTGTCCTTTGACCATTTATGGTAAGGATTTTGCTATGGATTTGGTGTGTCTGCTGTTGGAGGGTTTAGACGTAGTTCTGGGAATGAATTGGTTGCAGTTCAATCGAGTTCATATCGATTGTTATTGAAATTCTGGGTACCAGATATGTGATGTCACACACAATGTCACAACAACACAGTCTGAACAATGGACAATAACACACAACAGATGGACACACGGAATTGTTAACCCAGTTCTGTTCAAACAACTTAATTTGGGGGCTACCAAGCCAGGGATGAAATTCACTACTTGTAGAATTAAATTGCAGACTCAACAACCCAGTTGACAATCTCCTAATCTTAATTCCTACTAGTGACTTTCTACCTAAGAAACCACTTAAGTATGAGAACACTACTCAATCCCTAAAAGCTCTCAAAGAACACCCTCTTTGAGAAACCTTGATCCTGCTTCACAGCTTTGATCAAGTAACAACTCTCTATCGCTTCACAGCTTCTAAGAGAGGACAGAAAACCACTCACCAATTCAACCTAGAATGGTGTATACAAAACTCGTACAAAATACTCAAGACACTCAGTCTATGCTCTTGTTCTTCTCTCTGTATTTCTGTACCTTCTTCCTTTGATCTATGCACTTTATATAGCCACCTGAATTGGGCTTGGACTGCTTGCAATATTTGATCTGATTTGTTATTTAAAACTGAATCTTCAAAACAGATTTTATCCCCCAAAATCTTTTTAAATCTTCACCTTTTAAATCTACTACAAACCTGCATCAAATCTCTATGCAACAGAGAATATCTAACCCAAGATATTTGCATCCAATGAGATAACTTGCTTTCCACAATTCCAACTAAACCCTAACAACATCACTAAACCTGATGTTATTAATTCTGCAGACCCGATGTCACAACATCACATGTGACATCAGACATCTAACTTAAACACTTAACACAGCCCACTGTTAAGACTCAATGTTGCAACATCACCACCTTGACATCAACATTGAACAACCTTTGTTTTACCAAAATTCCAGCCAATCCAAGAAACTAACAATCTCCCCCTTTGGCTAATTTTGGCTAAAACAATCTCTGCACCTTCAGAGACTTCAGCAGCGGAATAAACTAGAATATTTTTTGAAACTTCAAGTAGCAGCGTCTTCAATACATAAAGACTTCACTTCACACAAAACTCTGCTGCAGCACCATCTTCAACAACTACAATTTTCAATAATCAACAAGGGTGCTCCCCCTCAAAACAAGAACCAGCATAACAACTTGTTTAGTAGATCAACAATTACTCCCCCTTAATTTCTGTACTTCTGCATCACATCATTTTAGCAGCATTTGACATTTGTACTCTTTGATACTCTTGGCTCACTTGGCTATTTCTCCCCCTTTTTAGCCACAATTAGACAAACCCCATCAAGTAACTCTAACTACAGTTAGTACTACCCTAACTCTCATTGTCAGTCTCACAGACAGCAAAAAGACATAACAAATCATAGAACAAAACATCATAAAGGGTGCATAGACAGCACAATATTCATGTTACAAACTTAGCACATTAAGTGCTGAAACAATGATAACATTGCAGAAAGATAAAACTAAAACTACTAGAAGCAAGAGCAAATAAGCTAGTCTTCATTTGAACTTGATCCAACTCCAGTATCCTCTTCATCCTCCTCTGAGCTATCAGCACTAGCATTATCACACTCATCATTCTTATCAGCACTAACAGGAACATCATCTTCTTCTGAGCCATCAACATTGTTCTCATTATTTTCTTCAGGAACATCATCACCATTGTCTTGTTCTAATTGCTGGATCAGCTTTTCAAGTCTTTCTTTTCTAACCAGACTGGTACTGATGACTGCATCAAGGTCTTTGCACATGGTCTTCAATTCTTCAATCAGTTCAGCCTTTGTAGTCTTCTTCTTGTCTTCAGCAGTTGATGTTACAACAATGTCTGGAACATGATGTCCAGTAAACAGCTTAAGGTGTAGGGACAAGGTTGTCTTCCTCTGGCAAGCTATATCTGAGCTTGTTAAAGTCTCAGGTTGCTGATCTAAAATGATTCCACAAACCAAAGAGGGGAATGCTATAGGTAACTTGACAACATTGGTTTCAACATGTTTTACCACTTGGTTAAAAATGTAGCTTCCAAAGTCAAATTTCATCTTCTTTCCAACAGCATAGATAAACTTTCCAAGGCCAACAGTAATTGTTGTTTTATGGTTGGTTGGCACCCAGTTAGCTGCACAAATCCTGTGAAGAACGACATACTTGATGCTGAGTTTGCTAGTCTTCAGCTTCCCTTTCAATGGCCAAACCTTCACTTGTCCAGCAGTAATCTCCTTGCAGATATCATTATCAGTAGACACAAGATCACTACACTCTCCATCATCTCTACCTAGATATTTGTTGATGATACTAGGAGAAAAATTAATACACTTCCCTCTAACAAAGACTTTCATGAAGTCTGTGCTTCTCTTATCAGTAATGTTGATAGGGATGTTTACAATAAACTCTTTGACAAGCCCTTCGTAACATTTAGGAAGTTTTGTCACAGTCTTCTCCAGTCCAGCAGTATTAATTAATTCCATAATTTCCTCCATTTCCAAGGCTTCTTTACCTAGTTCCCTTTCCAGGGATAGTCTTCTCTGATAAACAAACTTCCACATAGATGCACTACTGGCATAATGGAAAGAAATGTTATCAATTGGAACTTCAGGAACCTTATCAGATATTCTCTTTAGAATAGTTTTCCTGACAGGTGTGATGTCCTGAACATCATCTTCGACATCATAGTCAGACTCTGAATTCTCCACATCCTTCCTCTTTCTAGATTTACTTCCACTTTACTCCATGCTTTTGCTGGCCCAACAACAATGTTATTCCTCTTTTCATCAGATGACTTCTTAGGAGAGGGTTCAACCTTCTTTCCCTTCCTAGATTTTAATCTCTTTGCAATACTTGGGACATCTCTTGCTATCACCTCATCATCTGATAGATCATCTACATTGATCACATCAGCATTATCTTTACCAACAGAAGTAGGTTCAGCAGATGTCCTAACATTCTCCTCAACATTTGTTTCTTCATGCATGTCTTCACTCTGATCAGCATCTTCAATAGCTGTTATTGCAAGTTGTTGAAGACTTGACTTACCTCCTTGCGTGTTATCTTTCTCAGCTGGCATCTGATTCAGAGGAATTGAAATTCCTTTAACAGGGATGCCTTTGTCCAGAATTTTTGAGGCAAGATTACCCATCCTTTTGTCTACATCAAACTTCTCCTTAATAGACTGAGAAGTAGATGATTTTGGCACAATTTTGTCGCCAAATAACACACTAGTGACAACTTTCTTTGTTTCAAGATTCTTAAAGATAGTAACAGGTCTCTTAGGAGTTAGTTTAGTGGCTCTCGAAGTACCTGATTCAGGAAGAATTGTTGAGACGGGCTCAATGTTCATAGGATCGGATGTTGAACCTTCGTCAGTGGAAACCCTAGCTATTCCTTTTGTAGAACTTTGAAACGCAGATTTCTTGGATGAAGAAGCCATGAATCCTTTGAGATAGGTAAGATTTAGTGAGGATTGATTCTTGAAGGTGAAGAAGATGAACAGTTCTGAGAACAGGGCTTTGAAGAAGCGTGATGTTGCAACACTAGGAAATGATGGTCTAAGGCAATGAGCTTGATTTTGAGTATCAGTTATTGACCAATCAATGACTTTCTCCCTCCATACAAACTTTCCTTTTAAATTTTTAAAAGGATTTATATCATAATTCATTAATTCTGATTGCCCTTTCAGTATTCTTTCATGCTTGATGTTACCATCTGATGTTACAATATCAATCATAACATTACCATATAAGCTGACCTCTTTTGGTATCCATTGATAGCAATTATCTTTGGATCTTATACCCTTCATCACAACCTGATTATGCTCATCAGATACCACACACTCATCTTTGGTGTAGTTAACTTTGTAACCTTCATCACACAATTGGCTTATACTGATCAAATTTGCATTTAAACCATTGACAAATAGAACATTGTCAAGTTCAGGTCCACCACCACACTTTACTCTTCCAACTCCTATAGCCTCTCTTGTATCTCTATTTCCAAAGATTACATCTTTTGAAGAGCAAGCAACAGTATCTTCCAATTTAGCTTTGGATCCAGTCATGTGTTTTGAACATCCACTGTCAAAGTACCATGTATCCTTATCAAACTGTCTATCTGAAGTATGGGCTAAAAGACATTTCACCTTCTCCTTAGGAACCCATTGTTTAACGACTTTGGGCCTGACCTCCTTTAGTTTTCTTTGAGGAGCAGATTGTGGATAACCATGCAGTTTAAAACAAGAGTACTGCATATGTCCAAACTTTCCACAATAGAAGCATCTAACTCTGTCATCTCTGAATTGGTTATATCTTCTACCATTATGATGATGATACTGTTGGTGCTGCCACCCATAATGATGTCTCCTTCTACCATAGTTGGCCTGTCTTCTATGGTGCGGTTGTCTTCTCCTGTACTGAGGATGCTGTCTCCTAGGCTGTCTCCTATGGTGATGAGGCTTCCTTCTTCCATAGTAATGAGGCACAACATTGTTGTATCCATATCCGTATCCATACCAGTTTCCCTGATGTTGAGACATCTGATGAGACATGTTCTGTTTGAACCTGGCAACTTGCATGCTCTTGTGATATTATGGTGGCATATACTGCCTAGCTCCAGAAACATGTGCCTTTCTTTGATGAGGACCATGAGCATGCCTCTTCCCAACATTTTGAGGTTGAGGATGAGCAGCCTGCTTAGGTTTATGATCCTGTCTCTTAGTTTGAAATTGAGACATTGGTTGAGACATCTCCTTCTTGGTTCCTGAAGTGCTTGCTTCAGCAGAAACCTTTTTCTCAACCACAAATCCTATGCCCGACTTATCTCCAGCAACCTCTTCTATCTGAAGGATATTATCAAGTGTGTCTGTACCACAGTTCAACATCCTAACAAATTTGGTCATATGATCAAGATGAGCTTTGACTAATAAGACTTCATTTTCTAAATCAGCTTTAGCAGTCTCAAGCTGAACAATCTGTTTCTTCTGTTTTTCACTTTCTTGACAGATTTCTGCACTCTTTAGACAAAGCTCTTGATAAGTGGATGCTAACTCCTCAAACGCCAGTTCCTCATCACTAGAGTCACCATCAGAAACCATTGTTCCAGTTAAAGCTTTGACATGTTTGGCTGACTCTCCTTCACTTTCACTTTCAGAGTCTGACCATGAAACTGTCATTCCTTTCTTCTACTTCTTTAGGAATGTGGGACATTCTTTCTTAACATGTCCATGACCTTCACACTCAAAGCACTGAACACCCTTGTCTTGAGCAGTCTTCTCTTCATCCTTCTCCTTAGACTTGCTGATGTCAGAAGCGACGTTCTTGACATTAGGCTTGAAGTTCTTGTTCATTCTTTTGAACACCTTGTTGAACTGCCTTCCCAACATAACAATGGCCTGAGATAGATCCTCCTGGGATTCAGCACTATTCCCTTTCTCTTCTTGATCATTTGAAACCAAGGCTATACTCTTTGGCTTCTTTTCTGGTTCTTCCTCATTCAACCCAAGCTTAAAAGTTTGAAGAGATCCAATGAGCTCATCAACCCTCATCTTGCTGATGTCTTGAGCTTCTTCAATTGTAGTCACCTTTATCTTGTACCTCTTAGGAAGGGACCTAAGGATTTTCCTTACAAGCTTTTCTTCTGACATCTTTTCTCCAAGAGCACTGGATGCATTGGACAGCTCAAGAATACTCATGTGGAAGTCATGGATAGTCTCATCTTCCTTCATCTTCAGACTTTCAAACTTCGATGTTAGAAGCTGAAGTCTTGACATCTTAACTCTAGATGTTCCTTCATGTGTAGCCTTCAAAATATCCCAAGCTTCCTTAGCAACTTCACAGGTATTGATCAACCTGAATATGTTCTTATCCACTCCATTAAAAATTGCATTTAAAGCTTTGGAATTACCAAGGGCAAGCTCATCTTCTTCCTTGGTCCATTCTTCTTCAGGCTTCGGCTTTGAGGTGCCCTCTTTATCTTTCCCAGCATCATCTTTCTCAAACACAATAGGTGCTTTCCATTCTTTAACGATAGCCTTCCAAGCCCTGCTGTCCAAGGATTTCAAAAAAGTGATCATCCTTGGCTTCCAATAATCGTAATTCGAGCCATCCAAAATAGGGGGTCTGTTGACAAATCCTCCAACTTCTTTGTCTATCTTTACACCAGAAAGTAACTTCCCTAGATCTCACCCAGAGACAGACAGGATGCCTGCTCTGATACCAATTGAAATTTTGGTACCAGATATGTGATGTCACACACGATGTCACAACAACACACTCTGAACAATGGACAATAACACACAACAGATGAACACACAGAATTGTTAACCCAGTTCAGTTCAAACAACTTAATCTGGGGGCTACCAAGCCAGGGATGAAATTCACTACTTGTAGAATTAAATTACAGACTCGACAACCCAGTTGACAATCTCCTAATCTTAATTCCTACTAGTGACTTTCTACCTAAGAAACCACTTAGGTATGAGAACACTACTCAATCCCTAAAACCTCTCAAAGAACACCCTCTTTGAGAAACATTGATCCTGCTTCACAGCTTTGATCAAGTAACAACTCTCTATTGCTTCACAACTTCTAAGAGAGGACAGAAAACCACTCACCAATTCAACCTAGAATGGTGTATACAAAACTCGTACAAAATACTCAAGACACTCAGCCTATGCTCTTGATCTTCTCTCTGTATTTCTGTACCTTCTTCCTTTGATCTATGCACTTTATATAGACACCTGAATTGGGCTTGGACTGCTTGCAATATTTGATATGATTTGTTATTTAAAACTGAATCTTCAAAACAGATTTTATCCCCCAAAATATTTTTAAATCTTCACCTTTTAAATCTCCTACAAACCTGCATCAAATCTCTTTGCAAAAGAGAATATCTAACCCAAGATATTCGCATCCAATGAGACAACTTGCTCTCCACAATTCCAGATAAACCCTAGCAACATCACTAAACCTGATGTTATTAATTCTCAGACCTGATGTCACAACATCGCATGTGACATCAGACATCCAACTTAAACACTTAACACAACCCAGTGTTAATACTCAATGTTACAACATCACCACCTTGACATCAACATTGAACAACCTTTATTTTACCAAAATTCCAGCCAATCCAAGAAACTAACAGATATCATAAGTTGGTAAGATTTCCTTCTCTCGAGGAAGACGAGGAATCGAGTTTCATATCTACCAAAGAGTTGAAGAAACTTTTGGCGGATGAAGCTCAGTTGTTTGGGTTGTTTGCATCGTTGACGGTGGATAGTCAAGTTGCAATTGATGTGGTTCCAGTCGTGTGTGATTTTTCGGAGGTGTTTCCGGAGGATATTTCTGATGTACCACCAGAAAGAGAGGTGGAGTTTTCTATAGATCTAGTTCCTGGTACTAGACCTGTGTCTATGGCACCATATCGTATGTCGGCATCTTAGTTGGTTGAGTTGAAGAAGCAGTTGAATGAATTGTTAGAAAAGAGGTTTGTGAGACCGAGTGTATCGCCTTGGGGTGCTCCAGTTTTATTAGTGAAGAAGAAAGATGGAAGTATGCGATTGTGTATTGATTATCGCCAGCTGAATAAGGTGACGATTAAGAATAAGTATCCTCTTCCGAGAATTGATGATCTGATGGACCAGTTGTTAGGTGCATGTGTGTTTAGTAAAATTGATTTGAGGTCAGGTTATCATCAGATTAGAGTGAAGGAGGAAGATATTCAGAAGACGGCTTTTAGGACATGATACGAACATTACGAATATTTCGTGATGCCGTTCGGGGTTTCTAATGCGTCGGGAGTGTTTATGGAGTATATGAATTGCATTTTCCATGAGCATTTGGATCAATTTGTGCTTGTGTTTATTGATGACATCTTGATTTATTCTAAGTCATGGGAGGAACATGCAAAGCATTTGCGAATTGTATTGAAAATTTTGAAGGAAAAGGAACTTTATGCCAAGTTGTCCAAGTGTGAGTTCTGGTTGTCAGAAGTGAGTTTTCTTGGGCATGTGATTTTAGGTAATGGTATTGCGATGGATCCATCCAAAGTAGATGCAGTTCTACAATGGGAGGCTCCTAGATCTGTTACTGAAATTAGAAGCTTTTTGGGTTTAGTTGGATATTATCAAAGATTCATTGAAGGCTTTTCCAAGTTAGCACTTCCTTTGACTCAGCTGACTTGTAAAGGTAAAGTGTTTATTTGGGATATTCAGTGTGAAGAGAGTTTTGGTGAGCTGAAGAGAAGATTGACTAATCTCCGATTTTGATCTTACCGAATCCTAGTGAACCATTTGTGATATATTACGATGCGTCTTTGAGTGGTTTAGGTGGAGTGTTGATGCTAGAAGGTAAGGTTGTGGCTTATGCTTCGAGACAATTGAGGGATCATGAGAAGAATTATCCTACTCACGATTTGGAATTAGCTGCGGTGGTGTTTGTATTGAAAATTTGGAGACATCATCTCTACGGTGCAAGATTTGAAGTCTTTAGTGATCATAAAAGTCTAAAATACTTGTTTGATCAGAAAGAGTTGAATATGAGGCATCGGAGATGGTTGGAATTTTTGAAGGACTACAGTTTTAGCTTGAATTACCATCCTGGTAAAGCTAATGTGGTAGCCGATGCGTTAAGCCGGAAATCTTTGCATATGTCTGCTTTGATGGTTAAAGAGTGGGAACTTTTGGAAGAATTTAGAGATTTGAGTTTGGTGTGTGAATTGACATTTGATAGCATGAGGCTTGGTATGTTAAAGGTCACTAATGATTTTCTGTTGACTGTTAGCGAGAAACAGAGGTTAGATGTGAAATTTGTTGATTTGATGACGGTGGGAGATAAAGGTGTGAATGGTGACTTTAAAGTGGATGATTAGGGTGTTTTGAGATTCCGTGGTAGAATTTGTATTCCTGATGATTCAGAATTGAAAAAGATGATTTTAGAGGAAGGACACCGGAGTAGTTTGAGTATACATTCGGGAGCTAATAAAATGTATCAAGACTTGAAAAAGATCTTTTGGTGGTCCGGATTGAAGAGGGATGTGGCTCAGTTTGTTTATGCGTGTTTGACGTGTCAGAAGTCAAAGGTAGAACATCAGAAGCCTAGTGGATTATTGCAACCGTTGGATATTCCCGAGTGGAAATGGGACAACATTTCTATGGATTTTGTGATAGGGTTGCCGAATACTCTGAGGGGACATAATGCCATTTGGGTGATTGTGGATAGGCTGACTAAATCGGCGCATTTCATTCCGATTGACATCAGTTTTTCTTTGGAGAGGTTGGCTGAGATTTATATCCGTGTGATTGTGATATTACATGGTGTTCTGTTGTGTATTGTTTCAGATCGAGATCCGAGGTTTACTTCCAGATTTTGGGAAAGTTTGCAAAAGGCGTTAGGTTCCAAGTTGAGATTGAGTTATGCTTATCATCCTCATACGGATGGTCAGACCGAGAGAACTATTTAGTCATTGGAAGATTTGTTGAGAGCTTGTGTTCTTGAGCAAGGTGGTGCTTGGGATAGTTATCTTTCGTTGGTGGAGTTCACGTATAACAACAGTTTCCATTCGAGTATTGGAATGTCACCTTTTGAAGCGTTGTATGGGAGAAGATGTCGAACACCTTTGTGTTGGCATGAATCTGGTGAGAGTTCGGTGGTTGGACCGGAGTTAGTACAACGAACTACGGAAAAGGTGAAACTTATTCGTGAGAAGATGAAGGCTTCTCAGAGTAGGCAGAAGAGTTATCATGATCGAAGGAGGAAAGATCTTGAGTTTCGAGAAGGCGGTCATGTATTTTTTAGAGTTACACCGGTGACGGGTGTTGGACGGGCATTGAAGTCGAATAAGCTTAGTTCTCGGTTTATTGGTCCTTATCAGATATCCGCGAGAGTGGGTGCTGTGGCTTATCAGGTGGCGTTGCCGCCGAATCTTTCGAATTTACATGATGTGTTCCATGTTTCACAGCTTTGGAAGTATGTTCCGGATCCGTCGCATGTGATAACGATGGATGAGGTTGAGGTAAGGGAGAACCTTACGGTTGAGGCATTACCGATGAGGGTTTTGGATCGCGAGTTGAAGCGGTTAAGAGGCAAGGATATTGCGCTTGTGAAAGTAGCGTGGGGAGACGCTGCTGAGGGCAATTTGACTTGGGAGTTGGAGATTCGGATGCGGGGATCGTATCCGGAGTTGTTCGCCTCAGGTAATATTTTCGAGGACGAAAATTTCTAAGTGGGGGAGAGTTGTAACACCCCAGTTTTTGTTAGATTTATTTAATCGAGTCGATTTAATTATTTTGGTAAATGTGTTATGTTTATCGTTATTATGTTTTACCGCGTTGAGAGCGTTTGCGAGAAATTGAGTGTAGGGGTATTTTGGTCATTTTGATTGGTTAGATATTATTGTTTTTCTTAAAATAGAAATATAGAGGTTAGAAAGAGAGAAAAAGAAGTTAAGAGAAATAGAGAAGGAGAAGAAGAAAAAGAGGAAAACTTAGAGTGTAAGAAATCGATTCAACCGACACTTCGAAGCACGATTAATCGGGTAAGGGTGCGAAACTCGGTTATGCTATGCTTGTGTATGATTGTGTATGTGTGTGTTGGAATGTTTGCTGGTTTTTCCTAGCTTTTCAATTCTAGGTCGAAATGAGAAAAACGATAGAAATCGATGTTTTCGCGGTTGAAATGCGATATAAATGCTGTAGAATACTTTTTGTTATGATTGGAATATGTTCTGGCTGTTATGTTATGGTTTGGAAGTGTTTTGGTGGAGGGAATGTTGATTTTAGGGTGAACAACAACTCTGCTGAGAATTTCAGGGCTCGCAGGTTCGCTTTGCGAACCAAAGCGAAGGGGAAAGCGAAGGTTCGCTAGGTGTTCGCATTGCGAACTTTCTGCTGTTTTTTCTCTGCCATGGTTAGCTAGGGGTTCGCACTGCGAATAGGAAAGCGAAGGGGAAAGCGAAGGTTCGCTGGGTGTTTGCATTGCGAACTTTATGCTGTTTTTTCTCTGCCATGGTTCGCTGGGGGTTCGCATTGCGAATAGGAAAGCGAACGTGACATATTTTCCATTTTGTTTTCTTCATAACTTTTGATTCGTAACACGGATTGAGGCACGGTCGGATGCGTTGGAAAGCTAATGGAATGTTCTTTCTTATAAAAATGGTTTTGATACTAGTGGCCGATTTAATTGTGTCAGGAATTGGAATCGTGTCGTTTTGTCAACTTTTACCGTCGTAATTGTGTGCGATTGATGTGCTATCATGTGATATGCTTTTGATATATAACGTATAGCTTGTGTGCTGTTATATGATGTGAATGCATGTGATGAAATGTTGTGATAATGGTTTGTGGCCTTATGGCAAATAAATGCATTGTTTTGGGTTTGATTTCAATGCATGATTATTGATTTTGAGATGGTTCACATGGTTATATATGTATATGCATTTGATTGTCATGAGTCATTTGTATACCAAGCATCATGATATGCATCTTGTGATGTCGTGTGTCCTTGTGGGGTGTGAGCGACGAAATGATTCCATAGGGAATCTGCTGTAACGGTCATGTACCTTATACAAAGAGGACCTAAAGCAACGTTATAGACGATCGTGTTCCTTATACAAAGAGGACCTAAAGTGATCGGATCGTGTGCCTTATACAAAGAGGACCTAAAGCGATCCATAAACGTCATGTGCCTTATACAAAGAGGACCTAAAGTGACGAGGAACATCATTTTCCTGACGGGGAGTTACACTAAGTAACAAGCGATGAAGAATGATGGATGGATGGTACCGCATACATAGAGTCGTTGTGTCGGTCTCTGTGCATTTGCATAAGTCTTGAATGGATTGATTATGTGTGGGAGTTGTGAATGGGATTGATGAGTTGATATATATATTGGTGATAAATGTATTGAGCATGATTGATATGCCTTCGCGATGGATGCATGAATTATGAATTGTGTTGTTTTGCATTTGAATTATGGTATATGTTGTGGTGAGAATGTTTTGCGTCAGTATTTCCTGTTATTACATAATTGTATGCAACTATATTATAATTATGTTTCTCACCCTTCTGCTATTTTGAATGCTCTATGAGGCATTGCAGATTAGATGCTGGAGGTCTTTTTGTGAAGATTATGTTTTCATCCTTTTGTCGGTCGGCTCTGATATGTAGCACCGGGTAGTCGTGGAGATCGTTATGTAACTATGTGTATATATATATATCTTTTTAGATTTTACATGTATGATTATGTTTATGACAGAAAAACTTCTATGTTTACATATGAGATTTCAGTTGCATATTTTCCGCTTTTATTCTGTTTCTGAATTGTGGGTGTTTGGAACTGAGTTCCTCTGTTTATGTTGCTACCTGATTATTGCATATCTTTATGAGCAGGTTGTTATAATTCATTACTTTGATGTGACGCTCCAGTCTATGCCATGAATGTTTTAATTATACTCTGATTATTTGTTATCATTTTAATTACTCGGGGGGGTATAGATTGAGGGTGTTACACGGATGAAACTCTTGCATGAAACTCTTGTCTTTGAATGCACAATCAAGTTAACTGAGAACTACCCTGCCCCAGGTTAAGATTGCGATTTTTTTTATTTGTAAAGAAAGAAACTCCAACTTCTAGGCTCAAAGGGGTTGACGAGGGGTTATCTTCCTTATATCTCCAGTGTTTGGGAATTGAAACAATGCCTTACACCGTCAGCAAAGTTTTGATTTAAAAGCATACCAACATCAATTATGAGTATTTACTTTTTCATCATCCTCCCTCCAATCTTTGCATAATCGAAAGAAAAAGGAAAAGAGATAAAATATTTTTTGTTTTTTTGTTTTTTTGTTTTTTGAAAAGGAAAGCATAAAGATGTAAATAGCAGACACAAATTAATTGAATCCAAAAGTTGCAATGCTCATTTTAATAATTATGAAAGTACAAGCACAATTTGAATACAAATAGCTAATACAAACGAAAGGAAAATGCAAACAACAAGAAACATGGCCTAGTGACTAATCAGAAACAAAGATGAGTTGTCATGTCTGGAACACCGGCTTTTTGCTGAAGTCGACTGAAGCTTCACTTGGTGTGATCTGGCAGCAATATGCTCATAGAGAGGATTCTCAAATGGAGGTTGAGTAGTCTAGGCAACAGTATGAATCGCAGGTCTAGGCTCGGCGAAAACTGGAGCTTAAAACACTAGTCTGGCAGTCTGACCAATCATAGCAGTAGATACAAGAGGTGGAGAGTAGTTGTGCGGCAAACCAAACTCTGGCCAAGTTGAAGGTGGCACCGGAATAGGCTCAGGATCAACATTTGAAACTTCCTGGATAACAGTTCTCTGAGGTTGCTCTCCTCGAGCAATCAAGACTTGGAGCATTTCAGTGAGCTTGGTCATGCTTGACTTAAGATCATCAATCTCCATTCGGATCTCAGCATTGTGTGCTTCTTGTTCTGACATTCTACGTTTGTAGTTAGCTCTATTCCAGTATATGTGTCGAGGAATCAGCTTGACGACTCACACGTGACACTGGAAGATAGAGACAACTGGAAATGAGTTGCTGGATAGACAGATGTATGCAATGAATCATGCAAATGATATGTGTAATACCCCAAAATTTGCCCTCTCTTTTCTTCATGTCTTCTAGCATGAGCTTTCATTGCATTGCATTGCATTCAAGCATAGAAAAACAAAACATCAAGCATCTAGCATTGCATCTTGCATAAGGGCATGTGATCAGGTAATCCAAGGTGTTCACCATCCAAAGCTAAAGGAGAAGACCAAGTGTTTATCACAAGCCTCAAGGATCTCTTATATCATGTATCATCACCATTTGATATCACAAGTCATTGAAAGAAGGGAATTCACCAAGAAGATTGGATAGTGCATGATCTCCTACACAAGGCAGTCAAAAGTGGGATATGACCCTCAAATGGGGTAGCTCTTTGAGTTTTTATCATCTCCAAAGGACATATCTCATCATTTTTTGAGAAGGTACACATCATATTCAGAGGAATTTGGATTTGGAGGATGTGCTATTTCCTCCTAACCAGAAGGTGCCAAAATTAGGGTTTGACCTAAAATCAGTTTATTTATGATTTCTTGGCCAAGACTTGATCTCATGGTATTCCTTGTGTTCTTAAGTGCTCATGGATGGAATCTTGGTCATGGGTTCTTTGAGGAAGATGTTCAATGGATCAGTTACTTGTGCAATAAGCAAAAGTCAACAGTTCAAAAGGAGAAAGTCAACTGTGGAATTTTGAAGTTCTTTTCATGGTTTTCTAGGGCTCACAAGCTCATATGGTCTTCAATTGTCAAGATTCATGCCATTCATCAAGAATCAAAAGTTTGTGCAAAAGTTACTAAATTTGGAAAATGACCTATAATGAAAACTTTCCATTTTTGGCAACTTTTCCACCACATTCAACTTGACTTTTCATCATCAAGGAAGCTCCAAATGAATTTTCCTCCAACATAAAAGTTGAAGATCTATCTCTCCCATTTCCAAAAAGTACTAGATGGTTTCCATATCGTTTGTAGAACTCAAGTTATGATCAAAAGATGGCAAGGTGCATTTTGAGGTTTTCATATGGTTCCATTTTTCCACTTTTTGCATTTTGGCACAAATGGACTTGTAATTGATCTTTTTGCTTCATGTTATATTACAATATCAAATGCAAGTCAAGAGGAGCAATTGTGGCCTTTGAATCAATTCATTCCATGCCATATTTCTCATTATTTTCTCATTGTTCAAAAATGCAAATTGATTCAAAACTTGCAAACCAAGAAAGTACAAGGCCCAAAATCAGTTCAAAAGTGATCCATGAGTGAATTGGAAATGAATCATGCCGAGTACAATGGTTTTGCACGTGTGGATTAGTGGTGGTGGTACAAAATGCATTTTTCCAATTTCACCCAAATCTTACTAACCAAAGGATTAACCACTTGCTAATCACAATCAGTAGACTAATGAAGAGTATATAAGTTAACTCATGCCTCCAAAATTAGGTCATGCACTCTCATTTTCTCAGAATTTCAAAAACTCACTCTCACTTTCTCTCCTTCAAATCTCTCATTCCTTGAGGGTTTTGGAAAATTTCTTGGCATATTCTTGATCAGTGAGTTGAAAGTAGCACGAATCACCCATTGTTTTAAGCTGAAAGGAAGGATTTCACCAAGTTACATTCAAGAGGGTTCAAGTTCAAATCTCAAGATCCAGCATGATTTCAAGCTCTAGTTGCATTTATTTTGTATCTAGAGGTTCAAAGGAGTATATCTGCAGTCTTTGGAGGGATTTCTTGACGTATTTTAAGCTCTTCAAGGTTCAGGTTAGTGATTTTTTCATCATAATAGAACTTGAATTTTTGATGTGCATAATGAGCTGTGATGTTCACTGATTATCCTGATCTATTTTATTTGAAGTTTGGACGTCTGAATTGTGTGTAATGTGGATTTAAAGTTTTAGATCTAAACTTGTTTTCGTTCGATTCTCTTTACGTGTTTGTTGTTTGATAAAATGAACATGATATCCATGATCCTTGTGTTTTTCTAGTTCGATTGGTGTACCTATACGCATTTTCTGGAGAATTTTTTACTGCAGCTCACCGGAGAGGGTGACCGGAGCCCTAGCTTCGGCGGCTGCTTATGTTCAGTCCGACGAGGAGATTTTGATGGAGAAGAAGCAATCTGACCGTCCGTTCCTTGGATCCAACGTCCCTCATGCTTCCACATTGCCTTAATTTTATTTTTTAATTTTGTGTTTGCGTGTGTGTTCGACCATCTTTGTTATTGTGTCCATCATATCTTGGCTGTTGATTTGAATTTCTTTTTGATTGTGTGATGTAATGTGGTGCGTTGATTGGATCGTGTGGACATAGTTTTGACAGCACATTAAAATATCTTGTGCTAATCACGTGCCTTTTCTTTTATTGCTGACTGTATTGTGTGTGCGCGTAAACATGCTTGCCGCCATGTGCTGTGAATCCTGGCTCTCCATCATGATTACTATGTTGTTGCGTTGACTGCTTGTGTGCCTTTGGATTGATCTTATGGTTTGGATTGAGTATGATGGTTGACTGCTTTCCATTGTTTCCCTTTGACCTTCGCTGATGGACTTGTTGCTTTGGGCTTTGTTATTTGCACCCTCCTTTTTGATCCATTTGGTTTTACAACGTGAAATTTTTTACTGTTTACACCCCCTTGACTTTATTTCTTTTATTTTCTTTCTTTTCTTTTTATTTGTTGTTTCATTTTTATTTTAATATAAAAACATGTTATAAAAATCCACAAAAATATTTTCCTGATTAATTAATGTGTCAACTTAATTTTCATTATTTTTATTTTATTTTTAATTTCGTTTTATTATTTTATTTTGAATTAAATTGTTAGGGTGTTTCCAATGATACCCTTCTTCTAGGGTTAGGAATTTTTGTGACTTTCACACACCATTTGAAGCCAATATTTTGGTCACTTTTAAGGAACAATATGAGGTTGTTTCAATGCTGGTTTGAGGTTGGTTTGAGTTACTTTTAGTGACATACCACTCAAGTTTTATTAACCCTCGATCCATGCTCGATTATGTACACTTGTTGACTTGTGATTCACCTTTTGACAAGCTCTTTAACTCTTTTTGATCCAATCTTTTTGAATATGTTGCTTGACTGAGTTAAATTTAATTTTCTTATTTTTGGGGATTTTATTGAGCCACTTAGTTATTTTTGATTGAGTTTTTCTTGTGATGCAAGTTTGATTGAGGTATACTTTGATTCATGATCTAGTTTGAGTGCATTTGCTTACTTGTGTTAAAGTGATGCTTGAGATGTTTTTATGGTATGATCATGTTCTGTTTGAGTTTACTTGTGGATTTGGAATCATCCTCATTTGATCATTTTTCAATTTGTTCTTGATTTTACAAGTTGATGTTGTGTTGGACTTGAATCTTGTGATATGTTCAACCTAATCTTGTGATTGCTTCTTTGCGTGAATTCATTCATGTATGAAGACTTTTGTTTGGTTTGTATGACATGCTTGAGGTTCTGGTACTTTTGATTTAGGGTTCATTATGTGATTTTCATTTCACTTTATGCCTCACACTTCTTTGCTTGCTTGCATGAATAATAAGTGAATGTCTTTCTCAATTTTGATACATGTTTTGAATGTGTTGCTTGATGATTAATCTTGTATGACTTGAGTTTGATCTTGGCATGATGATAATGTGTATGCTACTTCCCTTTGGGTTCATTACTTGATTTTTATCTCACTTGATCATCTTGGTTTGAATTATGTGATGCATATCATCCCCTTTGCTTTGTAACTTCTTTGGTGCACAATATTGCATAATGTGAATCTCTTTTGCACATGTGAATTGTTGATGATGTTATGATGTGAGTTCTGGTTTTGTTTCCTCTTCATCTTGCCTCCTTCATTTCATCTTGATAGGAAGTTCATTGGTGTTTATTTGCACATCTCATACAAGTATGCTTGCATTCTTTCATGTTTAACTTTGCATGATTACTTGATTTGTTTTTCCTTGATCTTTGAAACATGTTGATTGATTTGAGTTGGACATTTATGATATGATGTGCTTGCTGCCACTTATTTGTATCTCATCTCTCTTCTTCTCCTTCTCTTTTGTTCTCTTTCACTCTTTCTCATCCCATGAGTCTCAAGACTTGTTCAAGTCTTGGATTCCTTCCCTTTAGAGCTACCTAGTCCAACTTAATTTTTGATTAAGCTTGGAGTAGGATTAGGATTAGGTTTTAGGTAATCTTTTCTCCTAAACCTCACTAACCATAGGATGTCCATGCATGATAACATTAGGACTCTTAGTCTCCCTTTAGAGTTTCCTTTGCATTTTCTCTCTTCTCATCTTCAAACAAAAGTAAAAAATACTTAATAAAGGTAAAACAAACATTGTATTTAGGCCTTTCATGTAAGAACAAGATAGTGAGGGATCTTCTCTCATTTTCTTGGAATGTTTAGCGTGCGTCCCATCTCGGGTCGTTATGCGAGGCATTCGATCTTACATGAGGGACTTAAATACAATGTGTGTTACAAAACACAAAACAATCAAAACACTTCTTTCTAAAAAACTTCAAACAAACAGTAACGTCTTTCCTTCGGGAATTCTCTTCTCATCTCACTCACTCTCAGCGTACGAACGTGCTTCTACTAATTCTCTTGCAAGATGGTAACGCACTTGGACCAGCGAGCCTGCAACACCTGAGCTAGAACTTTCTGTTCCTTTTCCTTTCCAGTAGCAGTGGAGCTCCAGACGACGACACCCTTTGATCGAGACAAGCAAGCGTGGATCCCATCCAGTACGATGGACGTGAGGGGGTGCTAATACCTTCCTTTCACGCAACCGACTCCCAAACCCAGTTCTCTTGGTCGCAAGACCATGCTCTTTCCTTTCCTTTCAGGTTTATGCGGTGTTTCCTTTCCCTCTCTTGGGATAAATACACAGTGCTGGCGACTCTATTTCGGTGCCACTTTCGCGTTTGTACTAGGATGAAAATCCCGGGAGCGACAATATGCAATGCGATGCAATGATTTCAAGGAACTCAAAAATAGGTTGCAAGCATTTTGGAAAGACTGAAAAAAATTTCATTTTATAATCCATGATCTTATTGATTTTGCAAAGGAAAGAACAATCGAGTTCCTTGAAACCAAAGGGTCATGCATGAATGTGTTGATGCATAAACACAGGTATACACATGTACACATATACAAGAAAACAAACAAGGGCCTAGGTTTGAAGATCACGAGCATGGAGTCATGGTCTACCCGTCCCAAGAGGTATGGACTATGGTTTCAATTGTACCTGCAAAACGGGTTCTACAAAAATCCTAGAGTCTACATAAATCCTTCGGATACTATCGGCCTACGTGACTACTCACGCGGGTTAATAATATTCTCAAGATAAACTTGTCTGAGTGTAGTATCACGTAACAACCATTTGGGACTACTCCCTCATAGCCATCGCACTACGTCCTAAAAAGGCCAAGTTGGGGTAAAGGTAACTACGGTCCTCAGTCTTATTGACATTCATCGGAATGAGTGACATCAATACGACTACTCTCACCAGTCATCAATCATCCCAAAGGGCCCTCGACTGAACGTGGTCATCATATGCCAAACTCTGTTAGGACTACTCCCAACAACCGACTATTGATTACACCATAATCCTATCATATGTGTGCTCTCAAGTCCGGGTTAGGACTTATCTCACCACTCAATGTAACCACCCTGCACACAGAAAAATCCAAGCACAACAGGTATATATACAACAAATAACATAAATAAACAAGTTAGGGGGAACCCTCAAATAAAGTCCCCAGTGAAGTCGCCATTTCTGTCGCGGTGAGAATTGGATGTCAAGCTATTGATTAACTTGAATCACAAATCGTTTATTTACCACTAGTCTTTGATTTATCCAAAGGAAAGGTTAAAGATCGAAAAAACCTAAGAGATCTAATGTTCGGGGGTTGGTTACGCTTAGGGAAGGTATTAGCATCCTAAACGTCTGTAGTACTCTACAGGAACCTCTTGTTAGTACTTATGTCATTTGTTGTTTACTTGCTAAGGGTATTATGCTAAGAGAAAGACCTAGGGGTTAGTATCTAAGTATACTCGCCAAGACATCACATCTTGTGCCTACGTATCCTGACGGGAGTGGAATCAGAGTATTCATAGTTCCACTCAACGAGGGTGAGGAACTCTTGAATGTGGTCAAGGTTCTAGGGGGAGGTAAGTGTCCATGGCAAGACACTTACATGGAGTGCAGCGACTCCAAAGTTAAAGTTAAGTTGAAAGGAGGTGAAATTAAACTAGGCTATGG
Source organism: Lathyrus tuberosus (assembly GCA_022829125.1). Taxonomy (NCBI): domain Eukaryota; kingdom Viridiplantae; phylum Streptophyta; class Magnoliopsida; order Fabales; family Fabaceae; genus Lathyrus; species Lathyrus tuberosus. The sequence continues at coordinate 6,118,412 of JALAZF010000298.1, read as the reverse complement.
ATCTTAAATATGACATGGAGTCAACAGGGAGAACCTTTTCCTTTGGAATTGTATTGAGGAATCATCGAATGAAATGGACATCAAAATCATGACAAAACAATAAGCAATTTCACCAAGAAATATTCACACATATCACCAAGATTTTAACAGACTTAATCAAAGTCTAAATGAAATCTTAATCCCAATTAGGAACATAAATAAAAATTAATCGACAATTAACTAAAAAGCAAAAAATAATTAAAAGTTAATTCAGACTTAAATCCTAATAATATTAAATTCAAGATTAACTTCTAATCTAAAAAAATCTAATTAAAAATCAAAATCTAATTAAAAGTTAAAATTATAATTAATGACCAAATTAAATTAATAGACAAACAAAATAAGAAAATAAGAAAATGACTAGATGAAATAAAAAAAACAAATAACACAATAAACCACATATGGGTAGGGCCTATAAGCAATGAAGGGGGTTTGATTAGCTGACGGATTGGGCTTAGTCTAAGCCCACCCGACCCATCACAACAACAATGCATTTGCACAGGGAGAACATCATCAGCAACATATCAACAATCCTTTATTCGTGCTGCAGAAAGGTGCCTCATATTCAATTTCCCAAAAGACAACCATTGTAACCAAATATTCTTCAGCGGACAAGATTTTTTTCATCATTAATTGTACCGCAGCTGGACAAGTACAAATTGCTATCATTGTATATAATTTGTTTAGCACATCAAACAACTATCTATGACAACTCTTAATGGTTGATTTGTTGATACATCATCATCATTTTTTTTGTGTGACTTGAATAAGGATTGTAACCAACATGAGCACCTCCATTTGTTCCACACCAACACACTTCAAGGATAATTTTACACTTATTTGGGAGGAACCTTTTTGAATAACTCCTGAATACCTTACTTGTGAAGGAATGTGAACTTGAATATTGAGCTTGAACATTATGCTTAAACTTGTAAATGTTGAATTTTGAATTCATGAATGATATACAAAACTCAACCTTGAATTTTATTCCGAACGACTAATTCTTGAAGTACTTGACTGCGAGAACTAATACCATCCACACTTGACATCATTGTACCTGCACGAGCTGGTTAGTTATGGATAAACACGCACACAAGACCATATGACCTAAATATGCTATGCAAGATGATGCACAAAGAAGGTGGAATCTTATGGTAAAAAATTAGGGTAAGACAGATGTGACTTCTAATGATAAAGTTTCATTGAGTAGTGATAGGTAGTGTCATACCCTAAATTTTGACGCTAAGATTTCCACAGCATTTGCATATCATAATGAACATACTTTCATGCATCACTAACCCATCACAAGTACAAGATATGTGTGCTTACTTGCTTCACAGGTTAGGTGATCCTCCTAAAGCTCAAGCAGATGAATTGTCAAGGGATAAGTATCATATTCAACACTACAAGTCTCTATATAATCCATGAAGATCAAGAACTTTCACTCATCAATAATCAAGTACAAAATTACATCATGACAAGCTCATCAAAACTTTAAGACCCTCGGTACACTAAAATTAGGGTTTTGACCTAATTCAATCCCTAGGGCGACTTGTGGAGCAAGACATGATCCAAGACCTCAACATATGTTTCAAGGACCTCAAATACATCATATTAGTCTATTCATATGATTGGATTGATTCAAATAACTTGATTCACAAACAATGCAAGAATTTAAATACATCTGAGCCACAAACTAGGGGTTTTGATGAAAAGTCAACCATATCTTTGACTTTTGGCTAAGACATGATCTATACACTTGGATATGATTCAAGACACTCAAATACAACCTTGAAGTCCATTCATAAGTTTTAAAATCACCTTGGGATTTTCATTCATTTGGAAATCAAGAATTAGGGTTTCTCTGCACAAAAATCATCTGATACACAAAAGTCAAAGTTTGACTTTTTGAGAAAAATTGACATCAAAGGCTATTATTCAAGGAAATATGATCCATAGTTGCATTTAATGAAGGATTGATCAAGGAATCAAGGTTACTTGCAAAAGAAGCAAAATTGGGAGAATTGAAAATTTCACCAAGTTATGGAAATTCATGTTCAAATACCTAACTTTACAAGGCCATAACTTGTGATCCAAGTAACCATTTCCTGCACTCCAAAGCTCAAATGATAGATCTTCTTCCATACAACAAGAATTGCTGGCTGAACCATCCCCAAAAATTGCATAGATTTTGAGATATAAGGCCATGAAGTTAGGGTTTCATGGTATTTTGAACTTTGACACTTAGAAATTTTTTTTAGGCAGAATCTGTTTCATGTTTTTGGCCAACTTTGAAGACATTTTTCACCATGATCCAAGAAGATTCAAGACCAAATGCAAACATCAAAGTTAAAGTAGGATATCTCAGCTTTCCAAAGAGTAAAAAGAACATCCATGATTCCATTTTAGCAAGGAGATATGATCCTCACAACATGCCCTGATCAAACTGATTTTTCAAGATATTTTTCATGATTACTTTCATCACACGATTTTCATCTTCAAATTTGGTGACTTTGCAAGCCTTGTCATCCTCCAAAATCAGAAGGAATCTTGTTGAATCACATAATATCTTCAACTTTGGACCATAAGTCAAGGATCTCATCTCTTGGAATGTGAAAAAACATCATTACATAGCCTTGAATTCAAGTTTTTCATTTGGCATTTAAGTGAAGCATTGAATTGACATGAAATGAGCCACACAATTCAGGTCATGGAGCCTTTGTTCTGATCAGGCCTAGGTCTTTTCCACCTTTATCATTTAATGGATGGGGTTTGATACACGGGTGTATCACTACCCCAGTGGTTCTTGGACTGTGCGTGTTTGTGTGTTTGAGTGTAAGAACTGGGGTCCAAATCCCCCTCGCCCCAGTTCTTTTATTTTTCTTCTGAATTTCAAGTGAGTTACATATATTATGTTTTGGTTCCATCATGTTTCAACACTGCGCGCATTGGCTGGTTGGTCTTGATTTTGTGCTGCATGAGAGATGTCTTGGGTTCAATACCCATGAGGACCATTTCCCATATTTTTAATCACATATTTTCTCTCTTTTTTTCACATTTTCAAACTATCATAACTTTCTTAGTTTTAATCATTTTGAACCCATTCTTTTTTCAAAATGTTCTTAATAATGTCTATTTTCTATTTGTAAAAAGAAAATACCAAAAATAATTATTTTTAATTCATTTATGAGTGTTCAAAGTAAGTGATGTTTTTAGGGTTTCTTAAAGGACTTCTTGATTCTTTTGAATAATTCCTTGCCTTTCCTTGATTACAATGATTTGTGTGAACCATGTACATATTGTATAAACCTTAAATGATGTTGTGAATTTATACATGTTTGTCCTCACTTGATTTTAATCCCTTTTTTAAGTATGTTTACATGTGAATGGATGATGAATTTACAAACATGTCATTGAATTTTTTGCTTAAACCCTTGCATTAACATGTTGATTTTCTTCCATGATTACATGATGTTAATATGTTTATGTGCCCTTGTGTTGATCACACCATGTCTATATGCTCCTAAAACATTTGAAATTTACTTTGCAAATGTTTTATACATGTTCATTTGTATGGACTTTGTAAGAGGAAAGGTCCATTGAACCTCACAAAGAGCTGTTGGAAACGATCAACTTGGGATCAGAGGAAGAAAAGAAAGAAGTTAAGATTGGAGCACTGCTCAGTCCGATTGTCAAAGAAAGCTTGATAAAACTTCTCAGAGAGTTTCCAGATGTATTTGCTTGGTCCTATCAGGACATGCCAAGGTTGGATACCAGCATCGTGGAACACCACTTACCGCTAAAAACATAATATCCTCCAATGAAACAGAGACTGAGACGGACTCACCCAGATATGGCCATCAAAATTAAAGAGGAAGTGCAAAAACAAATTGACGCGGGTTTCCTCGCCACCTCAGAATATCCTCAATGGCTAGCTAACATAGTGTCAGTTTCAAAAAAGGATGAAAAAGTCAGAATGTGTGTAGACTACAGGGATCTGAACAAAGTAAGTACAAAGGATGACTTCCCCTTGCCACATATTGACATGCTGGTAGACAGTACAACAAAGTTCAAAGTATTCTCCTTCATGGATGGATTCTCGGGCTATAATCAAATCAAAATGGCGCCGAAAGATATGGAGAAAACTTCATTCATAACACCATGGGCCACCTTTTGTTACAAGGTAATGCTATTTGGTTTGAAGAACGCCGGGGCAACCTATCAAAGGGCCATGACTACTCTGTTTCACGACATGATGCACAAAGAAATCAAAGTATATATGGATGATATGATTGCCAGATCTAAAATAGAAGAATAGCATGTGACCCACTTGTCAAAGCTAGTTGAGCGTCTGAGAAAATACAAACTCCGCTTAAACCCCAACAAATACATTTGGTGTTCGCTCAGGAAAACTTTTAGGGTTCATTGTCAGCCAAAATGGAATTGAGGTTGATCCTGACAAGGTCAAGGCTATTCAAGAAATGCCTTCACCAAAGGCTGAAAAATAGGTCAGAGGATTTTTTGGACGTCTGAATTACATCTCAAGGTTCATATCCCTCACGACCATGACATGTGCGCCAATCTTCAAACTACTCAGAAAGAATCAAGACTGTGTATGGACGGATGACTGCAAAAAAGCCTTTGATAGTATCAAGGAATATCTGTTGAATCCATCAATCATGTCTCCTCTAGTGGAGGGAAGACCACTAATTATCTACCTAACAACCTTGGAAGACTCTATGGGTTGTGTACTTGGCCAACAAGACGAAACCAAAAGAAAGGAGTCTGCCATTTACTACTTAAGCAAGAAATTCACCGACTGTGAAACTCGGTACACTATGCTTGAGAAAACTTGTTGTGATTTGGCTTGGGCAACCAAACGTCTTCGCCAGTACATGATTTGTCACACTACTTGGTTAATCTCCGAAATGGATCCGATCAAGTACGTCTTTGAAAAACCTCACATCTTCAGAAAAGGAGACCTCGTACTCAAAAAGATACAATCATTCCTCACTGATTCCTGGGGCAAATGGACTCCGAATTATGATGGCCCTTACGTTGTCAAGAAAGTCTTCTCAGGCGGCACCTTGAGACTCGCAACCATGGATGGAGAGGAATTTTCCTACCCCACGAATGTTGATGTAGTCAAGAAATACTTCGTCTAAATAAATAAATAAAAAATGTCTCGGTGGATTGAAAACCTGAAAAGGCGGTCCAGGCAAAAATTAGAGACATAATAAAAAATCATCCCGATGGATTGAAAATCTCAAAAGACTATCCAGGCAAAAGTTAGGGATTCATGGCAAGTAACTACGTCCGACAAGGTTAAATCCCCAGTGGTAACACCATTCGTCGAAAAACTTCAAATCACGGTCATCTTCGGCAGAAGCTCAGGATGTCCAGAATTCAAAGTTGGTAGAAGGATAACGGTCGTTATGTTTTGATGTAGCCCTTTTCCCCTAAATTACCATTTTCTAAACTTTGTAAATACTTTATGGGGTCATGTGCTTGGCTGATTTCCATCCTATCAATAAAATTTGAGCCCTAGTGCTTTTGTTTGCAATTCTTATTTGTTTTAGCTTTACAGAATGACATTTTAGCATGATCAACGATTCTTGAAATAAAACAAAAATGAATTTACTTGTCAAATTTATTCTGCTCTTAAAATAGGGATGGCAATTCCTTTTGACTGATAAACGCGAAAGGAACATCGAGGGTTTCTCCAAAAGCGATTGAACCTCAAAGTGCATAATCAAACCACTCCTTCTAAACCAGTACGCCTGAATGAAGGACCACTTATTTCAGATGCGAATGTCCCGTCTGATATTCTCGGCAGAGTTCTTACCTCTTAAGACCGACTGATGATTCTTTCATCCCCATGGGGTCTACCTCTCCAAAACAAGACAAGATCTGTTATCTTGAACCATTGGTACTTCTTTTTTCCCTGTAATGGCCGAGTATCCAGTCGTGTTCATCCACTAGCCTGTATGTCGTGTCAGTTTTGTCAGCATAAACATACATATATCATGCATACTTGATTCACATTCGTATTCATAATGCATTACTATCACTTGGTTATACTCGTCCCCCAAGTGATAACATCCTCCCGCCATAAGGTTGTCAGTTCTTTCCTCGTCAGGAAATGTATCGTCTGAGCGATTTCTCCCCAGTTTATTTCTAGATTATAGCCTGTCCTCAACCACTTTGATAACTTGAACCTCTAAAAGGCAAAAAGACATTCGACAGACACCTTTGGAACATCACTCTTCACTATTGAAGATGATATTTTCACTTTCCCAGATTAAATAAATCCCCAGAGAAAGCCTCTTAACCAAAGACTCTCGGCAATATAGCAGTTTCTTTCCGAAAGGTTTACTGTCAAAAAGGTCATCAGCACCTCAAAATTGGATTACATCACATGGCATTTCTCCGAAAAGATCTCGAAGAAAAGTATGATGTAATATCCCCAAGCAAAAAGCAGTCTCTCAAGAGATTCGTTTTCCCCAGTAGAGTCAACAAATGGCATCTCCAACAGAGAAGTTTGCACACCTCTACAGCTCAGACGAATGGGTACCCCCAGCAAGTATGACCTCAAATTTTTTTCATCAAATGGCGTCTCCCCAGTAGAAAACTCGGCGAGAAGTTTGATGAAGACCGCTACACAGAGCATCCCTTGTCAAGGAAGAAACTCTACAAGAAGAAACTGAGTCCAGTTCCGTGGTGTTGCGTGCGATTTTTGTCGGTGACGCGACCACCTTATCGCAAATGGGTTTCTCCCCACCACAAGGTAGGAGTGGGGTGCTACTTTCTGATTTCTTATTTATCCCGTGAAGCTGGAAGGGAAATGGAAGCTATCTAAAACTAACCTTGTACGTGAATGCTTAACTGAACAAATGGTAAGAGAGATTCGGAGAGTTCGGGGTCAGGTTATACAATGGGGAGTTGTCAGTTACCCATCCTATATGTGCTTATCCACAGGTTGTTAGTAGTAGGTTTTGCTTTGTACTTGATGGTGTTTATCTGTAAAATGGGAAAGTTTCTTCTTTGGGAGATATGAGAGAGAGAGTGAGTTTTTTTGATGATTTTGGTGAGGTAATGGACCTAGAGTTTTGATTGGTGTAGAGGTACTGGACCTAGAGTTTTGATTGGTATGCTCGCTAAGATTTCACAATCTTATGCCTACGTATTCCCGTTTAAAGAAACAGGGAAATCAGAGCAATCGTAGTTCCTCCTATTCTATGGGAGGAAAAGATGTTTTGGTGTCTTGTTCGAAGCCTAAGATTGAAGCTAAAGGAGTATTTATGTCTTGTTCAAAGCCCAAGATTGAAGCTAAAAGGTTTGACTGAGAGAGAATTTGTCATCTCTAAGGAGAGATAACTTGTCTGTTTATCACAACTGTTGGGTGACTGTTTATAAAGGATGACTACTTTAACTGGGATATGAGAATCCAACAATGCCATAATTTCCTTTATAAGGGATTTTGTCCTGAAGGGGAAAAATTTAACTCAGTATAGAGCAATGCCATTTTTCCTTAGGAATCTTTCATGCTAAGAGAGGGACAATGGCGTGGATGTAAATAACCCTGAGGCTTGCCGCTTACAGCAATTAGATGAAAAAGAAATTTTGCCAGGATAAGAGATGAACGACAGCTTGGATATTTGAATCAACAAGTGTGCCACTTATAGCAGTTATCTGGGATTAAGGTTTGTTTTGATTTTCTATTTTGAAGAGTGATAAACAGAGAAATGTCTCCCTACAGAGAGAGATTTTGATTTACTCTGAGGGGGTGTTGATTTTTGTATGTGCCTTGATCAAAGCCCAAGGTTGAAGCTAAGAGATTGATTGACTCTACTGGGGAAGTCCTTATACAAATCCTAAGAGGAGGCTAGAAAAGACTGACTCAACAAGAGAGTGTTTATATATGTCTTGTACAAAGCCCAAGATTGAGGCTAAAAAGAGACTGACTCTTTGGGGGATATCATTATACTAAGCCTAAGAGGAGGCTAAAAGTTGACTATTCCGGGGAAATATTTTGTCTGTCTTGTACAAAGCCCAAGATTGAGGCTAAAATGGGAAACTGACTCTACTGGTGAGAGGTTTAATCTGTCTTGTACAAAGCCCAAGATTGAGGCTAAAATGAAGATTTGACTCTGCTGGAGAGATTTATATGATGTCTTGTACAAAGCCCAAGATTGAGGCTGAAATGGGACTGACTCAACAAGAGAGTATTTTATTTAGTGTCTTGTACAAAGCCCAAGTTTGAGGCTGAAATATAGTTGACTGACGCAGCTGAGGATTTTTTAGGTGTCTTGTACAAAGCCCAAGATTGAGGCTGACCTTACTGGGGAAAATCATTATACAAAGCCTAAGAGGAGGCTGAAAAGAAGACCGACTCTGCTTAGGGATGTTATTTCTTAAAGCCTAAAAGAAGGTTGGGAGGAATTGACTTCGCTGGGGAAGATATTTATCCAGAGCTTAAGAGAAGGTTATGAAGATTTTAATTTTGTTGGAGAAAGTTTATATATGTCTTGTACAAAGCCCAAGATTGAGGCTAAAAAGGGTTAACTCAACAAGAGAGTATTTTTGTTTTGTACCACTGACTCAACAAGAGAGTGTGGAGGTGATTGACACAATAAGAGAGTACTTTGTTTGTCTTGTACAAATCCCAAGATTGAGGCTAAAATGGGTTAACTCAACAAGAGAGTGTTTTTGAGTGTCTTGTACAAAGCCCAAGATTGAGGCTAAAAGGAGGGGATGACTCAACAAGAGAGTGCTGAAAAAGCTAATTTAGCTTGGGGAAGATCATTATACAAAGCCTAAGAGGAGGCTGATTATGCTAAGGAAAAGAAGGATCATTATACAAAGCCTAAGAGGAGGCTATCTTTGCTGGAGAAGAACAAAGAAAGAATCATTATACAAAGCCTAAGAGGAGGCTCTCTTCTGCTGAGGATTATTGAGATCCGGAAGCAGGTCCAAAAATGGGGGAATCAACTCTTGCTGAGGTTTACAGAAGAGTTAAGGTATCAGATGCCTTGAGGTTCTGATGATAAGCTGACCCTAGCCGGGGAAATTTAGGATAAAAGACTGAGTTTTTAGATCCTGTGAGGATTTTAACTCTACTGGAGACTGGTTAAAAGACCAGGGTTTTTCCTGTGTTTGTAGGGAGCTTGAGAATGTCTTTGAGACCCAAGAGAAGATTAGACTGTCCAAGTCTACTGGGTTTATCTTTGTACAATGCCCAAGAGGAGGCATATGTTTTAAGGGATGAGAATCGACCCTTGAGGTTTAGACTCTTTGGAAAGACTACCCTAAAAAGGATGACTAGGTTCTGTTCCTATACCTTTAAGAGGTCTTCAGGGTCCTTGTATTAAGCCCAAGAGAAGGCATGAGAACCTTTAAGAGGCCTGAGGGTCCTTGTACAACGCCCAAGAGGAGGCGGGGATGCTTTTAGGAAGCCTGTGGGTCCAAACTTAAGAAAAGTCAAGAAAGGTTTCACCGGGAATTAATCCTTTAGTGAACAGTTCTAGGGTTTGAAGAAATTCAAGAGAAGTTTCACTGGGAATTAAGCCTCTCTAGGGAATTGAATTTCTTTGACAATTTCAAATGGTAACAGTCTGAGAAAAGTTTCAGCGGGAATAATGCCTTTCTCTTTGTTCCATATTGTATAAGCCCAAAAGGAGGCTAGACTGTATCTGGAATTCCTATGGGGAACTAGTTTTGACTGTTGAAAGAGTGACCACTGGCTTTAACTAATTCTAGACTTAGTTGCCGGGGAAAACTCTAAGCAAATATACAAGTATATATACAGTTGATATATTACAAGTATTTAAAAGGATATGAAAGAAGGACTTACAGGTGAGAAAGCTTCCAGCAATACAGACAAATATATATATGAAAGCATGTAAAGAAAGCTGATAAAACTTACGGGTGAGCAAGCTTCCAGTAATACAGTTATATATATAATAGCATGTAAAAGAAAGCTGATAAAAACTTACAGGCGAGCAAGCTTCCATAGCTGTATTGTTAGTTGTTCAAGAAATTAAAGAAAGTTTTGACAACAATTATGAGTTTGAACCTAAATCAAAAGGAAAATTGTTTTTGAAAAGAAGAGAGTGATTTGTCGCACAAAGCCCGAGATGGAGGCCAAGGGTTTTATACTCAACAAGAGAGTGATTTGTGTCTTGTACAAAGCCCAAGATAGAGGCTAAAAGGTTTGACTCAACAAGAGAGTGCTTTATACTCAACAAGAGAGTGTTTTTGTATCTCGTACGAAGCCCGAGATAGAGGCTAAATGTTGTTTGACTCCAGTGAGGAGAATCATTGTATAAAGCCCAAGAGAGAGGCTATGGTGCTGTTTCAGTTGAGTGACAGGTCCAGTATGTTGGTTCAAAGAGAAAATCAGCTCTTATATGAGTAATGTTTGCACTCAGGGATTTTGATTCGAGGATCAGGGATATTTCCTATTTCTTTAAGGAAATGGGAAATCCAATGGGTATTGAGACTGTCCGAGTCCACGGGGTTCCTTCCTATTCTTGAAAGGTGCTTGAGAATGTCTTGGAGACTCAAAGAAATTAGACTGTCCAAGTCTAGAGTTTCATCTTTTGTACTATGCTTTGAAAAATAGTAGTAGACTCTTGGAAAGACTGTTCTATTAAGATGACCGATTTCTGTTCCTATACCTCTAGGAGGTCGTCGGGACAATTTATACGAAGCCCAAGAGGAGGTTGGAAACTTTTAAGAAGCTGAGGGACAATTTGTACTAAGCCCAAGAGGAGGATATCATTCCCGAAGGAAAAAATCATTTATACGAAGCCTAAGAGGAGGTTGTGAATACTTCTAAGAAGCCGACAGGTCCTTGTACAATGCCCAAGAGGAGGCGGGGATGCTTTTAGGAAGCCTGTGGTTTCCCAAACCTCGAGAAGTTCAAGACAGGCTATTCACAAAGAATAGATCAAGCCAGGAAAGTTCGAGAATTTGGAAGAAACTCACGAGATGCCATTCACGGAGAAAAGATCATCTCTGGGGAGTAGAGTTTCTTGACAAGTGCTTTTAAGAAACCTGTGGGTCCCCAAACCCCAAGAAATTCAAGACAGGCTATTCACAAAGAATAGATCAAGCCAGGAAAGTTCGAGAATTTGGAAGAAACTCGAGAGATGCCATTCACGAAGAAAAGATCATCTCTGGGGAATAGAGTTTCTTTGACAACTTCTACGAGTGACAGTTTATGAAAGGGTTCACCGAGAATGCTGCCTTTCATATCTCCATATTGTTTAACCCCAAGAGGAGGGAAGACTGTGTCTGGTAATCCTATGGGGATCTAGTTTTGACTATTTAAGAGTGATCAACGGGCTTAGTGCTAGACGTAGTTGCCGGGGAAACTCTAAATATCTATACTATTATTATACAGTTGATATGAGTTTATGAAAGAAGACTTACAGTGAAACAGCCCCATAATACATTTATATGTATATGAAAGCGGTAAATGAAAGCATATAAACACTTACTCGGTTGTAGAGCTTCCATGCTGTTTGGTTAGTTGTTCAACAAAGAAAAATTGAAAACCACAGTATATTTCAAAATCAAAGGAGAAAGTGCTTTGAAAAAGAAAGATTTGGGGCTTACAGCTCAAGGAGAGGCCCAGGGTTTTATCAGTGATCGCACTGTCGAATTTGTACAGAGGGACTTATACAAGTGACTGAGGCCCAAAAATTGTTTGTTGTACAAAGGGATGGGTCTTACACTCTCTCAAGAGGCCCAAAAGGTTTAAAGAAAAAGAGTGGGGCTTATAACACGAGGGTAAGCCCAGATGATTTTTAAAAAGGCGACGATCGCGCCGTTCACTTGTACAGAGGGACTTATACAATAAGTGAGGCCCAAAATGGTTTGTACAAGGGGGTTTTGGGTCTTACACTCTTTTAAGAGGCCCAAAAAGTTTTAAAGAAAAGAAACGGGTCTTACTACTCGAGGGTAGCCCCAATATTTGTTTTTCAACGGATGATGATCACGTCGAACTTTTTGAAATACAACGGGACTTATACCATAAGTGAGGCCCAAAAATAGGTTGTATTTACAAAGGGTTGGGTCTTACACTCTATTAGAGGCCCAAAAGTATTGAAAATGATTTATTAGGGTTGAATTAATCCAAAAACCCTAATTTGTTTTCAAAATGTATTTTATTTGAATAAAAATTCAATTAAAATGATCAAAATTGTTTAACATATGGAAAACAAATTGTGATCTTGGATTAATGCTTCAAAAATTAAGTATTGACCTTCAAAATAATTAGAAGTTAGTAAAAGTTGCAAAATCAAGGTGGAAAAAATATTCAAAATGTCAAAAACAATTAAAATATTAATTCTTTGCAAAAATATCAAATATATGAAATAAATAATATTTTTGGGATTTTTTGGGAAAATAAAATATTTTAACATTTTTGTGAAGGGTTAATTGTGATTTACCCCCCTGACATATAAGCGTGTTTTGGTTTACCCCCCCCCCCCCCCCCCCCCCCCCCCCCCCCACCGTTGCCATAGGTAGGTTTTGGCAACGATTTTTTCAAAAAAACCATTGCCTAAAGGCATGTAGGGGGTAAATCAAAATTCGCTCATATGTCAGGGGGGTAAATCACAATTAACCCTTTTGTGAATTATTAAAAAAAGAATCAACTCAAAATCATTAAAACTCAGAGAGAAATTAAATTTTGAATCAATTAAATAAAATCACAAAATTCAAATATTTGAATTTGTGAAAATGGCGCCAAGAACAGCTGAAGAACACGCGCGTTTTTCAGTTTTGCCCAAATTTGCATTTTCTATCCAATCTCACTGAATACTTGATCATATCATGCAATCCACATACCAATCAACTCGTTTCAACCTCACGGTCATGTTTATGGCAATTAATTTTATTTAAATTAAGCATAAAACAAGAAATCGCGAAAAATCCTCAAGAACCCTAAATTTTGCATGAAGGCTGGGATTTTTGATACACGATTCAAACAAAGCAATTACTTGAGGGGAAACATTCCATGCATGATTATGAACATTTGGCAAAAGTATTGTACAAGGAAATATGCATAGATTGAGAGATGACCAAGTTTAGGCTTACCTCTAGGTCGTGACAGCAAGCAAATTGATTTCTGAGTTGGAGGTGTTACAAATGAATTGTGATGATCTGAACAGCTTCCCTACACCCTATGGAGTGTGTTTGAATGCTTGGACTTGACTGAAATTGGCTGGATCACTTCATGGCATCTCAACTGCAACTTGACTAGTGATTCGAGAAATCAGTGTTCCAGATGTTGTTTAAGTGTTTGATCAGCTCACATATGATGTATATGAGGTGTGTGTGTGATTGGTTTGAGTGGAATTGCTCTCTAATGAAAAACCCGATAGTGACTTGCTAAGAAAGGCATTTTTGAGAGTGAGAAGTGGATTTTGAGAAAGGCAAGTGTTGTAGGACTTTGGTGTACTTAAACTGATCACAATTGAGCTCTATTTATAGTAGAGCAAGTTTGTTTTGCAAGGAATAGTGAATGGCAACTGCTGAGTAGGGTTGGCCAATGTTGGCAAATGAAAATCCAAGCCTCCTCTAGCCATTGACTAGAGGTTAGGGCACAGGCTGCTGTTCCCCTTGGTCTTGGATAAGTCTTGACTAAATTCAGTTGCTAATGGCTCAGTCCATGCCACCTTGGTGCTTCCATTGAATGCTCCAATCCAAAATTGGAGTCTTGTCCCTATTTTGGGCAATTTTAGGTTTAACATGCTATTTCTTGTTCCATGGTCTTTGGAGGCTTGGCTCAGTGATTGTCCCCTTTAGATTCAATCCTCAGATGTGTCCAAAGTGATGACAAGGCTTGGAATTGGCTGATTTTGGCAAATCGAGCAAAAGTGCAAAATTCTGCGTTGCCTTGGCAGATTTCAGCAAGGCATCTTGCCATTACCATATCTCATAGCCCAAATTGAATTTGGCGATGTTCTTGGCCATTTTGGAAAGCCCTTACATGATAAAACAATTGTTTGATCATATTTGGTTTTGATACTTTTTGGATCCAAGTGAAAAATGCCCCTACATTTGGAAAAAAGTGAAGGCAGATTCTGACTTAGTGAAATTTTCACTACGTGTTGGAACAAAGTGACTTTTCTTGATTTTGATAACTCCATAACTCAAAATCCATGAGGAATTTGGACATAGGTCAGTATGAAGCTTTTGTAGAGGGCAATGAGATCTACAAATCAAGCTTTGGATGAAAAAAATGGCTTTATGGTTTAGGAGTTATGATCCTCCAAAGTTGGTACCTTTGTCACTTTTTTTCATAACTTAGAAAATTTTTCTAAGTTTTTATGGTTACCCCTTTTACAAGTTATCCCATTTTCTTTGATTTTTCTTGATGAATGATGATTCAAATCATACATTAACATCATTTTAGGGTTACAAATCCATTTTAGTGAAAAATCTCAAAAAGTCAAAGTTTGACTTTTGTGCACAGTTGACTTTTTATCCGATGAATTCCAAACTGTGCAATTCTTCAGGAAATCATGTCCTTGACCTAAATCAAACTTGATGGACATGTTCCATGGGTGGTATAGAGTGTATTGAATCATGTCTTAGGGCTTGGGAGCATGTCCTGGTCAAAAGTCAAAGTTACAGTTGACTTTTCCCGCGAAACCCTAACTGTGGTTCAGATGAAATTGAAACTTGTTGCTCAAGCTTCTTGGATCAATCCATTGTTCCAAATGGATCAATATGGTATATTAGAGACCCTCAAATCATGTCTTGAGGTCTTGGTTCATGATTTGTCCCAAAAGTCAACTTAGGGGTGAATTAGGTCAAGAAACCCTAATTCCTGATTTTTGATGTATGCATCCCTTGAGTTAAAATTGACTTGATGATTGGGTTCATAAGGTTCCATGGAGTATATTAGGATATGATTTGAAGCATTGGCTCATGCCCAGAGGAAAATTTCCAACTGGAGGCCCTGGTCGACCAAAACCCTAATTTGGTGACACTGCCGATCTTGAAGCTTGATCCACCTAGAAGGGAGCAACCTTGTGCTTAATCCTTGATGTGGGAGTCCTCTTGATCCATTGTGGATGTTTGAGAGGTTAGACAAGTTTAAGATCATGTCATTTCTTGATTGATCATTTGTCTAAGAACTCTGAGAGGGCTCGAAGCCCTAATTTTGATTGTAGTGGATGCTTACCCATCTTCGGGGAGACTGATGAAGCATAATGATACACCCATATTATGATCATGATTTGAACAATGATGGGAAATCTTAGTGGTCAAAATTTGGGGTATCACAGATGCCCCTATTTAATCTTCTTGGACACGAAGGTGTGAATGACGAAGGTATTCGGGCATTCGGGGTGCAAGAGGATTAAATATCGGAATACCCGAAATTTTGATGGTGGTTATGAATGGCAGATCACATTCATCTTCTTTTGCTAAGCAATGATGTTAAGAAAAGGTAAACTTCCCCTCGATCCTGGTCTTCAGCCAAGGAACTGGTCTCAGTTTTCTTTTGAGATGAACTTCCCCTCGATCCTAGTTTCCTACCAAGGAACTGGTCTTAGTTTCTGACTTAAACTTCCCCTCGATCCTGGTTTCCTACCAAGAAACTGGTCTTAGTTTCTGATTTAAACTTCCCCTCAATCCTGGTTTCCTACCAAGGAACTGGTCTAAGTTTCTGAAATAAACTCCCCCTCGATCCTGGTTTCCTACCAAGGAACTGGTCTAAGTTTCTTTTGTCAATAAACTTTCTTGACAAGGGACGCTATGCATAGCGATTTTCCTCAAACTTCTCGCCGAATCTTCCTGGGGAGATGCCATTTGACGGAAAAAGTTGACGTCAGACTTGCTGGGGAATCCAGTCGTCTGAGTTGTAGAGGTGCACAAACTTCTCTGTTGGAGACGTCATTTGTCGAATCTACTGGGGAAAATGAGTCTCTTGAGAGACTGTTTCCGCTTGGGGTCTTACATCATACTTTGCTCGGGATCTTCCCGGAGAAATGCCATATGATGGGATCCAATTTGAGGTGCCGATGACCTTTTCATCAGTGGTTTTTCAGAGAAACTGCTGTACCATCGAATCTCTGATTAGGAGGCTTTCCCTCAGGATTTTCTTTAATCTGGGAAAGCAAGGATATCATCTTTAATGGCGAAGAGTGACATTTGTTAAAGGTTCTCTGGTCTTTCAGAGGTTCAAGTTATCAAAGTGGTCAAGGACCAATTCTGATCTAGAACTAAACTTGAAGAGAGATATTGTTCAGACGCAGCATTTCCTGACGAGGAAAAAACGAACAACTCGATTGAGAAAATTGTTATCACTAGGGGACAAGATCGACCAGAGTGATGCAATATGAAATGTGAATGCAAATCAAATGCATGATGTATGTATGGATATGCTGACAAAACTGACGCGACATACAAACTAATGGATGAACACAACTGGATACTTGGCCATCGCGAGGCGAAGAAATATCGTTGGTCCAAAAGTAGCAATTCTACCTTGCTTAGGAGAAGTAGTCCTTGCGGGGAACTATGTTGGTCGGGCTTAGGAGATGAGAACTCGGCCGAGGCGTGTCAGACGAAACAAGGTCTTTGACACAGTTCATCCCTTCATTCAGGCATACTGGGTTAGAAGGAGTACTTTGGTTCTGCACTTTGAAGTTCGCTTACTTCTGGAGAAGCGGTTGATGTTCTTTTGATGTTCAATAGTCAAAAGAAATTGCCATCTTTATTTTAAAGCATAAAAATTTTTACAAGTAAATTCATTTTTGTTTTATTTCAAGAATCGTTGAGCATATTAAAATGTCGTTCTGTAAAGCTAAAACAAATGAGAATTACAAACAAAAGCACAAGGGCTCAAATTTTATTGATAAGATGAAGATCAGCCAAACGCGTGATTCCAAAGAGTATTTACAAAGTTAGAAAATGGTAATTTACAGGGAAAAGGGCTACGTTGAAAAATAACGACCACTATCCTTCTACCAACTTTGAATTCGGGGCATCCTGAGCTTCTGTCGAAGATGACCTTGACTGGAGTTTTCCTCAGATGAATGGTGTAACTGCTGCTGAGGGACTTGCCTCTTTGTCAAACATAGTTACTTGCCATTATCCCTAACTTTTGCTTGGATTGTACTGTGACGTTTCCAATCCACCGGGATGATTTTTTTTTATTTTTGTCTCTAACTTTTGCCTGGACCGCCCTTTCGGGTTTTCAATCCACCGAGACGTGTTGTTTTTTTTAGGCGAAGTATTTCTTGACTACGTCAACATTTGTGGGGTAGGAAAATTCTTCTCCGTCCATGGTTGCAAGTCTCAAGGCGCCGCCTGAGAAAGCTTTCGTGACCACATAGGGGTTGTCATAGTTCGGAGTCCATTTGCCCCGAGAATCAGTGAGAAATGATTGTATCTTTTTAAGAACAAGGTCTTATTTTCTGAAGACGCGAGGTTGGGCCTTTCTGTCGAATGCCCTCTTCATTCTTTGTTGATACAACTGACCGTGGCATAGTGCCGTGATTCGTTTCTCTTCAATCCGATTCAGTTCGTCGTGTCGACTTTGACACCATTCAGCTTCTGTAAGCTTAGCTTCCATCAATACCTGGATTGATGGGATGTCTACTTCTACGGGGAGCACCGCTTCCATGCTATACACTAGAGAGAAAGGGGTAGCTCCTGTTGAAGTGCGGACAGATGTTCGATAACCGTGAAGAGCAAAGGGTAGCATTTTATGCCAATCTTTGTAGGTTACAACCATCTTTTGAACAATCTTCTTGATGTTCTTGTTAGCCGCTTTTACCGCTCCGTTCATCTTGGGTCGATAGGGAGATGAGTTATGGTGTTCGATCTTGAACTCTATGCACAACTCTTCTATCATCTTATTGTTCAAGTTAGATCCATTATCAGTAATGATCTAGTTTGGAACACCATAATGGCAGATGATATTATTTTTGATAAATCGGACCACCACTTGTCGGGTTACATTAGCGTACAACGCTGCTTCGACCCACTTGGTGAAGTAGTCAATGGCTACCAGAATGAACCGATGTCTGTTTGAAGCTTTGGGTTCGATCATGCCAATCATGTCGATTCCCCATATGGAAAAAGGCCAAGGGGAAGAGAGAACTTTGAGATGCGTTGGCGGTACATGAATTTTGTCGGAGTATATCTGACACTTGTAACACCTCCTCATGTACTTGTAGTAATCGGATTCCATTGTCAGCCAATAGTACCCTGCTCTCAAAATTTTTCTCGCCATTATGTGTCCATTGGCATGAGTGCCAAAGGATCCCTCATGAATTTCTTTTATCAACATGTCTGCTTCTGGTCTGTCTACGCATCGGAGCAAGACCATGTCAAAGTTCCTCTTATAGAGAGTATCACCGCTTAGGAAGAAGTTTCCAGCCAGCTTCTGAGGGTCTTTCTATCCTTTCTGAATACCCCAGGTGGGTACTCTTGTTTCTGAAGGAAGCATTTGATATCGTGATACCAAGGTTTACTGTCTATGACTGATTCAATCGTGAAGATGTAAGCGGGCCTTTCAAGGCGCATTATGTCGATCTTAGGTATGTCATTCCATTGACCTACACTAATCATGGAAGAGAGAGTGGCTAATGCATCAGCCATGTGATTCTCATCATGAGGGATGTGATGAAACTCGATTTTGTTGAAGAAAGGTAACAACCTTCTTGCATAGTCTTTGTAAGGAATCAGTCCCGATTGGTATGTGTTTCAATCTCCTTTTATCTGATTGATAACCAGGGCCGAGTCGCCATATACGTCCAAGTTTTTGATCCTCAAATCAATCGCTTCCTCGAGACCTATAATACAAGCTTCGTATTCGGCCTCATTGTTTGTACATTTGAGCGTAAGTCGAGCGGTGAAAGGAATGTGGGTACCCTGAGGGGTAACAATTATTGCCCCAATTCCGTTTCCATACTGATTGACAGTTCCGTCAAAGATAAGTCCCCATTGGGAATCTGGTTCTGGCCCTTCACTGGGTAGCGGTTCGTCGCAGTCTTTCATTTTTAGGTACATGACATCTTCGTCTGGGAAGTCGAACCCGATTGATTCCTGATCTTCAATCGGTTGATGAGCCAAATGATCGGCTAAAATACTTCCTTTAACGGCTTTCTGAGCGTGGTACTCTATGTCCTATTCTGATAGCAACATCTGCCAACGGGCAATCCTTCCCATGAGAGCAGGTTTTTCGAAGACGTACTTGATTAGATCTATTTCAGAGATTAACCAAGTAGTGTGACGAATCATGTACTGGCGTAGACATTTGGCTGCCCAAGCCAAAGCACAACAAGTTTTCTCAAGCATCGTGTACCAAGTCTCGCAGTCGGTGAACTTCTTGCTTAGATAGTAAATGGCAGACTCTTTCCATTTTGTTTCGTCTTGTTGGCCAAGTACACATCCCATTGAGTCTTCCAAGACTGTTAAGTAAATGATCAGTGGTCTTCCTTCCACTAGAGGTGATAGAATCGGTGGATTCAACAGGTATTCCTTAATACTGTTGAAGGCGGTTTGGCAATCTTCTGTCCAAACGCAGTCCTGGTTCTTTTTTAGTAACTTGAAAATTGGCGCACATGTCGCGGTCATGAGGAATATGAATCTGGAGATGTAATTCATATGTCCCAGGAATCCTCTGACTTGTTTTTCAGTTTTCGGAGAAGGCATTTCTTGAATGGCCTTGACCTTGTCAAGATCAACCTCAATTCCTTTTTGGCTGACGATGAACCCTAAGAGTTTCCCTGAACGGACACCGAAGGTGCATTTGTTGGGATTCAAGCGGAGTTTGTACTTTCTCAAACACTCGAATAGTTTTGACAGGCGGGTCACATGCTCCTCCTCTGTCGTAGATTTTGCAATCATATCATCGACATATACCTCGATTTCCTTGTGTATCATGTCATGAAACAGAGTAGTCATGGCCCTTTGATAGGTTGCCCCAGCGTTCTTCAAACCGAACGACATTACCTTGTAACAAAAGGTACCCCATGGGGTAATGAACGAAGTTTTTTCCATGTCTTTCGGCGCAATTTTGATCTGGTTATAGCCCGAGAATCCATCCATGAAGGAGAAAACTTTGAACTTTGATGTACTGTCCACCCGCATGTCAATGTGTGGTAAAGGAAAGTCGTCCTTTGGACTAGCCTTATTCAAATATCTGTAATCAACACACATTCTGACTTTTCCGTCCTTTTTCGGAATGGGTACGATGTTGGCTAACCATTGAGGATATTCTGATGTGGTGAGGAAACCCGCGTCAATCTGTTTCTGTACTTCCTCTTTAATTTTGATGGCCATGTCCGAGTGAGTGCGTCTCAATCTCTGCTTTACTGGCGGACATTCCGATCTTAACGGTAAGTGATGTTCCACGATACTGGTATCCAACCCTGGCATGTCCTGATAGGACCAAGCGAATACATCGGGGAATTCTTTGAGAAGCTTTGTCAAACTCTCTTTGGCAGTTGGACTGAGCAGTGCCCCAATCCTAATTTCTTTTCTCTCCTTTTCTGAACCCAAGTTTACCGTTTCCAACGGCTCTTTGTGAGGTTCAATGGACCTTTCCTCTTGTCTGAGTAATCGGGAGATCTCTTCTGGAATTTTGTTGTCAACTTCTTCTTCAGCCCCAAATACCGAGAACTCAAAGTTGGGAGAAGGCATCGGATCGTATGTTTCAATGGGGTTTAAAAAAAGCAATCTACATGACGTGATGATTCATGTTTAGAAGAGGTAGAGAAAATGCAAGAGTGTGTGCAGTGCATTTTTTTTATTACTGCTTGTTTTTTTTCATTATTGTTTTTTAGGATTACCATTTTCTGAGAAAAGCAAAAAGAGAAAACAACAATTAATGCGGAAATTACAGAACGACGTTATTTTATTAATGAACAAGTCAATTCTTGAAACTACAGCCCTATAAAACAAAACTCTGTCGCTTTGGGCGAAGCGAAGAGGGAAAATTTACAGAAAGTGAGCCATATCAAAACATCCATTTCACCTGGGCAGGGTGAAAGGTTAAATATGACAATTACTTTGATTGGCGAACGACCTTCGGAACATCGACAGCAACCCATTGGCGGCGAACTCCTCGGTGAATCTCAAAGTCTGCACGTTCCTTGATTTGTCTTTAGAAATGACGCTGATTTTTGGTGGAGCAGGATCATTGGAATCTGTCTACCAGGCAGAGTTGTCGTAGGAGGATTCCTCTGTTGCATTTTACAGAGTATTGGTACTCTTAGCTGTATCTCCCCATCCAGTTGGCTGGATGTCTTTGAGCCTGATACGAGAGCTTTCGGGGGTGGTGTACTTGACCATATAGTCGTATTTTCTGCTCGGTTATCCCAGAGTGTCCCACACTTCTTTCGAACTGGAGGAGTCATCCCTCTCGATGACGTTGACCTCGGGAAAAGCATAGTTGATGGACTCTAGTCCTGCAAACGTTGCAAATTCATCGTCATGTTGAGTAGTTTTTGAATGACCTGAGTGTTGATCCCATGACATGGTGGGGACACAGGTATTCTATTCAATGATGCTCAGCTGAGTTTCATTACTCGGCTGACTTTCTGGCCCCAAGTCTCCTGGGTAAGGCTGCCACATTGACAGACCGTCCATCGGGCCATAGTAATTGTGTTCAAAGTTATCTTTCATCAGAGTGTCCTCTTCTAATGAATTTGGCAGAGCACGACATCCTTTCGGATCACAACCTCCGTATATCATTTCGACATCTGGCCGTGGTATAAATCTCGGACTCTGTGCGAGATAGCAAAATGGCGTAGGCACCTCTTCCTAAGACATATAACCGTCCTTGTTAAGATAGGACTTCCATTCTTCATCTGTGTCGGAGGGATCCTCCTCATTGATAGCATGGACTATTTGAGACACTGGGTGAAGGAAACCTCCACTGTGGAAGAAGTCCTGAATGGGATGAAGACTTTCATCGTTAGCAGCTGTCTGGGTACAGGTTGCAGAAAAACCAAGACCCTTCTTTGTTGTATTGCTAGTAGGAATGACAAGCTGTCCCCATCCTGTTGTATCGGTACTCTCAACTGCTTTAATAGCATCTTTGTATGAGGAAATCGAAGTTCCTCCTCCAGATTGTTCGTCCTTGTGTAGCGAAAGCGCTTGGAACTGGGTTCCGATTATCCCTTCTGGTTCCACATAACTGGATGATGATAAATTGCTGACGAGCAAGGCCTGTTCCCCACAGACTGTGATGAGTTGGTCGTTCTGGACGAACTTTAGCTTTTGGTGGAGGGTTGAAGTGACCGCTCCAGCCTGATGTATCCAAGGCCTTCCTATTAAACAACTGTACGTTGCCCGGATGTCCATGACCTGGAAGGTGACTTGGAAAGTGTGAGGACCAATAGTTATGGGAAGGTCAACTTCGCCGATAACTATTTTTCTGGATCCGTCGAACGCTTTGACGACGACCTCGCCGGTTCTCATCAGAGGGCCCTTGAATGATAATTGCATCAAAGTGGACTTCGGCATAACATTCAGGGCTAACCCTGTGTCTACCAGTACGCTGGCTAAAGCATCGTCCTGGAAGTTGACTGTAATATTAAGCGCCATGTTATGACGGCAACCCTCTTCAGGTAATTCCTCATCACTAAATCCCAAGTTATTACAAGAAGTGATGTTAGAGACAATACTATCGAACTGTCTGATTGTTATATCCTGTTCCATAAAGGCTTGCTCCAAGACTTTCTGTAGAGCCTCTCTGTGCGCTTCTGAACTTAGCAACAGTGATAACACCGAGATCTTTGAAGGAGTCTATAATAGCTGATCAACAATGTTGTATTCACTCCTTTGGATGAGCTTCAATATCTCATCATCATTTTTCGAAAGGTCGGGAACATTGGATCGACCGACTAGTGGATCGGGAAGTTCCGTCTGAAGTTCCTTTTCTTTGTTGGATTCTCCAACTCCTCTGTTGAAGATTCTACCACTCCTCGTTACATGACTGATGTCTGCAATATTCACGACGGAGGGTAATGGAATTTCCTTTCCATTTTCAATTATCGTTGCACCGTATTTGTAAGGGATTGCCTTAGCTGATTCATACGGTAGTGGTCCCGGCAGATATATGACTATGGGAACCTTCTGGTTTTTCTAACCATCATACGTAATCTCGATCCGTTCCCGGTTGGGAATTCTTGATTCGTCAAGCAGAGGGATAATGGCAAAAACATTCCTGGTCCTCTGATGATCAGAGATGACGACAACGTCCTGAATTTGATTGGCAAGGTAGTTCGGCGACCAATTGATGGGTCTGGAACCTGGATATGGGCGGATCTCTCCACGATCCACCTACCCCTGGAGAGCTGCTCGCACAAGGTAGAACCCTTGGTTACTTTCCGAACAGACTCCACAACGTTCATAATTGTGTGGTGGCACCTAACCACACCCACTTTGAATACAATGTAACCTCACTAGGTTAGCTTCCACGAGTCGGACATTCTGACTTTGACGCCGAGTGGGGTTTCTGTTATTGATGCTAATTTGCTGAGTATCTTCATTCATGTAGATTGGCATCCACCAATGATTTAGCAAGTGCTGGAGTGCTTCCTGGACAAGGGTACATCCCTGATCGTTTTCGCAACCCGCTTTATAGCTGTGATAATTATGTGATATCAGGAACCCGAGTCGGACCTGCTCAGCATGCAACTCTACCAAGTTGGTATTCATCAAGCGAATGTCGAAGATTTGAACCATATTGATCTGATAGGGATTCCTATCATGGTAGTCCTGGATCCATCCAAGATCCATCTGACGCTGGAGGGCCTCCTGTATGAAAGAGCATCCCTGTTTGTTTACTGAGCAAGTCAGACAAGAACTATAATCGTGCCACGGCAGATTATGATACTGGCTTTGCCTTAAATGCATTGCCACCAGGTTGACATTCATCGCACGGATGTCATGGTTCTAAATGACGTTGGAATTCGTGTAAACCATGTTAACTCCACGAACTCGGTGCTCTTGGATCCATCCGAGATCCATCTGTTCCTGTAGAGCTGCTTGCACCACAGAACATCCTTGATTGTTTTTAGAGCAGACATCACACTGGTGATAATTATGAGGTGGCACATGGCCGTACCCACTCTGTCTACAATGCATCTTGACCAGATTGGTCCTCAACAAGAGTACATCGTGAATTTGATAGATATTGTTAAATTCTTTCTCAATTAGGTTGACCGCAGCTTTCTCATGTTGAGGCAGCAGGTTTGTGAGAACATTGGGATTCATATCTTTGAAAGATAAAAGCCCGCTCCTAACAAGCTTTTGCACGTCGGATTTGAAATTGAGACAATTCTCTATGTTATGCCCTGATCCTCCTTGATGATAAGGGCATGTCTGATCCACCTTAAACTAAAAAGGCGGATTTTCCGGTACTGTAAGAGGAGACTTAGTCTGGATGTGCCCCTTAGCCAGTAGTAACGGAAATAGTTCTGCGTACAACATGGGTATAGGATCAAACCTTGGTGGCCGCGTTGTATGCTTGTTATTGTATGGAGGACGAGCCTGCTGAAGAGGCTGTTGTGTCCTTTGCTGATTAGGTTGGCTTTGCGCAACCTGAGGTTGATACGTAGGAATAGGCGCAGGGCTGATAGCAGGAGTTACAGCTGCTACCGGTTGATAACATCGCCTTTGCTTTCCGAGAGAGATATTCCCAATATCTTGCTCTTTTTTCTTAGGGAGAGCACTACCGTATCGTTTTGTACTACTCGATGATCCAGCGTCTTTTACCAAACGTCCTTCTCGGACGGCTTCCTTAAGACGAACTCCCATGCCCACCATCTTGGTGAAATCACTGGGTGCAGTGGCAACCATTCTATCATAGTAAAATGAGCTTAAGGTCTTTAAGAAGATCTTTTTCATCTCTTTTTCCTCAAGAGGTGGACAAATTTGAGCGGCAATTTCACGCCATCTCTGAGCGTACTCCTTAAAGGCTTCCTTGTCCTTTTGTGACATTGATCTGAGTTGATCTCTGTCCGGTGCCATGTCTAAATTGTATTTGTATTGTTGGACGAAGGCAGTACCAAGATCTCTGAATGTACTAATTGTAGTACGGTTTAAACCCATGTACTATTTGAGTGCGGCACCGGTTAAACTATCCTGAAAGTAGTGAATCAGTAGGTCCTGATTCTCCATCTGAGCTGACATTCACCGAGCATACTGTACCAAGTGACTCTGAGGGCAAGAGTTACCCTTGTATTTTTCAAAGTCGGGCACTTGGAACTTGTTCGGAACTTTCACATTAGGGACCAGACAAAGGTCTGCGGTATCCTTTCCATATAGATCCTGACCATGGATGGCTTGCAGTTCCTTCTGCATTTCCAGGAACTGTTCCTGGAATTCATCCATTCTATCGAACATAGTTTCCTTCTTACCAGAAGGTATCGGCGGAATCTGTCCTTCCGGGACAGCGTGCACCACAGGGGGTGGTACTGTGACTACGGTAGTGAATCTTGGCATTTCCCGAAGTTTGTAACCTTCAGGAATCTTCAGTATGCCCCTGGCATCTTCGCTTTCCTGAAGTTTGTAACCTTCAGGCCCAGCGGCTTCTGTTATGATTCCCTAATCTTCAGTGATCGGCGGAACTTATCCTTCCGGGATATAGTTAACAGGCATGCCCCAAGGACGATCTTTCGGCATTTGATACCTAGGATCATACTTCTCCATTATGGGCGTTGAGGTGATCTCTGAGATCACAGTCCTTTGTATCTAAGCTTCTGCCATGGCTTGCATGTCGTTACGAAGCTTTCTTATATCCTCTCTCAGAGCGTCGATCTCTTCTTTCAACTCTCTATTTTCTTCCTCAAGATCATCCATCTTTTTCTGACGATTGGCCCGAGTATTATACGAATGAGATAGTTTGACTCTAGAACCGAGACACAAATGTGAGATTCGTAAGTAAGAAGAATACACGGTGTGAGAATGATGAATGCAATGATTATATTAATTGTTTTTTGGTTTAATCAAAATAAACTTCGACAATTAGATTGCAAATATCAAACAGTGGGGAAACCCCTTTTTATTGAATTAAAAGGATTACAGAAATGGAAATACAGTAGATTACAAGGTGTAGAAACAGAAACCTAAGCTAATGGGTCCCGAGTCCTCTCTGAAGAGAAATCGGGTGCTGACTCTGGTACTTTCATTTTCTTTGACCGGGGCTCTTGGGCCGTTGTCGGGTTGTCATTCCTTTGGCAGGTGAAAGGAGTGAGTAAATTCCTTTGGTCATCTTGATTCTCTACAGCATGTTGCTCCAGAATTTCAATCAGAGCGTCCTTTTCTTTCAGTAGTTGCTGTATTTTGATGCACTCCATGTTGAGGGTACGGTACTTGTTCTTCCAAGACCTCCTCTCCCGTTGAAATTTGTTGAAAGTAACCTGAAGCTTTTCAGTCTCAGTCATGAAGTACATGACAGACTCCCTCGGTGGAAGAAATCCATGACGAGGATAAGGCATCTTTAGCTTGAGAGGTCTAGTTTGTACCCAGTGGAGATAAGGCTCCACCGAGACGCAGTCGAGTTTTCCTAGAGACTCCCGTCCTTTCTTATGAACATGTTTCCAAGCGTGCACTATTTCTGTCTTTAATGCTCTGTCACTTTCTCCTTCCTTGAAGAAAAGACCTTCTAGATGAACACTCCGTGGGACGTGCCTCATCGGGTATCCAAATTGACGACGAACAAGAACTGGATGGTAATTGATTCCTCCCTTAGTTCCTATAAGGGGTACACTGGGGAAGTTTCCACAACGTTCAATGATCCTAATTTCGTCATAAATCCTATTACACCAATCTATGTCAAAGTTGGTGATGGACATGATTTTCTGCGACCAACGTAAGGCACTCTTGTGATTCCAAAAAGTAGCAGACTTAGGCAAGTGCGAGATAAACCATTTATACAGCAGAGGTACACAACATGTGATCTCCCCTCCGCTGTATAAATTTCCTAAGTGTACAGAATGATACGCATCTGCGAGCAAAGTCGGTACGGGATTTCCAATGAGAAAAACCTTAATGGAGTTGATATCGACGAAGTTATTAATGTTAGGCAACAAAAATAACCCATAGGTGAGTAAAACAAAGATGCTTTCAAAAGCAGTCACGTTCCCGATACTGGCAAAGTACAGGGCTTTCTTTGTCAAGAACTGGGCTGGCAAACCTTGTATGCCACCCTTAGTGGTCATGTGAGTCCTGACCTCAGACTCGTCCAAATGAATTGCTCTTGCAATGGTCTGATTCTTTGGAATTTCTTCCAGTCTAGAAAATGGAGCTTGATCTGTAATGTGTAGATCAATCAGATGAGAATATTCCTCTAGCGTTGGTTCTAGCTGGTAATCCGAGAATGTGAAACAATGATAGACCGGATCGTAGAATTGAATGAGCGCATCCATGATTCCCTCAATCACATGGACTCTTAGCAGAGATAGCAAACCTCTTTACTTGGCTCTGAAAGCCTCTTGGTTTGTGATCGTCCTCGCCAAACCTCTTAAATCCTCTAGTTTTGGAATCCTGAAGGTGTACTTATGAGTTTTCCTTCTACCGAAATCCATTAGCGCAATCCTTTTCTCTGATATTTGCAATCACAGTCTTAGTTTATTTTGAAAAAAACAGAGAGACTAGAAGAGAAATTTTTTGAATGTTTTAATGTTTTTTAAATGAATGCATGAATGCAGCACACAAAAACATAGAAAAAACATGGGGTCAAAGGGTCGTTGTCATGGAGTCAAGGCTCTACCCATCCCCAAAGGTTTATACTAGGGTGATTTTTGTACCTGTACTCAAAATCATCAGCTCCTCCCAGGATAACAAACAGCAAGCGGATCGCCAGCGAGCTGTATGAAATCTTAGAGTAAATTCTATTCACCGAGAATAGATCATCAGCCTCAAATGAGGGTAGTATCGCGTGACAACAATTTCCGATAGCTTCCGCACTACAAAAGGGTTGGCTCCTCAGCTTCTCAGACGTCACAATCGGCCCATTGCCTATGAGAGGGAATGGGTTGCATTGGGAAGCCTCCACTGAGGTTGATGGTCGACCTCGTCGCCACCACTTATCTTAAGTGTATACTCAATCTTTCCACATGCGGCATCACACGCATTCCCATTAGCTGAAAAATAAACACAGATATCAATTAGGAAAAGCAGTATATATATTTGTCCTAATGTCCTAGACTTTTTAAGAGCTAAGAATCTCATGTTCCTGACAGAAAATGGCTCCCCGGCGGAGACGCCATTCTGTGGTTCCTTGCCCACTTAAAGGGTTTTTTGACCTAAGATCCTAGTGAAGTCAACAAAGAGTCCTATCCCAGAAAGAAAGAAAGACTGGCCCCACGGGGCGCCACTTTTAAGGTTTCCACCTAATAGATGGGAAGAGAACAAAATCTCAATAATCCCCAGTGAAGTCGCCATTTTTCTGTGGAAAATGGTGACGAATGATGACTAAGGTGAGATAGATCCTAATGACACTTCCCTAGTGAAGTCGCCATTTTTCTGTAGCGAGCGATTTTGGATGTGGTTGTGAAGCACTACCGCTCTTTGGTATCTACAGCTCGATTCATTTTTTATCCAATTAAAGCTGATGAAGGAAGGGAAATAGATGTCTCCAACTAACCCTGCTTGCATACTGAGGTTAAACAGTCAAAACTGTTGGTTTACAGATGCTACAAAGATTCGGGGTCTCTTTTAGGTTTATTTTGTTAAAAATAGTGTTCGGTCGATTGGTGCGAGGTTAAGATGTTAGGACAGATGTACGAAAGTATGGGATTTTGGGTTTTTGTTTAGTGTGTTCGCTAAGATTTTTCTTTCAATCTTATGCCTACGTGTTCCCGTTTTTTTCCGAAACAGGGAAATCAGAGCGATCGTAGTTCCTCCTATGCTACGGGAGGAAATGGTGTTTTAGTATCTTGTTCAAAGCCCAAGACGTGAAGCAAAAGGTAGTTTGTATCTTGTTCAAAGCCCAAGATGTGAAGCTGAAGAGGTTTGACTTTAGAGAGAATTTGTCATCTCTAAAGAGGGGTTTGTATATCACAACTGTTTATAAAGGAGAATTACATTAACCGGGATGTGTGAATCCGGCAATGCCATAACTTCCTTTATAGGGGATTTCCAACCTGAAGGAGAAGACTTTAACTCAGTGTAGAGCAATGCTATCTTTCCTTAGGAATTTCTCATGCTAAAAGAGGGACAGTGGCATGGATGTAGATGATCCAGAGGCTTGCCGCTTACAGCGATTAGATGAAGGGGAAGGAGTTGTTGATGTTTGTGTACTGTGAATAAGGCACAACTATGACGCTAAAAGGTTGATTGGATCAACCAGTGGTTTTCTTATATAAAGCCTAAGAGGAGGCTAAAAGGTTTTCCTTATACAAAGCCTAAGAGGAGGCTAATGGCCCAACAAGAGGGTATTTTTGATATGTGTCGTACAAAGCCCGAGATAGAGGCTAAAAGGGAAGTGACTCAACAAGAGAGTCCTCTTTGGTATCTCGTACGAAGCCCGAGATGGAGGCCAAAGTTTTTATACTCAACAAGAGAGTGATTTGTGTCTTGTACAAAGCCCAAGACAGAGGCTAAAAGGTTTGACTCAACATGAGAGTGCTTTATACTCAACAAGTGAGTGTTTTTGTATCTCGTACGAAGCCCGAGATGGAGGCTAAAGGTTGTTTGACTCCACTGAGGAGAATCATTGTATAAATCCCAAGAGAGAGGCTATGGTGCAATTTCAGTTGAGTGACAGGTCCAGTATGTTGGTTCAAAGAGAAAATCAGTTCTTATATGAGTAATGTTTGCACTCAGGGATTTTGATTTGAGGATTAGGGATATTTCCTGTTTCTTTAAGGAAATGGGAAATCCAATGGGTATTAAGACTGTCCGAGTCCACGGGGTTCCTTCCTATTCTTGAAGGGTGCTTGAGAATGTCTTGGAGACTCAAGGAAATTAGACTATCCAAGTCTAGAGTTTCATCTTTTGTACTATGCTTTGAGAAACAGTAGTAGACTCTTGGAAAGACTGTTCTATTAAGATGACTGATTTCTGTTCCTATACCTCTAGGAGGTCGTCGAGACAATTTGTACGAAGCCCAAGAGGAGGCTGGAAACTTTTAAGAAGCCGAGGGACAATTTGTACTAAGCCCAAGAGGAGGCTATCATTCCCGGAGGAAGAAATCATTTATACGAAGCCTAAGAGGAGGCTGTGAATACTTCTAAGAAGCCGACGGGTCCTTGTACAACGCCCAAGAGAAGGCGGGGATGCTTTTAGGAAGCCTGTGGTTTCCCAAACCTCGAGAAGTTCAAGACAGGCTATTCACAAAGAATAGATCAAGCCAGGAAAGTTCGAGAATTTGGAAGAAACTCAAGAGATGCCATTCACAGAGAAAAGATCATCTCTGGGGAGTAGAGTTTCTTGACAAGTGCTTTTAAGAAGCCTGTGGGTCCCCAAACCCCGAGAAATTCAAGACAGGCTATTCACAAAGAATAGATCATGCCAGGAAATTCGAGAATTTGGAAGAAACTCAAGAGATGCCATTCACGGAGAAAAGATCATCTCTGGGGAATAGAGTTTCTTTGACAACTTCTACGAGTGACAGTTTATGAAAGGGTTCACCGAGAATGCTGCCTTTCATATCTCTATATTGTTTAACCCCAAGAGGAGGGAAGACTCTGTTTGGTAATCCTATGGGGATCTAGTTTTGACTATTTAAGAGTGATCAACGGGCTTAGTGCTAGACGTAGTTGCCGGGGAAACTCTAAATATCTATACTATTATTACACAGTTGATATGATTTTATGAAAGAAGGCTTACAGCGAAACAGCCCCACAATACAGTTATATGTATATGAAAGCGGTAAATGAAAGCATATAAACATTTACTCGGTTGTAGAGCTTCCATGCTGTTTGGTTAGTTGTTCAACAAAGAAAAATTAAAAACAACAGTATATTTCAAAATCAAAGGAGAAAGTGCTTTGAAAAAGAAAGATTTGGGGCTTACAGCTGAAGGAGAGGCCCAGGGTTTTATCAGTGATCGCATTGTCGAATTTGTACAGAGGGACTTATACAAGTGACTGAGGCCCAAAAATTGTTTGTTGTACAAAGGGATGGGTCTTACACTCTCTCAAGAGGCCCAAAGGTTTAAAGAAAAAGAGTGGGGCTTATAACACGAGGGTAGGCCGAGATGATTTTTAAAAAGGCGACGATCGCGCTGTTCACTTGTACAAAGGGACTTATACAATAAGTGAGGCCCAAAATGGTTTGTAACGGGGGTTTTGGGTCTTACACTCTTTTAAGAGGCCCAAAAAGTTTTAAAGAAAAGAAATGGGTCTTACTACTCGAGGGTAGGCCCAGTATTTGTTTTTCAACGGATGATGATCGCGTCGAACTTTTTGAAATACAACGAGACTTATACCATAAGTGAGGCCCAAAAATAGGTTGTATTTACAAAGGGTTAGGTCTTACACTCTATAAGAGGCCCAAAAGTTTTGAAAATGATTTATGAGGGTTGAATTAATCCAAAAACCCTAATTTGTTTTCAAAATGTATTTTAATTGAATAAAAATTCAATTAAAATGATCAAAATTGTTTAACATATGGAAAACAAATTGTGATCTTGGATTAATGCTTCAAAAATTAAGTATTGACCTACAAAATAATTAGAAGTCAGTAAAAGTTGCAAAATCAAGGTGGAAAAAATATTCAAAATGTCAAAAACAATTAAAATATTAATTCTTTGCAAAAATATCAAATATATGAAATAAATAATATTTTTGGGATTTTTTGGGAAAATAAAATATTTTAACATTTTTGTGAAATATTAAAAAAAGAATCAACTCAAAATCATTAAAACTCAGTGAGAAATTAATTTTTGAATCAATTAAATAAAATCAAAAAATTCAAATATTTGAATTTGTGAAAATGGCGCCAAGAACAGCTGAAGAACACGCGCGTTTTTCAGTTTTGCCCAGATTTGCATTTTCTATCCAATCTCACTGATACTTGATCATATCATGCAATCCACATACCAATCAACTCATTTCAACCTCACGATCATGTCTATGGTAATTAATTTCATTTAAATTAAGCATAAAACAAGAAATCACGAAAAATCCTCAAGAACCCTAAATTCTGTATGAAGGCTGGGATTTTTGATACACGATTCAAACAAAGCAATTACTTTAGGGGAAACATTCCATGCATGATTATGAACATTTGGCAAAAGTATTGTGCGAGGAAATATGCATAGATTGAGAGATGACCAAGTTTAGGTTTACCTCTAGGTCGTGACAGCAAGAGCAAATTGATTTCTGAGTTAGAGTTGTTACAGGTGAATTGTGATGATCTGAACAGCTTCCCTACACCCTATGGAGTGTGTTTGAATGCTTGGACTTGACTGAAATTGACTGGATCACTTCATGGCATCTCAACTTCAACTTGGTTAAAACCTTGAGAAATTGACTGGTGATTCTGAGAAATCAGTGTTCCAGATGTTGTTTAAGTGTTTGATCAACTCACATATGATGTATATGAGGTGTGTGTGTGATTGGTTTGAGTGGAATTGCTCTCTAATGAAAAACCCGATAGTGACTTGCTAAGAAAGGCATTTTTGAGAGTGAGGAGTGGATTTTGAGAAAGGGAAGTGTTGTAGGCCTTTGGTGTACTTAAACTGATCACAATTGAGCTCTATTTATAGAAGAGCAAGTTTGTTTTGCAAGGAATAGTGAATGTCAACTGCTGAGTAGGGTTGGCCAATGTTGGCAAATGAGAATTCAAGTCTCCTTTAGCCATTGACTAGACGTTAGGGCACAGGCTGCTGGTCCCCTTGGTCTTGGATAAGTCTTGACTGAATTCAGTTGCTAATGGCTCAGTCCATGCCACCTTGGTGCTTCCATTGAATGCTCCAATCCAAAATTGGAGTCTTGTCCATATTTTGGGCAATTCTAGGTTTAGCATGCTATTTCTTGTTCCAAGGACTTTGGAGGCTTGGCTCAGTGATTGTCCCCTTTAGATTCAATCCTCAGATGTGTCCAAAGTGATGACAAGGCTTGGAATTGGCTGATTTTGGAAAATCGAGCAACAGTTCAAAATTCTGCCTTGCCTTGGTAGATTTCAGCAAGGCATCTTGCCATTACCATATCTCATAGCTCAAATTGAATTTGGTGATGTTCTTGGCCATTTTGGAAAGCCCTTACATGATACAACAACTGTTTGATCATATTTGGTTTTGATACTTTTTGGATCCAAGTGAAAATGCCCCTACATTTGGAAAAAAGTGAAGGCAGATTCTGACTTAGTGAAATTTTCACTAAGTGTTGGAACAAAGTGACTTTTCTTGATTTTGATCACTCCATAACTCAAAATCCATGAGGAATTTGGACATAGGTCAGTATGAAGCTTTTGTAGAGGGAAATGAGATTTACAAATCAAGCTTTGGATGAAAAAAATAGCTTTATGGTTTAGGAGTTATGATCCTCCAAAGTTGGTACCTTTGTCACTTTTTTTCATAACTTAGAAAAATTTTCTAAGTTTTTATGGTTACCCCTTTTACAAGTTATCCCATTTTCTTTGATTTTTCTTGATGAATGATGATTCAAATCATACATTAACATCATTTTAGGGTTAAAAATCCATTTTAGTGAAAAATCTCAAAAAGTCAAAGTTTGACTTTTGTGCACAGTTGACTTTTTATCCGATGAATTCCAAACTGTGCAATTCTTCAGGAAATGATGTCCTTGACCTAAATCAAACTTGATTGACATGTTCCATGGGTGGTATAGAGTGTATTGAATCATGTCTTAGGGCTTGGGAGCATGTCCTGGTCAAAAGTCAAAGTTACAGTTGACTTTTCTCGCGAAACCCTAACTGTGGTTCAGATGAAATTGAAACTTGTTGCTCAAGCTTCTTGGATCAATCCATTGTTCCAAATGGATCAATATGGTATATTAGAGACCCTCAAATCATGTCTTGAGGTATTGGTTCATGATTTGTCCCAAAAGTCAACTTAGGGGTGAATTAGGTCAAGAAACCCTAATTCCTGATTTTTAATGTATGCATCCCTTGAGTTCAAATTGACTTGATGATTGGGTTCATGAGGTTCCACGGAGTATATTATGATATGCTTTGAAGCATTGGCTCATGTCCAGAGGAAAATTTCCAACTGGAGGCCCTGGTCGACCAAAACCCTAATTTGGTGAGACTGGCGATCGTGAAGCTTGATCCACCTAGAAGGGAGCAACCTTGTGCTTAATCCTTGATGTGGGAGTCCTCTTGATCCATTGTGGATGTTTGAGAGGTTAGAAAAGTTGAAGATCATGTCATTTCTTGATTGATCATTTGTCTAAGAACTCTGAGAGGGCTTGAAGCCCTTATTTTGATTGTAGTGGATGCTTACCCATCTTCGGGGAGACTGATGAAGCATAATGATACACCCATATTGTGATCATGATTTGCAAAATGATGGGAAATCTTAGTGGTCAAAATTTGGGGTATGACAAGAGGCCCAAATGACAAACAGTAATCGTACCCTTGATCTGAAAATTGTATCGGGACTTATACCACGACTGAAGCCCAAAAAGGTTTTTTGTACAAAGGGATGGGTCTTACGACTCAAGGAGAGGCCCAAAGGTTTGAAAAAGAAAATAAATGGGACTTACAACACAAGGGTAGGCCCAGTTGAAAATATTTTAAAAAGCGACAATCGTGCCGAGATTTTGGTAACACAGTGGGTCTTTATACAACGACTGAGGCCCAAAATAGTTTGGTTTTTAAAAAGGGATTGGGTCTTACACTCTATTAGAGGCCCAAAAGTGTTTTTTAAAGAAAAGAAATGGGACTTATAGCCCAAAAGTGTTTCATTCATGGGATGATTTAAAAATAATTTGAATTTCGCAAAACCAAGAGAAAGAAATATCTTTAATGTTTAAAAACAAATAAAAATATAATTCTTTACAAAATATCAAATATATGAAATAAATAATATTTTTTGTGAAATTTTCATGGAATAAAATATTTTAATATTTTGGTGAATTTTCAAAAAAAGAATCAACCAAAAATAATTAAAATTGAGAGAGAAATTAATTTTTGAATTAATTAACAAAAACATGAAAATATTAAAAATGGCAAAAAATGAGAGAGTAGTAAAAAAGGTCTAGGTGGGGTTTGAACCCATGACCTCCAAGACAAACACACGCGCGCTCTACCACTAGGGTGGTGATACATCCGTGTATCAAAACCACCCCATTAATACATAAGGGTGGCTTGGTTTCTAGGCCTGGCCAAGGCAAGAAACTGAGTCATGGTGGATTTGCATGAAGGCTGTAACTTGCTCATTTCTCCATGGATTGGGACAAAATTTAGGTGCATCTGACCTAGAATTTCACCAGGAATCCAATGGTACCCTTGGATTTTTTAGATAATGTCTCTATTTTAAAACCCGATAGTGGTTTTGAAATAGACCAAAATTTGCATTTTCTATGCTAACACATCACATACACACTAATAGCATGGCCAATTGGTTCAAACACAACATATATAACATGCATGAGATGCTTATGATCAGTAGACTTCAAAGCAATGCATAATTCAAAGAGTTCAAGTTGTCATGCACTTACCTCTTGGAGCTTCTTGTGCTATCTGTCAAGATCCTTATGCCAGAAGTAATCCAGTGCTTTGAACATTCTTGATTGATCCTTTAGAAGCTTTTAGGATGATTAGAACTAGCTGGAATCCTTAGGAACAAGTACATGCCTTTTCTTGCAAAAGGGGCAAAAGTGACCAATATGGAAACTCTCTTAAATGGTGTTCCAGATGAGAGGAACCATTTGGGACAGTTCAAGGATGATATTTTGAGTGTATTTGAACCTTTGTTTGGTTTTGAAAGTGGCTGAATCAAGACATGGCTTGAAAAATGCAGAAAAGTCAAGTTTTGAGGTTTTGGAGGTTGACTTTTTGATTTTGGTGTTTCAGACCACAAGTGAGTGTTTGAACAGCTTAAATATGTCATATTGAATGTGTTTGGATCATGAGCTGTGATGGAATTGCTCTCTAACTCAAAAAATCAGAGATGACTTGTAAAAGAAGGCATTTTGGCCTAAAGAAAGAGATTTCTAGGAAAGCAAGTGTTGTGGTGCTTTGGTGTACTCAAACTGATCACAATTAAGGTCTATTTATAGTGTGTCAAGTTTGTTTTAGCAGCAATAGTGAATGGCAGCTGCAGCAGGCCTTTGGCCAATGTGGATCAAATGGAATCTCAAGTCTCCTCTAGCCATTGACTTGAGTTATTCAGTTAGGAATGTGTTAGTCCATGCCACCTTGATGCATCCATTAAATGCTTGGAAACAAAATTGGAGTCTTTTGCACTTTTTAGCCTTTTTAGGTTTGTTATGGCTATGTGTAGATTCTTGGACTTGGGAGGCTTGGGGATCAGATCATTCCCCTTTAATATCATCCTCTGATGTGTCCAAATGGATGAGAAGGCTTGGAGTTGTCCAAATTTTCCAAATCGAGCAAAAGGCCAAAATATGCCTTGCTTGGGACAGTTTGAAATGGTGATTTTGAGGGGATCATATCTCCTTGCTCAGGTTGAGTTATGGGAGGCTCTTGTGCTTTTTAGAAAGCCCTCATATGATACAATACATGTGTGATCATAGTTTGTTTTGAAACTATTTAGATTCAACTGAAAAATCCTCATGAACATTGATGTCCAAGGCTGGTAACTTAGGCAGATTTTCACGAAGTGTTGGAAAAATGTCATTTTCTTCATTTTTGTCATTTTGATAAGTCCATAACTAAAAATCCATAAGGAATTGGAGTTTGATGTAGTTTACACTTTTAAAGTATGTCAGATGGACTTTCATTTGAGCTTTGAATGGGAGAAAAAGGGCTTGTGGTTTAGGAGTTATGACCTTGCAAAGTTGGTATCAAAACCACTTTTGTCCCATAACAGAGAAAATTTTTGGTTTCTTAAGGTTGCCCCTTTCGCAAGAAACCTCACTTTTCTTGATTTTTCTTAATGAATGATGATCAATATCATACATTAACATTGTTTTTGACTTAGGGAAACCATTTTTGTGAAAAATTCCAAAAAGTCAAACTTAATTTTGTGCACAGTTGACTTTTTATCGGATGAAATCCAAACTGTGCGATCCTTTGTGAAATCAAGTGCTTGACCTAAATCAAACCTAATGGATGGTTTCCATAGGTGTTATAGGGCATATTGAATCATGTCCCAAGGTTTGGGAACATGTCTTGGTCAAAAGTCAAAGATACAGTTGACTTTTCCCTCAAAACCTTAATTGCGGTCCAGATGAAATTGAAACTTGTGAATCAAGCTTCTTGGATAAATCCATTGTTGTAAATGAATCAATTTGGTGTATTTGAGGTCCTCAAATCATGTCTTGAGGTCTTGGCTCATGTATTTCATTAAAAGTTAACTTAGGGGTGAATTAGGTCAAGAAACCCTAATTCCTGATTTTTTTTGGTAAATGCATCCCCTGAGGTTAAATTCACTTGATGATTGGGTCCATGAGGTCCCTTGGAGTATCTTGGGTTGTGATTTTAGGCATTGGCTCATGCCCAGAGGAAAAATTCCATCTGGGGGCCTTGGTCGACCAAAACCCTAATTTGGTGACACTGGCGATCTCGGGGCTTGATCCACTTGGAATGTTGCAACTCTGTGCTTGATTCTTGATGTGGGAGTCCTCTTGATCTCTTAAGGGTGTTTGAGAGGTTAGAAAAGTTGAAGATCATGTCATTTCTTGATTGATCCTTTGTCTAAGTGTCCTGAGAGCTCAAAACCCTAATTCTTGGTTTATAGTGAAAGCTCAACAATCCTTGAGGAGATTGATGATGCCTGAAGGTACATCCATATTATGATGAGGATTTGCACAATGATGAGATATCTTGGTGGTCAAAATTTGGGGTATGACACGTGGCTGAAGACTAGGATCGAGGGGAAGTTTATTTCAGAAACTGAGACCAGCTCCGTGGCTGAAGACCAGGATGGAGGGGATGTTTATTTCAGAAACCGAGACCAGTTTCGTGGCTGAAAACCAGGATCGAGGGGAAGTTTATTTCAGAAACTGAGACCAGTTCCATGGCTGAAGACCAGGATTGAGGGGAAGTTTCACCTTTTTTAAATATCATTGCTTAGCAAAAGAAGATGAATGAGAAAACCGCCATTCATAACCACCGTCAAAATTTCGGGTATTCCAATATTTAATCCTCTTGCACCCTGAATGTCCGAATACCTACGTCATTCACATCTTCGGATCCAAGAAGATTAAATAGGGGCATCAGTCATACCCCAAATTTTGACCACCATGATTTCCCATCATTGTGCAAATCATTTCCACAATCTGGATGTACCATCATGCCTCATCAATCTCTTCAAGACTTGTTGAGCTTTCACTACAATCAAGAATTAGGGTCTCCAGCCCTCTCAGAGCACTTAGATAAAGGGTCAATCAATAAGTGACATGATCTTCAACTTGTCTAACCTCTCAAACACCCATAAAGGATCAAGAGGTCTCCCACACCAAGAATCAACAACAAAGTTGCAACATTCCAAGTGGATCGAGCCTCAAGATCGCCAGTGTCACCAAATTAGGGTTTTGGTCGACCAAGGCCACCAGATGGAATTTTCCTCTAGGCATGAGCCAATACTTCAAATCATAACCCAAGGTACTCCAAGGAACCTCATGGACCCAATCATCAAGTCAAATTAACCTCAGGGGATGCATTCATAAAAAATCAGGAATTAGGGTTTCTTGACCTAATTCACCCCTAAGTTGACTTTTGGAGCAAGACATGAGCCAAGACCTCAAGAATTGTTTTGAAAACCTTCAATACACCAAATTTATCCACTCGCAACAATGGATTGATCCAAGAAGCTTGGTTCACAAGTTTCAATTTCATCTGGACCACAATTATGGTTTTGAAGGAAAAGTCAACTGTACCTTTGACTTTTGACTAAGACATGCTCCCAAACCTTGGGACATGATTCAATACACCATAAAACACCTTTGGAATCCATCCATTAGGTTTTCATTAAGTCAAGAACTTGATTTCACAAAGGATCGCACAGTTTGGAATTCATCTGACAAAAAGTCAACTGTGCACAAAATCAAGTTTGACTTTTTGGATTTTTTCACAAATATGGTTCCCCTAAGTCAAAAACCATGTTAATGTATGATATTGATCATCATTCATCAAGAAAAATCAAGAAAATGGAGGTTTCTTGCAAAAGGGGCAACCATAAGAGACCAAATTTTTTCTAAGTTATGGAACAAAAGTGATTTTGTACCAACTTTGCAAGGGCATAACTCCTAAACCACAAGGACTTTTTCTCCCATTCAAAGCTCAAATGGACGTCCATCTTACATACTTCAAATATGTCAACTACACTCATTCCAAATCTTCATGGATTCTGAGTTATGGATTGATCAAAATCACAAAAAAACATGAAAATGGCCACTTATCCAACACTTAGAAAAAATTTCAATAAGTCAAAATATGTCTTACTTTTTCCAAAATGTAGGGCATTTTTCAATATGATCCAAGGGGATTCAAAGCCATTTGTGAACATCAAAATTGAAGTATGTCATGTAACATTTCCAAAATGTCCAAGAACTCAATCAAATTCCATGTGAGCAAGGAGTTATAGATCTCCCAAGTTGCCTTGCTGCAACTGTTTTCAAGATAAATTTTGGTGCAAACTTGCACCCTACGATTCCTTAAACTAATTTTGGACACCTTAATCATTCAAATTCTGTCCAAATTCAACACAAATGAGTAAGTGATCTGATCCATAACACAAAATGCCAAAAACCTAGCCTTCCATGTGCAAAATCATCATGAAAGGAACCTTGAATTTAAAATTTGGTACCAAGCATTTAATGGATGCATCAAGGTGGCATGAACTGAAGCAAACCTAACTGAATGAGTCAAGCCTTATCCCTGCAACAGAAGACATTTGGCCCATGCTCTAATCTCAAGTCAATGATCACGGAAGACTAGAATTCCTTTATGTCACCATTGGCCACAAACCTGTACCAGTTGCCATTCACAATTACTTGCAAAAAAAATTGGCTCTACTATAAATAGAGCTCATCTGTGATCAGTTTGAGTACACCAAAGCACCCAAACTGATGCTTTACTCAAAATTTCTCTTTCACTCCAAATTTTTCTTCTAATTCAAGTCACTATCGGGTTTTGAAATTGAGAGTGATTCAAACCAAACCAATCATGCCAACACCTCATAAACATCATATATGAGTGATCCATGGCCCTTAAACACATTTGGAACATCAGATTCACAAAATCAACATCCATTTGCTCAAGCTTTTAGTAGATTTATAGTTGAAGTGCCACATCAAGTTCCATCTCATTTAAATCCACTCTAAGCATTCAAACACACTCCTTGGAACCTAAGGAAG
Source organism: Lathyrus tuberosus (assembly GCA_022829125.1). Taxonomy (NCBI): domain Eukaryota; kingdom Viridiplantae; phylum Streptophyta; class Magnoliopsida; order Fabales; family Fabaceae; genus Lathyrus; species Lathyrus tuberosus. Next base: position 6,077,932 of record JALAZF010000298.1, on the reverse strand, counting down.
ATGTCCAAATCATTGGAACACATCTGTAACATCTCCATCATCAAGCTCGATCACCAGCTGCAAAAGGTAAGCCTGAACCTATCAAACTCATTAATGCATGCATCATAAACATGTTTTCAAGTTACCATTGTGTTTCTGAATGCTCATAGATCATTAACCCTCAATCAATTGCCATGAATCAATCATGTATAGGATTTCATGATGTTCTTGCATTTTTTAGGGTTCTTGAGGTTATCCTCTGATTGCTCTTTCCACACTTAAAAAAAATAAAATTAAAAAGAATCATTCAATTCCTTGTTAAAAAACACACAACTTTGGTGTTTGAATCGTGTCAAATGGTTACGTATTGAGAGAGATAGCATAGTTTTTACAAATCAGAAATTGGCTCGAGGAAGAAGATGAAGTCTGGCGCGAAATTTGAATTTGCCACGCATTTTTCATACATTATGTGTTGGTTTGGTTTAGTTATCACCAGCACACACTGGCTCAGTTGGCAAGGGCGTGTTTTGCGAGTTGGAGGGCGAGAGGTCGTGGGTTCAATCCCCACCCATGACCAATTTTTTTTTATCACTTGTCCAATTTCATTATTTTTTTCATATTATTTTCTTAAATGATTTGAAAAATTAATTTCTCTCTGAATTTTTATGTTTTTGAATTAATTCTTTTTTTCAAAATTCATAAAAATGTTAAAATACTTTATTTTACAAAAATTTCACAAAAATATTATTTATTTTATATATTTAATATTTTCATAAAGAATTATTTTTATTTGTTTTTAGGCAATTGAAAATATTTCTTTTTTCTTGGTTTTTCAAACTCAAGTGATTTTTAAATCATCTCAGGGATAAAACATGATTTTTCAAACATTTATCCTAGATCATAACTTGTTTTTTTTATGCATGTTTGGTAATTTTGATCATTTTAAATAATTTTTATTCAAATAAAAATGTATTTTTCAATCAAATTAGGGTTTTGATTAATTTCACCCTCACTAATCTTTTTCAAACACATCTTGGACATTTCCTTGAGTTGTAAGCCCCATCTCTTGTACAAAAATAAACTTTGGGCCTCTAATAGAGTGTAAGACCCAACCTCTTTGTAAATATAATAATTTGGGCTTCAGTCATTGTATAACTCCCGATACAATTTTCAGATCAACGGTACGATTACTGTTTTTATCTGGGCCTCTCCTTGAGTATAAACCTTAATCTTCTTTTCAAAACAACTTTCCCTTTTGAATTAGGTTCAATTCATAGTTGTTATCAAAATTTTCTTTAATTTCTTGAACAACTAACCATACAGTTGTAACAATGGAAGCTTGCTCACCTGTAAGTTTTAAACAACTTTCTTTTACATACTTGCACATATATATACCTGTTTATAATGTTAGAAGCTTGCTCACCTGTAAGTCCTTCTACACTCTTTTACATACTTTCTTATATATTTCATCTGTATATATGCATGTATATATCTTGCTTAGAGTTTTTCTCGACAATTAGGTCTAGGATTAGATCAAGCTAGTGGTCACTCTTTCAACACAGTCAAAACTAGTTCCCCATAGGAATTACCAGATATAGTCTTGCCTCCTCTCTGGCTTATACAATATGGAACAGAGAAAGACATTATTCCCAGTGAAACTTTTCTCAGACTGTCACTATTAGAAAATTGTCTAAGAAATTCATTTCCCCAGAGAGGATTAATTCCCGGTGAAACCTCTCTTGAATTTCTTCAAACCCTAGAACTGTTCTCTAAAGAATTAATTCCCGGTGAAACCTTTCTTGAACTTTTCTTAGGTTTGCACCCACGGGCTTCCTAAAAGCATCCCCAACCTCCTCTTGGGCTTTGTACCAGGACCCCCCGGCTTCTTAGAAGTTCTCATGCATCCTCTTGGGCTTAGTACAAGGACCCGCGACCTCTTACAGGTACAGGACAGAACTTAGTCAACCTTTGTTAGAGCAGTCTTTCCAAAGAGTCAAAACCTCAAACCAATTTAGGGTTGATTCTCATCCCTTAAAACATCAGCCTCCTCTTGGGCAGCATACAAAGATAAACCCTTTCATACCAATAGACTTGGATAGTCTCATCTCCTCTTGGATCTCAAAGAAACCCTCAAGTTCCCTACAAACACAGGAGAAACCCTGGTCATTTAATCAATCTCCAACAGAGTTAAAATCCCCATAGGTTTTAAAACTCAATCTTTCATCCTAAATTTCCCCAGCTAGGGTCATCCTATCATCAATACAACACTAGCCAAAATCAGAACCTCAAGGCATCTGACATCTCAACTCTTCTGTAATCGTCAGCAAGAGTTGATTCCCCACTTTGGACTTGTCTTTGGATCTCACTAATCCTAAGCAGAAGTTAGCCTCCTCTTAGGCTTTGTATAAGAAATTCCCCAATCAGCCTCCTCTTAGGTTTTGTATAATGATTCTTTCTTTTCCTCAACAAATTCTGCCTCAATCTGGAGCTTTGTACAAGACAGATAAAAATACTCTCTTGTAGAGTCAGTCTCCTTTTTTTCAGCCTCAATCTTGGGCTTTGTACAAGACAAATAAAAATACTCTCTTGTTGAGTCAGTCTCCTTCTTTTTGGTCTCAATCTTAGGCTTTGTACAAGACAGATAAAAATACTCTCTTGTTGAGTTAGTCAATCCTTTCAGCCTCAATCTTGGGCTTTGTACAAGACAAATAAAAACACTCTCTTGTTGAGTCAGTCAATATCCTTTTTAGCCTCAATCTTGGGCTTTGTACAAGACACCTGAAATATCCTCAGCTCAGTCAATATCCTTTTTTAGCCTCAATCTTGGGCTTTGTACAAGACACATATAAAATCTCCCTAAGCAAAGTCAATCCTTTTTTAGCCTCGATCTTAGGCTTTGTATAAAATAATTCATACTCTCCAGCAGAGTCAATCTCTCTTTAGCCTCAATCTTGGGCTTTGTACAAGACACATATAAAATCTCCCTAAGCAAAGTCAATCCTCTTTTTAGCCTCGATCTTAGGCTTTGTATAAAACAATTTATACTCTCCACCAGAGTCAATCTCTCTTTAGTCTCAATCTTGGGCTTTGTACAAGACAGACAAAAACTTTCCCCGGAAAAGTCAACTTTCAGCCTCCTCTTAGGCTTTGTATAATGATCTCCCCAAAAGAGTCAGTCTCTTCCCAGCCTCAATCTTGGGCTTTTTACAAGACAGATACAAAACTCCCTAGTTGAGTCAACCTTTTATCTTCAACCTTGGGCTTTGATCAAGGCATACATAAAACCAAATCCCTCAAAGAAAATCAGCATTCCTCTCTGTAAGAAGACATTTCTCTGTACATCACACCTCAAAATAGAAAATCAAACAAATCTTAATCCCAAAAACTGCTGTAAGTGGCACACTTGTTGATTAAAAAATCCAAGCTGTAGTCCATCTCTTATCCTGGTAAATCACTTTCTCTCATCTAATTGCTGTAAGTGGCAAGCCTCTGGATTACAAACATCCAAGCCACTATCCCTCTCTTAGCATGAAAGATTCCTAAGGAAAAATGGCATTGCTCTACACTGAGTTAAAGTTTCCTCCTTCAGGAAAAATCCCTTATAAAGGAAATTATGGCATTGCTGGATTCCCTCATCCCAGTTAAAGTAATCCTCCTTTATAATCAGCTACCCAACAACTATGATGGACAGATGAGATATCTCTTTTAGAGATGACAAATTCTCTCTCAGTCAAACCTTTTAGCCTCAATCTTGGGCTTTGAACAAGACACAAATACTCCTTTAGCTTCAATCTTGGGCTTTGAACAAGACACAAATACTCCTTTAGCTTCAATCTTGGGCTTTGAACAAGACACCAAACATCATCTTTTCCTCCCATAGAATAGGAGGAACTACGATTGCTCTGATTTCCTTGTTTTATTTAACGGGAATACGTAGGCATAAGATTGCAAAATCTTAGATAGCATACCAATAAGAAACCTTAGGTCCAGTACCTTCTCACACTAATCAAAAACCTTAGGTCCAGTACCTTACCAAAACATCGGAAAAAACCGAAATCAACAAAAACTCTCTCTCTCTCTCAAACATTCCCAAAGGAGAAACTTTCCCAATAAACAGACAAACACCAGTAAGTAGAAAACGGTAAAAAATTGCTAACGATCTATGGATAACCATATATAGGATGGGAAATTGACAACTCCCCATTGTATAACCTGACCCCGGACCTCCCAATCTCTTAAGCATTTGTTAAAGAAAACATTTACGTGCAAGGTTAGTTTGAGATAGCTTCCCTTTCATTTCCTTCTTCATAGGATAAATAAGAAAACAGAAAGTAGCACCCAATTCCAACCATGGCAATAAGGTGGTCGCGTCACCGAGAAAAATTGCACGCTACAAAAGGGTATGGAACCAAGCGAAGGTGGTGACCCACTGGGGATGTTGGTATTGACTGAACAAGCGGTACTTGACCAACAAAAAGGGTATTTGAACCAAACGAAGGTTACTAGCCCAAGGGCGCGAGTATACGAACCAAGAGAAGGTTACTAACTCACAGGGGTATTGGTTTTAACAAAAGAAATGTGATTAACCAAAAAAGAATGAGTGATTAACCAAGAGAAGGTGATTAACTCAAAAGGAGCTCAGTGTTTTAACAGACATGATGTGGTTAACTGAGAAGAAGTTCAAATTGGTGTTTTAACAGACAGGCAGTGATTAACCAATCACGGGGAGAAGAAATAAGAGTAGGTTGCAAACTCCGCAAGGGTTTCGATGTTTAACAGGAAGACTGTGTTTAACCAAAGAAAAGGAATTAAGATTCTTCAGGGGAATCAAGAAGCAATGATTGACCACAAGAAAAGGACAACGACACAAGAGATGGGTGTTAACCCAAGAGAATGATCTTTAACCTAGAGGGATGGTGATTGATCAAAAGAGAGGTGGAAATAGGCAAGAGAACCAAGAGTGATCAAGGATCGACTCAACTGGGAAAGGAGATACACTACCGCCTGGGGTTAAAGGTGACTAAGCCAGGCACAGGTTCATTCGTCCCCTACCTGAAGTGGTCAAAATGAGAGTAGGAATTCTCCATTCTCATCCCTTCTCTAACACACAGGGTGTAGTGCAGAAGTTGAAACGGACAACGTAACAGCTCCAAGTTGTACAGTGCTCCAGTGTTGTGCGAAACTCCGACTCCGCGGGGGAAAGAGAGATAGAAAGTTCTAAAGGAAGCCTAAAGAGAAGCTCCAACGGGAAGATTAATAATTGAAATGAAGTTTGGATTAACTAATCAAAGGGAGGAATATGCTAATAATTTTTCAAAATGACTTGAAAAATTATTAAAGCAAAGGGTGCATTATTGATTATACAAGATTAAGCTTATTCTTTTGAAGAACAAACTTAATTCAAACATGAATGGAAAGTGCAAAACAGTACCAAATGACACTCAAAATGCAACACTAAATCATGTTATTATGTGAATGAAAATGTGCAAGAATGATCATATTCAAACAAGACTACGAATGTGCACAATTATGAAATTGAAAGATCGAGCAATGGAAAAATCACAACCATGCTTTAAACTGAAGTGAAAAAGCACCTAAAACATCCATAAAAATCAAACATATTAATCCATGGATGTTAGAGGAAGAAAGCATGGCAAACAAGCTTGAAAAACACCAAAAATGGCACTCTGTTACAGTGGTAATCGATTACCCTAAGCAGGTAATCGGTTACTTGCTTGAAAAATAGCAAAACTGGTGAAATTTGTGCTGAGTAATCAGCTACTCTATTAGAGTAATCGATTACTTAGTGAAAAATAGCATCGCATGTGCAAATTTGAGCAGAGTAATCGGTTACTCTCTTTGAGTAATCGATTACCATTGTAACAGTGGCAAAAATAACTTTTCCAAAAGCACTTTTAACACCTAAATCGCTTGTGCAAACTATCACATGCTAGGGTATAAATTTGTACACAAAAATCAAGCTTAATAACAGTAAAAAGCCAGCAATGGAATCAATTAACACATCAAGATCATGGATCAAGCAATGGCATAATCAATTCACACACAAAAAAGCATCGAAACTACATCGCGAATGATACGAAAATGTTCGAAACATTAAAATGTGCAAAGAAAGACCAACCTACAAGGATGAGATGTGCCTTGGTTGATTTTGCAAATGAATCTTGGTGAAGATAATCAAAGAAAACCAGAGGAATCTTCAATTATATCCGAATCGTACCGAAACCGAGCAAATTGCGACGCAACTCCGAAATACGAATTCGAACCGTAGAATCTTGAAACAAACACTTGAGATGAATCCAAAAGCTAATAGAACACCAGAAAATCAAGTATAATTGTAAGTTGATGGAGGTTTAGCTCAAGAAATAATCACTTCCAATGTGAAAGTGATTAACCTTCAATGGTGAAGAGCTATGGTGAGAATGTAAGAGAATTGAGAGAATGTAAGAGAATTGAGAGTGAAGATAAAGAAGTTGCAGAAAAATTCAGAGAGAATGTAAGAGAATTGAGAGTGAAGTGTGAGAAATGTGTATGAAAATGGTTGATCCCTTGAAAAATGATTGAAGGTTTGTTTATATAGAGTTTTGGTTTGGAGTGTGTGAAGTTTGGAATTAGGCTAGGAGCTAGCTTTGGGTGGTTTGGAATTAGGTTAGGAGTTAGTTACATCTAACTCACTGAGTTAGAGGCTAACTCAGTTAGTTATTTGTTAACTCGGTGGGAACATACCAATGTAAGCTTCAAATCCAAAGGTTCACAATTTATGAAAGTAAGGTGCATGGTGGTCTTGAATGGAAATGATACATTGTAGTAAATGTAAGTGAATCGCTTGAAGGGTCTAGAATATTCCACATGCTGCTAGAACAATGTAGAAACACAGACCAAAGAGTGTGCATAGTTGTTGTCCCAAAAAAGCAGTAGAATTTGCGAAACTGTGTAGTGTAATCGATTATCCTATTAGAGTAATCGATTACTCTAGGTAAATTTTGCCCAGATTGCTTAGGAAATGGTGTTGTGGCCCCAGTTTCAATTTTTCACCTCTTGTTTTAATGAATAATCATGGAAACCTTTATTTTATGCTTGTTTTGAGGATGTGATGATGTTGTGAGGATGCGATTAATCGGGAAGAAACCGAGAAGTCTAAAATTTCTTGACTATCACCATTGCCATTGCCGGGTATGCCAGCGATGCGAATGCACATGCTTTGCAAAAGGCAAAAAGGGAGGTCAAATTTCGAGTTACGACAACTGCCCCTATTTAATCCTCTTGGACCTGAATGTACGAATTGCGCTAACCTTTCAATGATTCAAGGTAGAAGGGGATTAAATAAAATAGTAGCTCGAAAAATTTGGCCGACGGTGATAAAAGAAGAGTTTTGAGAGTGTGAAGTTTGGCTGAATATCTGCAGGGGAGATGAATCAAGCCAAAAGAAAGGAGCATGCCCGATGCGTATGCCATGTATGTGTTCTACATGATGCTTGATATCATGTCATGCAAAGGTGCAGGTCGAGGTATTGCGCGGTGGTTAGGCAGAGATTGTAGCAAAACAAACTCGACATCCTTGGTTGGGGAGAGAACCCATAGATGAAGACAGATCCTGCTGAGGGAAAACCCCTGAATGGTGACAACTCCGCTGGGGAAGAAACCGAGAAGTCTAAAATTTCTTGACTATCACCATTGCCATTGCCGGGGATGCAGGAATCAGGTCGATCTTCTCACCAAGACTGACTCTGACTGGGGAATGAAACCAGAAAACTCCGATTTCTAAGCTGCCACTGACTCTGCTGCAGGGAATTACCAAGGTCCAGAGGATCTTCTCTGCTTGGGGAAGACGAGGAACCAAGTCGTACTGCTGCTGGTGCGTGACAGTTTTGACATGCCGGGAATGATGCACGATCCGTGCTGGGAGACAAGAGAACAAACAAGTTTCCGATTGAGGTACATCATTAGGTCACTCTCCTGGGGACCTTATGGATCTGTTGGGGAAATGGAAGGTAATCAACCTTTCCAGAGAACCATAATGGCTATTGCTGGGGAAATGATGGTTATGTTAAGGAAACAACAACTTCCTCAAAGAACCATCACTGTGTTGGTCGGGCATTAGGCTTGCCAATGGATATTATCGATTATCCAACATGAGTCACCAGTAAAATATGCAATGCATAATGCATTCTCCATTGGTTTAGCTTTTTATTGTTCTCAACGCTTTATAGTATTATGTGATCACAAATAATCGCTTATTTTGCAAACAAAATACTGAAAAGAAAACAATTGAGAAAACAAATGATGCATTTTTATTGAATGTGAAAAAAAATGTACATAAAATGTGTACAAGGAAGCAAAATTCCTTGATGAGGAAATTTGCAATAAAATTGAAAAAAAAATGTAAATGGCAAAGGGAAATCATGTTTTGCATTGATTACAACATTGGCTACCATCCACTGTAAGTCTAGGATCCAACGCCTTGCACCAGTTGGTGATGGTTTGACTGCTCTGTCACCGTCTGAGGTCCAGCTATGATGAAGAGAGGCTCAAGTGTTCACAGTCAATGCCTTTATCCCTAATTTTTGCCTAGACATTTTTCTATTTTTTTCGTCCATCGGGATACCCATTTTTTCCTAAGTCGCCCTTTCGGGTTTTCAACTTAGCCTGCTGTTATTGTTCTTTTTTGTTGTCCCTAACTTTTGCATGGACATTTCTTTTTTTAGTCCATCGGGACGCCCATTTTTGCCTAGATTGTCCTTGCGGATGTCAATCTAGCGGGCTATTATTCATTTTTTCCAGGCATAATATCTTTTGACTGTATCGGAGTTCACGGGGGACGGCAACTCCTCCCCATCCATGGTGGTGAGGATCAGGGCTCTGCCTGAGAAGGCCTTCTTGACAACAAAGGGTCCTTCGTAATTAGGAGTCCACTTGCCGCGTGGATCTGAGTGAACATGTAAATATCTCTTGAGCACGAGTTCGCCTTCATGGAATGCTCGAGGGAGAAATTTCTAGTCCAAAGCTCGCTTGAGGCATCTCTGATACAATTGACCATGACAAACGGCTGTAAGGCGCTTCTCTTCGATGAGATTTAGCTGGTCGTATCTGGATTAGACCCATTCAGCTTCATCAAGACCTGCTTCCATGATGACTCTGAGCGAAGAGATCTCGACCTCAATGGGTAAAACAACCTTCATACCATACACAAGCGAATACGGAGTTGCCCCAGTAGAAGTATGAACTGAAGTTCTGTAGCCATATAGCATAAATGGAAGCATTTCATGCTAATCCTTATAAGTTTTGACCATTTTCTAGACAATCCTCTTGATGTTTTTGTTTACTGCTTCGACGGTGCCGTTCATCTTGGGCCAATATGGTGAAGAGTTATGGTGCTCGATCTTGAATTCTTGACATAACTCTTTCATCATCTTGTTGTTTAGGTTGCTTGTATTGTCAGTGATAATGCTGCTAGGAATACTATAGCGACAAATTATCTCTTTCTTGATAAATCTGGCAACCACTTGGCATGTAACATTTGCTTAAGAAGCAGCTTCAACCCACTTGGTAAAGTAATCGATAGCAACTAGAATGAATCGATGACTTTTGGAAGCCTTCGGTTTGATCATTCCAATCATATCTATACCCCACATAGAGAATGGCCAAGGTGAAGTCAAAACGTTCAATGGAGTTGGAGGCACATGGATCTTGCCTCCGTAGATTTGGCACTTGTGACATCTTTTAGCAAAGTTGTAACAATCTACCTCCATTGTTGTCCAATAATACCCAGCTCGAAGGATCTTTTCGGCCATAGCAGGACCTTTAGCATGTACACCCTCGCAGCCCTCATGTATGGACTTTATGATCGTGTTTACTTCGTGTCTATCCACGCATCTGAGCAACATGGAATCATAATTCCTTTTGTACAGTACACCACCACTTAAGAAGAATTTGGCACAAATCCGCCTAAGAACTTTCTTGTCAGTGATAGTAATACCCTCGGGATATTCTTGTTTTTCCAGATATATCTTGATATCGTAGAACCAAGGCTTGTCATTAGACTCATCCTCGATTGCTAAACAGTGTACTGGTTCATTTAAATGATCAATACGGATAGAAGGAGCTTCATTCTTCCACTTGACTTTGAACATGGATGCTAAAGTGGCAAGTGCATCAGCTAGTTGGTTTTCCTCTCTAGGGATATGATGAAAAGAGATTTCATCAAAATAAGGAATCAATTTCGCTATGTCCTTTTGGTACGGAACCAGCTTGGAATCCTGAGTCACAAAGTTCCCTCTGACTTGGCGAATAACCAAAGCAGAATCTCCATAGACCTCAAGAATCATGATTCTCATGTCAATTACCGCTTCAATACCGTAGATACATGCTTCGTATTCAGCCATATTGTTGGTGCATGCAAAGTATAATCTGGCAGTGAAGGGAAGGTGAAAACCTATTGGAGAGATGAGGATAGCACCAATTCCACGACCTTTAGAATTGGAGGCACCGTCGAACAAGAGCGTCCATCGCGCCCTTGGTTCGGGTCCTATGTCAGGGTCTGGAGTCTCATAATCTCTAATAAACAGAACATCCTAATCGGGAAAGTCAAACTTCATTTTTTGATAACCCTCTACAGGTTGATGAGCAAGGTAGTCAGACAAGACGTTCCCTTTTATTGCTTTCTGGGTAACATGTTGGATATCATACTCAGTTAACAGCATCTGCCACCGAGCAATCCTTCCAGAGACAACATGCTTTTCAAATATGTACTTTATCGGATCCATTTTGGATATCAATAAAGTAGTATGGCAAATCATGTATTATCTTAGGCGTTGAGCAGCCCAGACCAGAGCACAACAAGTTATCTCTAAGAGTGAGTATCTGGTCTCACAATCAGTGAACTTCTTGCTCAGATAGTAAATGCATGTTCTTTTCTGCAAGTGTCGCCATGCTAACCCAATACACATCCCATCGATTCATCGAGAACGGTGAGATACATGATTAAAGGCCTACCAGGAACCGGAGGTACTAAGATCGATGGTTGTTGCAAGTATTGTTTTATTTTGTCAAATACTTCTTGACAATCATTGTTCCATTCGACCGATTGATTTTTTCTTAGTAATTTGAACATCGGTTCACAGATAGCCGTCAAGTGAGAAATGACCCTTGAGATGTAATTAAGTCTGCCCAGAAAGCCACAGACTTCTTTTTCTGTTTTAGGAGGCGGCATATTCTAAATTGCTCGAACCTTGTCGGGATTAACTTCAATGCCTTTCTGACTCACAATAAAGCCCAATAGTTTGCCATATCGAACTCCAAAGGTGCACTTCGTAGGATTTAACTGCAGTCTAAACTTCTGGAGTCTGTCAAACAGTTTCTTCAGATGAACCAGATGATCATCTTCAGTTTTGGACTTAGCAATCATATCGTCCACGTAAACCTCAATCTCTCTATGGATCATATCGTGAAAGAGGGTTGTCATGGCACGTTGGTATGTTGCCCCTACATTCTTCAAACCGAATGGCATGACTTTGTAGCAATATGTACCCCACGGCGTGATGAAAGTAGTCTTTTCCATATCAACTGGGGACATTTTGATCTGATTATATCCTGAGAAACCGTTTATGAAGGAAAAGACAGAGGACTGCGCCGTGTTGTCTACCAAGACATCAATATGAGGCAGAGGAAAATCATCTTTCGGGCTTGCCTTATTGAGATCTCTATAATCCACACACCTTCTGACTTTCCCGTCTTTCTTTGGAACCGGGAGGATGTTTGCAATCCATTCAGGATATTCGGAAGTGGCCAGGAATCCAGCATCAAGCTGCTTCTTTACCTCTTCTCTAATTTTAAGTGCCATGTCGGGTCTAGTCTTCCTGAGTTTTTGCTTAACAGGAGGACATCCGGGCTTGAGTGGCAAGTGATGCTCAACGATGTTGGTATCCAACCCAGGCATATCTTGATAAGACAGGCGAAGATATCAACATACTCTCTCAATAACTTGACCAAATCAGAGTGTACATGCTTAGCGAGGGATGCGCCGACCTTGATTTCTCTCCTGAACTCATCAGTACCAAGTTTGACAATTTCCACTAGCTCTTTGTGTGGCTGAATCTCTTTATGCTCGTGCTCAAGGAGCCTTGCTAGTTCAGACGGTAATTCACAATCTTCCTCACCAACTCCTTCAGCTTGGTTAATTAGAATCCTAGAATTACAATGGATGTTTGCCATGTTGTTATCAATGCATTTATTTGTTCTGCATGTTTATGAATATATTTAGAATGAGCTACTTTGAAAAAGTGAAAAATAAAATAAACTTTTTCCATTTGTTTGTGAATAAGTAAAATAAAAGAAAGAAAATAGAGCATGATTTTGAATGCAAAAAACTTTTATTTATTGATCATATAATATTGCAAAAGCGTGAGGCCCTTTACAAGCTATCCACTCATCTCGGGCGAGGACGAGGGAATGAGAAAGAAAAATGCATTACATGTTTGTGGGAAAAACCACAGGAATCTGGTAGATGTCCAATTGTTGAGCTTGAAACCTGGCGGACACTTGCGCACAAAGCTTGAAATCTGGTTGCTAGGACCAGCATCATCAATGGCTGCCATGATGTCACCCTCTTGAAAACCCGCGCTACTGAACTTGATCAAGTTGCACTGCTTCTGACCATGTGAGCTAGATTTTCGACCAGGACGATAACCCAATCCAAAACGATTATGCTTTTCAACCACTTCAATCACATGCCCCCAACCAGGAAAGGCACCTTTCTCGATGGCTTCATTAGCACTCTTGGCGGATATCAAAGTCATTTGTGGTGATCTACTTTGACTAGTTGAAGCAGAGCTGACATCTTCGAACTCAAGACACTGCAATGGTACTTCAACTACGCCTTCCTCGGTCTCGAAGTATCAGAAAGATGACCATTCACTTACAATCAGATCCTCTTCACCACAGATGATGACCAGATGATCGTCAAACATGAATTTTAATTTCTGATGTAAAGTGGAAGTAACTGCCCCTGCGGCGTGAATCCACGGGCGTCCTAATAGGCAACTGTATGCGGGATTGATATCCATCACTTGGAAAGTAATGGTGAACAAATGCGGTCCAATCTTAATGGGTAAATCCACTTCTCCAATGGCTTTCCTCCGAGAACCACCAAATGCTCTGACAACTATGGTGCTCGGCCTCATCTCACTCCCTTCCACCAGTAATTGACTCAATGTGCCCTTAGGCATCACATTGAGAAAAGAACCGGTGTCCACTAGGACACGAGATAACAGGATGTCTGTGCAGGTTACGAATATGTGCAATGCTTTGTTGTGGGCAGCTCCTTCAGGAGGCAATTCTCATTCATTAAAGCCCAAGTATCTGCTTGTTGTTATATTGGCCACTACATCATCGAACTCGACAGCAGATATATCATGCATCACGTGGGCAGTGTTCAAGACTTTCAACAAAACTGATTTGTGCGCGAGCAAGCTCGGGAGTAAGGACAAAATTGAGATCCTTGAGGGAGTGTGCCCAGCTGATCTACAATTTTAAAGTCACTTTTCTTAATCAGCCTTAGGAACTCTTGATTATCAATTATTTCCTTTCTCTTTGTAACATCCTCAGACGGAATAGTTGGCCCTGGTACTGTAGTTGATGCCCCTTGTTGAACAACAGGGATTGCAGAGGCAGGCTTCTCCTTGGGAGGAACAACAATTGGAACTTGTACCGGCTTTGTAGTGACTTTCGGAGCAAACACACATCCACTACGAGTTATACCTCCAACGGTGGTAACATTCACAATCTCAGAATCAGCAACCCTTATCTCTTGACCTCTAGAAAACACCGTAGCCCCATACCTCCAAGGTACCTCCTTAGAATTCTGATACGAAAACTGTTTTGGCGGGCAAACAAAGATAGGTTGCACCTTCTTCTTAGGAGATTCAACGGGAACCCTCCTATAGATGATGGTGAATGGCTCGATAGCAGCGTCCTCTTCAACAGACTTAGATCAGGAAAATTGAACTTTACCTCAGTTCATCAAAATTTGGACACAACCTTTCAGCCTTCGACACTGGTTGGGATCATCGTCACAAATCTGACACTTACCATGCAGCCCTTTCAACAACCCATGTTCATTCAATTTCTTGATAACCACAGTCATCGGGGTCTTTACTTCGTCAACATCTATGATCAATTCAGCCATTGGACTATCCTCAATCATGTTCAGCGCAGGTCCGCCATGATTGGGCAATGGATTATGCTGAATGTTAGGACCTTCCTCAGCAAAAGTCAAAATCTTCCGATCAATGAGCCCCTGAACCTTGGTTTTGAAAATAATATAGTCCTCTGTCGCATGTCCTATGTATCCAGCGTGATAAGCACAAGACGCATTTGGATTATTCTTTGGATTGAATGGAGGAATTGCAGGTGCGATCTCTTTGGGAAAATTGCCCCTTGGTGAACCAAGTAAGGAAACAATTCAGTGTATGACACCAGAATTCTGTCGAAGTTCAGACACTTGCAATTTCCTTGATTGTTGTTGTTTTGCCGGTTTTGATTCTGCTGATTTTTATTGTTCTGTTGAGTCTGTTGCTGACGTTGCGGTTGTTGCTGATTTTGAGCATTCTGAATCGGTTGTTGCAGATGATACTGGTACGGAGGTTGTTGATATTATGCAGCAGCAATGTACGGATATGGATAATATGGCATGGGAGCCATGTGAGCTTGATATTGAGGAGAAACTTGAGTTATCACAGTGTTGGCTTAACCTTTCTTTTTCTTTGACTGACTGTTCTGAGATTTTCTATTGGCTGACTACTGGGAAGCAGATCCGAAAATCTTTCCTGTCTTCAAACCGTTCTCAATCCGTTCACCGATGGTTACAACATCAGCGAAGTTTGATGAAGAACTACCCACCATTTTATCATAGTATGATCCTTGCAATGTACCCATAAAGATGTCAACCAACTCGTTGTCAGAGAGAGCAGGTCGCACACGAGATGCCATCTAGCGCCATCTTTGTGCATAATCTTTAAATGTTTCGGCTGAGCGTTGAAACTGGTTTTGCAACTGTAATCTGGTAGGAACCTGATCAAGATTATATTTGTATTGCCTCAAGAATGCTTCAGATAGATCTCTCCAGGTACGAATTTTGCTGCGTTCTAAGCCCATGTACCAATCTAATGAAGCACCGGACAAACTATCTTGAAAGCAATGAACTAGCAATTCATCATTATCAATATCAGATGCCATCTTCCTGCTGTACATAGTGATGTGACTACGTAGGCAACTCAAACATTTATTCTTTGGAAGCTCAGGTATCTTGAATTTATGCGGCAATACAACATTCGAAACCAAACATAAGTCTTTGGCCTCCATGCCAAAAGCAGAAAACCCTTCAATAGCTCTGATACGGTCTTCCAACAACTTGTAACCAGTAGGTCTATCTTGATTAGCAGGCCTGACAAGAATCTGAGGATTTGGCATCTGAGATATGGCCGGAGCGTGCACTTGCAGAGTAGTAAACTGAGAAGGATATACCAATCCCTGATTAACCATCTGACCAGCATTCTGACCCAACTGAACACGAAACGGATAATTCGAAGGAGGCACCATAGCAGCTGAAGATGCCCCAGGGTAGAGCATTCCAGAATGAATATTCTAAACAGCAGTTTGAGCAACTTGGGATGAAATCGGAACATGAATAGGAGGACCCCTATACACATGCTCATCGTCATTAGAAGTTTCAATGTCAGCCAACCCAGGAGTCTGACGAGTCTGACCCTGAAGATTCTCATGATCATCATTCACCACTGGAGGTGGAACCGGAGTAGGCATACCCCACGGATATACAACAACATTTCCATTAGGCACGGGCACAACAAAAGGCTGATATGGTACGAAGGCACCATTATTTGCAATCTGAGGAGTGTAATTCGGAGGCATGCCCCAAGGAAAAGCAGCAGACATCTTGTTCAAACCAGATTAAGAATTTGACTGATGAACAGCAGACTGAATCACAGGCTCAACTGGCACTTCAACAGTAGCGGGAGAAGGAACAACAACAGGAGTAACTGTAACCACAGGAGGCACAGTCAAAATAGGAGTGACAACGGTTGCATCAGTGACGGTTGCAACAACAGTGGCCGCAGCAGCATCATTATCCTTCTGAGCATGAATGAGCTCCATAATAACATCCATGTTAGCCTGAAACTGATCCATCCGACCTTAAAATTGAGCCAGAGTTTCCTTATAAGCAGCGTTCTCAGCTTCGAAGTCAGCCATGATTCTGGATTTGCTTGAGCGGGTGAAATACCGATGTCGAGTCGTCGTCTTGCTACAAGCAGAAGACGGACAAGGGTAAGTGATGGTTTTCCAGATGAAAGGACGTGCATATGTGTGCAAATGAATGTATGCTATGCATGCAAAAATAAAGTTTTAAATTCCAAGAATTCTTAGACTTATTTTTGTTAACAATAATCACAAAGCATACAAGTAAAGGTGCAAAAGATAAAGCTGGCAAGAAACTTCATTCATTCAGCAATAAAGGAAAGAAGTACAAGTCAAGTACAAATCATATATCTGCATTTTGGTCTACAACAAAATCAGCATGAATCCTATCAAAGACCACCCTACAAACAGACAAGAAGTGGAAAATAACCCAAGGAGTCTTGTGCAGCAACACATCATCATATGCATCCCTCAACAACCCAGGTAAATCCTCCAGTACGTGCTCAGTAAATCTGGCTAGATGGCCATGCGTCTCACTCCAGTAGTTCGTATCCTTCATGAGGTTGCGCAGTAAAGAATGGTTAGGTCCCTGAAGCATATCCTGAAGAAAGGCTTCTTTCTGATTCAAGAAGTTTTGCATATGACAGATTTGTTGCTCCCAATGAGTACTCTCCGTGTTGAGCTGACTGATCTGCTCTCGGCTGTGATGTGCTTGATCATGTAACTTCTGAATCTCACCGAAGACTTTGTCGAGCTTGGCTTGACACTGAGAAAAGTCCTTTGCCAACTGGTTAGCCCGGTCATGTTCACTTTGCCACTTCGTCTTGTACTCGGGGTAACTTCCCTCAAAGCTCTTCAAGTTGCTTCTTGTAGCTCAACTCATCCTTGTAGGCTTGATATTGAGTATCGGCGAGTTGTCTCTTCTTTGAAGCAAGTCCATCATAGGTACTCTTCAAAGCATCGCCCACCTTCCTTCGCTTGTTCTGTTCAACTTCCACCTCTTTGAGCATGCGCTCACGCTTCTGATGGAGCTCAATCTGAAAGCTATCCTTCTTGGATGTGACTCTATCAAGGTTGAGACGAAGATCAGCATTCTCCTTCTTCAACATCTCAATTGTCCGCTTGAGTTAGTCGACTTCAGATGGAGGAACAATGGCAAGTTCATGGAGCTTGGCATTATTGGAAGGCTCGGAAGAAAATGGCAACAAGATCTCTTTGACGTGCTCTTTGACCCAAAGTGTGTAAGCTTCCTTGGCTATGCAATTCTTCTTACCCAAATCACCTATTCCTTCAAAGTGAATCTGAGTCTAAGCGGCACCAAACCTCTTCAGTAATCCAATGTCATCAACCCCTTCATGAAAGACGAACTCTTCCACTACCTCAGGATCTGGCATGGCAACCATAGGATATCCCAACTGTCAGAAGGCAAGTCTCAGAACTTCCACCATTTGTACCCAGGAGAGGCACATTGGAGAATTTCCCACAATGAAGAATAATCTTAGTATAGTCGAAAACTCGAGAATACCAAGAAATGTCATCAACAGTAAGAGACATGATTCGTTGAGACCACTTAAGATTACCCTTATTCTCAACAAATGGACCCTTTTGTGGAAGGTGAGTCATGAACCATCGGTACAACAGAGGAGTACAATAGACAATGGTTCCCTTCTTTTTTTCATTCCTCAAATGAATAAAATGATAGGTATCAGCAAGGAGCTTCGGAACAGGGTTCTTAGACAAGAAGATACTGATGGTGGCCTGATCTATGAAATCCTCCATGTTCGGAAATAAGACAATCCCATATATTAGCAAAGCAAGAACGACGTTGAAAGCCTTCCAGTTTCCATCTGCAGCAAAGGACATGGCTTTGTCAACCAAAAACTTTGAAGCAAACCCTCGAATACCCTTCCCTTTGGTCTTGAGATTAACTTCCACATCCTTCTTACTAATGCAAAGGGCATCAGCAATAAGGGGAAACTTCGGACAACCACTAGTGTAGATAAAAGGAACCTGCCTCTTGATCTCAACCCCCAAAATATAAGCATACTCCTCGAGTGTAGGTGCTAACTGATAATCCTGAAATGTGAAGCATCTAAATGGCGGATCATAGAACTGAACCAATGTATGAATGGCAGTTATGTTGACTTCAGTGTTGAGGATGGCCAACATATTACCATAACTGTCTTTGAAAACCCCTTTGTTATCTTCAACCACACGGGATGCTAAACCTCTCAAAGTATTCAGCTTAGGCTCCACAAACTTGTAGCTAAAGATGCCTCGGCAACCAGTACTCATCTCTATGATAATGTCAACAAAGAATAAGCCTTCGAATAACCTGGAAATGCACATGTAAAAATTAATTTACATGATGAAATGATATGCAACACAAGAACAAGAAGCCAACACTATCTGAACAATCAAATCTGAACAATCTGGATATCTGCATACAATTTTGTGTTGGTGTAAAATCTGATGTGCATGAGAGAACAAAGGTATGAAGTGGCTTGGTTTCCTGAGTGAATCGCACACTCAAAGATACAATAGAGTCGCCACCGAACTTTATTTAGTCCCAAAGGACAGGGAAAATATCGATAAACCCCAAGGGGAAGAGAAACGGGTAGGGGTCGGTTATGCGAAAGGAAGGTACTAGCACCTTACGCATTCGTCGTACTCGACGGGAACCATTTCGCTTGCTTCTATGCTTGGATGGGTTATCTATCTAAAGGCTTCTAGCTAAAAGAAAATGAGAGAGAGGAGAAAAAAGAAAGAAAGAAAGTGCTCGCGGAGGATTGGGGCCCTCGTGCCTATGTACCTGTCATACCCAAAATTTTGACCACCAAGGTTTCCCATTATTGTGCAAATCATTACCACAATATGGATGTACCATCATGCCTCATCAATCTCCCAAAGATAGTTGAGCATCCACCACATATCAAGAATTAGGGTTTTGAGCCTTCTTAGAGCACTTAGACAAAGAATCAATCAAGGAATGACATGATATTCAACTTTTCTAACCTCTTAAACCCCTATAAAGGATCAATAGGACTCCCACATCAAGAATCAAGCATAAGGTTGCAACATTCCTAGTGGATCAAGCCCCAAGATCGCCAGTGTCACCAAATTAAGGTTTTGGTCGACCATGGCCTCTAGATGAAAATTTTCATCTCGCATGGGCCAATACTTAAAAGCACAACCCAAGATACTCCAAGGGACCTCATGAACCCAATCATCAAGCTAATTTAGCCTCAGGGAATGCATTCATCAAAAATCAGGAATTAGGGTTTCTTGACCTAATTCACCCCTAAGTTGACTTTTGGAGTAAAACAAGAGCCAGGACCTCAAGACATGATTTGAGGGCCTCAAATACACCACATTGATCCATTTTCCACAATGGGTTGATTCCAAAAGCTTGAGTCACAAGTTTCAATTTCATCTGGACCACAATTAGGGTTTTAAGGAAAAAGTCAACTTTGTCTTTGACTTTTGACCAAGACATGCTCCCAAACCTTGGGACATGATTCAATACACCCTATAACACCTATAAAATACATCCATTAGGTTTGATTTAGGTCAAGGACTTGATTTCACAAAGGATCACGCAGTTTGGATTTCATCCGATAAAAAGTTAATTGTGCACAAAATCAAGTTTGACTTTTTGGATTTTTTCACAAATATGGTTCCCCTAAGTAAAAAATAATGTTAATGTATGGTATTGATCATAATTCATTAATAAAAATCAAGAAAAAAGTGAGGTTTCTTGCAAAAGGGGCAACCATAAAAAACCAAAATTTTTCTAAGTTACTAAATTTGAATGATTTTGGTGCCAACTTCCAAGGACCATAACTTGAGATCCAAGCAACCACTTTGGGTGATCCAAAGCTGGATTTGCAAGTCTTGCTACACTATACAAAAGCCTCAACTACCTCAAACTCCAATTCTTCATGGATTTTTAGTTAGGAGTGGATCAAAGTGGTGAAAAAACCAAAATATGTCAAAAACACTTAGTGAAAATCTGCCTAAGTTACCAGCCTTGAACATCAATGTTCATGAGGTTTTTTTCAATTGGATCCAAATAGTTTCAAAACAAACTATGATCACACGTGTGTTGTATCATATGAGGGATTTCCAATGAGCCCAAAAACATGAGAAAACTCCACCTGAGCTAGAGGTTATGACAGCTGCAACATGCCTTGCTACAAACTATTTTGCAAGGCAGATTTGTGCATTAGTGCTCGAATTGATCAATCTGTGCAATAACAAACATGGTTATCCATCTGCACACCTCAAGGGGGAACAACCAAGGGACAAACACTGATTCATCAGCCTCACAAGTCCATGAATCTATGTTTAGGCATGACACCCCTAAAAACTCAAAGATACTTCAAATAGTCAAATTTGTTTCCAAGCATTTAACTGATGCATAGAGTTGGCATTCATTAAGACAATGTTATCCAAGTTCAGTCAAGACTTATCCCTGAACCAAAGAACCTTAGGCATGTGCTCTAACCTCAAGTCAATGGCTAGAGGAGACTTGAGATTCCATTTGATCCACATTGGCCACAGACCTGCTGCAATTGCCACACACTATTGCTGCCAAAACAAACTTATTGCACTATGAATAGACCTCAATTGTGATCAGTTTGAGCACACCAAAGCACCCAAACTGATGCTTTCCTCAAAATCTCTTCTTCACTCCAATTTTGCCTTCTAACTCAAGTCACTATTGGGTTTTTAGATTGAGAGTGATTCCAACCAAACCAATCATACACACACACCTCATAAACATCATGTATGAGTGATCCATAACACAAAATCCCATCTGGAACATCAAATTCACAAAATCACCAGCCAATTGCTCAAGTTCTTGATAGAGTTGCAGTTGAGGTACCACAACCAGTTCCAGCTCAATTCAATCCACTCTAAGCATTCAAACACACTTCTTGGCACCTAAGGAAGCTATCCAGATCATTGGAACCAAGCTGTAATACCTCCATCACTAAGCTCGATCACCAGCTGTAAGAGGTAAGCATGACACCTTAAAACTCTATATTCCATGCATCATAAATGAATTTGTGAGTTACCATCTTGTTCCTGCATGTATATAGAGTGATAACCCTCAATCAATTGCCATGAATCAATCGTGTATGCAATTTCATTGTGTTCATGCTGAAATTAGGGTTCTTGAGATTATCTTCTGATTTCTCACTCCACACTTAATATAAATGCAATTAATGTATATGGTTGTGATCCTTGTTCAAAAGCGGGCAAGATTGGTACTTGAATCATGCAAAACCATTGAGAAATCATGGAGAAAAGTGAGAAAACACAAATCTGCAAAAACAGAGGGCGCGGGCAAGAACCAAGTGTTCTTGGCGCCATAATTCAAATTTTTGAGTTTTTAGTTATTTTGTTTAATTGATTCAAAAATTAATTTCTCTCTGAATATTTATGTTTTTGAATTGATTATTTTTCTCAAAATTCACTAAAATATTTAAATATTTTATTTTACAAAAAAATCCAATTTATATTATTTATTTAATATAGTTAGAATTTTTGTAATTAAATTCATTTTAATTGTTTTAAAACATTTTTAAATGAAATTCCCACATTGATCTTTCAAAATCAATTGAATTTCAAACTTTCATGTAATTAAACACTATTTTTCAAAATATTTTTCAAAGTGTACAACTTGTTTTTGAATATATTTGGTATTTTATATCATTTTTTCATTTAATTTCCTTTGAAAAATGACATTTTAATTTAAAATTAGGGTTTCCTCTCGATTTTAAATTTTAAAAACACTTTTTGGCCTCTAATAGAGTGTAAGACTCATTCTTTGTAAATAAAAACCTTTTTGGGCCTCAGTCATTGTTTAAGTCCCACTGTGTTTTCTAAAAACACGTCACGATCGTCGCCTTTTAAACAAAACCATCTGGGCCTACCCTCGTGTTGTAAGTCCCACACTTTTTTTCTTTAAATCATTTTTGGGCCTCTATTAGAGTGTAAGTCCCAAACCTTTTTGTACATAAATCATTTTAGGCCTCAGGTATTGTACAAGTCCCGATACGATAAAAATCTCGACGCGATTTCCAGTTTAAAAAACCTGGGCCTCTCCTTGAGCCATAAGTCCCATTCCTTTTCTTAAAAACACTTTTTGGGCCTCTTGAGAGAGTATAAGACCCATCTCCTTTGTACATAAATAATTTGAGCCTTAGTCCTTTGTATAAGTCCCAATACAGTTTTCAAAATAACAGTGCGACCATTGTTTTATCTGGGCCTCTCTTTGAGCAGTATGCCCCACCACTTGTAAAAAAATAAACCTTGGGCCTCTCCTTGAGCTGTAAGCCCTAATCTCTATTCAAAACAACTTCTCAATTTCAAAATATACAGTTGTTATCAAAACTTTCTCTGTTTTTTGAACAACTAACAATAAAGCTATGGAAGCTTGCTCACCTGTAAGTTTTTATCAGCTTTAATATACATAATTGTATTATGGGAAGCTTGCTCACCTGTAAGTCCTTCTTTCATTCTTTTAAATACATGTCAAATATATATAACTGTATTGTGGGAAGCTTGCGCACCTGTAAGTCCTTCTTTCATATCCTTTTAAATACTTGTCATATATCAACAATATATAGACTTGTATTTCTGCTTAGAGTTTTCCCCGACAACTAGGTTTAGAACTAGGTAAAGCCAATGTTCACTCTTTCAATAGTCAAAACTAGATCCCCATAGGATTCCAGATACAGTCTTGCCTCCTCTAGGGCTTATACAATATGGAACAAAGAGAAAGACATTATTCCCGGTGAAACTTTTCTCAGACTGTCACCCCTAGAAATTGTCAAAGAAATTCTATTCCCCCAGAGATGATTTATTCTCGGTGAATAACATCTCTTGAATTTCTTCAAACCCTAGAATTGTTCACTAAAGAATTAATTCCCGGTGAAACCTTTTCTGAACTTTTCTTATGTTTGGGACCCACAGGCTTCCTAAAAGCATTCCCCGCCTCCTCTTGGGTGTTGTACAAGGACCCTCAGGCATCTTAAAGGTTCACATGCCTCCTCTTGAGCTTAATACAAGGACCCGACGACCTCTTAAAGGTATAGGAACAGAACATAGTCATCCTTTGCTAGAGTAGTCTTTCCATTGAGTCCAAACCTTAGACCAATTTAAGGGTTGACCCTCATCCCTTGAAACATCTGCCTCCTCTTGGGCATTGTACATAGATAACCCAGTAGACTTAGAAAGTCTAATCCTCCCTCGGATCTCAAAGACATTTTCAAGTTCCCTACAAACACTGGGGAAACCCTGATCATCCGATCAATCTCCAACTGAGAAAAACCCCCTAGGTTCTAAAACTCAGTCTTTTATTCTAAATTTTCCCAACTAGGGTTAGCTTTTCTCAAGGCATCTGATACCTCAACTCTGAGTTGATTCCCCACTTTGGACCTGTCTCTAGATCTCAAAAATCCTCAGCAGAAGTTAGCCTCCTCTTAGGCTTTGTATAATGATCCTTCTTTTCCTCAGCATAGTCTAGCCTCCTCTTAGGCTTTATATAATGATTTTCCCTCAGCGGTGACAGCCTCAATCTCAGGCTTTGTGCGAGACAGTAAAACACACTCTCTTGTTGAGTCAATAATCTTCTCACCACTCTCTTGTTGAGTCAACCTTTTCTTTTCTCAGCCTCAATCTCGGGCTTTCTACGAGACAGCAAATCACTCTCTTGTTGAGTCAAACCCTTTCAGCCTCAATCTTGGGTTTTGTACAAGACAGATAAAAAAGACTCTCTTGTTGAGTCAATCACTTTATAAGACTCTCTTGTTGAGTCAATCACCTTAAACACTCTCTTGTTGAGTCAATCATCTTTTCAGCCTCAATCTTGGGCTTTGTACAAGACACATACAAGTACCTCCCCAGCAGGAGTCCAAACTCTTTTCAGGCTCAATCTTGGGCATTGTACAAGACACATATAAAATTCTACAAATAAAATTAATACACTTTCTAGCCTTCTCTTAGGCTTTGTATAATGATTTCTTTCTTTGTTCTTCCCTAGCAACGTCAGCCTCCTCTTAGGCTTTGTATAATGATTTTCCCCAATGAAGTCGCCACCTGAGAAATCCTCAGCTGAGTCAGTTCCTTCTTTTCAGCCTCAATCTTGGGTTTCGTACAAGACACATATAAACTTTCATTAGTAAAGTTAAAATCCCTTTACTCTGTACGCACATTTCCTCAGCAGAGTCAATTTTCCCTAGCCTTCCTTTAGGCTGTAGGAATAAATTTCCCTAAACAGAGTCAGTCTTTTTTTAGCCTCAATCTTGGGCTTTGTACAAGACACCCATACTCTCCAACAGAGCAAAAAACCACTTTTAGCCTTAATCTTGGGCTTTATACAAGACAGATAAAAACCTTCCCCAGAAAATCAACTTCTAGCCTCCTCTTAGGCTTTGTATAATGATATCCCCAAAGAGTCAGTCTCTCTTTTTAGCCTTAATCTTGGGCTTTATACAAGACAGATAATAAATTCCCTAGCGGAGTTCACTAACCTTTTAGCTTCAACCTTGGGCTTTGATCAAGGCACAAAAAATCAATATCCCCCTCAGAGAAAATCAAACCTCTCTCTAGGAAGACATTTCTCTGTAAATCACATCTCAAACAAAAAATCAAAGCAAAACTCCTCTTTTGTCTAATTGCTGTAAGTGGCAAGCCTCTGGATTATTTACATCCACGCCACTATCCCTCTCTTAGCATGAAAGATTCCTAAGGAAAAATGGCATTGCTCTACACTGAGTTAAAGTTTTCTCCTCTAGGACAATCCCTCATAAAGGAAATTATGGCATTGCTGGATTCTTACATCTCATTTAAAGTAATTCTCCTTTATAATCAGTCACCCAACAGTAGTTATAAACAGTTGAGATATCTCTCTTTAGAGATGACATATTCTCTCTCAATCAAACCTTTTAGCTTCAATCTTGAGCTTTGAACAAGACACAAATACTCCTTTTAGCTTCAATCTTGGGCTTTGAACAAGACACCAAATTTCCTTCCGTGGAGGGAACTACGATTACTCTGATTTCCCTGTTTATCTTTAACGGGAATACGTAGGCATAAGATTGCGAAATCTTAGCGACCACACCAATCAAAAACCTTAGGTCCAGTACCTTCATACCAACCAAAAACTTTAGGTCTAGTACCTTCACACCAAATCAAAAACCTTAGGTCCAGTACCTTCACATCAATCAAAAATCTAGGTTTCATACCTTACCAAAAACATCAGAACAAACCCCATTATCAACAAAACTCTCTCTCGAACACTTTCCCAATGAAGAAACTTTCCCATTTATGGGTAAACACCATCAAGTAGAAAGCAGTAGGTATAATTGCTAATCAACCTGTGGATAACCACATATAGGATGGGTAATTGACAACTCCCCATTGTATAACTTGACCCCGAACTCCCTAATCTCTCTTAGCGTTTGTTCAGTTAAACATCCGCGTGTAATGTTAGTTTTAGATAGCTTCCCTTTCCCTTCCAGCTTCACGAGATAAATGAGAAATCAGAAAGTAGCACCGCTCTCCTACCTTGCGGTGAGGAGAAACCTAATTTTGCGATAAGGTGGTCGCGTCACCGACAAAAATCGCACTCTACAGTACCCTCATAGTGCAATGAGGAAATCAGAGCACCGTAGTTTAAAGGAACCAGGGAAAGGAAATGGAAACGGAAGAAGGGTGGAAGGGTGCTCGCCAAGATCATCGCGATCTCGTGCCTACGTATCATACATTCGAATGAATGCAGAATCAGAGCTTCCGTAGTTCGTGGAACTAAGACGAAAAAGGAAAAAGGAAAAGAAAGTGGTGTCAAAACCAAGATCAAAAGAAAGAAGGAAGTTCCGCTAGGGATTCCAAAGAAATGGTGTCAAAACCAAGAAAGAAAAGCAAAGGAAAGATAGCAACTGTGCTAAGGATAAAGTGCAAGAATGGTGTCGAAACAAAGGAAGTAAAAGGAGCAAAAGAAATATTAAAAACTCCACTGGGGAGGAAGAGAACAAATAAATGTGCTAGGGATTATAGGGTAAGCAACCCTACTGGGGAACAAACAAAGGGATGGTGTTGAAAACCAAGTGAAAAAGGGGTTCGGTATGTTAACTGACTAGCAGTGGTTAACCGAAGAGAAAGAGATAACGACTCTGGTGGGTGTAAAGGTTTTAACAGATAGTCTGTGATCAACCAGAAGAGAGAGTACTGAACCAAGAGAAGGTGTTTGACTCTGAAGGGATTTCGGTATATTAACTAATAATCAGTGGTTTACCAAAGAAAGGGTATGGAACCAAGCGAAGGTTGTGACCCACTGGGGAAGTTGGTATTGACTGAACAAGCGGTACTTGACCAAAGAAAAGGGTATTTGAACCAAAAGAAGGTTACTAACCCAAGGGCGCGAGTATACGAACCAAGAGAAGGTTACTAACTCACAGGGGTATTGGTTTTAACAGAAGAACTATTATTAACCAAAAAAGAATGAGTGATTAACCAAGAGAAGATGATTAACTCAAAAGGAGCTCAGTGTTTTAACAGGCAGGCTGTGGTTAACTGAGAAGAAGTGCAAATTGGTGTTTTAACTGACAGGCAGTGATTAACCAATCACGGGGAGAAGAACCAAGAGTAGGTTGCGAACTCCGCAAGGGTTTCGGTGTTTAATGTAACGCCCCGAAAATCTAAATTAATCATTTATTTATTTATTTATTTAATTTAGAAGGAATTGAGAAGTTTTGGTAATTTTGGAGAATTTTGGATCAAAAGAGTTAATAGAATGAATAATTAGTGTATTATTTATACTATTATTATTATTATTAAAAATATTAAGAAAAAGGGCAAGGTCATAAAGGAAAATGGGTAAGGGTAGAGTTGGAAGTTCATAAACTGGGATATTTTGTCTAAAGAGGAGAAGACCGATCAATCCTAACTTATCGTGTTTTGTGAAGAATATAGAGGAAGAGAAGGAGAAGAGCCCTAAGACTTGAAGATTGTTGAGGAATCTTAGAGAAGGAAGGAAGCTACGGATTTCTCTAAGGTATAGGGAGTTTTCACGGTTTATTATAATTTTATAGGAATTGGTTTATGAATAGATTAGGTTTTGTGGATTCTTGAGTAATTGTGGTGTTTTATGATATAGATTGTGTTAGGAGTGAGTGTTGTAATGAGAATGAGTGAAACAAATTGGTGTATTTGATGTATGTGTATTGTGTGAGCCTTTTGGTCAAATTTCGTATTGGACAACACTGAATTTTGGGGTATTTTGAGTAAAAAACGCAGCAGAAAAATCACTTTTTGGAAAATCGGGGTTTTGTCGCATCCTGACACGGGCCGTGTCACACAACACGGGCACCCGTGTCAGCTTGCTGATTGGGGGAAAACAAAATTTTTGTTACAGAGCTCCTCACACGGGCAGTGTCACATGACACGGGTGGCCGTGTCAGGCTACTGTTTCTGCTGTAATTTTTCTGTTTTGGGTTTTTAGTGCAGGCCTTCTGACACGGGCTGTGTCACAGGACACGGGTGGCCATGTCAGACAACTGTTTTGCTGTTTTTGTTGTTTTTCTTGAGGTTTCTTGACGTTTTCTTGTGCTGATCTATTGTTGTCGAGTTGTTGTTGATGTAAGATGACCAAACATGATTGTATGATAAATATTTGTTGAATATGAAATGAATGATGCACACGTTGATGTTTGATGAATTGCGGAGATTTTAGCATCATTGCATTTCATAGCATTTTATGTTGGGGCTTCGGTCCATTGGTAGCTTCAATCCCATCGTGCGGATTGAAGGGATATGTTGATTATGTTGTGCTCCTTTTGGAGGGTTGATGGCCATTGTCCATCCACGTTGAAATCGGTACCACATGCATTCTTTGCATTCCATTATAGTTGACATTGCATATAAATGATGTAAATGTGATTGTGTTGTGAAGATTTGTTGATGATGTTATGACGTTGTTGTTGCTTATTCTATTTATTTTCCATGTCAATATATTATTATAATGGATTGTGATTTCTCACCCTGCCTGCTTGGAAACGTTGCCTCTTATGTGGGTAACTTGCAGATGATCAAGAGTAGGTTTGCGGTGCTAGAGGATGTAGCCTTGGAGTGTTTTCACTTATCGTTGTTCTTAGTAGTGTTTAGAGGTGTCATGCTCTGTGTCATGTAACATCGGGTTGGGAATTGTTTGTGAACCTCGTGTTCTTTTGGTTTATGTTTGAATTTTCACATTGTTGATGTTATTTTGATTGGATACATTTCTTTATGTAGCATTTTATTGATTTGAATTTAAAGTATGATTACCGCTGCGTAGTTGTGAATTTTATGATGAGAACAACGGTGTAACCCGTGTTACGGGACATGATAATGATTACTAAATGATGTTTTGAATATATGTGGCACCTTTCTCTTTGATGTTACTCTGATAATATGAATTATTTTTCTAAAATTGTTTGTGGGGTAGAAGGGTGTTACATTAGTGGTATCAGAGCAGGTCGGTCTGTCCGGCCAGGTTGTCTATGTTGTTTATTCCTTAGTACACGACATGTGTGTGAACACTGTCGGTACTTGTTTGTTTTCTAACCGTTGGCTCCCAGTGTTGGTTTGAAACAAGTGGGGGAGAAGTTTGCTTCCCAGAGATGTTTCTGGTGTGAGGAGTTGACTCAAGGTGATATTAAGGGTAAGAGTACAAGTGTTGTTGGAGTTGTAATGTCGCGAACCGACGAGAGTACAGATTCACGAATTCTTAGTTGCCTGTCAAGTTTGAGATTCCTGGAGGGAGAACAAGCTGGTATGGTTGATGATACTTCTCGGAGGATAGAGAGTAATGTGATGAATAGTGATATGCAAGTGAAGTATAATTGCGATTTGCCTCTGGAGTGTAGATTAGAGTTGGAGACAGTGGAGAAATGGTGTTTTACCGGATAAACGAGGAAGATGACTCTTAGAGAGTGAAGATTATATGAGTGTATGTGTATGATGACGGTTTTATAAGATGTGAGGAGATTAATGACGGCGGGTTAAGGAGATGATTGAAAATAAGGATCTACTCCAAAAAAAAAAATTGACGATTTGATGGATCAACTGATAGGCTAGTATGTTTTCAGTATAATTGGATTGATGTCGGATTATTTTCGGAATTGGATGAAAAACAAGAATAGTTGGAGGATCTTAGAAGCAAGAGAGAGAGGTAGAACTCATGTTTTTCAATTTCGGTTTCTATTTTCGGAGTTATAGAACAGCCTTCAGAAAAAGGGACATAAATTTTTGCTCGTAGATCCGATGGAAGCGATTCAGGAATTTTTGGAAAGCTTACGAAATTCCCTACAGTTTGCATATAAATTTTGTCTTCGGCATGTTTTTTAAGAGAGAGAAAAATGCGTTTGAATATTTGGGTCTGGTGCTGATTTTGGTGGAAATTTGTATACGAGATTTCTTGACCAGCCTCCATTGTAAGGACGATAACTTTTTACTCGTAACTCGGATTTAAGCGATTATTGAATTTCTGGAATCCACATGAAATTTTCTTCATTTTGGAATATGATTTTATACCAGGGAGGTCTATATTTAGGGAGATAATCGTGTTTGAAGTTGAACGATTCTTGCTAAAAATGGGTAAGATGAGGACAAGTGTAAGATGTTGTTAAGGAGTGAAATGTTGGTATTAGAAAGAATGCGACGGTATTGGAGAAATGCAGTGAAATGCAGCTTATGTTGAATGGGGATGATTAGAGTGGAGGTAGCTTTTGTGATGGTAATGTTAAGAGAAAAACAAATTCAAGAGAGAAATTGGTATCATGCTTGTAAAGAAACCAACTTGGGTCAGGGAGAATTAAAAAGGATTTTTATGGCAACCGGATATGAAAATGATGTTATTGAGATTTGCGATTCGGAATGAGATTCAAATGTGAAAATATACGGGTCCTTGATGTAGAGAGATTTGGAAGAAAAACCAAATATTTATGGATGTCGTTAAAGTCTTCTATGTGGATAGAGACTTCAAATGGAATGAGATAATTTGTTATGCGTTTGGTATTATAGCATGTCCTAAGTTGGAGATACCTAACAATTGTGTGATGCCAAGTGAGTATGAGAGAGACTTGTCTTGCTAGTTTGGCAGTGTGTGAAGTAAATAGGCGTCCTATCAGGAAGCTAGTCGTTTCCCATTGATTTAAGAGAGTCAGAGGCTAAATGTGAAGCTTGTAGGGTTGATAGGTGATCAGAGTGTGCAGCTGAAGTGTAATGTGTATCATGTGAATACGACTTATTGGAGTTAAGGATCAAGCATCAGAAGCTTGCGAGAATGAGGCGCACCATTGGACATTCTATAATGAAAGTGATATGAGAAAAGTTTTCGTGTTACTACCATGTCGGTAGAAGTATTGAGGTATATGTTTGTTTGAGGAATCGCAATATTATGGAATTAATGTGGTAAGACAGAATTATCGGTGTTATAGGTTATGTTGATGTTCTTATGACTGTGTTGATGGCAATGGTAACGACATGGTTGTGTTCCAGCCTAAGAGTGAATGAGATTCTAAAGTGATGAGACAAGGAGTGAAATGAATTTGTACGTTCATAACTCAGGAGTATTACATCTTGTGGGTCGTTATGGTTAACGATGTGGAATTTGGATTAGTGGAATGCGAGTGGTTGTTGAAGTGAGGGTTCTAATTGAAAGAAGTGAGTTTCCTTGGACTGTAATTTCTAGTGTTGAGATTGTTGTAAACTCTTCTAAGGATAGTGTGGTGTTGCAGTGAGGAATTCTGAAGTCCGTGATTGAGATTCGAAGTTTCGTGGTTTAGATGGTTACTATCAAAGAATCATTGGGGATTTTTCTAAGTGCGGTTACCATTAACTTGGTGAACGCGCAAAGGCCGAGCTTATGTGTGAGACGCGACATGTGAAGAGAATTCGTGTGATTAAAGAAGTTGACTACTGCTTCGATATTGATTTTGATTAATTAGAATGTGTTTTATCTGGTGCATTGTGATACGTTTAAGATGGGCCTTAAGAGTGTTATTACTTATGAGTCGAGACTACTGAAAACCAATAGAGGAAATAATCCTACGCATGATTAGGAACCAACAACTGTAATGTTAGTGATGAGATTTGGAGGTATTATTTGTTTGACTTGAGTTATTAAAGACTATGATTTAGAGTTGAATTGAGATTGATTGATCAAATGGCGTTGGTTAACCAAGGATTTAGTAGTGAAATCTCGAGTTGATGTGAAAGGTGCATGATATTCAGAAACAAAGCCTGTCTTTCAGAACCTAAGAAGAATATTTTTAGGAAGGAAGTTACTGGATTTGGTTATGCATGTTTGACCTGCCAGAAGTCCAAGATTGAACATCAGAAGCCTTCAGGTATGATGCAGCCGTTGAAAGTTCCTGAATGGAAATGGGATAGCATTTCCATGGATTTTGTGACTGAGTTACCGAAGACTGCAAGAGGTAATGACTCGATATGGGTGATTGTGGATAGGTTAACTAAGTCGGCGCATTTCTTGCCGATGAAGATTA
This sequence comes from Lathyrus tuberosus, assembly GCA_022829125.1. Lineage (NCBI taxonomy): Eukaryota > Viridiplantae > Streptophyta > Magnoliopsida > Fabales > Fabaceae > Lathyrus > Lathyrus tuberosus. The sequence continues at coordinate 6,046,172 of JALAZF010000298.1, read as the reverse complement.
ATCATTCTATGCAGAAGTTAGTTGAAATTTATATTGATGAAATTGTGAAGTTGCATGGAATACCTTCGAGTATTGTGTCAGATAGAGATCTGTGGTTTACGTCGAGGTTTTGGAAGAGTTTACAGGATGCTTTGGGTACTAAGTTGAGGATGAGTTCTGCTTATCACCCGCAGATGGATGGTCAGACGGAAAGAACAATCCAATCTTTAGAAGATTTGTTGAGGGCTTGTGTGCTGGATCAAGGAAGATCTTGGGATAGTCACTTGTCGTTGATTGAGTTTATATACAACAACAGTTTTCACGCTAGTATTGGGATGGCTCCATATGAGGTGTTGTATGGTAGACCTTGTCGAACTCCTTTGTGTTGGTATGAGTCGGGAGAGAGTTTTGTACTTGGACCTGAGATTGTTCAAGAGACAACGGTGAAGATTAAAATGATTCAGGAAAAGATGAAGACGCAGAGTCGTCAGAAGAGTTACCATGATAAGAGAAGAAAAGCACTTGAATTCCAAGAGGGGGATCACGTGTTCTTAAGAGTTACTCCGATGACTGGTGTGGGACGAGCTTTGAAGTCTAGAAAGCTCACTCTGCGTTTTGTTGGTTCGTATCAGATTATGCAGAGGATATGAGAGGTTGCCTATTGGGTGGCTTTACCACCGTCACTTGCGAATTTACATGATGTGTTTCATGTGTCACAGTTGAGGAAGTACATTCCGGATCCGTCACATGTGATTCAAATGGATGATGTTCAGGTGAGGGATAACCTGATAGTGGAAGCTTTGCCTGTGAGGATTGATGGTCGAGAATTGAAGCAACTGCGAGGTAAAGAGATTGCTTTAGTGAAGGTATTGTGGGGCGGACCAGCCGGTGACAGTTGGACTTGGGGGCGTGAAGATCAGATGAAGGAGTCGTATCCGACTCTGTTTACTTCAGGTAATTTTCGAGGACGAAAATTCTTAAAGTAAGGGAGAGTTGTAACGCCCCGAAAAGCTAAATTAATCATTTATTTATTTTATTTAGAAGGAATTGAGAAGTTTTGGTAATTTTGGAGAATTTTGGATCAAAAGAGTATTTTTAAATAATTTAATAGAATGAATAATTAGTGTATTATTTATACTATTATTATTATTATTAAAAATATTAAGAAAAAGGGCAAGGTGGTCATAAAGGAAAATGGGTAAGGGTAGAGTTGGAAGTTCATAAACTGGGATATTTTGTCTAAAGAGGAGAATACCGATCAATCCTAACTTATCGTGTTTTGTGAAGAATATAGAGGAAGAGAAGGAGAGAGCCCTAAGACTTGAAGATTGCTGAGGAATCTTAGAGAAGGAAGGAAGCTATTGATTTCTCTAAGGTATGGGGAGTTTTCACGATTTATTATAATTTTATGGGAATTCGTTTATGAATAGATTAGGTTTTGTGGATTCTTGAGTAATTGTGGTGTTTGATGATATAGATTGTGTTAGGAGTGAGTGTTGTGATGAGAATGAGTGAAACAAATTGGTGTATTTGATGTATGTGTATTGTGTGAGCCTTTTGGTCAAATTTCGTATTGGACAACACTGAATTTTGGGGTATTTTGAGTAAAAAAAAGCAGCAGAAAAATCACTTTTTGGAAAATCGGGGTTTTGCCGCATCCTGACACGGGCCATGTCACACAACACGGGCACCCGTGTCAGCTTGCTGATTGGGGGCAAACAAAATTTTTGTTACAGAGCTCCTCACACGGGCAGTGTCACAGGACACGGGTGGCCGTGTCAGGCTACTGTTTCTGCTGTAATTTTTCTGTTTTGGGTTTTTAGTGCAGGCCTTCTGACACGGGCCGTGTCACAGGACACGGGTGGCCGTGTCAGACAACTATTTTGCTGTTTTTGTTGTTTTTCTTGAGGTTTCTTGACGTTTTCTTGTGCTGGTCTTTTGTTGTCGAGTTGTTGTTGATGTAAGATGACCAAACATGATTGTATGATAAATATTTATTGAATATGAAATGAATGATGCACATGTTGATGTTTGATGAATTGCGGCGATTTTAGCATCATTGCATTTCATAGCATTTTATGTTGGGGCTTCGGTTCATTGGTAGCTTCAATCCCATCGTGCGGATTGAAGTGATATGTTGATTATGTTGTGCTCCTTTTGGAGGGTTGATGGCCAGTGTCCATCCACGTTGAAATCGGTACCATATGCATTCTTTGCATTCCATTATAGTTGACATTGCATATAAATGATGTAAATGTGATTGTGTTGTGAAGATTTGTTGATGATGCTATGACGTTGTTGTTGCTTATTCTGTTTATTTTCCATGTCAATATATTATTATAATGGATTGTGAGTTCTCACCCTTCCTGCTTGGAAACGTTGCCTCTTATGTGGGTAACTTGCAGATGATCAAGAGTAGGTTTGCGGTGTTGGAGGATGTAGCCTTGGAGTGTTTTCGCTTATCGTTGTTCTTAGTAGTGTTTAGAGGTGTCCTGCTCTGTGTCATGTAACATCGGGTTGGGAATTATTTGTGAACCTCGTGTTCTTTTGGTTTATGTTTGAATTTTCACATTGTTGATGTTATTTTGATTGGATACATTTCTTTATGAAGCATTTTATTGATTTGAATTTAAAGTATGATTACCGCTGCGTAGTTGTGAATTTTATGATGAGAACAGTGGTGTAACCCGTGTTACGGGACAGGATAATGATTACTAAATGATGTTTTGAATATATGTGGCACCTTTCTCATTGATGTTACTCTGATAATATGAATTATTTTTCTAAAATTGTTTGTGGGGTAGAAGGGTGTTACATTTAACAGGAAGACTGTGTTTAACTGAAGAAAAGGAATTGAGATTCTTCAGGGGAATCAAGAAGCAATGATTGACCACAAGAAAAGGACAATGACACAAGAGATGGATGTTAACCCAAGAGAATGATCTTTAACCCAGAGGGATGGTGATTGATCAAAATAGAGATGGAAATATGCAAGAGAGCCAAGAGTGATCAAGGATAGACTCAACTGGGGAAGGAGATACACTACCGCCTAGGGCTAGAGGTGAATAAGCCAGGTACAGGGTCGTTCGTCCCCTACCTAAAGTGGTCAGAATGAGAGTAGGAATTCTCCATTCTCATCCATTCTCTAACACACAGGATGTAGTGCAGAAGTTGAAACGGACAGCGTAACAGCTCCAAGTTGTACAGTGCTCCAGTGTTACGCGAAACTCCGACTCCGCGGGGGAAAGAGACTGAGAAAGCTCTAAAGGAAGCCTAAAGAGAAGCGCCAACGGGAAGATTAATAATCGAAACGAAGTTTCGATTAACTAATCAAAGGGAGGAATATGCTAATAATTTTCCAAAATGACTTGAAAAATTATTAAAGCAAAGGGTGCATTATTGATTATACAAGATTAAGCTTATTCTTTTGAAGAACAAACTTAATTAAAACATGAATGGAAAGTGCAAAACAGTACCAAATGACACTTAAAATGCAACACTAAATCATGTTATTATGTGAATGAAAATGTGCAAGAATGATCATATTCAAACAATGCCACGAATGTGCACAATTATGAAATTGAAAGATCGAGCAATGGAAAAATCACAATCATGCTTTAAACTGAAGTGAAACAACACCTAAAACATCCATAAAAATCAAACATATTAATCCATGGAAGTTAGAGGAAGAAACCATGGTAAACAAGCTTGAAAACCACCAAAAATGGCACTCTGTTACATTGGTAATCGATTACCCTAAGCAGGTAATCGGTTACTTGCTTGAAAAACAGCAAAACTGGTGAAATTTGTGCAGAGTAATCAGTTACTCTATTAGAGTAATCGATTACTTAGTGAAAAATAGCATCGCAGGTGCAAATTTGAGCAGAGTAATCAGTTACTCTCTTTGATTAATCGATTACCATTGTAACAGTGGCAAAAATAACTTTTCCAAAAGCACTTTTAACACCTAAATCGCTTGTGCAAACTACCACATGCTAGGGTATGAATTTGTACACGAAAATCAAGCTTAATAACAGTAAAAAGCCAGCAATGGAATCAATTAACACATCAAGATCATGGATCAAGCAATGGCATAATCAATTCACACATAAAAAAGCATCAAAACTACATCGCGAATGATACGAAAACGTTCGAAACAGTAAAATGTGCAAAGAAAGACAAACCTGCAAGGCTAAGATGTGTCTTGGATGTTGTTGCAAATGAATCTTGGTGAAGATAATCAAAGAAAACCAGAGGAATCTTCAATTATAGCCAAATCGTACCGAAACCGAGCAAATTGCGACGAAACTCCGAAATACGAAGTCGAACCGTAGAATCTTGAAACAAACACTTTAGATGAATCCAAAAGCTAATAGAACTCCAGAAAATCAAGTATAATTGTAAGTTGATGGAGGTTAAGCTCAAGAAATAATCACTTCCAATGTGAAAGTGATAAATCTTCAATGGTGAAGAGCTATGGTGAGGTTTGGAAAGAAAATGTAGATGAAGATGAAGAAGTTGCAAAAAAATTCAGAGAGAATGTAAGAGAATTGAGAGTGAAGTGTGAGAAATGTGTATGAAAATAGTTGATCCCTTGAAAAATGATTGAAGGTTTGTTTATATAAAATTTTGGTTTGGAGTGTGAGAGGTTTGGAATTAGGCTAGGAGCTAGCTTTTGGTGGTTTGGAATTAGGCTAGGAGTTAGTTACATCTAACTCACTGAGTTAGAGGCTAACTCAGTTATTTATTTGTTAACTCGGTCGGAACATCCCAATGTAAGCTTCAAATCCAAAGGTTCACAATTTATGAAAGTAAGGTGCATGGTGGTCTTGAATGGAAAGGATACATTGTAGTAAATGCAAGTGAATCACTTGAAGGGTCTAGAGTATTCCACATGCTGCTAGAACAATGTAGAATCAAAGACCAAAGAGTGTGCATACTTGCTGTCCCAAAAAAGCAGCAGAATTTGCAAAACTGTGTAGAGTAATCGATTATCCTATTAGAGTAATCGATTACTCTAGGAAAATTTTGCCCAGATTGCTTAGGAAATGGTGTTGTGGCCCCGGTTTCGATTTTCCACCTCTTGTTTTGATGAATAATCATGAAAACCTTTATTTTATGCTTGTTTTGAGGATGTGATGACCTTGTGAGGATGCGATTAATCGGGCAAAAAACCTGAATATTCCTGCAACCAAAAAACACAAAGAAAAAGTGCGAATGCGTATTCCAGTGATGTGAATGCACATGCTTATGCAAAAGGCAAAAAGGAAGGTCAAATTTCGGGTTATGACATGTCCTTGAAAGCTTAATTGGCCCGATCTATTGCGTTATTAAGGGGATACTATTATATGGATCTCATGTCTTTTGGGTTATTCTTAGATTATAAATATTTTTGTATATCTTTTTGGGTTGTTCAATGGATTCGACAATCCATTTGTCAGGTCCCTGGTTGTTGTTATGTGGTGATGATGCGAAACAAGTTGGGCACTAGGCCCAAACCGGACAACATCTCCTAAGGACTGATGAAGCTGGTTTGTGGTTTATTCTAACGCTTTCGAGTAGAGGCCTACTTTGTGGTAGAAAGTAGGAAAACGTCTTTACATATTGAAGTTCGATGATAGTCTTCTCTCATTAGCTTTTATGACCTACTTTGAAATGTTGTATACGACCTACTTTGGATAGTGGTGTGCCCTTGCACACACGGATTGTTGGTGTAAGTCTTAAAGACCAATACTTTTATATTCAAACTTAAAATTTTAATCATATTAATTAATTATAATACAATTATTGTTTTATTATGTTAATTTTAAAGTAATAAGGTCCATAGAATAATTAATTTGTTTAATAGAACATTAAATATTACTTAAAAATCTGAGACACTATTAATACAAATGTGTACTTTAGTCAAACTTTAATGTCAAATGAGACAATAAAGCTTAAAGACTATTATGTGAGTTGACTAGTGACGTATTTTATATGTAATGTGTAGCACTCTGTTTTCCTTATATTATGGTAAATAGTGGTTGTCTTAATTATTTACATTTACAAAATAAAACCATAGTAATATATCTTTATTAAGATCTCGTCAAGCTAATTCAATTTGATTTAAAATTAATTTTTTAAAACTTTAAGTTCTTTAATGATGGAATATAAGAAAATGCTAATATATATTATACATCATATTATGACATACACAAGTGTTAATCATCTTGTCCGCAAGCTTACTTATCACACAAGCATCAACTATAGATAATTATTTTACAATAAATGTATGTTAGATCCAAGATAGTAATAACTAATATTCACCTATCATGTCCTCTGAGTCAGCACTACTAAAATCAAAAAGTCTAGGCACGTAAACTTATCTAGTTTACTAATTACCATAAAGCGGCTCCCAAACTTTCTATCGCCAAGAGTATGAATCAACATACCACTAATAGCCATTAAAGATATCCTCGTTGGAACAATCATCTAAGAAGTATTCAGAAGGATCCTCCTCAAATACAACTCATCCATTCCCTTATAATCCATCTTTAGTCTTGGTAGCCACAAGTTTCCACCTAGAGATGCGAGGAAAGTGAAAGATAACTCATTCTCGAAAATGGTTCAAATAACATATTAATAACAAGCGTAACAAAATAATCATAAAAAAATTAGTAAAAGTAAATTCGATGAAGTATTTAAGGTAGACTAGACCACATAGATGCAAGTTGCACTTTTGTCCACAAAAATGGACGTGTCAACCAGGAACAAGAGGTAACACCTCAATGCATAAGTACGATGGTAGTCAACCTACATATCATCACCATCGACATCCTAGCTCACTCTAACTGGTTTTTATAAAGTTCTTTCAAAAATTTAAATCTAGCATGGGCACCTCATTTGCGGCGTCAGTTGAGTCATCCCCCAAATATGTAACCTGCATCTCACTGACTTCCTCTTGACCAAGACTTCCGTGGCCTAATAATTTCCCTTGATAGAAAGACATTGGACCAAAATTAGTTTGTACCATATCTCTAAGGTTTGGATGATAATAAAATATTTAAATAACAATAAGGTATAATAACAAATGTTCAAGTATGCAGGGCCATAGACTAAATTTTTGAAGAGAACTTAGTACATGTACTCAGAATGTACATTTAAAGAAGCTGAAGAACAAACTCTGAAGACTCAGTCTCTGAATGAATTCAACCTCTGAAGACTTCATTTCTGAAGGATCAGAACCTAGAAACTCTAAAGACTCCATTTATGAAGGATCAGAACCTGGAAACTCTGAAGACTCAGGCTCTGAAGTCAATCAGACACAAGAATCAAGAAGACTCTGATAGGTCATTATCAGACTCTAAGGTCAGTCAACGCATGGATCGGGGAGACTCTAATAGGTCACTATCACACTCCGAGGACATTTTATCTTCTTGTAAACACACGAAGACTTCAGCAAAAATTTGCAGAAGACAGTTGGGATGCAACATATAATTTCTTTTATAGAAAAGGGATTTCAAATGAGCTTTCAACGCTATTAACCATATCAAGAAACATCTCAATCTCTCTAAATCAAGCTTCTCAAATACTCTCTTGTGCAAACTCTTCAACGAAAATTTTTCTTCTCTATATAAGGAGCTTAAGACTTGAAAAATAAACAACGAACCATTGACAATAAAAGAGTTGTTACTCTATCAAACATAAAGCACAAATTTAACTTAAAATTTCTTTAGACTTGTATAGTCTTAGAAATTCTTAAGTCTTAAAGATTCTTTCTATGTTGTATTGTTTACACCTTTGATTGTATATCAAGTGTAGTTTTTCACAATATTTTAGCTGTAAGTTAGTGTTTAAGAAGTCTCTTGCTTATGTGCTTGAGCATATGAAGTCTCTTGCTTGTGTGCTTAAGCATTAGAAGTCCCTTATGTATTTAAGCATTGGAAGTCTCTTGCTTTGTGCTTGAGCAACTGTAATCAGTTTTGATTATAGTGAAATTCCTCGGAAGTGCAAGGGGACTTGACTACTCTCGATTTATGGGAGGAACTAGGATAATTGCTTGTGTCTCTCTTTCTTTACTTCCTACATCTGAATTATTTTAATTTGTTGATAAACACTTAACTCTGATTTAGATTTTGGACTTTGTGTTCAAAATCTGATAAGTGATTTTCATAAAAGAAAGAAAAATCTAACACAATTCGACCTCCTTCTTGTGTTTTTCTCACTTTCATAAGATGTAGGAAGCATGAGACGTTATCTAGGGTGATGGTCATCTCTCCTCTAGGAAGGTGGAAAGATTATGTCTCAGATGCCATCTCTATGCAAATGTCTCATGCATGTTATGGTTTATGGTCCATGTACGCACCAACACATAAATTGGAAATACCATAATAGTGGATAGCATTCCTAAACCAAACAGCGCTAGGTTTTTCCAAATTCAATATCTTTCTGCTGTGATTTACTGATTGTAAACATGAACGCTTCTGTAAAAAAGTATATCACCATTAGTTAGAATTTAATTAGTTTAAAACATATGCAATGCAAAAGTAAATAAATATACCTCTCCTTCCTAGAGATGTCTAGCAGCATGGTCTCCATAAAGCTGAAGTAAGGAGGTGTCAAATGTGCCTCCTGGATAACTCTCTAAAGGGCTATCAACAACGGGTTCCTCCTTGGCTTCAGGTGATGTCTCATTATCTGGGAACTCGTGGCCCAGTGAAGTAGAGGTCTGAGACAAACGACTACGAGAAGTAGAACCACATGTTTTCCAACCTCGAGGTTGTGAACCATCAAATGAGTTATCATCGACTCAAGGCCCCGTGGTCCTGGTTGCAGCTCTCTCACGTCATACAAACGTGGGTTTGGACACACGGCCGAGCCTAAATCTTTCAGGGTTATTTTTAGCAGTTACACATGCGTTAAAACCACAAGTCACATCACAAATTCATCCAAAATTCAGTCAGGTACAAATTCGAAGATACATCTTCGGGAATAGACAGATTCCGAAAATGCATTTTTGGATAAAGTCGCGATTTTTTCCAGACATGACAAAAACACAATTGCTGCCCAAACCTCAAAACAAATGCTAATGCATGTCCATTTAAGCTACCTATTTTGATTGCACCATTGTCTAATGTAGCTTAAACAACATATGTTACTTAAAACATCATTCAAAACACACAAAAAAAAAGAATTTTGAAAACTTACCAAATCAAATAGATGAGAAAGAGAAGCTTGAGTCAATGAGAAAGAGGTCCAATGGTAAAAGCTTGAGATGAAAAGCTTGAATGGATTTTGGAGCTCAAATAGTATTTTTTAAAGTGACTTTTAAAAAAATAAAGAGGAAGAGAGAAGAATTTAACGCGAACATATGAAGCAAAAGCATCTAAAAATGCATCTCTAAACAACCCTGATTATTAATTAAATTTTAAATTAAAAATTTTATAGAGATACATCTTTGAATTAACATTTTATTTGTAATACAAAGATGCATCACCAGATTAAATTTTGACAAAATAGAGTATCTCGTTAATTTGCGTTGAAAAGTATGTAAGAAGATGTATCTCCTAACGTTAAAGATGTGTGACTTTTTCACACTAGTGGGAGCACCTCGGTGGAAAAAGTAATCCCCATAAAGAATAGGCTTTTCACATATTTAAAAACATTTTTCTATTGTAAGATAAATATAATTTTCCATATTGTGGACTGACTTTCGTGCCCCTACCAATCATGAGATTGTGAGACCCTCGTGAACCGTGCTTGTGCCACTTTCAAATTTCTAATATTTATCCTATGATGCTTAAAAGTAAGAGGAAGGAATCTAAACTAACCCTATGTGCAAATGTTTTCTCTACAAATGCAAAGAGATCTGGAATCGGGGGTCGGTTATACTAAGGGAAGCTATTAACACCCTAAGTATCTATAGTACTCTATAGGAACCTTTTGTACACTTTATACTATTAGTTATCTTATTTTTTTACTGTTGATTGGGAAAGTTTTAACCTATGGGTGAGATGGAGAGTGTGAGATGTTTTTGGGAGTTTTTGATTTATGAAAGGTACGGGGACCTAAAGGGTTTTATTTAAAGGTGTGCTAAAAACCCAAGATGTGAAGCTAAAAGGTTTGTTTTCCTGAGAGGAGGCTGACTCAACTGAGGGAGTTTTGAATTGATGGTATCTTGTATAAAGCCCAAGAGGATGCTATGATGAAGTTGACTTCATCCAAGGGGAACTAGTATTTGGACTAAGTTGTAGTTGAGGGAACCCTGGTGTTTGAACTAAGTCTAAACTAAGGATGAGGTTTTATAAATGTCAAGAGAAACTTAATATGAACAAGTATATGACAAGTATTTGCCAAGTAGACATGAATTTAAAAAGGAGGGTCTTATACTCTAATAGAGGCCTATGTCAAGCATGGTTGAGTTAAAAAGATTATGGGTCTTACAATTTTGATAGAGGCCCATGAGTTGTGAAAAGGTGATGGGTTTTACACTCTTACAGAGATCCAAGATTTTTTTTTAGATTTGAATTGAAAATGTAATGGGTCTTCCACTCTAACAGAGGCCCAAGAGTTTTGAAAAGGTGATTGGTCTTACACTCTTACCGAGGTCCAAGAGTTGTGAAAAGGTGATGGGTCTTACACTCTTACAGAGGCCCAGAAGTTTAACATTTGAATGCCACTAGGGCTGTGTTTGATGAAAGTTGAAGATTGAGTTTTGAATAGATTGAAAGCTTTTGAGAAATTGAAGAAAGTTTTGAGGAGGAGGGGAGGGACTTACACTCTAATAGAGGCCCAAAGAGTTTTGATTTTTTTGAATGCCACTAGGGCTATGTTGAAAGTTAGAGATTGATTTTTTTTTTTGGAAATATTTGAAAGATTTGAGAAGATGGTGGGGAATTACACTCTAATAGAGGCCCAAGAGGTTTAAGATTTGAATATACATCAAACAAAGAGATATATTCATCATGAAAAGAGTTTATGAAGGAAATACTTGAACATGTAAGCTAAGATTTAATCCATGGGAGCAATTATAGAGAAGTTCAAGCAAGTATATGTGTTCAAGATGAATCGAGGATCCAATGAATATAGTAAGGGAAATAACCAAACATACTTTGAACAAAAATACATGTTAATGACAACAACATGTGGATGAAGATGTAAACATACAAGAGATAGCATGTGAGAATACTTGAAGATGACAAGTTTTAAAGTTTAAACATCATGTGAACAAGTTAAGGCATTACTTGAACATTTAAGCATGGATACAATTTGAACATGTTAAGACAAGTTGGTAACAACCAAACATGGATATTAGGGTTCAGGGTTCAAACATGGTCACAAGAAAGTAAGAACATCACAAAAAGTTTAGGCATACAAGTGTGTATTCAAAGTCATTTTCAAGACAAAGTTCTAATGTTTAAGAACACATAAACATGGTGAAATTAATCACAAAGGTAGACTTACACGTCATGGTCATGTAAACATGGAAAGAACACCTCATGTTAAGGTAAAATAGTTACGCAAATAGCTCATGGTATGGACAAAGTTCAACAAATACTTTTAACATGTAAACATGCATCGAAAAGGTATAAAACTCAAGTAATAACACAATGCACAAGTTCACAAGACCAAACAACATTTCTATAAAGTGTATGTGATCCACACAAAGCAACACGTACAAGAGAAACTAGGAAATCAATCAAAAGAATTAAGAGAAACTCATGGAAACCCTAAAGACATCACTCACTTTAAACATACATAAGTTCATAAAAAATAATTATTTTTGAAAATTTAATTTCACAAACAGAAAATAGACAACATCATGAATATGTTGCAAAAAGAATGGCCTCATAATGATAAAAAATGAGAAAGTTATGATAGTTTGAAAATGCAAAGAAAAGTAAGAAAATAAGTTATTAAAAATAATAGGGAATGGTCTCCATTGGTGTTGAACCCATGACAATTCGCTTGCAGCACAAAACCTAGACCAACCAGCCAACGTGCGCAAGTTGAATCTATGGGGGAGGCATTGCATTATATGTGTTATTCAATTAAAAATCGGAAAAAACAAAATGAAATTGGGGCGAGCGGGATTCGAACCCCAGTTTCAAAGGTTCAGAGTACACAAAGCACGCAGGTTTAACCACTGGGGTGGTGATACATCCGTTGTATCACCTCCACCCATTAATTGATATGCCTAAACATGATTTAGGCCTGGCCAGAACCAAAGGGCGTCCAAGGTTGGTCATGCCCAAGATTTCCAGGTTTTCAACCAAATGCAAAACCAACTCGAACTTACTCATTTCTTAATGAAATCAAGTGAAATAAATATCAAACTTGCCTAAAATTTCATGAGGAATACAGTGGTGGTGCTGGTTTTGGGTAAAAGTGATTCTATTTAAAAACATGATAGCATCATCTAAAAGGCTTCAAATTTTCAAGTTCTATGGCATATCATCATATAGTCAATAATAGCGCTCACACTACGCCAAAAATCATTTTTGGCAGCACAACAAAGACAACGCTCTTATCACAAAGCGCTGCTATATGTTTTTAAAAAAAATCGATGAAAAAAAATGCTGCTAAAGGCTACCTTTAGAAAGCGCTTTCTAAAAGCGCTGCTACAGTCCTTAAATTGGCCCCACATTTGAAAGCTCTTTCTGAAAGCGCTGCTATAGGCTACACCTTAGAAACACTTTTATAAAAACACTGCTAAAGGATAACCTTAGAAAGCGCTTTCAAAAAGCGCTGCTAAAGTCCTTAAATTGGCCCCACATTTGAAAGTGCTTTTTGAAAGCACTGCTATAGGCTAATGAAAAGAAAGCGCTTTCTAAGGAAAAAGTGCAACTAAAGCTAGGATTTAAGAAAGTGCTTTTAAAAAGCGCTGCCTTATGTCATTTATTAATTACAAAATAAAAAACCCCTAATTTTCAGAATCCCTAATCATTTGTTTTCAATCATTCTCGCGACTTCTCCCTCGCGTCTTCACTCTCCATTGAATATCATTTTCTCTCTCACCTTTTTCTCACCGCCGTTCTGTTCTCCGACCGACAACATTTTCTCAGCAGAAACTTCAACAACAACTAACTCGCTTTCTTAGCCGTCTAATTTATTGTTTTCGTGAAGTAGAAGAAGAAGAGGAAAACGAAGTAGAAGAAGAGGTACGCTTCTGTTGCCTTATCGTTCTTGTTTATCGTTTTCTGAACAATGTTGGTTCTGTTGTTGTTGAATGTGAAAAAAAAAATTATTCTTTGGTTTGTATTTTCTGAACAAAGTTGCTTCTTTGGTTCTGTTGTTGTTGAATGTTTCTCTGAACATTGTTGAATGTTGTTTCTTTGGTTCTGTTGTTGTTGAATGTTGCTTCTTTGGTTCTGTTGTTGTTGAATGTTGCTCTGAACAATGTTGATTGTGAAAATTTTTTGTTTCCGTTGGCTCTGTATATTCTGAACAATGTTGGTTCTATTGTTGTTGAATGTTTCTCTGAACATTGTTGAATGTTGCTTCTTTGGTTCTGTTGTTGTTGAATGTTGCTCTGAACAATGTTGATTGTGAAATTTTTTTGTTTCCATTGGTTCTGTATATTCTGAACAATGTTGGTTCTGTTGTTGTTGAATGTTGCTTCCGTTGGTTCTATTGTTCATCATACATTAAGAAATATAATTATAATAAGTACTTAATATGCATAGACACCCTTGAGGTATGCATAGCCTACTGAGTATGTGCACATTAAGATCACATTTTTGGTCATGATATATATTTTTAATGTATAGTAGAAGTAATATACATACATTGATCTCATACTAAGGGATATTTGGCAATTAATGCTTGGTTTTATACTCGACATAAATGTTGGTGCATAAGAGTTTCATAAGTGAGTCATTTAGGTACTTTTACATCTATATATTTTATTAAGTTCTACTATTAAGTTGATGAAGCATTAAATTTGAAAACTCATTTCATGCCTGGGAGTTGACAATAGATTTTATCTACATAAATTTGTGCCTTTGCCATATAATTTTCTAAAGGATGATAGTCTTATACTCCTTGTGTTATTGATATTACTGAAGTGTTATTAGGATTACAGAAGGAACCTGATATTTGAAAGAATGTTGTTGTTGAATGTTGTTGTTGTTGCTGAATATATCCTTCCACAATTTTTCTTAAATTGTTGTTAAACAATGTTGAACAATCTTTCTAAAATCCTTCCACCATCAGTTATTAACTTATTCCATTTGTTATATATAGGGGTTACTTGTGAAGAGTGAAAGTCGGGTCGTTTCCAAGAATCTTACACTGTGTGGGTCCAGAAGTTGCTGACTTCCCTACAGGTAAATAGTTTTTATTTTGTTTTTGTTTAGCTTAATTAGTAAAACCATGGATAAGAAATGGATGTCTTCAAGTCGATTGTCGAAAGAGTACGAGAATATGGTTTTTTGGATTATGGATTATGGATTATGTACCATGGTATTATGGATTATGGTTTTATTTGTCATTTTATATTGATGTTTTTCTTTATTACAGGTGAAATGGCTAGTAACGAAGAAAATTCACATGATACTTCAAAAAATGATGGACATGAAACAATTCAAGAAGCGGAAGGAGATATTACATGAGGAGTAACTATTATAAAAACATCATTCATGCTAGAGATAAAGGAATAAAATATGACGTTCATTGGAATGATACGAACCAACTTGTTGAGCCTAACGGAGCAATGTTGACAAGTTACATTGGTACACTTGTTCATTTGCATATTCCAATTACTTGTGATAATTGGAGAAATCCATCGTTGAAACCCGCCAAAGAAAAGATATGGAGTGAGATACAGGTACCATGTGTGATGTTATTTGTTTTTGTTGCTGATTATGTCTTTAAATTACTAATTATGTTATTTGTTTTTGTAGAGGTCTTTTAATATTGGTGATAACCAAAAGAAGTATTGTATTCAATTAGCCGGAAAAAGACTCAGAGGGTTTCGAGCATTTCTATCAAACAAGTATCTTAAGGATGCCGAAGAAAAGTTTATTGAAGCAGAACGTCTGATGAAGTATTCGGGCTTGATTTCACCTGAATAATGGGAAATTTTTGTAGCCAAAAGAAGAACCGAAGCATTCTAGGAGTTAAGTGGCGTAAATCACCAAAGAGCATCGAAACCCGCGTATCCATACAAGAAGGGGCGTTTGGGATATGCACGCTTACAGCAAAAGATAGTAAGTATATATAAATGCTTTGATTTACTTGTTCCCCATTGTAGCGAGCGAAACTGGACGTGTTTCTTAAGCATTGTCGCTCTTTTAGGGTTACTACAGGTCGATTCATTTTTTATCCTATTGTGAGCTGATTAAGGAAGGGAAATAGATGTCTCCATTTAACCCTGCTTGCATACTGAGTTTGAACAGCGGTCTGTTAGGTTACAGATGCTATGTGGATGTGGGGGCTCTTTCTTCTTTGTTTGGGACTGGGATAACGGGAATGTTTATGGGTAGGATGTTAGGACTGATATTTTCCGATTGAGATGTGAAGGTATGGGATTTTGGGTTTTGGATTAGTGTGCTCGCTAAGATTTTTCTTTCAATCTTATGATTACGTATTCCCGTTTACTGAAATAGAGAAATCAGAGCGATTGTAGTTCCTCCTATTCTATGGGAGGAAATGGTGTTTTGGTGTCTTGTTCAAAGCCCAAGACGTGAAGCTGAAAAGGTCTATTTGTATCTTGTTCGAAGCCCAAGATGTGAAGCTGAAGGGTCTATTTGTATCTTGTTCGAAGCCTAAGAAGTGAAGCTAAAAGGGTGTTGACTTTAGAGAGAATTTGTCATCTCTAAAGAGGGGTTGTTTGTCACAACTGTTGGGTGACTGACTATAAAGGAGAATTACTTTAACTGGGATATGTGAATCCAGCAATGCCATAATTTTCTTTATAGGGGTTTTTAACCTGAAGGAGAAGACTTTAACTCAGTGTAGAGCAATGCCATCTTTCCTTAGGAATTTCTTCTGCTAAAAGAAGGACAGTGGCATGGATGTAGATGATCCAGAGGTTTGTCGCTTACAGCAATTAGATGAAGGGAAAGGAGTTTTTGATGTTTGTATACTGTGAATGAGGTACATCTTTGATGCTAAAAGGTTGATTGGTTCAACCGGGGTTTCCTTATACAAAGCCTAAGAGGAGGCTATCGACCCAATAAGAGGGTGATTCTTGTGTGTCTCGTACGAAGCCCGAGAGAGAGACTAAAAGGGTTGACTCTATAGGGGAATCTTTTATATGTGTCTTGTACGAAGCCCAAGACGGAGGCTAAAGGTTGGACTCAACAAGAGGGTCTTTTATACTCAACAAGAGAGTGTTTTGTATCTCGTATAAAGCCCGAGATGAAGGCTAAAAGGTTTGACTCAACAAGAGAGTCTTTTATACTCAACAAGAGAGTGTTTTGTATCTCGTATAAAACCCGAGATGAAGTCTAAAAGGTTTGACTCAACAAGAGAGTCTTTTATACTCAACAAGAGAGTGTTTTGTATCTCTTATAAAGCCCGAGATGGAGGCTAAAAGGTTTGACCCAATAAGAGAGTATTTTATACTCAACAAGAGAGTGTTTTTGTATCTCGTACAAAGCCCGAGATGAAGGCTAAAAGGTTGACTCAGCAAGAGAGTCCGAAAAGGTTAACTCCACTTGGGAGAATCATTGTACAAAGCCCAAGAGGAGGCCAGGGTTACTGTTTTAGTCGAGTGACAGGTCCAGTATGGTGATTTAAAGAGAAAATCAGTTCTTATATGGGTAATGTTTGCACTCAAGGATTTGATTCGAGGATCAGGGTTATCTCCCGTTCTTTAAGGAAATGGGAAATCCAAAGGGTATTGAGACTGTCCGAGTCTACGGGTTTCATCTCCTAGTTTTTGAAAGGAGCTTGAGAATGTCTTTGAGACTCAAGGGAATTAGACTCTCCAAGTCTAGAGTTTCATCTTTTGTACTACGTTTAAGAAACAGCAATAGCAAGATCTAGACTTTTTGAAAGACTGTTCTATTAAGATGACTAATTTCTATTCCTATACCTCTAGGAGGTCGTCGGGACAATTTGTACGAAGCCCAAGAGGAGGCTAGAAACTTTTAAGAAGCCGAGGGACAATTTGTACGAAGCCCAAGAGGAGGCTATCATTCCCGTAGGAAGAAATCATTTATACGAAGCCTAAGAGGAGGCTGTGAATACTTCTAATAAGCCGACGGGTCCTTGTACAACGCCCAAGAGGAGGCGAGGATGCTTTTAAGAAGCCTGTGGGTCCCCAAACCCCGATAAATTCAAGACAGACTATTCACAGCGAATAGATCAAGCCAGGAAAGTTTGAGAATTTGGAAGAAACTCAAGAGATGCCATTCACGGAGAAAAGATCATCTCTGGGGAATAGAGCTTCTTTGACGATTTCTAAAGGTGACAGTCTGTGAAAGGGTTCACCAAGAATGCTGCCTTTCACGCCTCCATATTGTTTAACCCCAAGAGGAGGGAAGATTGTATCTAGTAATCCTATGGGGATCTAGTTTTGTCTACTTCTAAGAATGATCAACGGGATTAATGCTAGACGTAGTTGTCGGGGAAACTCTAAATATCTATACTATTATTACACAGTTGATATGATTTTATGAAAGAAGACTTACAGCGAAACAGCCCTACAATACAGTTATATGTATATGAAAGTGGGTAATGAAAGCGTATGAACACTTACTCGGTTGTAGAGCTTTCATGCTATTTGGTTAGTTGTTCAACAAAGAAAGCTTTGATAACAATATTACATACAAAATCAAAGGAGAAAGTGTTTTGAAAAGATGTTGGGGCTTACAGCTCAAGGAGAGGCCCAAGGTTTTATCAGTGATCGCACTGTGAGTTTGAATTTGTACAGGGACTTATACAAGTGACTGAGGCCCAAGAAAGGTTTTCTGTACAAAGGGCTTATAACACGAGGGTAGGCCCATATGTTTTTGTTTTGAAATGGCGATCGCGCCAAGATTTTCTTTTAACACAGAGGGACTTATACAATATCTGATGCCCAAATTTGCTTTGGTTAAAAGGGTATTGGGTCTTACACTCTAATAGAGGCCTAAAAGGTTTTGAATGGGTCTTATAGCTCGAGGAGAGGCCCAAGGTTTGTTTTTAACGGACTATGATCGCGTCGAACTTTTTGAAATACAACGGGACTTTTACCATAAGTGAGGCCAAAAATTTGTGTATTTACAAAAGGGGTTGGGTCTTACACTCTATTAGAGGCCCAAAGTGTTTTAAAAAAGAAGAATGGGTCTTACTACTCGAGGGTAGGCCCAAAGTTATTTGTGTACAAAACGACGATTACGCCGAGGTTTTTGAAAATACCCGGAGGGATTTATACAATAAATGAGGCCCACAATAGGTTATTTTACAAAAAGGCTTGGGTCTTACACTCTATTAGAGGCCCAAAGTGTCTGAAAATAATTTGTGAGGGTTGAATTAATCAAAACCCTAATTTATTTCCAAAATGTATTTTAATTAAATAAAAATTCAATTAAAATGATCAAAATTGTTTAAACATGTGTGGGAACAAATTGTGATTCAAAAATCATGTTTTGACCTACAAAATGATTAGAAGTCATTAAAATTTACAAAATCAAAAAGGGAAAAATATTTTAAATGTCAAAAACAATTAAAATATTAATTCTTTGTAAAAATATCAATTATATGAAATAAATAATATTTTTGGTATTTTTTGATAAAATAAAATATTTTAACATTTTGTGAATTATTAAAAAAAAGAATCAACTCAAAATCATTAAAACTCAGAGAGAAATTAATTTTTGAATCAATTAAATAAAATCACAAAATTCAAATATTTGAATTTTCAAAAAAGGGCGCCAAGAACACCCAAAAACACGCACGTGTTCTGGGTTTTGCCCAGATTTGCATTTTCTCTCCAATCTCCCTCAATACTTGATTATACCATGCAAACCACCTATCAATCTGCTCGTTTCAACCTCACGATCATGTCTATGGTCTTTAATTTCATTTATTTTTAACATGAAATAAGAAATCAAGACAAAACCTTAAGAACCCTAAAATTTTCATGAAGGCTGAGAATTTTGATACACGATTCAAACAAAGCAATTAATTGAGGGGAGACATTCTATGCGTGGTTATGAACATTTGGCAAAAGTATTGTGCGAGGAAATATGCATAGATTAAGAGATGACCAAGTTTAGGCTTACTTGAAGGTCGTGACAGCAAGAGCAATGTAATTTTTGAGTTGCAGGTGTTACAGATGGGTTGTGATGATCCGAACAGCTTCCCTACACCCTATGGAGTGTGTTTGAATGCTTGGACTTGATTGGAAATGGATGGATCACTTTATGGCATCTCAGCTGCAACTTGGTTAAAACCTTGAGCAACTGGCTGGTGATTCTGAGAAATCAGTGTTCCAGATGTTGTTTAAGTGTTTGGATCACTTCATATGATGTTTATGAGGTGTGTGTGTGATTGGTTTGATTGGAAAAGCTCTCAAACTCAAAACCCGATAGTGACTTGCCTTAGAAGGAAAAATTGGAGTGAAAGAAGAGATTTTGAGGAAAGCATCTATTTGATGGCTTTGGTGTACTCAAACTGATCACAAATGAGCTCTATTTATAGTAGAGTAAGTTTGTTTTGCAAGGAATAGTGAATGGCAACTGCAGCAGAGGTTTGGCCAATGTTGGCAAATGAAAATCCAAGTCTCCTCTAGCCATTGACTAGAGGTTAGAGCACAGAGCTTTGGTTCCCTACTTGTTGGAGGAATCTTGACTGAATTCAGTTGCAAATGTGTCATTCCATGCCACCTTGGTGTATGCATTGAATGCCCCAATCCAAAATTCGAGTCTTGTCCCTCTTTTAGGCAATTTTAGGTTTGGCATGCTACTTCTTGTTCCAAGGACTTTGGAGGCTTGGCTCAGTGATTGTCCCCTTTAGATTTGATCCTCAGATGTGTCCAAGATGATGACAAGGCTTGGAATTGGCTGATTTTGGCAAATCGACCAAAAATGCAAAATTCTTCCTTGCCTTGGCACTTTTCAGCAAGACACTTTGCCACTACCATAACTCTTAGCTCAAATTGAATTTGGTGATGTTCTTGGCCATTTTGGAAAGCCCTTATATGATACAACAATTGTTTGATCATATTTGGTTTTGATACGTTTTGGATCCAAGTGAAAAATCCCCCTAGATTTGGAAAAAAGTGAAGGCAGATTCTGACTTAGTGAAAATTTCACTAAGTGTTGGAAAAAAGTGACATTTTCACTTTTTGTGATTTTGATCAATCCATAACTCAAAATCCATGAAGAATTGGAATGAGGTCTAGTTGAAGTTTTTGTAGAGGGACATGAGATCTACAAATCAAGCTTTGGATGGGGAAAAATGACTTTGTGGTTTAGGAGTTATGATCCTCCAAAGTTGGCACCCTTGCCACTTTATTCATAACTTAGAAAATTTTCTAAGTTTTTATGGTTACCCCTTTTACAAGTTATCCCACTTTCTTTGATTTTTCTTGATGAATGATGATTCAAATCATACATTAACATCATTTTAGGGTTAAAAAACCATAAAAGTGAAAAATCTCAAAAAGTCAAAGTTTGACTTTTGTGCACAGTTGACTTTTTATTAGATGAATTCCAAACTGTGCAATCCTTTAGGAAATCATGTCCTTGACCTAAATAAAACTTGATGGACATGTTCCATGGGTGTTATATGGTATATTGATTCATGTCCTAGGGCTTGGGAGCATGTCCTGGTCAAAAGTCAAAGTTATAGTTGAGTTTTCTCGCGAAACCCTAATTGTGGTACTAATGAAATTGAGACTTGTTGCTCAAACTTCTTGGATTAATCAAGTGTTGCAAATGGATCAATATAGTATATTAGAGACCCTCAAATCATGTCTTGAGGTCTTGGCTCATGAATTGTCCCAAAAGTCAACTTAGGGGTGAATTAGGTCAAGAAACCCTAATTCCTGATTTTTGATGAATGCATCCCCTGAGACTAAATTGACTTTATGATTGGGTTTATGATGTCCCTTGGAGCATCATAGGCTATTATTTGAAGCAATGGCTCAAGCCCAGAGGAAAATTTTCATCTGGAGGCCTTGGTCGACCAAACCCTAATTTGGTGACACTGGCGATCTTGAGGCTTGATCCCCCTAGAAGGGAGCAACCTTGTGCTTAATCCTTGAAGTGGGAGTCCTCTTGATCCCTTGTGGATATTTGATAGGCTAGACAAGTTGAAGATCATGTCATTTCTTGATTGATCTTTTGTCTAAGAACTCTGAGAGGGCTTGAAACCCTAATTTTGATTGTAGTGGATGCTCACCCATCTTTGGGGAGACTGATGAGGTATGATGGTCCATCCATATTGTGATGATGATTTACACAATGATGGGAAATTTTAGTGGTCAAAATTTGGGGTATGAAAGACGCCCCTATTTAATCTTCTTAGACCCGAAGGTGTGAATGGCGAAGGTATTCGGGCATTCGGGGTGCAAGAGGATTAAATATCGGAATACCCAAAATTTTGATGGTGATTAAGAATGGCAGTTCATGCATCCTTCTTCTTTTGCTAAGCAATGATGCTTAGAAAAGGTAAACTTCCCCTCGATCCTGGTCTTCAGCCAAGGAACTGGTCTCAGTTTTCTTTTGAAATAAACTTCCCTACGATCCTGGTTTCCTACCAAAGAACTGGTCTTAGTTTCTGATGTAAACTTCCCCTCGATCCTGGTTTCCTACCAAGGAACTGGTCTTAGTTTCTGATGTAAACTTCCCCTCGATCCTGGTTTCCTACCAAGGAACTGGTCTCAGTTACTGAAATAAACTTCCTCTCGCTCCTGGTTTCCTACCAAGGAACTAGTCTCAGTTACTGAAATAAACTTCCCCTCGATCCTGGTTTCCTACCAAGGAGCTGGTCTAAGTTTCTGAAATAAACTTCCCCTCGATCCTGGTTTCCTACCAAGGAACTGGTCTAAGTTTCTTTTGTCAATAAACTTTCTTGACAAGGGACGCTATGTGTAGCAATTTTCCTCAGACTTCTCGTCGAATTTTCCTGGGGAGATGCCATTTGACGGAAAAAGTTTTGATGTCAGACTTGTTGGGGAACCCAGTCATCTGAGTTGTAGAGGTGTATAAACTTCTCTGTTGGAGATGCCATTTATTGATTCTACTGGGGAAAGCGAGTTTCTTGAGAGACTTCTTCCGCTTAGAGTCTTACATCATACTTTTCTCGGGATCTTCCCGGAGAAACGCCATATGATGGGATCCAATTTTGAGGTGTCAATGACCTTTTCATCAGCGGCTTTTTGGAGAAAAACTGTCGTACCGCTGAATCTCTTGATTAAGAGGATTACTCTGGGGATTTTTCTTAATCCAGGAAAGCAAAAATATCATCTTCAATGGCGAAGAGTGACATCGGTTGAAGGTTCTCTAGTCTGCAGAGGTTCAAGTTATCAAAGTGGTCAAGGACCCAACTTCAATCCAGAAATAAACTGGAGGAGAGACTATTCAGATGCAGCATTTCCTGACAAGGAAAGAATTGACAACTTGATTGAGAGGAGTGTTATCACTAGGGGATAAGACCGACTAGAGTGATAGTGATGCAATATGAAATGTGAATGCAAATCAATAATGCATGATGTATGTATGTATATGCTGACAAAACTGACGCGACATACAAACTAAAAGATGAACATGACTGGATACTCGGCCATCACGGGGTGAAGAAGTACCACTGGTTCAAGATAGCAATTCCGCCTTGCTTAGGAGAAACGGTCCCTGTTGGGAACTATGTTGGTCGGGCTTAGGAGATGAGAACTCGGCCAAAGAGGTCAGACGGAGTATTCGTATCTGTCATAACTGATCCTTCGTTCAGGCGCACTGGTTTAGAAGGAGTACTTTGATTCTGCACTTTAAGGTTCGATTACTTCTGGAGAAGCGACCGATGTTCTTCTGATGTTCAACAGTCAAAAGAAATTGTTGACTTTATTTTAAAAGCAGAAAAAGTTTTAACAAGTAAATTCATTTTTGTTTTATTTCAAGAATCGTTGATCATGTTAAAAACATCATTCTGTAAAGCTAAAACAAACATGAATTACAAATAAAAGCACAAGGGCTCAAGTTTTATTGATAGGATGGAAATCAGCCAAACGCGTGATCCCATAGAGTATTTACAAAGTTAGAAAATGGTAATTTACAGGGAAAAGGGCTACATTGAAACATAACGACCACTATCCTTCTACCAACTTTGAATTCTGGACATCCTGAGCTTCTGTCAAAGATGACCTTGACTGGAGTTTTCCTGACGGATGATGTAACTGCTGTTGAGGGACTTGCCCCTTTGTTGAACATAGTTACTTGCCATTATCCCTAATTTTTGCCTGGATTGTACTGTGATGTTTCCAATCCACCGGGATGATTTTTGATCATGTCTCTAATTTTTGCCTGGACCACCCTTTCGGGTTTTCAATCCACCGAGACGCTTTTTTTCTCTTTTTTTTAGGCGAAGTATTTCTTGACTACGTCAACATTTGTGGGGTAGGCAAATTCATCTCCGTCCATGGTTGCAAGTCTCAAGGCGCCGCCTGAGAAAGCTTTTGTGACCACATAGGGGCCATCATAATTCGGAGTCCACTTGCCCCAAGAATCAGTGAGAAATGATTGTATTTTCTTGAGCACAAGGTCTCCTTTCCTGAAGATGCGAGGTCGAACCTTTTTGTCAAATGCCTTATTCATTCTTTGCTGATACAACTGACCATGGCATAGTGTCGTGATTCACTTCTCTTTGATCAAATTGAGTTCGTCATGTCTGCTTTGACACCATTCAGCTTTTGTAAGCTTAGCTTCCATCAATACCTTGATTGATGGGATCTCTACTTTGATGGGGAGCACTGCTTCCATGCCATATACTAGAGCGAAAGGGGTTGCCCCTGTTGAAGTGCGGACGGATGTACGATAACCGTGAAGAGCAAAGGGTAGCATTTCGTGCCAATCTTTGTAGGTTACAACCATCTTTTGAACAATCCTCTTGATGTTCTTGTTAGCCGCTTCTACTGCTCCGTTCATCTTGGGTCGGTAGGGAGATGAGTTATGGTGTTCGATCTTGAATTCTGCGCACAACTCTTTCATCATCTTATTGTTCAAGTTAGATCCATTATCAGTAATGATCTAGCTCGGAACACCATAACGGCAGATGATATTGTTTTTGATAAATCGGACCACCACTTGTCGGGTTACATTGACGTATGACGCTGCTTCGACCCACTTGGTGAAGTAGTCAATGGCTACCAGGATGAACCAATGTCCGTTCGAAGCCTTAGGCTCAATCAAGCCAATCATGTTGATTCCCCATATGGAAAAAGGCCATGGGGAAGAAATAACTTTGAGATGCGTTGGCGGTACATGAATTTTATCGGAGTATATCTGACACTTGTGACACTTCCTCATGTACTTGTAGCAGTTGGATTCCATTGTCAACCAATAGTACCCTGCTCTTAGAATTTTTCTCGCCATTGTATGTCCGTTGGCATGAGTGCCAAAGCAACCTTTGTGAATTTCTTTTATCAGCATGTCTGCTTCTGGTCTGTCGATGCATCGGAGCAAGACCATGTCAAAATTCCGCTTATAAAGTGTATCACCGCTCAGAAAGAAACTGCCTGCCAGTCTTCTGAGGGTTTTCCTGTCCTTCCTAAGTGCCCCAGGTGGGTACTCTTGTTTCTGAAGGAAGCATTTGATATCGTGATACCAAGGTTTGTCGTCTATGACTGCTTCGATCGTGAAGATGTAAGCGGGCTGTTCAAGGCGCATTATGTCGATCTTGGGTAAGTCATTCTATTGACCTACACTAATCATGGAAGAGAGAGTGGCTAATGCATCAGCCATGTGATTCTCTTCACGAGGGATGTGATGAAACTCGATTCTGTTTAAGAATGGTAACAACCTTCTCGCGTAATCTTTGTAAGGAATCAGTCCTGATTGGTATGTGTTCCAATCTCCTTTGATCTGATTGACGACCAAAGCTGAGTCACCATATACATCCATGTTCTTGATCCTCAAATCAATCGCTTCTTCGAGACCCATGATACAAGCTTCGTATTCGGCCTCGATACTTGTACACTTGAACGTAATTCTGGCAGTGAAAGGAATATGGGTACCCTGAGGTGTTATGATGATTGCCCCAATCCCGTTTCCATAATGGTTAACTGCTCCGTCAAAGATAAGTCCCCACTAGGAACCTGGTTCTGGCCCTTCACTGGGTAGCGGTTCATCGCAGTCTTTCATTTTCAGATACATGACATCTTTGTCTGGGAAGTCAAACCCGATAGATTCTTGATCGTCAATCGGTTGATGAGCCAAATGATCGGCTAAAACACTTCCTTTTACGGCTTTTTGAGCATGGTACTCTATGTCATATTCTGACAACAACATCTGCCAACGGGTAATCCTTCCCGTGAGAGCAGGATTTTCGAAGACGTACTTGATTGGATCCATTTCAGAGATTAACCAAGTAGTGTGACGAATCATGTACTGGCGAAGGCGTTTAGCTGCCCAAGCCAAAGCGCAGCAAGTTTTCTCGAGCATATTGTACCGAGTCTCGCAGTCGGTAATTTCTTGCTCAAATGGTAGATGGCAGACTCCTTACTTTTGGTTTCGTCTTGTTGGCCAAGTACACAGCCCATGGAGTCTTCCAAGACTGTTAAGTATATGATCAGTGGTCTTCCTTCCACTGGAGGTGATAGAATTAGCGGGTTCAACAGGTATTCCTTGATACTGTCAAAGGCAGTTTGACAATCTTCTATCCAAACACAGTCCTGGTTCTTTTTTAGTAGTTTGAAAATCGACGCACAGGTCGCCGTCATGAGGAATATAAATCTGGAGATGTAGTTCAAACGTCCCAGGAATCCACTGACTTGTTTTTCAGTTTTTGGGGAAGGCATTTTTTGAATGGCCTTGACCTTGTCAGGATAAACCTCAATTCCTTTCTGGCTGACGATGAACCCTAAGAGTTTCCCCGAATGGACACCAAAGGTGCACTTGTTAGGAATCAAGCGGAGTTTGTACTTTCTCAACCGCTCAAATAGTTTTGACAGATGGGTCACATGCTCCTCTTCTGTCTTAGATTTGGAAATCATATCATCGACATATACCTCGATTTCTTTGTGTATCATGTCATGAAACAGAGTAGTCATGGCCCTTTGATAGGTTGCCCCGACATTCTTCAAACCGAACGACATTACCTTGTAATAAAAGGTACCCCATGGGGTAATGAATGAAGTTTTCTCCATGTCTTTCGGCGCCATTTTGATTTGGTTATAGCCCGAGAATCCATCCATGAAGGAGAAAACTTTGAACTTTGTTGTACTGTCTACCAGCATGTCAATGTGTGGTAAAGGAAAGTCGTCCTTTGGACTAGCCTTATTCAGGTCTCTGTAGTCGACACACATTCTGACATTTCCGTCCTTTTTCGGAACAGGTACGATGTTGCTAACCATTGAGGATATTCAGATGTAGCGAGGAAACATGCGTCAATCTGTTTCTGTACCTCCTCTTTGATTTTGAAGCCATGTCCGGGTGAGTTCGTCTCAACCTCTGTTTTACTGGTGGACATTCCGACCTCAACGGTAAATGATGTTCCATGATGCTGGTATCCAACCCTGGCATGTCCTGATAGGACCAACCAAACACATCGGGAAACCCTTTGAGAAGCTTTATCAAACTCTCTTTAGCAGTTGGACTGAGTAGTGCCCCAATCTTGATTTCTTTTTTTCTCTTCTTCTGAACCCACGTTGATCGTTTCCAACGGCTCTTTGTGAGGTTCAATGGACCTTTCCTCTTATCTGAGTAATCGAGAGATCTCTTTTAGAATTTCGTTGTCAACTTCTTCTTCAGCCCCAAATACCGGGAACTCAAAGTCGAGAGAAGGCATCGGATTGTGTGTTTCAACAGGGTTTAAAACAAGCAATCTGCATGACGTGATGATTTGTGTTTAGAAGAGATAGAGAAAATGCAAGAGTGTGTGCAGTGTATTTTTTTTACTGCTTGTTTTTATTTTTTTGAATGTTTTTTAGGATTACCATTTTCTGAGAAAAGCAAAAAGAGAAAACAACAATAAATGCGGAAATTACAGAACGACGTTATTTTATTAATGAACAAGTCGATTCTTGAAACTACAACCCTATAAAACAAAACTCTGTCGCTTTGGGCGAAGCGAAGAGGGAAATTTACATAAAGTGAGCCCTATCAAAACATCCGTTTCACCTGGGCAGGGTGAAAGGTTAAAGTAAAGATGGCAATTACTTCGACTTATGAACAATCTTCGGAACATCGACAGCAACCCATTGGCGGCGAACTCCTCAGTGAATCATAAAGTCTGGTACCTTCCTTGATTTGTCTTCAGAAATGACGCTGATTTCTGGTGGAGCAGGATCATTGGAATCTGTCTCCCAGGCATAATTGTCGTAGGAGGATTCCTCTGTTGCATTTTGCATAGCATTTGTGCTCTCAGGTAGATCTCCCCGTCTAGTTGGTTGGATGTCTTCGAGCCTAATACGAGAGCTTTTAGGAGCGGTGTACTTGACCATGAAGTCAAATTTTCCACTTGGTTGTCTCAGGGTGTCCCACACCTCTTTGGAACTGGAGGAGTCGTCTCTCTCGATGACGTTGACCTCGGGAAAAACATAGTTGATGAATTCAAGTCCTGCAAACGTTGCAAATTCATCGTCATGTTGAGTAGTTTCTGAATGACCTGAGTGTTGATCCCATGACATAGAGGGGACGCAGGCATTCTTTTCAATGATGCTCAGCTGATTTTCGTTGTTCGGCTGACTCTCTTGCCCCAAGTCCCTTGAGTAAGGATGCCACATTGGCAGACCATCCATCGGGCTATAATAGTCGTAGTCAAAGTTGTCTTTCATCGGAGTGTCTTCCTCTAATGAGTTTGGTGGAGCACGGCATCCTTCCGGATCACAATCTCCATATATCATTTCGATGTCTGACCTGGGTATAAATCTCGGGCTCTGTGCGGGATAGCAAAATGGTGCAGGCACCTCTTCCTGAGACATATAACCGCCCTCGTTGAGGTAGGACTTCCATTCCACATCTGTGTCAGAGGGATCCTCCTCATTGATAGTGTGCACTTCTTGAGTCACTGGTTGAAGGAAACCTCCACTGCGGAAGAAATTTTGAATAGGATGAAGACTTTCATCGCTGGCAGCTGTCTGAGTACATGTTATAGAAAAACCAAGACCCTTCTTTGCTTTATTGTCAGTAGGAATGACAAGCTGTCCTCATCCTGTTGTATTGGTACTTTCGACCGCTTTGATAGCATCTTTGTATGAGGAAATCGAGGTTCCTCCTTCAGATTAATCGCCTCTGTGTAGCGAAAGTGTTTGGAACTGAGTTCCAATTATCCCTTCCGGTTCCACATAAGTGTCTGATGATAAATTGTTTACGAGCAAAGCCTGTTCCCCACAGACCGTGATGAGCTGACTGTTCTGGACGAACTTTAGCTTTTGGTGGAGGGTCGAGGTGACCGCCCCAGGCTGATGTATCCAAGGTCTTCCTAATAAACAACTGTACGTTGCCCGGATGTCCATGACCTGGAAAATGACTTGGAAAGTGTGAGGACCAATAGTTATAGGAAGACCAACTTCGCCGATAACCGTTTTTCTGGACCCGTCGAATGCTTTGACGACGACCTCACTGGTTCTCATCGGGGGTCCTTTGAAGGATAATTACGTCAAAATGGACTTCGGCATAACATTTAGGGCTGACCCTGTGTCTACCCGTACGCTGGCTAAAGCATCGTCCTGGCAGTTGACCGTGATATTGAGTGCCATGTTATAACGGCGACCCTCCTCAGGTAATTCCTCATCACTAAACCCCAAATTATTGCAGGAAGTGATGTTAGAGACAATGTTATCAAACTGTCTGATTGTTACATCCTGTTCCATAAAGGCTTGCTCCAAGACTTTTTGTAGAGCCTCCCTATGTGCTTCTGAACTGAGTAAAAGTGACAACACAGAGATCTTTGAAGGAGTTTGTAATAGCTGATCAACAATGTTGTATTCACTCCTTTGGATGAGCTTTAGCATCTCATCATCATTTTTTGAAAGGTCGGGATTACTGGATTGACCGACTGGTGGATTGGGAACTTCTGTCTGAGGTTCCTTTTCTTTGATAGGTTCTCCAACCCCTCAGTTGAAGATTCTACCACTCTGTGTTACTCGACTGATGTCAGCAATATTCACGACGGAGGGTAATGGAATTTCTTTTCCATTCTCAACTATTGTTGCACCGTATTTGTAAGGGATAGCCTTAGTTGATTCATAGGGTAATGGTCCTGGTAGATAGATGACTATGGGAGCCTTCTGATTTTTTTGACCATCGTAAGTAATCTCAATCTATTCCTGGTTAGGAACTCTTGATTCGTCAAGTAGAGGGATGATGGTGAAAACATCCCTAGTCCTCTGATGATCAGAGATTATGACAACATCCTCAATTTGATTGGCAAGGTAGCCTGGTGTCCAGCTGATTGGTCTGGAACCCGGATATGGATGAATTTCTCTACGATCCACCTGACCCTGAAGAGCTGCTTGCACAAGGTAGCATCCTTGGTTACTTTCTGAACATACTCCACAACATTCATAGTTGTGTGGTGGCACCTGGCCACGCCCGCTTTGAATGCAATGTAACCTCACTAGGTTAGTTTCTACAGATCGGACATCCTGACTTTGACGCCGAGTAGGGTTCTTGCCATTGATACTAATCTGCTAAGTGTCTTCATCCATATAGATGGGAAGCCACCAATGATTTAGCAAGTGCTGAAGTGCTTCCTGGACAAGGGCACAACCTTGATCGTTTTCGCAACCCGCCATACATCTTTGGTAGTCATGTGATATCAGGAACCCGAGTCAGACCTGCTCAGCATGTAAATCTACCAGGTTGGTGTTCATCAAGCGAATATCGAAGATCTGAACCATGTTGATCTGATAGGGATTCCCATCATGGTAGTCCTGGATCCATCCAAGATCTATCTGACGCTGGAGGGCCTCTTGTACAAAAGAGCATCCCTGTTTGTTTACCGAGCAAGTCAGACAGGAATTGTAATCGTGCTGCGGCAGATTATGGTACTGGCTTTGCCTTGAGTGCATTGCCACCAAGTTGATATTCATTGCACGGATGTCGTGGTTTTGAATGACGTTGGAATTCGTATAGACAATGTTGACCCCATGAACTCGATGCTCTTGGATCCATCAAAGATCCATCTGCTCCTGTAAAGCTGCTTGCACCACAGAAAATCCTTGATTGCTTTTAGAGCAGATATCACATTGGTGATAATTATGAGGTGGCACATGGCCAAATCCACTCTGTCTACAATGCATCTTGACCAAGTTGGCCCTTAACAAGAGTACATCATGAATTTGATAGACATTGTGAGACTCTTCTTCTATCAGGTTGACTGCGGCTTTCTCATGTTGAGGCAGCAGGTTTGTGAGAACATTCGGATTCGTATCTTTGAAAGATAAGACCCCACTCCTAACAAGCTTTTGCACGTCGAATTTGAAACTGAGATAGTTGTCTATGTTATTCCCTGATCCTCCTTGATGATAAGGGCATGTCTGGTCCACCTTAAACCAAAAAGAAGGATTTTCTGGTACTGTAAGAGAGGACTTAGTCTGGATGTGCCCCTTGGCTAGTAGTAACGGAAATAGTTCTGCGTATGATATGGGTATAGGATCAAATCCTGATGGCCACGTTGTACGGTTGTTGTTGTATGGAGGACGGGCCAGCTGAAGAGGTTATTGTGTCCTTTGCTGATTAGGTTGGCTTTGCGCAACCTGAGGCTGATACGTAAGAGGAGACACAGGGTTGATAGCAAGAGTCACAGCTGCTACTGGTTGATAACGTCGCCTTTGCTTTTCGAGAGAGATATTCCCAATATCTTGCTCTTTTTTCTTAGGGAGAGCACTACCGTATCGTTTTGTACTAATCGATGATCCAGTGTCTTTTACTAAACGTCCTTCCCAGACAGCTTCCTCAAGTCGAACTCCCATACCGACCATTTCGGTGAAATCACTGGGCGCACTGGCAACCATTCTGTCATAGTAAAATGAGCTTAAGGTCTTTAAGAAGATCATTGTCATCACTTTTTCCTCAAGAGGTGGACAAATTTGGGTGGCGATCTCATGCCACCTCTGAGCGTACTTCTTAAAGGTTTCCTTGTCCTTTTGTGACATTGATCTGAGTTTATCTCTGTCCGATGCCATGTCCAAATTGTACTTGTATTGTTGGACGAAGGCATTGCCAAGATCTCTGAAAGTGCTGATCGTGGCGCGGTTTAAACCCATGTACCATTTTAATGCGGCACCGGTTAAACTATCCTGAAAGTAGTGAATCAATAGGTCATGATTCTCTGTCTGAGCTGATATTCGTCGAGCGTACATCACCAAGTGACTCTGAGGGCAAGAGTTACCCTTGTATTTTTCAAAGTCGGGCACCTGGAATTTGTACGGAACTTTCACATTGGGGACCAGACAAAGGTCTGCGGTGTCTTTTCCAAATAAATCCTGACCGCGAATGGCTTGCAGTTCCTTTTGCAGCTCCAGGAATTGTTCTTGGAACTCGTCCATCCTGTCAAACATAGTTTCCTTTCTACCAGAAGGTATCTACGGAATCTGTTCTTCTGGGACAGTGAGCACCACAGGGGGTGGTACCGTGACTACGACAGCCAATCTTGGCATTTCCCAAAGTTTGTAACCTTCAGGAGTCCTCGGTATGCCTCTGGCATCCTCGATTTCCCGAAGTTTGTAACCTTCAGGCCCAGCGGCTTCTGTTGTGATTCCTTGATCTTCAGCGATCTGCGGAACATATCCTTTCGGGATATAGTTAACAGGCATGCCCCAGGCACGATCTTTCGGCATTTGATACCTAGGATCATGCTTTTCCACTATGGGCATTGAGGTGATCTCTGAGATCACAGTTCTTTGTTGTTGAGCTTCTGCCATGGCTAGCATGTCGTTACGAAGCTTTCTCATATCCTCTCTTAGAGCGTCCATCTCTTCTTTCAACTCTTTGTTCTCTTCCTCGAGATCATCCATCTTTTTCTGACGATTGGCCCGAGTATTGTACGAATGAGACAGTTTGACTCTAGAATCGAGACACAAACGTGAGACTCGTAGGTTAGGAGAATACGTTACGAGAGAATGATGAATGCAATGATTATATTAATTGTTTTTTTGTTTAATCAAAATAAACTTTGACAATTAGATTGCAAATATCAAACAGTGGGGAAACCCCGTTTTATTAAATTCAAAGGATTAGAAATACAGTAGATTACAAGGTGCGGAAATAGAAACCTAATCTAAGGGGTCCCGAGTCCTCTCTGAGGAGAATTCGGGTGCTGATTCTGGTACTTTCCTTTTCTTGGACCGGGGCTCTTGGGCCGTTGTCGGGTTGTCATTCCTTTGCCAGGTGAAAGGAGTGAGCAAATTCCTTTGGTCATCCTGATTATCCACAGCATGTTTCTCTAAAATCTCTATCAGAGCATCCTTATCCTTCAGTAGTTGTTGTATTTTGATACACTCCACAGTGAGGGTGCGGTACTTGTTCTTCCAAGACCTCCTCTCCCGCTGAACTTTGTTGAGAGTAACCTGGAGTTTTTTCGTTTCAGTCATGAAGTACATGACAGACTCCCTTGGCAGAAGAACTCCGTGATGAGGATAAGGCATATTTAGCTTGAGAGCTCTAGTTTGTACCCAGTGGAGATAAGGCTCCACCGAGACACAGTCCAGTTTTCCTAGAGACTCCCGTCCTTTCTTGTGAACATGTTTCCAAGCGTGCACTATTTCCATCTTTAGTGCTCTGTCATTTTCCCCTTTTTTGAAGAAAAGACCTTCCAGATGAGCATTCCGCGGGACATGCCTCATCGGGTATCCAAATTGACGACGAACCAATACTGGATGGTAATTGATTCCTCCTTTAGTTCCTATGAGGGGTACGTTGGGGAAGTTTCCACAATAATCAATGATCCTAATTCCCTCATAAATCCTATTGCACCAATCTATGTCAGAGTTGGTGAGAGACATGATTTTCTACGACCAACGTAAGGCACTCTTATGATCCCAAAATGTAGCAGACTTGGGCAAATGGGAGATAAACCATTTATATAGCAGGGGTACACAGCACGTGATCATTCCTCCGCTGTATAAATTCCTTAAGTGTACAGAATGATACGCATCTGCAAGCAAGGTTGGCACAGGGTTTCCAATGAGAAAAACCTTAATGGCATTGATGTCGACGAAGTTATTGATGTTGGGAAACAAAAATAACCCGTAGGTGAGCAAAACAAAGATGCTTTCAAAAGCAGTCACGTTCCCTATACTGGAAAAGTACAAGGCCTTCTTTATCAAGAATTGGGCTGGTAAACCTTGGATGCCACCCTTAGTGGTCAGGTGAGTCTTGACTTCTGACTCATCCAAATAAATTGCTCCAGCGTTGGTGCTAGTTGATAATCCAGAAATGTGAAACAGTGATAAACTGGATCGTAAAACTGAATGAGTGCTTCCATGATTCCTTCAATCACATGGACTCTTAACAGAGGTAGCAGTGCTCCGTATTTGGCTCTGAAAGCTTCAGGGTTAGTGATCATCCTTGCTAAACTTCTCAAATCCTCTAGTTTTGGAACCATGAAGGTATACTTATGAGTTCTCCTTCTACCAAAATCCATTAGCGCAATCCTTTTTCTTTGACATTCGCAATCATTGTCTTAGTTTAATTTGAAAAAGAGAGACTAGAAGAGAAGATTTTTTTTGTTTTAATGTTTTTTAAATGAATGCATGAATGCAGCACACAAAAACATAGAAAAAACATGGGGTCAAAGGGTCGGTGTCATGAAGTCAAAGCTCTACCCCCCCCCCCCCCCAAAGGTTTTCTACAGGTGATTTAATCATTGATTCCTGAGAACACCAGCGGGCCAGGAACCGTGCTAGGTGATGTCCATCAAAGAAACCTCAGAAGAGGGTAGTTTATCGTGTAACAGCTATTCCCGATAGCTTCCGCACTACAAAAAAAGGTGATTTTCCTATGTGTATACTCAATCTTTCCACACGCGGCATCACACGCATTCCCATTAGTAGAAAAATAAACACGTATATCAATTAGGAAAAACAGTATATATATTTGGCCTAAAGTCCTAGACTTTAAAGAGCTATGAATCCTATGTTCCTGACAAAAATGGCTCCCTGGCGGAGTCGCCATTATGTTCCCTACTTTAAAGGTTTTTGACCTAAGATCCTAGTGAAGTCAACAAATCTTAACCCCAATGAAATCCCTAGGAAAGAAAGAAAGAAAAGAAAGGATATGTCAGCCCCACGGTGGGCGCCACTTTTCTGTAGCGAGCGAAACTGGACGTGTTTCTTAAGCACTGCCGCTCTTTTGGGGTTACTACAGGTCGATTAATTTTTTATCCTATTAAATTAACCCTGCTTGCATACTAAGTTTGAACAGCGGTCTGTTAGGTTACAGATGCTATGTGGATGTGGGGCCTCTTTCTTCTTTGTTTGGGACTGAGATAATGGGAATGTTTATGGGTAGGACGCTAGGACTGATATTTTCCGATTGAGATGTGAAGGTATGGGATTTTGGGTTTTGGATTAGTGTGCTCGCTAAGATTTTTCTTTCAATCTTATGCCTACGTATTCCCGTTTACCGAAACAGAGAATCTTATGCCTACGTATTCCCGTATAGCCTAAACTTTACCGAAACAGATCGTAGTTCCTCCTATTCTATGGGAGGAAATGGTGTTTTGGTGTCTTGTTCAAAGCCCAAGACGTGAAGCTGAAAAGGTCTATTTATATCTTGTTCAAAGCCCAAGATGTGAAGCTGAAGGGTCTATTTGTATCTTGTTCGAAGCCCAAGATGTGAAGCTAAAAGGGTGTTGACTTTAGAGAGAATTTGTCATCTCTAAAGAGGGGTTGTTTGTCACAACTGTCAGGTGACTGACTATAAAGGAGAATTACTTTAACTGGGATATGTGAATCCAGAAATGCCATAATTTTCTTTATAGGGGTTTTTAACCTGAAGGAGAAGACATTAACTCAGTGTAGAGCAATGCCATCTTTCCTTAGGAATTTCTCCTGCTAAAAGATGGACAGTGGCATAGATGTAGATGATCCAGAGGCTTGCTGCTTACAGCAATTAGATGAAGGGAAAGGAGTTCTTGATGTTTGTATACTGTGAATGAGGTACAGCTTTGATGCTAAAAGGTTGATTGGTTCAACCGGGGTTTCCTTATACAAAGCCTAAGAGGAGGCTATCGACCCAACAAGAGGGTGATTCTTGTGTGTCTCGTACGAAGCCCAAGAGAGAGGCTAAAAGGGTTGACTCTACAGGAGAATCTTTTATATGTGTCTTGTACGAAGCCCAAGACAGAGGCTAAAGGTTGGACTCAACAAGAGGGTATTTTATACTCAACAAGAGAGTGTTTTGTATCTCGTATAAAGCCCGAGATGAAGGCTAAAAGGTTTGACTCAACAAGAGAGTCTTTTATACTCAACAAGAGAAGGTTTTGTATCTCGTATAAAGCCCGAGATGAAGGCTAAAAGGTTTTACTCAACAAGAGAGTCTTTTATACTCAACAAGAGAGTGTTTTGTATCTCGTATAAAGCCCGAGATGAAGGCTAAAAGGCTTGACTCAACAAGAGAGTCTTTTATACTCAACAAGAGAGTGTTTTGTATCTCGTATAAAGCCCGAGATGAAGGCTAAAAGGTTTGACTCAACAAGAGAGACTTTTATACTCAACAAGAGAGTGTTTTTGTATCTCGTACAAAGCCCGAGATGAAGGCTAAAAGGTTGACTCAACAAGAGAGTCTGAAAAGGTTAACTCTGCTGGGGAGAATCATCGTACAAAGCCCAAGAGGAGGTCAGGGTTACTGTTTCAGTCGAGTGACAGGTCCAGTATGCTGATTTAAAGAGAAAATCAGTTCTTATATGGGTAATGTTTGCACTCAAGGATTTGATTCGAGGATCAGGGTTATCTCTCGTTCTTTAAGGAAATGGGAAATCCAAAGGGTATTGAGACTGTCCGAGTCTACGGGTTTCATCTCCTAGTTTTTTAAAGGAGCTTGAGAATGTCTTTGAGACTCAAGGGAATTAGACTCTCCAAGTCTAGAGTTTCATCTTTTGTACTACGTTTAAGAAACAGCAGTAGCAAGATCTAGACTTTTTGAAAGACTGTTCTATTAAGATGACTAATTTCTGTTCCTATACCTGTAGGAGGTCGTCGGGACAATTTGTACGAAGCCCAAGAGGAGGCTATCATTCCCGGAGGAAGAAATCATTTATACGAAGCCTAAGAGGAGGTTGCGAATACTTCTAAGAAGCCGACGGGTCCTTGTACAACGCCCAAGAGGAGGCGAGGATGCTTTTAAGAAGCCTGTAGGTCCCGAAACCCCGGTAAATTCAAGACAGGCTATTCACAGAGAATAGATCAAGCCAGGAAAGTTCGAGAATTTGGAAGAAACTTAAAAGATGCCATTCACGGAGAAAAGATCATCTCTGGGGAATAGAGTTTCTTTGACGATTTCTAAAGGTGACAGTCTGTGAAAGGGTTCAACGAGAATGCTGCCTTTCACGTCTCCATATTGTTTAACCCCAAGAGGAGGGAAGACTGTATCTGGTAATCCTATGGGGATCTATTTTTGTCTACTTCTAAGAATGATCAACGGGCTAAATGCTAGACGTAGTTGTCGGGGAAACTCTAAATATCTATACTATTATTACACAGTTGATATGAGTTTATGAAAGAAGACTTACAGCGAAACAGCCCCACAATACAGTTATATGTATATGAAAGCGGTAAATGAAAGCGTATAAACACTTACTCGGTTGTAGAGCTTCCATGCTGTTTGGTTAGTTGTTCAACAAAGAAAGCTTTGATAACAATATTACATACAAAATCAAAGGAGAAAGTATTTTCAAAACATGTTGGGGCTTATAGCTCAAGGAGAGGCCCAAGGTTTTATCAGTGATCGCACTATGAGTTTGAATTTGTACAGGGACTTATACAAGTGACTGAGGCCCAAGAAAGGTTTTCTGTACAAAGGGATGGGTCTTACACTCTCAAGAGGCCCAAAGAGTTTTGAAAAAGAATGGGGCTTATAACACGAGGGTAGGCCCAGATGTTTTTTGTTTTGAAATGGCGATCGCGCCGAGATTTTCTTTTAACACAGAGGGACTTATACAATATCTGAGGCCCAAATTTGTTTTGGTTAAAAGGGGATTGGGTCTTACACTCTAATAGAGGCCCAAAAGGTTTTGAATTGGTCTTATAGCTCGAGGAGAGGCCCAAGGTTTGTTTTTCAAAGGACTATGATAGCGTCGAACTTTTTGAAATACAACGGGACTTATACCATAAGTGAGGCAAAAAATTTGTGTATTTACAAAAGGGGTTGGGTCTTACACTCTATTAGAGGCCCAAATTGTTTTAAAAAAGAAGAATAGGTCTTACTATTCGAGGGTAGGCCCAAAGTTATTTGTGTACAAAATGACGATTGCGCCGAGGTTTTTGAAAATATCCGGAGGGACTTATACAATAAGTGAGGCCCACAATAGGTTATTTTACAAAAAGGCTTAGGTCTTACACTCTATTAGAGGCCCAAAGTGTTTGAAAATGATTTGTGAGGGTTGAATTAATCAAAACCCTAATTTATTTCCAAAATGTATTTTAATTGAATAAAAATTCAATTAAAATGATCAAAATTGTTTAAACATGTGTGGGAACAAATTGTGATTCAAAAATCATGTTTTGACCTACAAAATGATTAGAAGTCATTAAAATTTACAAAATCAAGAGGGAAAAAATATTTTAAATGTCAAAAACAATTAAAATATTAATTCTTTGTAAAAATATCAATTATATGAAATAAATAATATTTTTGGGATTTTTTGGTAAAATAAAATATTTTAACATTTTTGTGAATTATTAAAAAAAGAATCAACTCAAAATCATTAAAACTCAGAGAGAAATTAATTTTTGAATTAATTAAATAAAATCACAAAATTCAAATATTTGAATTTTCAAAAAAGGGCGCCAAGAACAACCAAGAACACGCGCGTGTTCTGGGTTTTGCCCAGATTTACATTTTCTCTCCAATCTCCCTCAATACTTGATTATATCATGCAAACCACCTATCAATCTACTCGTTTCAACCTCACGATCATGTCTATGGTCTTTAATTTCATTTATTTTTAACATGGAATAAGAAATCAAGACAAAACCTCAAGAACCCTAAAATTTGCATAAAGGCTGAGAATTTTGATACACGATTCAAACAAAGTAATTAATTGAGGGGAAACATTCTATGCATGATTATGAACATTTGGCAAAAGTATTGTGCGAGGAAATATGCATAGATTAAGAGATGACAAACTTTAGGCTTACTTGAAGGTCGTGACAGCAAGAGCAATGTGATTTTTGAGTTAGAGGTGTTAGAGATGAGTTGTGATGATCTGAACAGCTTCCCTACACCCTATGGAGTGTGTTTGAATGCTTGGACTTGATTGGAAATGGCTGGATCACTTCATGGCATCTCAGCTGTAACTTGGTTAAAACCTTGAGCAACTGGCTGGTGATTCTGAGAAATCAGTGTTCCAGATGTTGTTTAAGTGTTTGGATCACTTCTATATGATGTTTATGAGGTGTGTGTGTGTGATTGGTTTGATTGGAAAAGCTCTCAAACTCAAAACCCGGTAGTGACTTGCCTTAGAAGGCAAAATTGGAGTGAAAGAAGAGATTTTGAGAAAAGCATCTGTTTGATGGCTTTGGTGTACTCAAACTGATCACAAATGAGCTCTATTTATAGTAGAGCAAGTTTGTTTTGCAAGGAATAGTGAATGGCAACTGCAGCAGAGGTTTGGCCAATGTTGACAAATGAAAATCCAAGTCTCCTCTAGCCATTGACTAGAGGTTAGAGCACAGAGCTTTGGTTCCCTACTTGTTGGAGGAATCTTGACTGAATTCAGTTGCAAATGTGTCAGTCCATGCCACCTTGGTGTATGCATTGAATGCTCCAATCCAAAATTGGAGTCTTGTCCCTCTTTTAGGCAATTTTAGGTTTGGCATGCTACTTCTTGTTCCAAGGACTTTGGAGGCTTGGCTCAGTGATTGTCCCCTTTAGATTTGATCCTCAGATGTGTCCAAGATGATGACAAGGCTTGGAATTGGTTGATTTTGGAAAATCGACCAAAAATGCAAAATTCTGCCTTGCCTTGGCAGTTTTCAGCAAGGCACTTTGCAACTACCATAACTCTTAGCTCAAATTGAATTTGGTGATGTTCTTGGCCATTTTGGAAAGCCCTTATATGATACAACAATTGTTTGATCATATTTGGTATTGATACCTTTTGGATCCAAGTGAAAAATCCCCCTACATTTGGAAAAAAGTGAAGGCAGATTCTAACTTAGTGAAAATTTCACTAAGTGTTGGAAAAAGTGACATTTTCACTTTTTGTGATTTTGATCAATCCATAACTCAAAATCCATGAAGAATTGGAATGAGGTCTAGTTGAAGTTTTTGTAGAGGGCCATGATATCTACAAATCAAGCTTTGGATGGGGAAAAATGGCTTTGTGGTTTAGGAGTTATGATCCTCCAAAGTTGGTACCCTTGCTACTTTATTCATAACTTAGAAAATTTTCTAAGTTTTTATGGTTACCACTTTTACAAGTTATCCCACTTTCTTTTATTTTTCTTGATGAATGATGATTCAAATCATACATTAACATCATTTTAGGGTTAAAAAACCATAAAAGTGAAAAATCTCAAAAAGTCAGAGTTTGACTTTTGTGCACAGTTGACTTTTTATCAGATGAATTCCAAACTGTGCAATCCTTTAGGAAATCATGTCCTTGACCTAAATCAAACTTGATGGACATGTTCCATGGGTGTTATAAGGTTAATTGATTCATGTCCTAGGGCTTGGGAGCATGTCCTGGTCAAAAGTCAAAGTTACAGTTGACTTTTCTCGCGAAACCCTAATTGTGGTACTGATGAAATTGAGACTTCCTGCTCAACCTTCTTGGATTAATCCAGTGTTGTAAATGGATCAATATAGTATATTAGAGACCCTCAAATCATGTCTTGAGGTCTTGGCTCATGAATTGTCCTAAAAGTCAACTTAGGGGTGAATTAGGTCAAGAAACCCTAATTCCTGATTTTTGATGAATGCATCCCCTGAGACTAAATTGACTTGATGATTGGGTTTATGATATCCTTTGGAGCATCATAGGCTATGCTTTGAAGCAATGGCTCATGTCCAGAGGAAAATTTCCATCTGGAGGCCTTGGTCGACCAAACCCTAATTTGGTGACACTGGCGATCTTGAGGCTTGATCCCCCTAGAAGGGAGCAACCTTGTGCTTAATCCTTGAAGTGTGAGTCCTCTTGATCCCTTGTGGATATTTGAGAGGCTAGACAAGTTGAAGATCATGTCATTTCTTGATTGATCTTTTATCTAAGAACTCTGAGAGGGCTTGAAACCCTAATTTTAATTGTAGTGGATGGTCACCCATCTTTTGGGAGACTGATGAGGTATTATGGTCCATCCATATTGTGATGATGATTTACACAATGATGGGAAATCTTAGTGTTCAAAATTTGGGGTATGACACCCATGTGTATAATTGATTTTATTATTTGTCTTAATGTGTAGTTAGAAGAAGAGAAAAGCGAAGAAACATGTGTTCCGGAACATGTTTTGTGGAAGGCTGCTCGTGTGGGAAAGGATGGAGTTGTTACGGAAAATGTTCAACAAGATTTTGAGCAATGTGTAAGTATAACAGTATGCGTTTTATACCCCACTTATTAACATATATATAATATTTATTCTTTTTAATCCCCGCTAATATTTTTTGATATTCATGCATATGAATTTCAGGAGACTCTGTCTCAGTTCGTAACTCTAGGTGAAGACCAGGATTGCAGGAGCATACTTAGTCGAGTATTAAATGTTTCTGAGTACTCCGATCGTGTGAGGGGTAAGGGATTTAGGGTCACTCCATCATCCTTGTATAAGCGTCTAAAGAGCCAAAATCCTAGAAATAAACAAGTGATGGAAGCCATGGAAGAATTAAGAGCTCAAGTCCGTGAATTACAAAAGGATAAGGAAAAATATATGTCAGAAAGGCGTGGTTTAGAGTTTAAAGATACTAGTGACAAAGGTAGTATCAATTGTCCACAGAAACTTCCCGAGGTAATTATATATGCTTATTATGAAATTAATTTAGCACAAATTTTTTAATATATACACATTAACAATTTCATATTTATTATTGGTTTAGGGCATTTCACCTTGTCAGCTATATTTATCGTCATCGACTTATCGCATGGTTGGCAAGGGAAAAGTGCATAACACTTTAGGAGATGTACTTCACCATAAACCGCTCCCTGTTAGATTTTTGAAAGTATTGATTGATATTGCCTTAGATCGGGAAGCGTTACTACCTATTCCTGACGATGTTTCAGATATAACATTGGTAGGAGATGCAATAGGATCGTATGTTGCATGGCCGTCAAACCTCATTTTCATGGATGATGAGGTATGTTAAACCATTATGAACCTTTAGTATTCAAATGTTTTACGAGCCATGTAAGTTATGCTAAAATTTACGTACATTTTATTTACATGGTAATGTTAGACTCCTACAAAATCCAAACCTAAAGATAAAGGGAATGTGCAGCACACCGGGTCAGTTGCATCAAAAAAAGAGGTACATCGATATATACGCATTAAAAGTGTTAATTCTATATTCAAATGTTTTACTAACTTATATGATTTTTAGATTCATGCCCAAGAGTTGCAAAGAATAGGAAGTCAGAATTAGGCAACACGTCCAACCAAAAAAAGATTCTTGCAAGGACTGGGACAAAAAAAGCAATTGTATCTCGATTTAGGTCGTGTCTTGAAACACTTGTAGGAACATCGAATTTGATGGACGGTGGTATTCGTGAAATACCTATGGAGGAAGGTATTTTTGGTTATTCTTATTCAGAAACAATTTCTAAAGAGGATTTGGATCAGATTTTTAATCATTCTGAATTAGGCATCGGTGTTATGCATACATACATCAGGTATTCCGATTAAATCTCTTTAATTATTTAAACAATTTATTTACTCATTTCAATGAATAATCTAATGTTTATTATGTTTTATTTAAGGTTCTTGTATGAGAAATTGGTGCGCCCGCATCAATTTTCAGAAAGATTCGGTTTCTTATCTGCCAACTGTATCAATGCACCGTTAATTGCGATGAATCCAACTTCAGTACAATCTCACTTAGTCAAAATATTTATGGCCAACATAGATACAGAAAAGTTGTATCTTTTACCATATAATACTAGCAACGGGTTAGATTTGCATTCTTACTTCATTTATTATCATTTTTCGTTTTTTGATGTTGCGTATAAAATTACTATATCGATACTTTTATTTTATTTTACAGTGGACACTGGTTATTGGTTGCGATAAATCCGATAAGAGAAATAGTGTATTATGTGGATTCGTTAGATGGTGATGTAGATAAATACCCGGATATGAAGACGATGATTGATACATAAGTGAAATTGTTGGCGAAAGCAGTGAGAGAAGAAGAAAGAGAGTCTGAGCAGAGAGAGTGAAAACGTGCAAATGACACGGGCTCACCCCTATTTATAAGGGCCTCACGAGATTCAAGAGTTCCCTAGGCAATCGATTGCGCTACCCTAGCATAGCCACCCTAGGTCATGATGGGGTGTGACACGTGGCATACGTTTCCCCACGTGCGTCTTTTCATTCCCCAACACACATCCTTCCATTCTCCTCGCTTCAGACTTCTCGTATCCCCGACATCGCCCAGCCGCAGCCAGTCTAGCTCGAACAGGTGTATTTGTTTCTGCCCGGTTGAGCAACCGCTCCTCATTTAGGATCCTTTCCCCGACAGGGTACGTCCTCGACATAGTACTGGCCCTTAAGTCATTACTCTAACACCTCAGAGCAACGACTTTGGGGGCTCCTGTTCTGGACTGGGCCAGCGCCTGCCCAACTGTCGGGCAGGCCCAAGCCCAATGACCAGCGAAGGCCCAACGTCGCCTCTGTGTCGGGCACGTACCAATCCCCTTGGACGTCGGACACGTGAGACTGTCGAGCAGAAGCATATAGCCCGTGGATGCACCTCTCCTCGACACCCACGTGCTCCTCCCTGCGAGGCCACATTCTCTTGTAACTTCCCACTCCCGAAGGAATCGGTCTGCCCTACTTCCGAAGATTTATGGACCGTTACACCAGGGCGAAGACCACGTGTTGGTCTTCACTACGCCACGTAAGCCCTGGTAGTTACTTGGATTGGGCCTTACAATCCAGCCTAGTGCAAGTAACCGTTGGCCCCGCGCTAGGGGCTCTCTATAAATACCCTCTCACTTGAGAGGGTCAGGTTACGAAATATTCTAAACTCACTTCAATGTATTTGCTTTTCTCTGACCTTACCTGACTTGAGCGTCGGAGTACCTTGCAGGTACACCCCCCCC
The DNA here is from genome assembly GCA_022829125.1 of Lathyrus tuberosus. Lineage (NCBI taxonomy): Eukaryota > Viridiplantae > Streptophyta > Magnoliopsida > Fabales > Fabaceae > Lathyrus > Lathyrus tuberosus. The sequence goes on along the minus strand of JALAZF010000298.1, from coordinate 6,002,648 downwards.
CCCCCCGCCGTATCATCATCACCGGAGCTGAAGTCCTTACGACGTTGCTGGCCACTGTCTAACTGTCTGATCCAGGTACGATCAGATTTAATAATGAATTAATATATATATATATATATATATATATATATATATATATATATATATATATATATGGGAGTTACAAAATACTTATGAAATATAATAATAATTGTTACTTATTTTATGTTTTAGATTGTTCTAAATATTCGTTTATATTATGTTAGAGCGATACAAATATTTCGATCTCAAAGAGGAGCCCAAGTATCAAAGAGTAAGTCAACCAACATTACATGGATCAGAGTGGAGGTATATTTTCACAATTTTGCTTATAATAGTGATGCTACTTGATAAAACAAGTTAGACTATATATCCTGATATATATTCTTTTTTTTTTCTCTATGTAGTGTTCTCTATTTCGTTTTGAGGTTTATGAAAGAAATCATTCATTTGGATCAAATAGAGATTCCAATCATGGTATGGATTTATAACTTAGGAGTTATTTTAATATTTATCAGATATTTGATATAATTAATTACTTTTAACTAAATCATGCATATTATGTTATATTATGTAGTATTTTGATGAATTCAAGTGTGCTACTTACTCCAAAGTACAATTGGAAGAAATTAAGGAGGATTTGTGTCAATACCTTATTGAGCAGAGAATCATATAAGGTATGGAATTTGGAAGTTATTGTATATACTTTGTATAGTTTTGGAAGTTGTTGTATAGAATGGTTATTAAAATGGTTATTTTATTTTGGAAGTGGAATGGTTATTAGAATGGTTATTTGGTGTATGAATAGTTGTTATTAGAATGGTTAATTAATTTGGAAGTGGCCGACCATAAGTTGAATATTATACATATAATGGTTATCTTGTTTTTTTGATGTGTTATTTTGGTGTGTATGAGGATTTGTGTTGATGATAAGTTTTGATAAAGTCTTGTGTATAGTATTAAGCAGAGACACATTAGAAAGTGCTTTAAAAAGCGCTACCTAAGGGGGGGGGGGGGAAACCAGCCCTTTTTCCTGAAAAAGCGCTACCTAAAGTTGGAAAACAATACACATTAGGCAGCGCTTTTTAAAGCGCTGCCTAAAGGGGAACAAAAGATAGTGCTTTTAGTGGAAAAGCGCTGCCTAAAGGGGACCTAAGGCAGCGCTTTTGCATTTACAAAAGCGCTGCCTTTACCTACAGCAGCGCCACTTTAGGCAGCGCTTTAAAGTGCTGCTAAAGGCCAAAAAAAGCGCTGCTAAAGGTCTTGTTTGGCGTAGTGTCAAATATGGTTCAAACACAGTAAGTATGACATATAAGACATGTTCATGATCAAGGAACATCAAAGCAAAGCATATTTCACAAAGTTCTAAGTTTGAAGGAACTTACCTCTTGTAGTTCACTTGCCAACTTCCAAATGCCTTGTTACAAAAAAGAAATGACATTTGAGACGCCTCCAATGGACCTGTAGGGAACTTCTTGGATGCTTGGAATCAAAGGGAAACCACCAAAACTGAAAATGCCTCCTTCATGCAAAATGGCCAAAAATGACTAAAATGGAAACATCACTAAATGGACTTACAGTTAGAAAACTATGCGTGGAACAACTTAGGGGTACATATATTAAAGTGTGTTTGAGGTGTTGGATGGTTTTGAAATGACCAGAATCAAGACATGGCTTGTAAAATGCAGAAAGTCAAAGATATGAGGTTTTGAGAGTTGACTTTTTTATTCTGGTGTTTTGGGGTGAAGATGAAGGTTTAAACACTTTCAAGGGATGATTTATGATGTGTTTGGATGGTTGTTTGAGTGGTTTAAGCTCTGGTTTTGAAAATTCGAGGCTCACTCTTTGAAAGTTTGAAATTTTGAAGTGAAAGAGAAAGAATAAGAAAACAAGTGTTGTGATTGTTCTGGTGTGTTTTGAATGATCAAATGTGGTTCTCTATTTATAGGGGATAAATTTTGTTTTGGAGGAATAATGATGGTTTGAAGGATTATCTCAATGTTCAATGGTCTTGGAAATGCATCATTACTTCCAACTCAAGGTACTTTATCTCTTCCACTAGCCTAGCTCTTCTTTTGACTAATTACACAGTCTGCAGAGGTGTTTATTGTTGTTTAAGAGTGAATCTTAACTGATGAGAGTGTTTTCATTGACAATGCATTATTCCACATAAATGCCTCTTGAATTCAAGGCTTAAAGTGATGATGTCTCATCATTTCAAAGGGATTCCTCTTGACTTAGTTGCTCTATCTTGCAGGTTTTGGATGATTCATTCAGATTCTTATTGAATGAGCATGGTATGATCATCACACTTGGACTCAAGAAATCATGCACCACAAGTAATGCCAAATCTGTCTTGCCAAGACAGTTGCATCAAGGTATATTATGCACCCCATATCTTCTTGCTCAAATGGAACTAGATTATGTTCTTGGACATTTTGGAAAGCTGGTATATCCTACTTCAACTTTGATGTTTGAATTTGGTCTTGATTCATCTTGGATCATGGAGAAAAATGGCCTCAACGTTGGTTAAAATACAAAACAGATTCTGTCCAAAATTTTTCTAAGTGTCAAAGTTCAAAAAGTCTTGAAACCCTAACTTCATGGCTTTATATCTCAAAATCTATGCATTTTTTGAGAATCCGCCCTAAGTGACAAAGTTGTAGTATGTAACAAGCTCTTCAATTTGATCTTTGGATCAAAGAAAATGGTTACTTGGTATGGAAGTTATGACCTTGCAAAGTAGGGCAAAAATCATTGTTTTTCATGACTTACAAGTAACCTCACTTTTCTTGATTTTTCTTGATCAATCATGATCCAAATCACATATTAAAATTTTTATTGACTTGAAGAGACCATGTTTGACCAAAAACACCAAAAGTCAAACTTGATTTTGACCACAGTTGACTTTTGTATCAGATGAAATTTGATTTTTCTGATCCTTTATGAAATCAAATCCTTGGGCTAAATTAAACATCATGGATGGATTCCAAAGGTGTTTTTGATTGTCTGAAATCATGTCCCAATGTTTAAGATCATGTCTTAGTCAAAAGTCAAAGGTAGAGTTGACTTTTCATCAGAAACCCTAGTTTGTGGTCCAGATGAATTTGAATCCTTGCATTGCTTATGAATTAAGTTTTTTGGATCAATCCAATCATGCGAATGGGCTAATGTGATGTATTTTAGGTCCTTAAAACATATATTAAGGTATTAGATCATGCCCAAATAAAAAATTCACTTCGGAGGCCTTGATTAACCAAAACCCTAATTGGTGCACCAGGTGAACTTGGGGCTTGATTGACTTGAAATGATGTAGAATTGTACTTGATTATTGATGAATGAGAGTTCTTGATCTTCATGGATGAATGAGATATTGGGTAAGTTGAAGATCATGCCCATTTTTTATTGATCCTTTGCCTGAGTCTTCTTTTGAGGCTCAAAACCCTAATTTGTAATCAAATGAAACAAACAACAATCTTTGTCTATCCAAATGGGTTAGTGATGCATAAAATATACATACATATGATGCTAATGAAATGAAAATGATGCGGGATCTTGGGGTAAAAAATTAGGGTATGACAGATGCCCCTATTTAAGGTTCTTTTATCTGTAGAGGTGAAGATTGACATCTTAATTTCGACCAGATATGAGAGACTTAAATATAACTAAAAATGCACATATTTTGGACCCTAAGATGCCATAAATGATGTGATTCTTATGAATGCAAGATATGAGACTTGTGAGGGTGATACCACAGAAGACTAATAATAATTCAAATAGTTGGGGATTAAAGAATTATTCACTAGGGAATGCATTTAAGACTAAAGAGGTATTTTCACTGATTGGGGAGATGACAACTCCACCAGGGGGACGCGAATATGATTCTGATAATTTGAATGGTAACAGGATCCTAGCGTCGGAACTTGCTTACTCATCTTCTTTAACTAAGTATTCCTACTTAGAAAGGGTAAAGCTTCCCCGCGTTTCTGGTCATGAGCCATGAAACTGGTCTTCGTTTCTGAAATAAACTTCCCCTCGATCCTGGTTTTTAGTCATGGAACTGGTATTTGTTTCTTCTTATCAAGTCTTTCTCTTGAAAAGGTTGAGATAACAAGCTCTGGAAAAGGTGATAACTTCATTGGGAATCTTCGAGGAGATGCGGCCTAGTTATCTTGCAAGACAGATTTCTCAAATAAAGAGATACAATATGTAATGGTCCCCACCAAATTTCTCGCCAAGATTTACTGGGGTGATAGCCATTTGATGAAAATAGACTTCATCATACTTCTCTTCGAGACTTCTTTGGAGAGACGCCATAGGATGAGTGACAATCTGATGTCAGACTTGCTGGGGAATACCGTCGTCTGAAATGTAGAGGTTTGCAAACTTCTCTGCTGAGATGCCATTTGCTGGAAAAATTTCATCATACTTCCCTTCGAGAATTCTTCGTAGAGATGCCATGTGATGTAAGATAATTTTGAGGTGTTGATGACTTTATTGAAAGAGGGACAAACTTCTCGAGAAGAGATTGCCATTTGTCGATCCACCGGGAATTTCTGGGATAAAAACAAGCTTCTTAAGAGACCTCCACTTGTTTGTTAGGTGTAGATTCCAAAGAGGGATAAACTTATTTTTAATGGGAATAGACAACTGCTCAGAAAGATATTGTCATTTGTTGATTAGTAGAGATTTCCTGGGGATGTGATATCCCTTTTTTTTCAAGAGGTTTTGCTGAGAGGCTTCCATTGGGGGATTTACTTTTATCTTGGAAAGCAAAGTGTGCCTCCGCTGGGAATGTGGGGTTTAATATGTGAAAAGACAAATTCCTTCTCATTCTTTAGAGGTTTAAGTTATTAAAATGGTCTGGGGCTAAATTTAATCCAGGAATAAACTGGAGAGAGACTCTTTTAAACAAGACATTTCCCTATAAGGAATGAACTCAAACTGGGAATTTATCCTATCCAAGTGTGGAGAGGAGGACTGAAGCAAAAACTTCCACAGGGATCAAACTCAGCGAGGAGTTGGAAAGGATATACACTTTCTGCTTAAAGTTGATAACTCTATTGGAGAGAGAGAACTTACTACTTGGGGAAAAACATGACCAAAGTGAGTGAACCATGTCAAGAGATGCATATGAATATGAATTATATATGAATTTAACTATGCATGATGTATATATGAATGTTATGTTTATACTGACAAAACAGACGTGCGACAAGGACTGGTGATGAAAATAAACAAAACCGAATACTCGTCCAATCTCGCATTGAGGGAAATAACACTTGAGATTTTGAAGGCAACATTCTACTAGGGAAAGGGACCAAATCTTATTTTGATTCCAATATTCATTAGAGGAAAGAGAAGTTCACTCCTTACTGGGGGCAATGGGTTAAGCACCTCAATTTGAAGTAATGATCTGCCACTTTGAGCTATTTGTGAGACTGGTCACAAAAGCACTTGATTCTGAATTTCGAGGTTTGATCTTTCTTAGAGTGATTGTTGATACTTCTTCTTATGTCCATAAATCAAAGGAAATTGCCGTATTTATTTTGAAAGAAAAAGTAAATACATTTTTTGTTTCAAGAATGAATATCAAATAAAAAAAATGTTATTTTTGCAAGGAAGAATAAAATAAGAATTGTAATCAAATGGGCCCAAGGCTCAAGTTTTCATTGATGGAATGCTAATCAGCCAAAAGCGTGATTCCATGGAACATTACAAAGTTAGGAAATGGTAATTTAAAGGAAAAGGGCTACATTGAAATATAATGACCACTATTCTTTTAATAACTTTGAATTTCGAGTATTCTTGAGCTTTTGTTGAAGGTGACTTGATTGAGGATCTTTTTTAGATGATCCAATCTTGTTGACTGCAGTTACTTGCCATAAATCCCTAACTTTTGACTAGATTTCCCTTTTTAGGTTTTCAATCAACCAGGATAGTTATTTTTTGTTTATGTCTCTAATTTTTACCTGGACCACCCTTTCGGGTTTTCAGTCCACCGAGACGCTCTTTTTTGCCTACGCTGCCCTTTCAGGTTTTCAACTTAGTGATTTGTTCTTTTGTTTCTTTTTTAGGTGAAGTATTTTTTTACAGCATCAACATTTATAGGACGAGTGATCTCTTCATCATCCATAGTTGTAAGTATTAAGGCACCACCTGAGAAGACTTTCTTAACAACATATGGGCCATCATAATTTGGAGTCCATTTGCCCCTGGAGTCAGTGATGAAAGATTGGATCTTTTTTAGCATGGGGTCACCTTCTCTAAATACTCGAGGTCGAACCTTTTTGTCAAAAGCTTTCTTCGTCCTTTGTTGATATAACTGACCATGGCATAAAGTCGTCATCCTTTTTTCTTCTATTAGATTCAGTTCATCGAATTTGCTTTGACACCATTCAACTTTTGTTAGCTTAGCTTCCATCAAGACTCTTATTGACGGGATTTCAACTTTTATGGGGAGCACAACTTCCATGCCATATACCAAAGAGAAAGGGGTTGCCCCTTTTAATGTACGGACAGATGTGCGGTATCCATGAAGGGCAAATGGGAGCATCTCATGCCAATCCTTGTAAGTCACGACCATTTTCTGAATGATCTTATTGATATTTTTGTTAGCCGCTTCAACCGCTCCATTCATCTTAGACCGGTAGGGAGATGAGTTATGGTGTTTAATTTTGAATTCAGCACGTAATTCCTGCATCATTTTGTTGTTCAAGTTCGATCCATTATCAGTAATGATCTAGCTTGGGACACCGTAACGCCAGATGAGATTGTTCTTGATAAAACGGACCATCACTTGCCTAGTTACATTGGCGTATGATGTTGCTTCGACCCACTTAGTGAAATAATCAAAAACAACCAAGATGAAGCGATGTGAATTTGAAGCCTTAGGCTCGATCATGCCGATCATATCAATCCCCCATATAGAAAAGGGCCAAGGAGAGGATAGAACTTTGAGAAGAGTTGGAGACACATGAATCTTGTCGGCATAAATCTGACATTTGTGACATTTCCTCATGTATTTGTAACAATCAGATTCCATTGTTAGCCAATAATATCCTGCTCTTAATATCTTTCTTGACATTGCATGTCCATTGGCATGAGTGCCAAAGGAGCCTTCATGAATTTCTTTCATCAGCAAGTTTGTTTCGTGTCTATCCACGCATCTGAGCAAAACCATGTCGAAGTTTCTTTTGTATAACACATCATTGTTCTGGAAGAAGTTGTCAGCCAGTCTTCTGAGCGTTTTCCTATCTTTCTTTGATGCCCCAGGTATTCTTGTTTTTGAAAGAAGCACTTGATGTCATGGTACCATGGTTTGTCATCGATGATTGCCTCTATTGTGAATATGTAAGCGGTCCTATCAAGGCGCATCACATTAATCTTGGGTACGTCGTTCCATTGTTTCACACCAAGCATGGAGGATAAGGTAGCAAGTGCATCAGCCATGTTGTTCCCTTCACGGGGAATGTGATGAAATTCAACTTTGTTGAAGAAAGGTAACAACCTTCTTGCGTAGTCTTTGTAAGGAATTAAACCAGGTTGACGTGTGTCCCATTCTCCTTTGATCTGATTTATAACCAAGACAGAGTCTCCATACACATCTAGATGCTTTATCCTTAAGTCAATGGCTTCTTCGAGACCCATAATGCAAGCTTCATACTCGGCCTCGTTGTTTGTACATTTGAATGTCAATCTGGCTGTGAAAGGAATGTGTGTACCATGGGGTGTAACAATGATTTCCCTAATTCCATTTCCATAAGTGTTAATAACCCCGTCGAATATTAGACCCCAATGGGATCCTGGCTCTCGCCCTTCGTCTAGTAATGGCTTATCGCAATCTTTCATCTTCAGATACATTACATCTTCACCGGGGAAGTCAAATCTGAGAGATTCATGATCATCAATTGGTTGGTGGGCCAAATGATCAGCTAGAATACTTCCTTTGACAGCTTTATGAGCATGGTATTCGATGTCGTATTCTGATAGTAACATCTGCCAACGGGAAATTCTTTCGGTTAAAGCAGGTTTCTCAAAGACATACTTGATCAGATCCATTTTGGAGATTAACAAGTGGTATGACAAATCATATACTGGCGAAGACGTTTAGCAGCCCAAGCTAAAGCGCAACAGGTTTTCTCAATTATAGAGTACCGAGTCTCACAATCCGTGAATTTCTTACTCAGGTAGTAAATGGCATACTTTTTCCTTCCGGTTTCGTCTTGTTGGCCAAGTACACAGCCCACGGAATCTTCTAAGACTGTTAAGTATATAATCAGGGGTCTTTCTTCCGCTGGCGGAGACAGAATGGGAAGCTTAAGCAAATATTCCTTGATACTTTCAAAAGCTTTTTGGCAATCATTCGTCCATACACAGCCTTGATCCTTTCGGAGGAGTTTGAAAATTCGTGCGCATGTCGCAGTCATGAGGAATATGAACCTTGAAATGTAATTCAAACTTCTCGAGAATCCTCTTACTTGTTTCTCAGTTTTGGGCGAAGTCATTTCTTGAATGACCTTGACTTTGTCGGGATCAACCTCAATTCCTTTCTGGCTAACGATAAAACCTAAGAGTTTTCCTGAACGAACACAAAATATGCATTCATTGGGATTCAAGCGGAGTTTGTATTTCCTCAGACGCCGGAAAAAATTTGATAAGTGTTCCACGTGTTCTTCTTCAGTTCTGGATTTAGCAATCATGTTATCGACATATATTTCAATTTCTTTGTGTATCATGTCATGAAACAGAGTTTTCATGGCTCTTTGATAGGTTGCGTCTGCATTCTTTAGACCAAATAGCATCACCTTGTAGCAAAAGGTTCCCCATGGTGTAATGAATGACATTTTCTCCATATTTTCTGGTGCCATTTTGATTTGATTATAGCCTGAGAATCCATCCATGAAGGAAAAGACTTTGAACTTTGCAGTGCTATAAATCAACATATCAATGTGAGGTAAGGGAAAGTCATCCTTCAGACTAACTTTGTTTAGATCCTTGTAGTCTACACACATCCTAACTTTTCCATCCTTCTTGGGAACGGGTACTATGTTGGCTAGCCATTGAGGGTATTCTGACGCGGCAAGGAAGCCTGCATCAATCTGCTTTTGAACTTCTTCCTTAATTTTGATGGCCATATTTGGGTGAGTCCTCCTCAACTTTTGTTTGACTAGCGAACACTTTGGCTTTAATGGAAAATGATATTCCACAATGTCGGTATCCAACCCTGGCATGTCTTGGTAGGACCAAGCAAACACATCTGGAAATTCTTTGAGAAGCTTTATCATACTTTCTCTAACGGTTGCACTGAGCAGTGCTTCAATCTTAATTTCTTTTCTTTCTTCTTCTGAACCCAAATTGACCATTTCCAACGGATCTTTGTGGGGTTGAATGGACTCTTCCTCATGTCTGAGTAGTCGGGAGATCTCATCTGGAATTTCTTCGTCTTTTTCTTCTTCAGCTTCGAATACCCGGAACTCAAAGTTGGGAGAAGGCATTGGGTCATATCTTTCAATGGGGGTTTTTTTATGATTAATCTACACAATGATGTTTTTTTTCCTTTTTAGAAAACATATAAAAATGCAAGAGTGTGTGTGGTTTTTTTTTTTGAAAACGTTTATTATTCAGTTTTGTTCATTTTAGGATTACCATTTTCTGAAAAAGCAAAAAGAAAAAAATAGCAATAAATGCGGGAGTTCAGAATGATATCTTTATTTATGATTTGTTGATTCTTGAAACACAAGCCCTATAAAACAAAACTCTTCCGCTTTGGGAGAAGCGAAGAGGGGAAATTTAGAGACAAGGGAGGCCCTATAAAACATCTCTTCACTTGGGCAAGGTGAGAGATCAAAATAAAGATGAGACATTTACTTTGAGATATGAACAACATTCGGGACATCAACAGCTATCCAATTGTGGCGAACCCCTCTATGTATCACAAAGTCTGGTACATCCCTCCTAGGATTGTCTTCCATCATGGTGCTAACTTTCGGCGGAGTCGGGTCACTAGAATCTTCTTCCCATGCAGAGTTATTAGAAGAGAGGTCTTCTGTTGTTTCATTGTATGTATTTTCATGTACAGGAGAATCTCCTCATCCAGTTGGTTAGATGTCTTCATACAATATGTGAGAACTTTCAGGGGCATCATACTTTACTAGGAAATCAAACTTACCGCTTGGCTGTCCCAAGGTATCCCAGTTCTCTTAGGAAACTGATGAATCTTCTTCTTCAATGACGTTGATTTCTGGTAGTGCAAAGTTAATAAACTTTTGTCCAGCAATTCTTGCGACTTCATTAATATGATGATTGACATAATCAGAATTTTTCATATAAGGCCTCCATTTTTTTGAAGAAACAGATGAATCTTTTTCAGGGCTATTCAGCAGATACACATTTTCTGGCTGGCTTTGATACCCTGGATCTTCCATGTTTGGCTCCCAGATGGGTAGATCGTCCATGGGATCATCTGAGTTATAGCCAAAGTTATTCTTCATTGCAGTATCAGCTTCTGATGAATTAGGAGGAGCAAGGCATCCTTCAGTATCGTGATCTCTGTAGACCATCCTGTTGTCTGACTTAGGTATATATCTGAAGTTCTGTTGTGGATTACAAAAGGGTATGTATGTCTCTTCTTGCGACATATAACCATCATCTTTGAAGTATGATTTCCATTCTTCATCTGGATCGGAAAAAGTATCCTTAAAGTTATCTCCTTCGATGGTGTCCACTTCTTGAGAAATGGGGTGGAGGAGACCTCCCCTACAGAAGAAATCTTGAATAAGACAAATGGCTTTGTCCTTCTTCATATCTTTGGTGAATGCTTAAGGGAAACCAAGGCCTTCTCTTGCTTTGTTATCGGTAGGAATCACAAGTTGTCCCCATCCTTTGGTGGTTCCACTTTTCATTACTCGGAGAGCGTCTTTGTAAGAGGAAATAAATGCTCTTTTTTGTGACTGTCCTCGTTATTCACAGAAAGTAATTGGAATGGAGTTTCGATAATCTCTTATGGTTCCACGTAGGAAAATGATGACATATTGCTTACAATCAATGCTCGCTCGCCACATACTATAACCAATTTGTTATTCTTTACAAACTTCAACTTTTGGTGAAGTGTCGAGGTGACTGCTCCTGCTTCATGGATCCAAGGACGTCCTAAAAGACAACTGTATGCTACTCGGATATCCATTACTTGAAAAGTGATTTGAAAAGTGTGAGGACCAATGGTTATGGTAAGGTCAACTTCGCCAATAACTGTCTTTCTGGATCCGTCAAAAGCTTTGACAACGATTTCGCTGCCTCTCATGGGGATGCCTTGTCAGGATAATCGTACAAGAGTTGATTTTGGCATGACATTCAGGGATGAACCAGTGTCTACTAGTACGCTAGCTAGAGCATCATCCATGCAGTTGATTATGATATTGAGTGCCATGTTATGATTTTTACCCTCCTCTGGGAGCTCTTCATCACTGAAGCCTAAGTTATTATAGGCAGTGATGTTAGAAACGATGCTATCAAACTAATTCACTGTTACGTCTTGTTCTACGGAAGCTTGTTCCAAAACCTTCTGCAGAGCTTCTCTGTGAGCTTCTGAACTTAGTAGAAGAGATAATACAGATATCCGGGAGGGAGTATGCAAAAACTGATCCACAATGTTGTATTCACTTTTTTGAATTAGTTTTAAAATCTCATCATTGTTCTTTACAGGCTCCGTGCCACTTGATTGGCCTTTCTGCTTATTGGGGACTTTAATTTGGGGTTCCTTCTCCCCATCAATTTCCTCAACTCCTTTGTTGAATACCCGACCACTTCGGGTGACCCGGCTTATATCAGCGATGTTGACAATAGAGGGAAGTGGAACTTCCTTTCCATCTTCTATCATGGTGGCGTTGTACTTATAAGGAATGGCTTTCTCTGATTCGTAGGGTATCGGACCTGGCAAGTAAATGACCAAAAGAGTCATGTTAGTCTTACTACCTTCATAGGTAACCTCTATTGGCCCCAGCTTAGGGATATCAGGAATCTTTCTACCATAAAAAGGGATTTCAACTCACTTTGGTTCACTGAGTATAGGAATTATGGTGTAAACATCTTCATCAATTCCAAAATCAATGGGCACTCTTTCCTGGACTGTTGTAATAGTCCTTTGATGTAATAGTCTTTGAATCTCATCTTGGATGAGGAGACAACCGTGTTGGCTTTTGCAACGCTCTTTGCAAGTTGAGTGATCATGTTGAATTGGACTAACGCAATCAGGTTTATGTAAGCTTTTGACTAATGATTCTTTGCCATAAATGGCGTGCTGTCTTGGGCAACCTTGCTCCATATTGATTGACTGATAATCCTTCATCCTGCATGGTATGATCTCTCCTCGGTCTATCTGATTCTGGAGAGTTGCTCGCACGAAGTAGCATCCTTGGTCATTTTCTAAACATATCCCGCAACGTTCATAATTTTTGGGTGGTAAACGACCCTGTCCACTCTGTATGCAATGCATCTTTACCAAGTTTGTTTCCAACAAGTGGATATCAAAGCTGTTTTGTCTACTTGGGCTTCCATCGACTATGTTGATCTGATCTGTATTCATGTTACGATATACTAGAAGCCACCAATGGTCCAACAGATGTTGAAGAGCTCTTTGTATGACTAGACAACCTTGATTATCTTCAGAGCAGACTTTGCAATCTTGATATTTGTGTGATGTTAAAAAGCCAAGTTTGACTTGTTTGACGTGTAATTCTACCAAATTGGTGTTTATCATGCGGATGTCGAAAATTTGAACCCATTCTGGACCTTCATCAATCATGTTGATTTGATAGTTGTTCCTTCTATGATAATCCTGAATCCATCCTAAATCCATTTGACGTTGGAGAGCTTCTTGCACAAAAGAAGACCCCTGATTATCCTTTGAACAAATTGAACAAGCGTTGTAATCGTGCAACGGTAGCTGATGGTGTTGACTCTGTCTGGAGTACATTTCCACCAAATTTACATTCATTGAGCGAATGTCAAAATTTTGAAAAATGACTGGGCATCCATAAACCATGTTTACTCCACGGATTCTGTGATCTTCGATCCAGCCTAGATCCATTTTCTCTTGAAGGGCTGCCTGTACAATGATGCACCCTTGGTTGTTCTTGGAACAAATGTTGCATTGATGATAATTGTGAGGTGGCACATGGCCGTATCCACTTTGTCTACAATGCATCTTAACTAGATTTGTTTCCCGTAAGCGTACATCATGAATTTGGTAACTGTTGCCAGGATCTTCATCAATTAAGTTTATAGAAGCTTTCTCATGCTGAGGCAGCGGATTCCTTTGAACATTCGGATAAGTGTCTTTGAAAGACCAAACTCTATTCTTGACAAGTCTTTGTACATCGGATTAAAAACTGAAACAATTCTCAATGTTATGCTCCGGTGCTCCTTGATGATAAACATAGAATTGGTCAGCTTTGAACCAATAAGGGGGATTCTCAGGAATGAGAGGAGGAGTCCTGGTTTGAATTTGCCCTTTTGCTAGAAAAACTAGGAACAACTCTGCATATGGCATTGGTATAGGATCAAATCCTGGTGACCTTGTGATATGATTGTTGTTGTTGTATTCCGAGCGACTTGATGAAGAGGTTGTTGCTGCCTTTGCTGATACTGTGGTTGTTGAATTTGCTGATTTTGAGAAATATGTGGTTGATATACCAGAATTGGCGCTGAGTTGATAACAGGAGATACCATTGCTACCCGCCGAGGTTAGTATCTTCGTCTTTGTTTACCTTGTGAGATAATGCTGCTATCTTGCTCTTTCTTCTTTTGGAAAGCGCTTCCATACCTCTTGCTACTACTGGATGGTTTTGTATCTTTGACCAATCATCCTTCTCGGACTGCTTCCTCAAGGCGTACTTCCATGTTCACCATCTTGGTGAAGTCACTAGGTGCACTTGCGACCATTCGGTCATAATAGAACGAGCTCAAAGTTTTCAAGAAGATTTTTGTCATTTCTTTCTCCTCGAGAGGAGGACAAATCTGGGCGGTAATTTCACGCCATCTCTGGGTATATTCTTTGAAGCTTTCCTTATCCCTTTGAGACATAGCTCTGAGTTGATCCCTATCAGGCGCCATATCCAAATTGTACTTGTATTGCTGAACAAAAGCTGCTCTGAGATCAACTGAGGGAGTTTTGAATTAATGGTATCTTGTATGAAGCCCAAGAGGATGCTATGATAAAGTTGACTTCATCCAAGGGGAACTAGTATTTGGACTAAGTTGTAGTTGAGGGAACCCTGATGTTTGAACTAAGTCTAAACTAAGGATGAGGTTTTATAAATGTCAAGAGAAACTTAATATGAACAAGTATATGACAAGTATTTTACAAGTAGACATGAATTGAAAGAGGATGGTCTTATACTCTGATAGAGGCCCATGTCTAAGCATGGTTGACTTAAAAAGGTGATGGGTCTTACACTCTTGACAGAGGCCCATGAGTTGTGAAAAGGTGATGGGTCTTACACTCTTACAGAGGCCTGCGAGTTTTTTGAGATTTAAATTGAAAATGTAATGAGTCTTACACTCTAACAGAGGCCCAAGAGTTTTGAAAATGTGATGGGTCTTACACTCTTACAGAGGCCCAATAGAGACCCAAGAGTTGTGAAAAGGTGATGGGTCTTACACTCTTATAGAGGCCCAGAAGTTTAACATTTGAATGCCACTAGGGCTGTGTTTGATGAAAGTTAAAGATTGAGTTTTGAATAGATTGAAAGCTTTTGAGAAATTGAGAAAAGTTTTGAGGAGGGGGGGAGGGACTTACACTCTAATAGAGGCCCAAAGAGTTTTGATTTTTTTGAATGCCACTAGGGCTATGTTGAAACTTAGACATTGATTTTTTTCGGAAATATTTGAAAGATTTGAGAAGAGGGTAGGGACTTACACTCTAATAGAGGCCCAAGAGGTTCGAGATTTGAATGTGCATCAAACAAAGAGATATATTCATCATGGTAAGAGTTTATGAAGGAAATACTTGAACATGTAAGCTAAGATTTAATCCATGGGAGCAATTACAGAGAAGTTCAAGCAAGTATATGTATTCAAGATGAATCGAGGATCCAATAAATATAGTAAGGGAAACAACCAAGCATACTTTGAACAAAAAGACATGTTTATGACAACAACATGTGGATGAAGATGCAAACATACAAGAAATAACATGTGAGAATACTTGAAGATGACAAGTTTAAAGTTTAAACATCATGTGAACAACTTAAGGCATTACTTGAATATTTAAGCATGGATACAAGTTGAACATGTTAAGACAAGTTGGTAACAACTAAACATGGATATTAGGGTTCAAACATGGTTATAAGCAAGTAAGAACATCACAAAAAGTTTAGGCATACAAGTGTGTATTCAAAGTCATTTTTAAGACAAAGTTTTAATGTTTAAGAACACTTAAACATGATGAAATTAATCACAAAGGTAGACATACACATCACGGTCATGTAAACATGGAAAGAACACTTCATGTTAAGGTAAAATAGTTAAGCAAATAGCTCATGGTATGGACAAAGTTCAACATATACTTTTAACATGTAAACATGCATCAAAAAGGTATAAAACGCAAGTAATAACACAATACACAAGTTCACAAGATCAAACAACATTTCTACAAAGTGTATGTGATCCACACAAAGCAACATGTACAAGAGAAACTAGGGAATACATCAAAAGAATCAAGAGAAACTCATGGAAACCCTAAAAACATCACTTACTTTAAACATAGATAAGTGCATAAAAAATAATTATTTTTGGAAATATAATTTCAAAAACAGAAAATAGACAACATCATGAACATTTTTCAAAAAGAATAGCCTCAAAATAATAAAAAATGAGAAAGTTATGATAGTTTGAAAATGCAAAGAAAAGTAAGAAAATAAGTTATTAAAAATAATGGGAAATGGTCCCCGTTGGTGTTGAACTCATGACAATTCGCTTGCAACACAAAACCTAGACCAACCAGCCAACGCGCGCAGGTTTAATTTATGGGGGAGGCATTGCATTATATGTGTTATTCAATTAAAAATCAGAAAAAACAAAATGAAATTGGGGCGAGGGGGATTCGAACCCCAGTTTCAAAGGTTCAAAGTACACAAAGCGCGCAGGTTTAACCACTGGGGTGGTGATACATCCGTTGTATCACCTCCACCCATTAATTGATATGCCTAAACATGATCTAGGCCTAGTCAGAACCAAATGGCGCCCAAGGTTGGTCATTCCCAAGATTTCCAGGTTTTCAACCAAATGCAAAACCAACTCTAACTTACTCATTTCTTAATGAAATCAAGTGAAATAAAGATCAAACTTGCCTAAAATTTCATGAGGAATTCAGTCGTGGTGTTGGTTTTGGCTAAAAGTGATTCTATTTAAAAACATGATAACATCATCTAAAAGGCTTCAAATTTGCAAGCTCTATGGCATATCATCATATAGTCAATAATAGCACTCAAATATGGTTCAAACACAACAAGTATGACATATAAGACATGTTCATGATCAAGGAACATCAAAGTAAAACATATTTCACAAAGTTCTACGTTTGAAGGAACTTACCTCTTGAAGTTCACTTGCCAACTTCCAAATGCCTTGTTACAGAAATGAAATGACACTTGAGACACCTCCAATAGACCTTTAGGGAACTTCTTGGATGCTTGGAATCAAAGAGAAACCACCAGAACTGAAAATGCCTCCTTCTTGCAAAATGGTCAAAAATGACCAAAATGGAAACTTCACTAAATAGACTTACAGTTGGAAAACTATGCTTGGAACGCCTTAGGGATATATATATATATATATATATATATATATATATATATATATTCGAGTGTGTTTAAGGTGTTGGATGGTTTTGAAATGACCAGAATCAAGACATGGCTTGTAAAATGCAGAAAGTCAAAGATATGAGGTTTTGACAGTTGGCTTTTTTATTATGGTGTTTTGGGGTAAAGATGAAAGTTTGAACACCTTCAAGGGATGATTTGTGATGTGTTTGGATGG
The DNA here is from genome assembly GCA_022829125.1 of Lathyrus tuberosus. Classification (NCBI taxonomy): domain Eukaryota; kingdom Viridiplantae; phylum Streptophyta; class Magnoliopsida; order Fabales; family Fabaceae; genus Lathyrus; species Lathyrus tuberosus. Next base: position 5,985,593 of record JALAZF010000298.1, on the reverse strand, counting down.
TTGTTTGAGTGGTTTAATCTCTGGTTTTGAAAATTCGATGCTCACTATTTGAAATTTTGAAATTTTGAAATTTTGAAGTGAAAGAGGAAGAATGAGAAAACAAGTGTTGTGATTGTTTTGGTGTGTTTTGAATGATCAAATGTGGTGTCTATTTATAAGGGAGCAAGTTTGTTTTGGAGGAATAGTGATGGTTTGAAGGATGAGCTCAATGTTTAATGGTTTTGGAAATGCATCATTACTTCCAACTCAAGGTACCTTATCTCTTCCACTAGTCTAGCTCTTCTTTTGACTAATTCCACATTCTACAGAGGTGTTTATTGTTATTTAAAAGTGCATCTTGACTGATGAGAGTGGTTTTTTTTACAATGCACTATTCCACATAAATGTCTCTTGAATTCAAGGCTTAAAGTGATGATGTCTCATCATTTCAAAGAGATTCCTCTTGACTTAGTGTCTCTATCTTGCAGGTTTTGGATGATTCATTTATATTCTTGTTGAATGAGCATGGTATAATCATCACACTTGGACTCAAGAAATCGTGCACCACAAGTAATGTCAAATCTGTCTTGCCAAAACAGTTACATCAAGGCATATTGCGCACCCCATATCTCATTGCTCAAATGAAATTAGATTGTGTTCTTGGACATTTTGGAAAGCTGGTATATCATACTTCAACTTTGATGTTTGAATTTGGTCTTGATTCATCTTGGATTATGGAGAAAAATGGCCTCAAAGTTGGTTAAAACACAAAACAGATTCTAAGTTCTCTAAGGTTGCTCTTTTTACAAGTAACCTCACTTTTCTTGATTTTTCTTGATCAATCATGATCCAAATCACATATTAACATTGTTCTTGACTTGAAGAGACCATGTTTGACCAAAAACTCCAAAAGTCAAACTTAATTTTGACCACAGTTGACTTTTGTATCAGATGAACTTTGATTTTTGTGATCCTTTATGAAATCAAATCCTTGGGCTAAATTAAACATCATGGATGAATTCCAAAGGTGTTTTTGAGTGTCTTGAATCATGTCCCAAGGTTTGAGATCATGTCTTGGTCAAAAGTCAAAGGTACAATTGACTTTTTATCAGAAACCCTTTGTGGTCCAGATGAATTTGAATCCTTGCATTGCTTATGAATCAAGTTCTTTGGATCAATCCAATCATATCAATGGACTAATGTGATGTATTTGAGGTCCTTGAAACATATCTTGAGGTATTGGATCATGCTCAGATAAAAAATTCACTTTGGAGGCCTTGATCAACCAAAACCCTAATTGGTGCACCAGATGAACTTGGGACTTGATTAAATTGAAATGATGTAGACTTGTACTTGATTATTGATGAATGAGAGTTCTTGATCTTCATGGTGAATGAGAGATTGAGTTAAGTTGAAGATCATGGTCATTTTTTATTGATCCTTTGCCTGAGTCTTCTTTTGAGGCTCAAAACCCTAATTTGTAATCAAATGAAACAAACAATAATCTTTGTAAATCCAAATGGGTTAATGATGCATAAAATATACATACATATGATGTTAATGAAATGCAAATGGTATGTGATCTTGGAGTCAAAATTTAAGGTATGATTCATATAAAACACCAACCCACCTTTTTTATGCATTGGCCTGCAAAACTATATGCATTAAGCAACGAGACAAGCTAAAGAATTTGATAGTATCAAAGAAACTTTGTTAAGAGAGAATGTGTCGAGCACAACCGCCACTTACAATTCACAAACGAGATAGGGTCATGATATATTATAATATTATTATATTATTATTATTCTATACATAAAGATTATACGGAGCATACACTTGAAAAGGGAACATGGAAGATTGAGTATGACAAGGCCAAATCCTTTCAAACTTAGATGCAATTTACAATTTATAACTACATTCCCATTAACTAAATTTTTATGTCTTCTGATAGTTCCAACTTCTTCGTCTCAAATTGCTTAGCCATCCAAATTGAATCAATGATTGTCCAGACTGTTGTAGACTTACGAGATTTGTTCTGTAAGGTATTAGAAAATTCTTAAGACCTGCCATTCATTGAGTAAAAACAAAGTCAGTGGTAAATATGGTTATAGTAAACTCATCTCCAATAACAGCATAGCATGAAACTATTATCATTTTCATTAATATGTTAAAAGGCATACCATTAATGCACATTGTCTTGTAAAGATGAGCAATGTTGGGGTCTCCTTTAGTCCGCATAATATGCCGATTCTCTAGGCATTCAAGAAAGGCTAAATCAGCCTTCAGAAGCTTAGCTTGATCATGAGTATCATACCCTATATCATGGCAATAACAGCAGTAATCTAACCAATCAATTGGTCGCTTGTCCCAAACAAGAGATCCACCGTCTTTCCCACTCGACCAGTTTGGTCCACAGTAATGTCCATATCTAGGGAACAACTGAGAAAGAAATGCTCTAACCCCAGTATGCCATGGAACCTTGCAAACATAAGGCCTAAAGCGCAAAGGGGTAGCCACATTACCTTTTCCAGCAACATTTTCACGATTTTGTGCATGTCTCTTCAACTCTTTATTGATAGTAGTTGGTCTTTGAAACTTCTCTCCAGCATTATTTGCCCATGGAAAGAATGAAAAGAATGACAAGGGCCATCCTAACAACTTGAGATCAACACCAGATGATTCTTGTTTGGCTTGTGAAACAAAAACTTTGGTTTGAACCGATTGAGCCGCTGAATCTGGGTTACTGTGAGGTTTAACACAAGGGATGTCACCAAGAAACCGGAAGTTCATGGTTTACAAAAATTGTGCCACAAAACTACACAGATTAAGCCACCCCAGTACCAAATACACTGCTAACCTGCTTCCAAAAAACAAAAACGGCTAAACCTTGTTCAACTCCAAAAGAAAAAGTGTTAACCGAAAAAGAAAGAATTATTTCAAATCGGTGAATCAAATTAGTCTCTTAAGTTGACAACTCCCCGCAAAATTACTTATGAAAGTCAAGTTAATCTCCGCATTTGAAGTTCGGACTCCAACACTGACATTTGACACGATACATATATATTTAGTGTGTGTTTGGATTGGCGGTGGACATAATTGATTTTGATAGAATTGAGTTTGGTAGAATTGATTTTAACAGAATTGAGTTTAGCAGAATTGATTAATATTTGGATACATTCATGTATAAGTGAGTTGAACAATACATTTCCGTGTAAAAATCACGTTTAAACTTGGAAGCTACAAATCCTAGCTTCTAGTAGAATCAATTCTACTTTAAAAGAACCAAACCCCTCTAAATCACTTCAGAATCAATTCTACAGCTTTAAAATTTCTTTTGGCCCTTCTAAAAGCCAAACGCACTTATTTATTTGTTATAATTAAATAAAATATGAACATTAACTATAAAAGATCTAAATTAATCATTAAAATATAAATATATAAATCTAAATTGAGCAATTTATCATTATTAAAAGTTTTAAAACAAAATATCATAGTTTTTCATCTTCATTCATATATCTACTGTACCGAAAAGCTAAAAATGATGTAATCAAACTTGATATTTTTAACCCCCTTCATTGATAATTACCAAGGTTGTCAAGATCTAGATCTTAAAATCTTATGATTTTGCAATTTCATTCACCCACAATGATCACAATCTTAAATAGAAGTGTGTGTGGTAGCCAAATTGTGAAAAACATCATAAACCATTGATTATGTGTAATCTTGGCCAGTTCCGGGCATGATCGGCCATTTTCCGGCATCCATTATTACAAGCCTAGAAGGATTACAAAGTACTGAGGCGCAACAATATAGTTCGGCAGAGGCCATTTTCCCTAGAATATACTTGCATACTAAAAGTGAAACCTAACAGCACCATACAATTTCAGGAACCAGAATGGTATTTCACCCTAAGATTTCGTTAATATATAAAGAAACAGAAAAACAATTCCAAGTTTATAAAACTTTTGTGTACAATAAAATCTGATTACTACACTTTACATGTTTTACATACAAACGATAGAAAATAGAGCTAGGTTAAAGTACATCCCAATTCAAAACGAATCATTTCATAATCAATTCAATTCATCATTCGGGTAATACAGTGTTTAATCAAGCACAATACACAATAAAAGAAAATTGCAGAAATTGGTAGCAAACATGAAAAGGAAATCAAAGTTAAAGAATAGCTTACACATAATCGTTTGAGAGCAAGTACTAGGTTTCGTTTATTTTTTGAGACGAAGAATTATAATGATAATTACTTGTGATTTGAAGGAAAATTAAGATGAACTTACTTGTGATTGTTTGTTGTGGTGGAGATGCGTTTGATTTGTGTGGGGAATGAATGACTGAGTGGACCCAGTGGCATGGCAGTTAATTCAAAGGAAGTAGGATCTTTCTAGACTCCACGTTTTATTACCCTCCGGATTCTCTTGCGAATATTGATTTCGAATATATTTTTTAAAAGGAAATCAATATATTAGAAAAATAAGATTTTTGAAAATAATAAATATAAATACTTCGATATGTATTTAATTGCGTATTAATTTCCTGAATCAATTAAAGTATAATTTTTGTCATATCATTTTTTTTATTTTAATTTATTTTAAAATAATTTACGATTTTAAAACAATTTATATCAAAGTATTGATATCCAATTTAAATTTATGAATATCAAAGAATAATTGTTAACAAAATAAGATTGATTAATAAGTATGGTCTCATTTTATGACTTTAATCCTGATCAAATTTTAATTTATGTACCTTTAATTTATTTATTGTATGTAAAGTTTATTAGTGCATATAGTTTTATGTTGAGTTAGTGTTTACCGTCGAAATTGATAAATAATCGCTAGTCTTTTAAAGTTATTAAATTTTTTGTTACTTACAGGATCGACTAGATTGATCATAGGACATGTGTTGTTATTTAGTTTCTGTGTTTATTAATTATGAACATTTCGACAATGTTCTTAAGGTTGTTAGTAAAGTGTTGTAATTCTTTAAGGAAATGCAAAAAAAGTAAAGGATTTAAGGTAAATGGCAAGATTTAAAATTGCATCAAATGTAAATTACAAGAAGAAACTTAAATAATCTGGTAAAAAGTGTAAAATGTGATGTTCATACGTACATTTTCACTCAAGAACACTCTTTTCTCACACACAGGTACTTAAAGTAAATTTAGAGTTTTTTTACAAGTTGAACATCCTGACTCCTAACTGCTAAGACCCTATTTATACTAAATCTAAAATAACCGCTATTTAACGGTCTTTTCGCCAGAAAGCGTCACGTTTTCAATCTGCATGCATTTTGTCGCTTCAAAGCTCTCCACGTGTCTTGAAAACGGATAAGGTCAAAAGACAGTTATCAGCCTCAAATTTGACTTGCACCTGTCGAACGCTTCTTCAAATGAGCGTCTTCGAACTCCAATCTAGGTCAAAAATCTTTCTAAGTCCTAGACCATAGCGTCCTCCATGCACATATCTCTTCGACTAGGTCTTCAATATTTTCTTTGTTAGAACAAGATTTGGCTCTGCAAGATATCTCTAAGTTTTGATAATAACAAAGTAGTATTTGTGTGAGAACAATTTTGGTACTCTAACGTTTATTTTCTAAAGTATTGACAAACAGGATCTGACTCTGATAAAGAAAGCTCTGACTGTGATAAAGATCATGTGGAACGTCACTCTCAATTGATCAAAAGTCGCTTCTGCATCAAAGAAGCAAGTTTGTTTCTGATCTTCTCTACTTCAGAAAGATTCTAAGAAGACAATATGTTGCTGCTGCAATGTTCTCTTGGATTCCGGCTCTGAATATGACTGTGATAATTATCTTCTGAAGACTAAGTGCTAAAGACTCTGAAGACAAGGTTCTGATGAACAACGTTCTGAAGACTCTGAAGACTTAAGTTTCTGATAACCAAGGGTTCTGAAGACGGAGTGCTGAAGACTCTGAAGACAAGGTTCTGCTGAACAAGTTCTAAAGACTCTGATGACCCAAGACTCTGAAGACCCAGTGATAAGTTCTTCTGATCATTCTTCAACCATATCTATTCAGAAGCCTCTGATAAATAGAAGAATATGAAACGTTTACGAGGGAAAATAGTACATAGTACATATCAAACACGTTCTTTTCCACTACCATTCCACTACCCTGATTTGATGGTACAAAGGACAACATTTGTGTATGATTTTCATCCCAGAATAACAACATTATTTCAAGTCGCCAGCAATTTTACTGATATTCCTGATCTTCCCTCCAACAGATCTTTTTCTGGCTATATAAGGACTTAATCACTTGAAGAATTTAGAGATATACTGTGATACTGATATATACAAGAAAGAAACACGAAAATACATGAGAGAGATACATGAGTGAATAGTAAAGCACCACAATACAAAGAAAATACATTGTTTATACTGTATAAATTTTATTTGAGTTATTCATAGTGTTTATATTAGCTTGTGTAAAAGTAATTCATTGTAAACATTAAATTTGTTCAAACTGTTGTTTGTATTCCTTAAGGGACCAGTTGGGTCAGAATCCTTAAGAAGAGATGGTTAGTCTGTGTATGTTAGTCACCAGCAGTTGCTAGTGCAGTGTAATCAGTTTGGTTATAGTGGATTAAGTCCTTGTGTATAAGGCGAAATCACCTTGGCGGGTGGACTGGATTAACTTGATAGTTTTGTGATCTTTGTTCGAGTTTCACAAAAGCTTTCATTTTGAAAACCCAATTCAAACCCCCCTTTCTTTTGGAAAATGACTTTACCAGATTAAAATTGGATACAACACTCTTTTGTAAAACCTTTAAAAGTGACATTCTAGTTGTTCAAATCTACGTTGATGATATTATATTTGGTTCTGCTAATACTTCCTTGTGCAAGGAGTTTTCTAAGTTAATGCAGGTTGAGTTTAAAATGAGTCTGATGGGAGAACTCAGATTCTTTCGTAGAAAGTGTTATTTTCTTGGTTTTATGGTTGGCATTATTTTGCTAAAACTCATGTAGCAGCAGATGTTGAATGAAGATGTCTAAAAATATGTTTCATTACTCTTTGTTCAACATGTCGTATGAAGATGTTCCATGGTAGCTCATAGGACATCGCGTTGTGAAGTCAGTTTTTAATGCAGATTCTGTTACTATGATTTGTAACTGAATATTCTGTGAATATTTGGTTATCCTATGTGGCATCCAAAGCATTTTTGGATTAGGGTTATTTGTTGGTTTTCGGATTTGCTGTTGTTTCTATTTATGGAGACATAATAGGAAACTTTGGATTGAAGACCTATTTTATTGGAGTTAATTTTGCAGATTTGTGAGCAGCTAATTGCTGCGTTTTTGAAGCCCAATTCAGTCCAGATTACAAACTATAAATAGACTGATGTAAACCTAGTTTTAGGAGTCGAACTTACATGTATTTTTAGGGTTGTGTGCTTGTGTTTTGTGAGCCTAACTGGTATCTTATGATAACAGTATAAGGACTGTAGTGTAAGTTGTGTAAGGTTGCTCATAAGCTTTTAAGCATTGAGTAGCTGTGTGTTAATTCTCATAAGCTGTGAAGTATTGAGAATTTGTGTTTCGACCATTGTTACTTGTCTTGTAAGGAACCAGTCACGGGTTGTGATTGAAGAGGTATTTGAGGAGGGCCTCATACCTAGGGGAGTCTTAGGTAGAAGTCATAGGAAGGGTAGTGATTAAGTGAGCTGATTGAACCGGGTGTGGTTATCAGTGAATTAATACTATCGAATATTGATTTCATCCCTGGCTTGGTAGCCCCCAGATGTAGGATAGTTAGATCCGAACTGGGTTAACAATTTCTGGTGTTCTTTACATTTTCTGCACACTTTTATTTTGAACTTGTTCATTGTTGTTGTATATCAGTGTCTCGACATCTCGATAGGACATCTGATATATAGGCCAGAATTTCAATTGGCATCAAGAGCAGGCACCCTTTGTTGTTTCTGGGTGAGATTCAGGGAAGGTACTTTCTGGTACAATGGACAAGGATGGAGGAGCTCTGAATAAACCACCTTTGCTGGATGGCTCTAACTATGAGTATTGGAAACCTAGGATGATAGCCTTCATCAAGTCCATGGATGATCAAGCATGGAAAGCGGTTATCAAAGGTTGGGAGCCTCCAAAGGTAAGAGATGGAGAAGGAAATCTTACTGATGTTCTGAAGGAAGAAGAGGACTGGGATGATGCTGACTACAAAGGATCTGTTGGAAATTCTAAAGCCATGAATGCATTGTTCAATGGTGTCAACATAAATATCTTCAGGCTGATTGAGCATTGTACTATTGCCAAAGAGGCTTGGCAGGTCCTGAAAGTTGCTCATGAAGGGACCACAAAGGTGAAAATGTCAAAGCTTCAGCTTCTCACTAGCAAGTTTGAGAGTTTGAAGATGAAAGAGGATGAGAGCATTCATGATTTTCATATGAACATTATTGAGATAGCTAATGCCTCTAGTGCCTTAGGAGAAAAGATGTCTGACAGCAAGCTGGTCAAGAAGATTCTCAGGTCTCTTCCAAAGAGATTTGATATGAAGGTTACTGCTATAGAGGAAGCTCAGGACATTGACAAGATGAAGGTGGATGAGCTTATGGGATCACTCCAAACTTTTGAGTTAGGACTCGGTGAAAAAGCTGAAAAGAAGAAGAGTATAGCATTTGTGCCAAGTGCTGATGATGAAGGAAAACTGGTCAAAGATGAAGATGTGTCTAAAGATCTGGTATTACTTGGTAAACAATTTAACAAAGTGTTGAAGAGGATTGACTGGAAGTCGAGAGCTAATGCTCAGAACAAGTCACTCGACATCAGAAAGAATCAAGATGGAGGCAGAACTGAAGAAGACTCTAATCAAGGGAAGAGAGTTCAATGCTATGAATGTGAGGGATACGGGCACATAAAGACTGAGTGTCCCACGTATCTCAAAAGGCAGAAGAAGGGCCTATCCGTGTCTTGGTCAGAAGGAGAGTTTGAGAGTGATATTGAAAATTGGTGACAGCTTTGACTGGAGTATGTAAGGCTGATGAAGAAACTTCTTGTGAATCTGACTCTGACAAAGAATCTTATGTTGGAGAACTTACTAAGGAAGAAGTATTCTCAGGGTTTTCAGAACTGTGTATCAAGAATGAAGAAAGGTGCCAGATTATATTGGAGCAGAAGATCTTGATAGCTTAACTGGAAGCTGAGAAGGAAGAACATCTATCAACCATTGCTGATCTGAAGGAGGAGGTTGAATGGCAAAAGTCAAAACTTGACAATATGACCAAATCTATAAGAATGCTGAACAATGGTACCACGCAGCTGGATGAGATCCTTCAGAATGGGAAAGAAGCTGGAAATGTGCAAGGCCTTGGTTTTAACAATCAAGCAGAGACTTCCAAGAAGACTGTATTGAAGTTTGTTCCTCAGAAAATAAAGCAAGAAGTGGAGATGTCAAATCACATGTTTCAACATCAGAAGAAAAGAGTTTGTAGATCAAAGTATAAACCATGGAGATGTCATTACTGTGGTAAGATTGGTCACTTAAAGTTCTTTTGCTACAAACTGCACGGCTATCCCAAAACTTCTCAGCAACAAAATAAAAAACAGAGTTGGGGTAAAGTGAAGAGAAGATGGATTCCTAGACAAATGATGGCTGGCCTCATAGCACATACTTCTCTTAGAGCATCTGCAAGAGAAGATTGGTACTTTGACAGTGGTTGTTCAAGACACATGACTGGTGTGAAGAAGTTTTTGTCAGACATTAAGCCTCACTCCACCAATTATGTCACCTTTGGGGATGAATCAAAGGGTGAGATAAAAGGTGTCGGAAAGCTGGACTACACAGGACAACCAAATCTGGATCGAGTTCTCTATGTCAAAGGACTGGCCGCAAACTTAATCAGTATAAGCCAATTGTGTGATGTAGGGTTCAAGGTAAATTTCACCAAATCTGAATGTCTAGTAACCAATGTGAAAGATGAAGTTGTTATGAAGGGGACCAGGTCTAAGGATAACTGCTATCTGTGGAATCCTCAAGATCTGTCTACTTGTTTGATGTCAAAGGAAGATGAAACCAAACTGTGGCATCAGAAATTGGGTCACTTACACCTGAAAGGGATGAAGAAGGTTATGTCAAGTGAAGCTGTTCGAGGTATTCCCAAGCTGAAGATTGATGAGGACAAAATATGTGGTGAATGTCAAGTTGGGAAGCAAACAAGGGTGTCACACAAGAAGCTTCAACATCTTACCACAACTTCTAGAGTTCTAGAACTTCTTCACATGGACCTAATGGGACCTATGCAGGTTGAAAGTCTTGGTGGGAAGAAGTATGCCTATGTTGTCGTAGATGACTACTCTAGATTCACTTGGATAAGTTTTATCAGAGAAAAGTCTGAAGTGTTTGCAGCTTTTAAAGAATTGTGTCAAAGAATTCAACGGGAAAAGGATTGTGGTGTTGTTCGAATCAGAAGTGACCATGGGAAAGAATTCGAAAATAGTAGATTTGAAGAGTTCTGCTTATCTGAGGGAATCATTCATGAATTCTCATCACCAATCACTCCTCAGCAGAATGGTGTGGTGGAACGCAAGAACAGGACCATACAAGAATGTACAAGAGTCATGATTCATGCCAAAAAGCTTCCATATCATTTTTGGGTTGAAGCCATGAATACTGCTTGCTATATACACAATAGGGTGACTATCAGATCAGGTACCTCTGTCACTCTTTATGAGCTATGGAAAGGTAGAAAGCCAAATGTGAAGTATTTCCATGTGTTTGGTAGTAAGTGCTACATCTTAGTGGATCGTGAGCAAAGGCGAAAAATGGATCCTAAGAGTGAGGAAGGAATATTTTTAGGTTACTCTACAAACAGTAAATCATATAGGGTATTCAATTCCAGAACTCAGGTGATGATGGAATCCATAAATGTGGTGGTTGATGATTCTGGCAACGATGAAGATGTCCCAGATGATGTTGGAGCATGTCTGCCCATGAACAATGAAAACTCTTCAGACATTGAGTCTGCTCAAGAAATCAACACCAGACCTGAGAATGAAGAGGTAGAGGATGCTAACAGGGGACCCTCTATAAGGATTCAGAAGGATCACCCTAGGGAATTAATTATTGGAGATCTGAATGAAGGTGTAAGAACCAGAAGAAGGGAGACCGTGTCAAATGCTTGCTTTGTGTCAAAGATCGAACCAAAGAATGTCAAAGAAGCATTGACAGATGAGTTCTGGATAAGTGCCATGCAAGATGAACTGTGTCAGTTCAAGAGGAATGAAGTTTGGGAACTGGTACCACGACCAGCAGGAACAAATGTGATTGGAACAAAATGGGTGTATAAGAATAAGTCTGATGAGCAAGGAGTTGTCACCAGGAACAAAGCTAGATTAGTAGCTCAAGGATACACACAGATTGAAGGAGTAGACTTCGATGAAACATTTGCGCCTGTGGCTCGGTTGGAATCCATCAGATTTTTGCTAGGAGTGGCATGTTTGTTGAAATTCAGACTGTTTCAAATGGATGTCAAGAGTGCTTTTCTAAATGGGTATCTTAATGAGGAATTCTATGTTGAGCAGCCTAAAGGGTTTGTGGATCCAAACTTTCCTGATCATGTTTACAAGCTGAAGAAGGCTCTATATGGGCTGAAAAAAGCTCCATGAGCTTGGTATGAAAGACTGACTGAGTTCTTAGTTAACAATGGGTACAGGAAGGGTGGTATTGATAAAACTCTTTTTGTCAAGGAGAAGGATGGGAAACTAATGATTGCTCAGATTTATGTAGATGATATTGTGTTTGGTGGGATGTCGGATGAAATGGTCCCACATTTTGTCACTCAAATGCAGTCTGAATTTGAGATAAGCTTAGTGGGTGAATTGACCTACTTCCTTGGATTACAAGTCAAGCAGATGGAAGACTCCATTTTTATTTGTCAGAGCAAATATGCGAGGAACATTGTGAAAAAGTTTGGGCTGGATAATGCCAAGCATAAGAGGACTCCAGCTCCTACTCACTTGAAGTTATCCAAAGATGAAAAGGGAGTGGATGTTGAACAAAGTCTGTATAGAAGTATGATTGGCAGTCTGCTGTATCTTACAGCAAGTAGGCCAGACATCACTTTTGCTGTTGGTGTGTGTGCAAGATATCAAGCAGAACCCAAGGTCAGTCATATCAATCAAGTGAAAAGAATTCTAAAGTATGTGAGTGGTACATGTGATTATGGGTTGCTTTACTCCCATGACTCAAGTCCCATTTTATTAGGATATTGTGATGCTGATTGGGCTGGAAGTGCTGACGATAGGAAGAGTACCTCTGGTGGATGCTTCTTTCTAGGAAATAATCTTATTTCATGGTTTAGCAAGAAGCAGAATTCAGTATCCCTTTCTACTGCTGAAGCTGAGTACATAGCAGCTGGTAGTAGTTGTGCGCAACTGGTATGGATGAAGCAGATGCTGTCAGAGTATAATGTCACACAAGATGTCATGACACTATTTTGTGACAACCTGAGTGCTATTAATATTTCCAAAAATCCCATTCAACATAGCAGGACAAAGAACATTGACATCAAGCATCACTTCATCAGAGAACTTGTGGAGGACAAAGTCATAACTCTTGAGCATGTGAGCACAGAAAATCAGCTTGCTGACATATTTACCAAGGCTCTGGATGCAGTTCAGTTTGAAAACCTGAGGAGCAGACTTGGGGTGTGCATTCATGAAGACCTATAGCAATCAATGTGCTTTCTGGCTGCCAGACTGAAAAGACTAAAGGAGGTTCTGGTAGTGCAGTGTGTGAATGAAGGGAAAATGCTAAAGTCTGTGCATGACATTTGGGCATGTAATGTGGTGTGCATCTACTTTCTGATGTAGTTTACTCTGGATTCTTTTTACTTTGACTTGTTCTACTAGCCTTTGTCATATTTATGGCAAAAAGGGAGAGTAGTATGTTGTGTATGTTGTGCGATTGCTTGTGTGGGGAGTGTGTGTACTGCAGATGCAGCTGAGGTGTGTGTGCTGCAGGTGCAGCTGAGGTTGCTGCTGTTGAGGGGGAGTTGCTATGATGAGATGTTTGCTGGACTGTGTGTGTTTGCAGCTGAGGGGGAATGCAGCTGAGGGGGAGTTTTTTTTGTGTGTGCAGCTGAGGGGGAGTTTTTTTTGCTGCTATTAATGGAGTTTTCTTCCGCTGCTGATACTGATGGTGTTTAAGTGTGTGTGGAGTTTTAGCCAAAAATAAGCCAAAGGGGGAGATTGTTATTTCCTTGGTTTTATGGTTGGCATTATTTTGCTAAAACTCATGTAGCAGCAGATGTTGAATGAAGATGTCTAAAAATATGTTTCATTACTCTTTGTTCAACATGTCGTATGAAGATGTTCCATGGCAGCTCATAGGACATCGCGTTGTGAAGTCAGTTTTTAATGCAGATTCTGTTACTATGATTTGTAACTGAATATTCTGTGAATATTTGGTTATCCTATGTGGCATCCAAAGCATTTTTGGATTAGGGTTATTTGTTGGTTTTCAGATTTGCTGCTGTTTCTATTTATGGAGACATAATAGGAAACTTTGGATTGAAGACCTATTTTATTGGAGTTAATTTTGCAGATTTGTGAGCAGCCTAATTGCTGCGTTTTTGAAGCCTAATTCAGTCCAGATTACAAGTTATAAATAGACTGATGTAAACCTAGTTTTAGGAGTCGAACTTACATGTATTTTTAGGGTTGTGTGCTTGTGTTTTGTGAGCCTAACTGGTATCTTATGATAACAGTATAAGGACTGTAGTGTAAGTTGTGTAAGGTTGCTTATAAGCTTTTAAGCATTGAGTAGCTGTGTGTTAATTCTCATAAGCTGTGAAGTATTGAGAATTTGTGTTTCGACCATTGTTACTTGTCTTGTAAGGAACCAGTCACGGGTTGTGATTGAAGAGGGATTTGAGGAGGGCCTCATACCTAGGGGAGTCTTAGGTAGAAGTCATAGCAAGGGTAGTGATTAAGTGAGCTGATTGAACCGGTGTGGTTATCAGTGAATTGATACTATCGAATATTGATTTCATCCCTGGCTTGGTAGCCCCCAGATGTAGGATAGTTAGATCCGAACTGGGTTAACAATTTCTGGTGTTCTTTACATTTTCTGCACACTTTTATTTTGAACTTGTTCATTGTTGTTGTATATCAGTGTCTCGACATCTCGATAGGACATCTGATATATAGGCCAGAATTTCAGAAAGGCCTATTAACCTGGGTTACAAGAGCAACGCTCTTAAAGCATTTCACTCTTGTCCCTTGTTGAAGGACCCTGAGAGTTATGTGTCTTGGCTGGTGAAGATAGAGAAGGAGAAAACTAAATATTGGAAAGACATGGAAATTTTTGACCTGATTCAGCTGTCAAAATCTTGACTTGGTTACTGTCAAACCATTTCCTAACCACCTTGTCTTTATGGCAAAGTACACACAACAACTTCCACTTCCCTTGTGGAATGCTAACCCCAACACTTTTCGACATCGCTGTGATTACTGGTCTTCGACCAACTGGAGAATCTTTTGATCCAAACCAAATGATAGAAGACACTATTGGCTTTGAAGGTAATCGAGCCACTTTCACTCACTATATCTCTGACCATGACAAGAAAGATACTGAAGAAATATCTGACGAAGAACATATAGCTTTCCTTGCTCTTTAGTTATCCCACTGCGTTTCTTTGCTCGAGGTCCCTACAAGTTGCAAAAAAGTTTCAGGCCATGGCTAACCAACTACATGTTGGACGTAAACTTTGCCTTAGTCAATTGATTCTAGGTTGCTTGTATGAATATTTAGGGGAAATCATGGAACTCCTTAAACAAATTAAACTTGGGTCAAACTTAAACCTAGCTGGTTCATTCTAGCTAGTTCAGTTGTGGCTTAATGCCACCTTCGAACCCTCACTGTCAACTCATAACACAACTAACGAAGAAGCTAATAAGATCAAGAACAGACGAGTTGAAGGGACACACTTTGTCCAAGTGACGAAGGCCTGAATCTTTAGAAGACTTTTACTGAGTATTTAATGATGTATGCCAAGCGCTACCATTTTACTCCTTATATGACTCCCTTCGCCAAAAGAACTCATGGCCTAGAATGGTTTACCAAGATATTTCCTCCTATGTCAAAGGATCAAGAAGCAAAATCCTTCGCCATATGGGAGGCATTTCTCACACCCAGGCTAATTGCAACAAGACTTCGACCATCCAAGAATCAAGTGATCCTCCTTAGCTACCAACCAAGTCTTGTCTATCGACAGTTTGGTATTAGCCAGATCTTACCCATGCCTTTTTTCCCAAGAAAAGCTATGTCATTCTCTACAACATGTACTTTACTGAAGCTTAAAGCAATGACGAAATGTCTCAGTACAATAGCACGACTCAACTCACTCCTATTCCTTTCACATCATCCTATTTTTGTTCCCAAGAATATGACACTTGGTGGAAATAATATTATTCTACAGAAATGTTCGATGTTAATGCCTTCAATCAACATTTAACATCTGTTTTTGCTCTTATATAGGACAAAACCAAGAAAGGTACTTCGAATCATATCAAGGAAATTCAAAATTTTCAAAAGTACTTTGAAATTGCCTATCGACCTGATGACCTTAGTCGAACCATCCGCGAAGCAGAAGTTACTTCGAGAGAGAAATTTATGAAGAACCTGCCAGATTTAAAATTACCGCCGAACATTAAACCTAAACACAGGTATAAGTTAGCTTTTGATGTACATCCACCAAATTCCCTCGACTGCCAACGGCTGATTTCGGCGTAGCCCTCTGTTTCCCGATTGGTTCGTCTGTGGGGACTTTGTGAAAATCCTTCGACAAGACTCTCAAAAACTGGAGAAACGGGTTGTTCTGACTAAGCATACTTTGGACAGTTTCAAAGGACATCTTCATTTTGGCATAGAGGATGTTCAAGTACTCTCTCCCATATATGAAGGTGTGGAATAAAAGGAATCTTCTAATTTAATTCATTTTACCTCTAACATTTTCTTGACATCTTTTTTACTTGTAGCATTTCTTGACATTTTATTTTAGTCGTCGAAAGAAATAGCTAACAAAAGGCCCAGCAAAGAAAATTGCTAGCTCGACCAAAGTAGAAGGTCAAGAAGAAGAAACAACTAAACCAGCAACGAAGGTACACTTTGTGGTTTTCCTTATTTCGCTTGATTCATCATCTTAATATGCTAATGTTTTCGTCATTTTTAGGTGAATCGAAAACCTCCTCCAACTCCCAAGAAAGAAAGACTAAAGAACCTCGGGTTCTGGTAGTCAAATCAGATGATGATGACCTTTTGCCAGACACTTCTAATTCATCAAGAAGAAGAAGAAAGCGAAGGTTTCCAACACCACTTCCTAGCCAAAAATCAAAACCATCAAAATTACAACCAAAAAACCTATCACTCCAAAAGTGACTGAGGCTAGTCCTAAACCTGCCCCCAAGAGCATTCTTGAACATCTCAAAAGTGAAACTCCATCCCTGGTGCAGAAGGTCCTAAGGTAATATAATTTTTACCTCAATTGTCTTTAACCATTTTCCCTCTTCTTTTATTTTCGACTCACCATAATTTGACTTCTTTTGCAGGGTGGTGCAAATGATGTCGAACAATCAAACATCAAACTAACTATACCTGGGAGCACCAACACTCCTTTGTACCAACCCACATCCAACAAGGATTCGACCAAAGGATCCATGGGCGAAGTAAATAAACCCACCAAAGAACAACAAGAAAAATCACCCCCAAAGGACACCACCCGACAATCTCATACCACTGATTCTGATCATGAGGAAGAAGACGAAGAACAACATACCATGGATGTTGGAGAGACAGTAGCAGTTCAAAACATAGAAGAAGTTATGCAAGAACAAGCTGATGACTCTTCGCTAGAAATCAACCAAGGCGACAATGCCCCAGATGAAAAAGAATACCAGGAAGAAGGTCGGCCCCTGTTCGAGTATGTGCACAACCCTGAGGATGAAGAAGAAGAGGAAGAGGAAGACGAAGAAGAAGATGACGCAGGGCAAGACGAAACGCCCAAGACTAACCAAGCCTCAGAGAGTGCCAAGGAATTTAAAGCTCATTCGACTGGAACAAACACTGCTATTTCCCAAGAAGAACTGGAAAACTTTAAGAGAAACAAACCAGTAGAGTACTTGAAGGCCATTCTAAGTACAAGGGGAAGTTCGACTGAAAAATGTTCTAGCTCTTCACTATCTCTGGTGGTCAATCTGCAAACGCGCCTACTGATGAACTCCTCAAGAAAATTAAGGAAACAAACTTTGATGTCGATTTGCTCAAAGTTTTGGAAGATAATTATTCAGCCTGTTTTGGGATTAAAGACCTTTTGAAGAAAGTCGATATTTTGACTACTCCTCAAGAAATAGCAGATGTAATCATGGAGCTTGGATTTCTTATTAACCACTTCACTGCAGACCTTAATTGTCAAAGAGACCTCTCAAACAAAATTCAGAATAAAGCGGAGAGTCAAACGGCTGAATGGGACGCTGCAACTGAATCAATAAATAAGGTCGCAGAGATGGAGAAAGGCTTTGAACAAAACCAAGCAGAATTTGAGACTTGCGCTAACAACATTGCTTCTTGGGAAAAATAGATTAAAGATTTGTAAGCCAAGATTAAAAAAGCTAAAGAGCGTCAAGGAGAAATTCAGAACCTCTACCTCCAAAAGCTCGACAATGAGATCCAGGTAGGAGTACATCATGTCGAACGGGCTCAGGTTTTGGGAGCAGAAATTGACACTCTCAACTCTACCAAGTCCGCCATTGACCGCCGGTTGCTGCTTTCAAAGTCGAAATACGAACACATGAAAGTCTCTATTCCCTTCTAAGTACTTTGTTTGTTAACGTTGGCTTCGTAATTTGTTCGAATTTATTTCAAACTTTGGTTTTGTAATATAATGACTTAGCCATTTTGGCATTTTAACTTTATTACCATTTTGGCTTTAATTTTTTATGCATGAATTATTCTGTTAGTATATCGACTTCCTAAAGCGCAGACCTATATCTTTTTAAATATTTCCCATTTACTTTCAGGAGTCTTCGATCTTCAGATAACTCTTCGATTTTGTATGCATTATTAGAAAATGCTTGAATAATTTGGAATGGACCTTCCCATTTTGGGGACCATTTTCTCAATGTTCTATCCTTTTTGTCCATGGGTAGAATAACCTTCCATACTAAGTCTCCAGTCAAAAATGACTTAACTTTGACCCTTTTATTGTAAGCTTTTTCTACCCTCTTTTTCTGCCTCTTTAATAATTCTAAGGCCTTCAATCTTTCTTCATCCAAATCAACTAGTTCATCTAACATCATGTTCCAATAAGTTTCAGATGGAATTTTATTCTGTCTTTGAATCCTTGTTGATTGAAGATAGATTTCGACCAGCAACACTGCATCATGCCCGTAAGTCAATCGAAAAGGCGTAGAATTTATTTCCTCTTTAGGGGATGTTCGACAAGCCCACAGAATCTGGTATAATGTCTTATGCCAGTTTCTTGTTTTTTCCCCACATGCATCTTTATTAAACCAATTACAACTTTATTTGCGGCTTCGACTTGACCATTTGCCCGAGCATAATAAGGCGTAGACGTCAACAACTTGATCCATACTTCTTTAGCAAAATCCTGGACCTTTCGACCAGTAAACACTGACCCTTGATCAGTTGTAATCGTTTCTGGGATTCCAAACCTATAGATTATGTTCCTTTGAATGAACTCAATCACGGCTTCCTGATCAACATTTTCCAAAGGAATAACATCGATCCACTTCGTAAAATAGTCGATGCCCACCAAGATATACATATGGCTTTTAGAAGACGCTGGTCGAATTTCACCAACCAAATCCAACGCCCAACCTCTAAAAGGCTAAGGCTTCACAATGGAATGTAGTTCGCTTGCAGGAACATGTTGTATACATGCATTCCTTTGGCACTCCTGACACCCCTTGGTGAACTCAATGTAATCTTTTAGCATAGTGGACCAATACATTCCCTGTCGAAACAAAAGCTACTTCATCTTATGGCTTACTTGGTGAGCGCCACATGCCCCACTATGGACATTCGACAAAGCTAAATAGGCCTTAACATCACTAAGGCACTTAAGTAAGACTCCTTCAGGCGTCTTTTTGAACAGTTCATTCCCCATCAAAGTATAACTTAGAGATCTATACTTGAATTTTTGTTCCGCAGACGCTGTCGTATTCTTCAAGTAGTCCACAATAGGTTTCCTCCAATCTGTATCTGTCAGGTTGTCGATTTCCAAGATTTCGAAGCTCTCATCATCAGCGTAGTCCAACTTTGTTGCTTCTAAATCTGTTGGAGACTATCTAGTTGCCATTACTTTTCCTCAAACTTCGATCACATCTTCTAACTTTCCTCTCGAAACCTTGTAGCCAGAAGCAATCTGAACCAAGTCATTGGCCTCCTGGTTCTTGAGTCGAGGAATATGCTTGAGTACATGTCAAACTTTTGTAATAATTTATTATCTATTACAAAGTACATTATCAAATTTTCCTTGACACATTTATACTCTCTCGTTATCTGCTTCACAACTAATTCGGAGTCGCCAACGATTTTGACTCTAGTTGCCCCCAACTCCAACACAATTTCAAGATCGGATATTAAAGCCTCATATTCACCCTCATTGTTCGAACAAGGCCCTTTGATTCTATACTTAAATCTCGTTGGGATTTTATCAGGAGAGATAATCAAGATCCCAATACCTGATTCATCTTTGTGACTCGAACCATCAAAATATAATTTCCAAGGTTCAAGTTCGAGATAATTTTTGGGACTTTCGACTACAGAGTGGTCGACAATAAAGTATGCAAACACTTGTCCCTTCATGGCCTTTAAAGGCATGTAAGTTAATGAGTACTCCGTTAAAGCCAGTTCCTATTTTCCA
Source organism: Lathyrus tuberosus (assembly GCA_022829125.1). Lineage (NCBI taxonomy): Eukaryota > Viridiplantae > Streptophyta > Magnoliopsida > Fabales > Fabaceae > Lathyrus > Lathyrus tuberosus. The sequence goes on along the minus strand of JALAZF010000298.1, from coordinate 5,965,684 downwards.
ATTCGACTATGAAGAATTGGCTTAGAAAGCATATGTGTAATGATATCATAATGGGAAGAAACATAAACATCAACTGGTTTTATATAATATTTCAACTTTGTACATGAGAAATACAGACAAAGACATAACTTTTCAATCATGTTACACCTAATTTCTGCGTCATTAAGGACTCGACTAAGATAGTAAACGACTCTTTCGACGCCATTTTCATACTTTTACTCCTACAAGGTGGCGAAAGAATTGGAGGATGAACAAGATACTTCTTGATTTTGTCAAAAACTTCTTGTTGTGCTTTCCCCCATTTGAAGCCTTCATTCTTTAGTCGAAGTAGAGGAGAGAAGGCTTGAGTCTTGCCGCTCAAATTCAAAATGAATCTCCTTAAGAAGTTAATCTTCCCAAGCAACGACTGCAGTTCCTTCTTTGTCGATGGCGCCTTCGCCTCCAAAATGGCCTTTGTCTTATTCTGATTTATTTCAATCCCTTTCTTGTGAACTACAAAGCCTAAGAAATCTTCAGTTTGTACACAAAACACACATTTTAGTGAATTCATCTTCAAACCATGCTTCCTCATCCTTTCGAATGACTGTCGAAGATGGTCTATATGACTTGCTCCTAAAAAAGACTTAACAACGACATCGTCAATATAAATCTGCATAAAAGTTTATATAAAATCATGAAAGATCGAATTCATTGCTCTTTGGTAGTTTGCCCCTGCATTTTTCAAGCCGAAAGGCATCACCACCCATTCGTAGGTGCCTAGGCCCCAGGACATCGAAATGCCATTTTTGGAACATCTTCGTCAGCAATGAATATTTGATTATAACCAGAGTATCCGTCGAGCATACTAAGATACACATTGCCTGCAGTGGAGTCGATAAGCATTTCTGCCACAGGCATTGGATACTCATTCTTTGGGGTCACAACGTTTAGATCACTGAAGTCAACGTAAACCCTCAAAGTCCTATTCTTCTTAATAATAGGGACTATGTACACAATCCACTCAATATATCTAGTTGTACGGATAAACTTACATTTGAGAAGTCTTTCGACCTCTTGCTTGATCTTCGACAAGATCTGCGGTGCAAATTTTCTTGGAGTTTGCTTGATTGGTTTCCTTCTAGTCCTGATGGGCAGCTTTAGTTCGACCAACTCCCTACTCAATCCCGACATCTTGTTGTAATCCCAAGCAAAGCAGTCCTTATAATCCTTCAAAAGCTGGATCACTTCGACTTTGAGTTCTAGGCCAAGGTTAACACTTATGTACGTTGGCCTTTTTATTGTACCTTCTCCTAAGTCAATTTCTTCTAAAGGATCCAGCACTAGCATTTTTATATTAGGTGCCAGCGGGTCCCTTTCAAATCCTACAGGCTCTTCGTTAAAGATTGCGCCGAGCCTCTGGCTTTGTACTTCTTGTTTATCCTTATCAGGTGGCTCTGGTTCGAAGTCTACGCCAGGCCCCTCAAGGTGCATATCAGCTTCTTTGGCTTCGATAGTCATGTATCTAACTTCAGCCTCTAAGGCCGCTTTTAAACTGTTTTCGGCTACATAAGCTGAAATATTTTCCATTGTCTCAAATTCATACATAATCACCAAATTCATCTCCCCAGCCAGTTGGCTGGATGTATGACGTCCATTCAAACTCGAGGTTTTCACCTATAACCTCTTTATCCCACTGATACCCATAAGTTGGGTGTAAATGAAGGGAATAATACGCAACATCATTTGGATCGAATGCAAAATCAGCAGGTCTACAATGGGCAATATTTGCCAAATTCCTGTTGAAATTATGTCTATTCACGTGGTTCACTTCAGCAAAAAATAACTTTGATTTTCCTCAATGTTCTCCACTAATTCATCACTTCGCCATATAGTATTCCTCTGATGCATCGAAGATGGTACCGCTCTAATGCCATGGATCCACTCATGGCCCAATAGCAGATTATAATTAGCTTTTGATTCGACAACCATAAACATGGTTGGTCTGGTAATGGTTCCAATTGTCAACTCCACCTGGATCACTCCTAGAGTGCATCCAATCTTTCCTTCATAGTTTGACAAGACCATATTATGGGGCTTAAGGTTTGTGTCCAACTTTCCCACTTTCTACAACATAAAGTACGACATCAAATTGACTGCCGCTCCACCATCCACCAGGATCTTATTGATTGTCACATTTCCACATTTCCTCTAATAAATAAAGGCTTCAAATGATTTCTCATTGCTTCGCCCAGCCTCTCAAAGAAGGCATTTTGCTCCTCGACGCAACCATTATTCATGATGTAGTAACAAATTGGCCTATGCCTTGCCATTTCAATCTCCATCACATCCTCAGGTTCTTCGACCTTTGTAATCTGGTCGTACTCTCTAGGTAACACAGAAACCACATTACAAGTTATGTCCAAAGACGTCTCTGATTATGTGTCTTCGAAGTTGTCAGTTAGCATGTCAACATCATCCGCTGGAAACCTTGACATGTCCTTGAATTCCTCCTTTTGAGTGGGGAACAACTTCCTTTCCACATGTTTCTTCTCTTCGACTCCGTTTTCTCTAGAGGTTGATTGGTACTTGACTCAACCATTTCCTTTTCGTTGGCCTCCCTCATAGCTTTTCTCCTCCTTTGCTGTCTTCGCCATTATGACCTCGACATATGGTTCTTCCTCTTGTAGTTCTATGATATATAGACTTTTTTCTTGGAAACTTAAAACTCCTTTTGATATGCAATCGAAGAGCCTTAACCTACCTCAAAAATTTTCCACTTCTTATAGCCTCTTTCTCTTTTTCCAACAGGCCTTACCCATTTTCCCTTAGGTGCATCAGCAGCTGGTTTGAAGGTAGCTAGCCAATTTAGTTGGAGACTTGGGCCTCCTTGCTCCATCATTCGAGGAATTCCCCTCTTATCAAAGGTATTGTGGTTGCGAGTGTCTCTCCAGTTCCCTCTGCGATTGGCTATTCGAACCCTCTCAAGATTTTCAGCAGCTTTCTTGTTGAACACTGAACTGCACCTGGGGCACAACATGACCTCAAATTTCTTCCTCTGGCAGCGGCAGAGGAATTCCACCAAGCTTTTATCACTCTTAGGGTAAACCACCCCCATTTATTGCTCACTTTGTCGAGTGCTCTCTTCATAAGCTTCTCATTCTTTGCTTATTTCGACCATATTGACTTTCAGATTGGCACCGTCAGTGATCTTCAATTTCTCTAACTTGACCCTAAGGCCCTCAGTAGCCTCATTCACACCTTTGACCATAAGGCCTTCAGTAGCCTTAGTCACATCCTTGACCATAACGCCTTTAGTAGCCTTAGTCACACCAATCTTTTGCTTGAAATATTCAGTAGTTTCGACCATCTTGGTATTTTTGTTGCAGCTTCAGATGCTTCGACCATGTTAATAATGGTCGGCTCAATATAGTGGGCGTCTTCCACGTGGAGGGGGTTTGAGTCAATCTTCATTTGGGACTCGTTTTGTCTCCAAATTTCAGCCTTCCGTCCTTGATATCATTTTGCACCAAATCCCTGAAAAGGAAGCATTGTGAGGTTTTATTGCTAAGAAAATTGTAATATTTACATAAACCTCATTTCTTTTGTTGTTCTAACAGGAGGCACTATCATTTGTCCATCTTTGACTAACAAGTCAAAAATCTCGTCACATTTAGTGACGTCGAACATATATGTTCTCTTAGGGAACTTATCATTCTTTTTTGGTTTGACGGGATTTTTCCCATTCGAAGGTGCAAGAACCTTGTAAAAATAAAGTGGTCCTTGTTTTAATTCAGCTAAATCAATTTCGTTTTCGTCGAAGTCTAAAGGGTCAGTATACATCTCTTGATCATCTTCATCTATGTCAACATACGCTACCCTTTCTCTCATATTATTCTTAGTTGCTCTAGCTTTTTCAGCCTTCAAACGTTCTACCTGTTGAACCCTATCGGCCAACTGGGCCATATTTCTCAAATACTGGGTGTCTAACTTCTTCCCGATGGAACAGTCTAACCCACCAGTGGCCATTCTGACCAATTCATGTTCAAGAACTTGTGTAAAACATCTTTCCTTTAGGAAACATAACCTATTGAGATACTCATCTATTGGTTCTGAAAATCTACGCTTAATACTAGAAAATTCTTTCAGACTGATCTTCGACTGCCCCATGTAAAACTGTTCATGGAACAATCTTTCTAAACGAGTCCAATCATGAATCGAACTCGCTGGGAGTGTAGTGAATCATGTGAAGGCATTTTTAGCGAGTGAACTAGGGAAGTATTTTATTCTTAAGTTTTCATCATTCCCAGGATCCACTGCTTCAGTCAGATATCTCGCCACATGTTCGACAATTGATTCACTAGTATCTCTTGAAAATTTTGTGAATTTTGGGACTTTTAATCTCCTAGGCAATGAAGCTTGCAAAATTTAATCAGACAATGGGGAAATATAATTTGTCCTATGGAGGCCAACATTCACCCCATTTCGTGCCATAATCCTTTCGACCATGGAAGCCAAATTATTATCACCAGCCATACCATCATTTCGAACTTGATGTACGACTATGTCTGCATCTTGATTCCTATAAACTATCACGACCCTTGGTTAATGTCCCCTTGGAAATGGTTGTTCGACACTAGGAGGTTCGACTCTAACTCCTTGATCAGCCACCTCGACATGGGGTACGTTTCACTGGGCTTGGTTAATTGTGGGGTCTTCTTCTAGGATTTCCCCCTGATTTTCGACTATTAACTCCCTTTGGGTCTGTCGAGGTGCTTGCGGAACCCCTAAGAAATCTACAATTCGAGTTATTTGCGCTACCAATTGATGATTCATTTGAGTGGTCTTTTGAATCAAAGGATTAAATATAGTGCCCATTTGTTGAGCCAGCATATGGACCATATCATGGTTACTTTCGCCCATTTGTTGTCTCAAAACCGCTGCAGAATTCGTAGTAAAATTGGGCATTTAGGTAGAGAATCCCATCCATGGGGGTGGTTTACTTCAACCCATATTATTAACAGCAGATCCAGACCCTTGCATAGGCGAAAACGTGTTCACCACTGGGTAATCCAACGCTGCAGTTGCATTATGTAAATTCGCCATCATTGAAGTTGGCATGCCATATGGCTGTTCTTGGCCATTTAAAGGTATTGAGAATCCAGACACGAACGGCCTGAATGAACTAGTGCCCACTGGAGGAGGGGTCATAGGTTGACCCTGCATCTTTACTGGGGACAAAATATGTCCACTATAAGCATTCGACGGTATGGCCGTCGTAGTTGCTGTGGATGGAACTACTTCGGACACAAACACTGTGGCCGTAGTTTCCCTCGTCGAAGGAAGGGGTGGTTCTCCATTATTATTTGGAGGATTCGTCATCCTTACACGTCTCTTTCTTGGTCTTGCTTCATTATTAGTGGTTATTTTACCACTTCATAATCTCATACAACGAAGTTAAAGGAAACCAGAAATGAAGAACTTCTAAATATTTTACAAATTCTAACTAACAACACCAGTCCCACTGGGCATGCCAATTTGTTTATCGTCGAAATTGGTAAACAACCGCTAGTCTTCCAAAGTTATTAAATCTTTGGTTACATATAGGATTAACTAGATTGATCCTAGAACACGTGTTGTTATTTAGTTTCTGGGTTTATTAATTATGAACATTTTGACAATGTTCTTAAGGTTGTTAGTAAAGTGTTGCAATTCTTTAAGGAAATGCAGAAAAGTAAAGATTACAAAGTAAAGGATTTAAGGTAAATGGCATGATCTTAAATTGCATCAAATATAAATTATAAGAAGAAACCTAAATAATCTGGTAAAAAGTGTAAAATGTGATGTTCATACATACATTTTCACTCAAGAACACTCTTTTCTCACACACAGGTACTTAGAGTAAATTTAGAGTTTTTGTACAAGTTGAACATCTTGAATTCTAACTGCTAAGACCCTATTTACACTAAATCTAAAATAATCATTATGTAATGGTGTTTTCTCCAGAAAGCTCCACGTTTCCAATCTGCATGCATTTTTTTTGCTTCAAATCTCTCCCCATGTCATGAAAACGGATAAGGCCAAAAGACAGTTATCAGCCTTAAATTTGAATTGCACTTATCGAGCACTTCTTCAAATGAGCGTCGTCGAACATTAATCTAGGCCAAAAATATTTTAAGTCCAAGACCATAGTGTCCTCCATGCACAGATCTCTTCGACTAGGTCTTTAATATTTTCTTGTCGAAGACAACATTCCTTCTCAGACTAAACCTTCAAACTCCAATAGCTCATTTCAAATCTTCATATGCGCCGAAATGTTCTTATTATTATTTGTTGTCGAAATCATCATTTTCTTCTTCAAAATATATATTTGAATTTCATGACTTATTTCCAACATTAATATGTGTCAAAATCTCAGCCAACAGTTAGATATTAAAATAAAAAATAAAAAAATTTATAATGTATTTTATAAGGGAGAAACACGTGAGTGCAACTTTCGTTAAATGTATTTTGAATGATGTCAAAATTAGGATAACTTAACATTAATATATATTGAACAATTTCCTCTGACTTTATATGTGCATCTTAGCATTAGAAAGCATTAAAATGTTTTGAAAAAGGTTCAAATATCATAAATGCATTGAAAACAAAGTTTTTGTGAAAGCACTACAACATAGGTCGACACATACGACTTTAGGTCGACCAATAGAAGTTTTCAATTCAGCATAGGTCGACACATAACACCCTTAGGTCAACACTCATGCCTTAATATTAAAGCTAGTAGGCTCTGTCTATGTTCTAACTAACATAGGTCGACACAACGTCGACACTAGACCTTCATAGTGTTGATGTAAGCCCTAGAGGCCAATACTTTTGGTACTTCTATCGAATTATATATTAATAAAAGACATTTCTTTATTATGTTTATTTTTCCAAAATATTAAAGTCCCTAGAATAGCTAGTCTGCTTAATGAAATATTAAGTGTGACTTAATCATGAGATCCTATTAAATATAAGGACATTATTCTTAAAGTATCCGTAGTCGAGCTTTACCGTGAAGTGGGATAACCTTAAAGCATTAAGACTATTATGTAGATAGACTGATGATCACATCTCATGGATCATGGATAAGGAGTTATGAAGTCTTAACATAGGTATGAATATTAGGAGTAATATTAATAGTGGATTGACCCGCTATGAGAGTACTATATAGAATGTTATTCAAAGTGTCATAAGTTACTCTCGTGGTAATAGTCGTGTATACCACCCTTCGACCTGAAACCACTATGGAACCTACACTACTACGGAAAACATATATAAAAACGGTTGGAAAAGGGAAAACATCATACGTGACCTATCATTGTTACATAGGGTGTGGTTGTATATACGCTACTTACAATCACGGTCTTATGACCGTTGTGGAAAATCTGAACGCGCGCGATATATTATTGTCATACCCTAAATTTTGACCACAAGATTTCTCATCATTGTGCAAAACATCACCACAATATGGATGTACCTACATGCCTCATCAATCCTCTCAAAGATTGTTGAGCATTCACCTCAACCAAGAATTAGGGTTTTGGGCCCTCTCAGAGCACTCAGACAAAGGATCAATCAAGAATGGACAAGATCTTCAACTTTTAAAACCTCTCAAACATTCATAAAGGATCAAGAGGTCACACTCATCAAGAATCAAGCATAAGAATGCAGCATTCCAAGCTGATCAAGCCTCAAGATCACCAGTGTCACCAAATTAGGGTTTTGGTCGGCCAAAGCCTCTAGAGGGAAATTTTCATCTGGGTATGAGTCAATACTTCAAAACATGACCCAAGAAGCTCAAAGATACCTCATGGATCCAATCATAAGTTCAAAATAGCCTCAGGGGATGCATTCATCAAGAAGCACAAAGCCATTTTCTTCCATCCAAAGCTCAAATGCAAGCTCTCATTACATACTACAAAAGTGTCATAGTGCTCCATGAGCCAAAAAAGCTTGGATTTTGAGTTATAGAGCCATGAAGTTAGGGTTTTAAAACTTTTGAACTTGGACATTTAGTGAAATTTTGAGACAAAATCTGTTTCATTTTTTTTTTCAACTCTGAGGCCATTTTTCATTATAATCTAAGATGAATCAAGATCAAAGTTAAAAATCAAAGTTGAAGTATGATATACGGGCTTTCTAAAAAGTACAAGAGTCTCCCATGATTCAACTTGAGCAAGAAGTTATAAGCTCCCCAAAATGGCATTTTTCACCTTGCCTACACAACAACATTGGTACATGACTTGTATCCCACGATTTTTTGAGCCAATTTTGGACACTTGCATCATTGTATTTCTGTCCAATATTAACATGAATGATGGAGAATCTGAGCATAAGACCACCAAGTCAAAAATCCTATCCCTTAGGCATGTGGCATTCAAGATTCATTTCCAAAACTTTCAACTTTTTCATGAAGCATTGAATGGATGCATAGAGTTGGCATGTATTCATTCATAACATTACAAATGAGTCAAGATTAGTCCAAGAATCAGAAGACCATAGGCCTGCAAGATTGACTCAAGTTAATGGCTAGAGGAGACTTTGGCTACATGACAAAACTCAATGGATAATAGGGTGATCCAGCCCCCAATCACTATTCCTTGCAAAACAAATTTCCTCTACTATGAATAGAGGTCATGTGTGACTAATCAAACCACCCCAAAACATCTCCACTCATGTTTTCTCTTATTTTCTTCTCATGAACCAGAATTTGCTTCTTTAGCAAGTAAGGTTCGAATTTTCAAATAGAGAGAAATTCCACCAAAACTAAGTGTAGACACATCATATACATCATATAGAAGCTATCCAAACACTTCTCCATCATCTGTAACCTCAGAATCACAAAGCTCAAAATTCAACTTAGGCCTATTTGCAGTTGAGGCACCACAACAAGTTCCAGGTGTTTCCAATCAATTTCAAGCATCTCAACACACTACTTGAGGTCCAAGGAAGCTGTCCAGATCATCTCAACACACTTCTGTGTTTTCAAGTTACAAACATGTTTTTGTACTTGTATAGAGTGTTTCCCCTCAATCAATTGCTTTGTAGCTATTGTAACGACCCGAAAGTCTAAATCAATTATTTAATTATTTATTTAATTAATTTAGAAGGAATTAAGAGGTTTTTGATAATTTTGGAGAATTTTGGAGTAAAAGACTGTTTTTGAATAATTTTAATAAAGTAAATGAGCATGTGTTATTTATATTATTATTATTATTATTAAAAATAAAATGAGAAAGGGCAAGGTGGTCTTATTGGAAAGTAAGTAAGGATAGGATGGGAAGTTCATAAGTTGGGATTTGTTAGCCAAAGAAAGAGAACGACCATTTTCTCATTTTGTCGTATCTTTTGTGAAAAACACTAAAGAAGAGAGAAGAATGAGAACTAGGGCTTGAGGATTACTAGAGGAATCTTGAAGGAAGAAGGAAAAAGCTTCAGATTACTCTAAGGTATGGGGAGAGTTCATAATTTCTTATAGTTTTATAGGAATTGGAGATGAATAGATTAAGGATTGTATGAATTGTGTTGATTTTGATGATTGTTGATGTAGAATGAGTAATTTGATGAAAGTATGATGAATTTGATTGATATGTATTGCTATAGGTGTGTTTTGTGAGTATTTTTTATCAAAATTCGTGTGGAACACTGATTTTGGGGTAATGGGAATAAAAAATGCAAAAAAATCACGTTTTGGGAAAAGTGGGTTTTTGTCATACCCTGACACGGGTCGTGTCACACAACACGGGCACCCGTGTCAGCTTTTTGGTTGAAAAGTTGGAATTTTGTGTTAACAGGTTGCCTGACACGGGCCGTGTCACAGGACACCGACGGCCGTGTCAGACTACTGTCATTGTTGCGTTTTCTGTTTTTTTTAATTGTTGTTCAGTGCTGCTGACACGGGCCGTGTCACAAGACACGGGCTACCGTGTCAGGCTACTGTCTTGTCGTTTTGTCATTTCTTTCATGAGGTTTTTGATGTTTTCTCATGTTGAATCATTGTTGTATAGTTGTTGTTGATATATGGATGATAAAAACATGATTTTATGATGAATATTGTTGAAAATGAAATGAATAATGCACATGTTGATATTTGGATGAAATGAGGAGTTTAGTATCATTGCATTTCATGGCATTTTTATGTTGGGGCTTCGGCCTATTGGTAGCTTCAATCCCATAGTGCAGATTGAAGTGATATGTTGTTATGTTGTGCTCCCTTGTGGAGGGTTGATGGCCAGTGTCCATCACATGGAGAAAAATGGGTACCACATGCATCCTTTGCATACCATTATGTTTGACATTGCATTTTATGAAGTAGTTGAGATTGTGTTATGAATAATTGTTGATGATGATTCCGATGTTGTTGTTGCTTAATTATTTATTTTCCATGTCTTTGTATTACTATAATGAATTATGTTTTCTCACCCTGCCTGCTTGGAAATGTTGCATCCGATGTGGGTAACTTGCAGATATCCAAGAATAGCTTCGAGGTGACGAAGGAAGTAGCTTTGGAGTGTTTCGTTATTATTGTCTAGTTAAAGGTGTCCTGCTCTGTGTCATGTAACATCGGGTTAGGAAAATTGTTGTGAACCTCGTTTCTTTTAGTTTATGACTGAATTTTTATAAAGTTGATAATGGTGTTTGATTTGGACATATTTATCATGAAGTATTTTATGGGATTAAAATAAAAATTAATTTCCGCTGCATAGTTGTTAAATTTTGAAATTGATGAACGAGTAACCTGTGTTACGGGACAAGACAATGATTGTTTACATGATGTTTTGAATATTATGTGTGACACCCTTATGTTGTTTTTACTCTGATAATATGAAATGTTTTACTAGAAATTATATATGGGGTAGAAGGGTGTTACATTAGTGGTATCAGAGCAGGTCGGTCTGTCCAGCCAAGTTTTGTGTTATCAGTCTGTTGTCAGTCGTTACTTGTTAACGATTATTTGTTTCTTTATGACGTGGTGAGTGTTGAACAGAATGGCTGGAAACAACACGCGCGCTCTTGCTGATGCTATTGCAGCTCTTGCTCGGAACCATGCTCTTGATGAGTTTCGTGCATTGGAGAAGTTTCAGAGGAACAACCCACTGAAGTTTGAAGGAACTCATGACCCGGCAAGCGCACAAAAGTGGCTCAAGGCGATTGAGAAGATTTTAGAGTGATGGGGTGCTCTGATGCGCAGCAAGTGCAGTTCGGAACGCATATGCTGGAAGAAGAGGCCGAGGACTGGTGGGATAACACCCGTCAGAGGCTGGAAGATGTTGGCACTGTGGTGACTTGGAATGTGTTCAAGCAAGAATTTCTGGGCAAGTATTTTCCTGAAGATGCTCGTGGTAAGATGGAAGTGGAATTCATTGAATTGAAACAAGGAAATATGACTGTGGCGGAGTATGCTGCCAAATTTGAGAGGCTTGTGAAGTTTAGTCCTCATTACAACCGTGCAGATGCTGAACTTTCCAAGTGTCTCAAGTTTGAGAATGGGCTGAGACCAGAGATTAAGCAAGGGATTGGATGCCAACAAATTCGCAGGTATGCGGAACTGGTGGATAAGAGTAGGATCTATGATGAAGATAGCCGAGCTTGATCTGCTCACTACAAACAGCTAAGTGAAAAGAAAGATAAGGGTCAGTTTAGAGGAAAACCTTATGCGAACCCAGGTGATAAAGGGAAACAGAGGGTATCAGATGAGAAGAAGTTAAGTAGGGGAGCCGTTAATGCACCTACTAAGTGTTATAAGTGTGGAGAGTCAGGTCACAAAGCTGATGGGTGTACTAACAAAGTTCTGAGATGTTACCGTTGTGGTAAGACTGGGTATAGAATTGGTGATTGTCCGAATGAGGGTCCGACCTATTTCAATTGTGGTGAACAGGGGCATATCAGTACTCAATGCCAGAAACCAAAGAAGACCGCTACTGCTGCCCAGACTACTGGAAGAGTGTTTGCTTTAGCTGGCTCAGAAGTTCCCAAGAAGGACAACTTGATTCGAGGTACTTGTTTTATTAACAATGTTGAGTTGAATGCTATTATTGACACTGGAGCTACACATTCATTTATCTCTCTTGAGTGTGCTACTAGATTGGGTTTGAATTTGTCTAACATGAATGGTAGTATGATAATAGAGACTCCGGCTAAAAGAAAAAGCCAGTAAAAGTTTAATCCAAAAAGCAATAGTTGGTGTAAATGGTTGTTTGAAATTGACTCAACATCAAATTTGACACAAACCATTTTCACCTTCATCTTCTTCTCCACTCTTCAATTTTCAACTCTGTTTCTTCTATTCAAACCCTCTCTCTCTCTCTCTCTCTCTCTCTCTCCCTCTCTCTCTCTCTCTCTCTCTCTCTCTCTCTTCTTCATTGCCCCTTTCTCACTCTTCTAATCTGTCTCTGTTGCTTCACAGTAAAATCCATTTCCCTTTACTCACAACTACTTTCCCTTATGTCATCATAACCTTCTTCTGTTCGTTCAATTTCACTTCTTTATATTACTTACTTTGCTTGTTTTGAAGAATTCAAGTAGCGGAATCACCTTTGTTGTTGTTCTTCGTATCAAACGTTTGTTCTGTTTTTTGGGAACGAAAAAATTGGGAGCTGGAAATTGGGGTTTTTGGGGCTTTTTTGTGTTGCTTTACTCTTTTCAATTAATGTTGTTGAGCTTCGTAGGAATTATCCTACTGAAAGAATTTCAGGTAGATTTTTGTTGATTTGGTTATCTATTGTTGAGGTTTTGGATATTTTGATTATGAAGTTATGGTTTTTGTGAATGTGTTTGATTAAGATCTGGTTTTGATTTAGGTTGATTGTGATATTTGATGCGTTGTTGATTTTATTTAGCTTGAAATGTTGTAATTTCAATGATAATGCATTGGTTGTTATGTGAATCTACATTGAATTTTAAGATCTGAATTTTGAAGTGCCAAGCATGCTAGTTAGATACTGTTACTACAATTTTGATAGAACGTTTTTTGGTTAGGTTTTGCTTTATCATATTTCCTTAGATTATGTTCAATCATGTTATGAGTTAGGATAAAGTATTGGCAGGAGCTTGCAGATCCGTGTGTTTGTGAAGGAGGCGCTGATGTTGGAATGGAGGAAGAAGAAGAACATAAATTAGGGTTTTTAATATGATGATAGGTTATTTAGTATATTAATGTAAAATAAACATAAACGAATAATAATGTAAAAACAATTAGAATATTAAAATAATATAAAATTTATGAGTTGGCACTGACATGTGGCAGTTCTGACAGCCATGTCATCAAAAATTGGCCTCAAATTGAATGGGGGACTAAAATCCTCATAAAATGAAACATAAGGGACTAAAAACCAGGATTTGGAAATGGGGGGACCAAAATTGAGAAAAAGCTATAATAGGGGGACTAAAACTGCAATTAAGCCAAACTTTTTTTAAAGGGGGGTAAATCAAAACTCGCCTATATTGTAGGGGGTAAATGACTATTAACCCAAAAATATATCATTCTCTGCATATCATTCATCATTCTTACATAACACATCTTTGTCTTTGAGTCTCACATATGTGTCGCACTTTAGAGTCAAACTGTCTCATTCATACAATACTCGGGCCAATCAACAAAAGAAAATGGACGATCTTGAGGAAGAGAACAAAGAGCTGAGAGAAGAAATCAACGCCCTAAAGGAGAGTTTGGAGAAACTCCACAACACCATGCAATCCCTGGCAGCAGCCCAGGAACAAAAACATCGAAGGACTGTGATCTCGAAGATTACATCCACACCAGCATTTGAAACACCTGGCAGTAATCCTCAGTACAACATGCCTAAAGGTTTCCCCTGCGCCATGCCTCTCAACTTTATACCTGAAGGATACATCCCACCGGTCACTGAAGACCCGAAAGTCGTAATAGGAACCACAGACTTGAAGGTTAAAAACTTCAGGTAAATGAAGATGTTAGGGTTACAACAGAAACTCCTGAAGGTTACAAACTTCATGTCACTGAAGCGCCAAGAGTTACCGTCGTAATGACTATACCACAACCAGTGGTAGACACTATCCCTGAGGAACAAATTCTGCAGGCCACTTCTGGCAGAAACAAAGAAGTATATGAAAGGATGAATGAATTCCAGGAACAATTCTTGAAAATGCAGAAGGAACTACATGCCATTCGCGGACAGGACTTGTTTGGCAAAGATGCCGCCTGTAACACCCTTCTAATCCCCACGGAAAAACATACAATAAATCAGAGTAAATATCATGCATTTCACAAAAGGGTGCCACACATAAACTCAAATCAGACAACAAAAAACCTGTCATGCTCATTAACACTTAAATAATTTCATGCTTTTTTAAAAAACTTCTCTTAGCATGTATCAGCGGATTCCAAATAATCATAATAGACATAAAGAGAGTTTCATGCTCATCACATTAATAAACGAAACTTGGGCATAAAAGCCAACTTCATACAGATCAAGAAATCATAAAGCATAAAGTATCAGTAGAGTACATAGTGTATCTCTAAAACATAAACCACACGATCCCAATGTTATATGATCAGAGCACGAATCGACCCAACATAAATAAAGACACTAAACAGATGCATCAATGTCTACCTCGCGCTACGAGCAAGTCTACTCCTCGGTACCTGAGCGATGTCGTATAAAACATCATTCCAACAGAAGGGTGAGAATTCACATCAATATTGAAAATATAAGATAATGATTATTGTGAAACATATAAACACAAATAATAAATAATCTCACACTTCAATATTCATCTACAAGTATCACTCAAGTATCCACACAATTCATATCAAATTCCAATACTCAACAAGTCACAATCACACACATACTTCCATATAACAATCATATATGCCATGCGACTCGATGCAAACTCAATGCAACTCATGCCATGTGGTACCAACACTTGTTATTTTTTTTCGGTTTTTACATTTAAACCGGGTCCGTCCCCTAGACCAATGACAAAACAAAAGCCCGTCCCCTAGGCTTTCAAACCCCACTCTAGGTTTGGGACAAGTCACTAGCTCCCACGGAACTAGCAAGCATTGCCTCTTGACACAAATGATGCGCATGCAATCAACAATAATATGCAATTAAGACCATTCCCTAATCTTAATATCATTCATATTTCGAATAATTCATCACACTTGGATTATCATACAATTGCACACACAATTACATTTCATAATCAAAGTATTCATACTTTAGATTTAGTCATCACAATCAACCAATAATACACAAGGACCAATTTAGATCCAATCACAACTCACAAGCATAATTTACCGATTAAATATAGACTAATCAATCAATCACTAAAATTGAATCTAATATCCAATAATATTCTACTACTCCATAATTAATAGTCAATATTTAAATAATCATCAATATCTAAATAACAAATTACTATTTAAATAAATAAATTACTATCTAAATAATTAAATCATAATCAAGAAATAATCTATAACTAATGTTTATTCATTAATTAAGTGGAACAGGGGGTGGCCACTATTAAAATTTATCTTTATAAAATAGAGGTAGTATGAGTTATTATCTGTCTCCTTGAAGAGACTACAAATTTAATTATCACCACAAAGGGTGGGCCACATTAAATCCAGCGCATGTGTGTAGGAGGGAGTAAATCATGTTTCTTATTTCCATGGCCAATGATTGTTATTATAAGGGCTTACCTACTTACTGCTCATTAATTTCTCTCTCAATCAATGCCACTTCAATATTATGAATTAAAATAGACACTTGGTTACTACCTATGCTGCGCATAGAATAGGGATATGTCACTAAACTACTTCTATTACATAATGCTCATGAACTAAAAACTATCTACTTCAAAATAAATACTACTTATTTTATTCATTGAAAAAGCTACATAATATATGTGTTCTCATCACAATTTTATTATATAATACTCCAATGCACAGAATTCTATCCACAATTTCATGCTCATTAAATTCAAGAGAGGGTGGGCCATACCCTATACATTGATGCGCCCAATTCAAGGAGAAGAGAGGTCACTCTATTCTTCTCCCTCTATTGCATTGTGCTAACACAAGAAGGGAAGCAAAACCCATTTGTGCGCTACAGTGGAGGTGGGTAAAGGCATTCACATTGCCTTGTATTAATTAAAATATACTTGTTTCATTTCACTCATAAAAACATACGTTACAGTGAAAAAATGAATACAAACAGTTCAGATTTTTCAGTTTCAATTAATATCTCAAATATCAAATGGGTCTCTAAACTATTATCAAAACCTAATTAAATTCAGTTCCACAGAAACTTTTGGGATTTATTTTGACACTAATTCTACGCAATAATCAACACCCAAATAACCCCAATATTGAATAAAAACTCACCGTTACCTTAGATTTCTTGATGATTTGTCCTTGCCCTATGGGTTCTTCCTTTCTTCTCCTCTTCCTCCTTTTCCTTCTATTTTATGGTTTCCTCCAAAGTATTCCTAACACTACTTCTCTAAACCTACTATTCATTCAGTAAAATGGGCCTAACTCAACCATTATTAATTTACTGCTAACACCTCCCTCAAAGCCCACTAATTTCCAACAACTATAATATCATATAAAATAGAATAGATTAAATAGTTTACTAAATACTAACAATCTAATTAAAATAAATAATTAGATAAATTCCACAATTCAACTTATTTTCAAATAATAAATTAAATCACATATTTCAATTTAATTAATTAAATCACATAAATTAAATATATCAATTAATTTATATAAACTCAATAATTTATATAAATCAAATAATTCATATAAATTCACTAAATCAAGAAATTCATTTAAATCAAATATTTCACATAAATTAGATAAATCACATAAATCAATATTTCATAAAATCACTCAGTAATTAATATAAATAATTAATTAATAAAAGCGGGGTGTTACAACCCTCCCCCACTTAAAAAATTTTCGCCCTAAAAAATTACCTCAAACGAATAACTCGGGATATGACTCCCTCATCTGACACTCAAGCTCCCAGGTCACGTTTCCACCGACCGGTCCTCCCCAAGCGACCTTCACCAGAGCGATCTCTTTACCTCAAAGTTGCTTCAACTCTCGATCCTCAATCCGCATAGGTGATGTCTCCATAGTCAGGTTATCTCTCACATGTACATCATCTACTTGGACTACATGGGACGGATCCGCAATGTATTTCCTCAACTGAGATACATGGAATACGTCATGGAGATTAGCAAGCGACGTCGGCAAGGCAATCCGATAGGCTACCTCTCCTATCCTCTGCAAGATCTGATAAGGACCAATGAAACGCGACATCAACTTACGCGACTTCAATGCCCTACCAACACCAGTTATCGGAGTAACTCGAAGAAACACATGATCATCTTCTTGAAACTCAAGTGCTTTCCTCCTCTTGTCATGACAACTTTTCTGATGACTCTGAGAAATATTCATCTTCTCCTGAATCATCTTAATCTTATAAGTGGTTTGTTGAACTATCTCAGGTCCAACCACGACACTCTCTCCCGACTCATACCAACATAATGGCGTCATACACCACCTACCATACAGTGCCTCAAACGGTGCCATACCAATACTCGAATGAAAGTTGTTATTGTAGGTAAACTCAATCAAAGGCAAGTAGTTATCCCAAGCTCCTCCTTTCTTCAACACATAAGCTCTCAAAAGATCCTCAAGTGACTGAATCGTCCGCTCAGTCTGACCATCAGTCTCCGGGTGATAAGCAAAACTCAAACGTAACTTCGTACCCAAGGTACCTAGCAAACTCTCCCAAAATATCAAAGTAAATCTCGGATCTCTATCCGACACAATGCTAGATGGAATACTATGCAAATTGACAATCCTCTCAATGTACAGCTTTGCCAATCTCTCCAATGGGTAATCCATACGCATAAGAATAAAGTGAGCAGATTTCGTCAATCTATCTACAACAACCCAAATAGCTTCAAAGTTATTCGGTGTTCTAGGTAAACTAGACACAAAATCCATATATATGCTATCCCATTTCCACTCAGGAATAAATAACGGTTGCGTCGAACTCGACGGTTTCTGATGCTCAATCTTCGACTTCTGGCAAGTCAAACAAGAATACACAAACTCGGAAATATACTTCTTTATACAAGGCCACCAAAATACTTTCCTCAAATCTTGGTACATCTTAGTAGCACCCGGATGAATACTTAGTTCACTATGATGTCCTTCCTTAAGAATACTCTTCTTCAGCTCAACAATGTCTGAAACACAAACTCTATCACGACACCTCATGATACTGTTCTCATCAATCCTGAAATCACTACCTTGGCCTTGATTGATCAAAGTCAACTGATCAACAAAACTCAAATCAGATTTTTGACCTTCTTGAATCTCGTCAAGAATGTCACTAGTAAGCTTCAACATACCAAGTCGAACTCCATAAGAAGTCTTCTCACACACCAAACTCATATCACAGAATTACTCAATCATCTCCAACTCTTTTACCATCATCATCGACATATGCAAAGATTTCCTACTCAATGCATCAGCTACCACGTTTGCTTTACCCGGATGGTAATTCAAACCAAAATCATAGTCCTTCAAAAGTTCCAACCATCTTCTTTGCCTCGCATTCAATTCTTTCTGGTCAAAGAGATACTTCAAACTCTTATGATGACTATACACCTCAAATCTCGTACCAAATAAATAATGCCTCCAAAGTTTCAACACAAACACAACAGCGGCCAACTCTAAGTCATGCGTCGGATAATTCCTCTCATGCATTTTAAGTTGCCTTGAAGCATAAGCTACAACTTACTGATTTTGCATTAACACACCTCCCAAACTCATCAAAGAAGCATCACAATACACAACAAATGGTTCTGACGGATTCGGTAAAACCAAAACAGGAGCTGTAGTCAATCTTCTCTTAAGCTCTTGAAAACTTTCCTCACACTTTGCATCCCAAACAAAAGCTTGACCCTTTCGAGTCAATAGCGTCAACGACAAAGATAACTTAGAAAATCATTCAATAAATTTTCGATAATAACCTGCCAAACCAAGAAAACTTCTAATCTCAAAAACAAATTTTGGAGCTTCTCATTGTGATACAGTTTCAACCTTCGACAGATCAAGCGCAATGCCTCTACTCAAAATCACATATCCAAGAAAACTCACTTCCTTCAACCAAAACTCGCACTTAGAAAGCTTAGCATACAACTGCTTCTCTTTTAACACAGATAACACAATCTTCATATGCTCAGCATGTTCTTCTTCACTCTTTGAATAGATCAAAATATCATCAATGAACACAACCGCAAACTTGTCCAAATAAGGATGGAAAATCCTATGCATGTACTCCATAAATACATCGGGTGCATTAGTCACACCAAATGGCATCACAGAATACTCATAATGTTCATACCTTGTTCTAAAAGCAGTCTTCTGAATATCTTCAACCTTCACACGAATCTGATGATGCCCAGATCTCAAATCTATCTTGCTGAACACACCTGCACCAACCAATTGATCCATCAAATCATCAATCCTTGGAAGTGGATACTTATTCTTGATAGTCACCTTGTTCAATTGTCTATAGTCCACACAAAGTCTCATAGAACCTTCTCTCTTCCTAACCAACAAAACTGGTGCACCCCACGGTGACACACTCGGACGAATAAACCTCTTCTTAAGTAAATCCTTAAGTTGACTCTTCAACTCTTTCAACTCCGATGCCGACATACGATATGGAGACATCGAAACCAGACTAGTTCCAGGAACTAAGTCGATCAAAAACTCCACCTCGCGCTCCAACGGTAATTCACTAATCTCATTAGGAAAAACTTCCGAGAAATCACAAGCAATCGGCAAAACACCAACTTCTCCACTTTCACCAAAACTCAAAGTTGCCATCAACAAAAACATCTTGGCACCATCTTGCACCGACTCATCAAAACAATCTGTAAGCACTTGGCTTTACTCCAAACAATTTACTGCACACACCATCAAAGGTCGTAAGACACGCCTATGCCATCCAACACGATCTCGTCTACTATCAACAAGAGATTAAGGGTGATAAGTTCCTCAATTTGTCAATAGACAATCAACAATCATGATGGGGCATAAACCATCTTTACCAAACCATAATAGCGTTCAACAGCACACTGAGCCACCTCTCCACACTTGAAGCATCTTGGAGAAGCACCATCTCCTCTCCCACTTGTTTCAATCCGACTCCTGCAGAAAAAGGTTAGAAAAACAAAGGAGTACCGACAGTGTTTTCACACACATGTCGCATACTAGGGAATAAACAATATTAGACAACCTAGCCGGATGGACCAACCAGGCTCTGATACCACTAATGTAACACCCTTCTAATCCCCGCGGAAAAACATACAATAAATCAGAGTACATATCATGCATTTCACAAAAGGGTGCCATACATAAACTCAAATCAGACAACAAAAAACCTGTCATGCTCATTAACACTTAAATAATTTCATGCTTTTTTTAAAAACTTCTCTTAGCATGTAGCAGCGGATTCCAAATAATCATAATAGACATACAGAGAGTTTCATGCTCATCACATTAATAAACGAAAATTGGGCATAAAAGCCAACTTCATACAGATCAAGAAATCATAAAGCATAAAGTATCAGTATAGTACATAGTGTATCTCTAAAACATAAACCATACGATCCCAATGTTACATGATCAGAGCACAAATCGACCCAACATAAATAAAGACACTAAACAGATGCATCAGCATCTACCTCGCGCTACGAGCAAGTCTACTCCTCGATACCTGAGCGATGTCGTATAAAACATCATTCCAACAGAAGGGTGAGAATTCACATCAATATTGAAAATATAAGATAATGATTATTGTGAAACATATAAACACAAATAATAAATAATCTCACACTTCAATATTCATCAACAAGTATCACTCAAGTATCCACTCAATTCATATCAAATTCCAATACTCAACAAGTCACAATCACACACATACTTCCATATAACAATCATATATGCCATGCGACTCGATGCAAACTCAATGCAACTCATGCCATGTGGTACCAACACTTGTTTTTTTTTTTTTTGGTTTTTACATTTAAACCGGGTCCGTCCCCTAGACCAATAACAAAATAAAAGCCCGTCCCCTAGGCTTTCAAACCCCACTATAGGTTTGGGACAAGTCACTAGCTCCCACGGAACTAGCAAGCATTGCCTCTTGACACAAATGATGCGTATGGAATCAACAATAATATGCAATTAAGACCATTCCCTAATCTTAATATCATGCATATTTCGAATAATTCATCACACTTGAATTATCATACAATTGCACACACAATTACATTTCATAATCAAAGTATTCATACTTTAGATTTAGTCATCACAATCAACCAATAATACACAAGGACCAATTTAGATCCAATCACAACTCACAAGCATAATTTACCGATTAAATATAGACTAATCAATCAATCACTAAAATTGAATCCAATATCCAATAGTATTCTACTACTCCATAATTAATAGTCAATATTTAAATAATCATCAATATCTAAATAACAAATTACTATTTAAATAAATAAATTACTATCTCAATAATTAAATCATAATCAAGAAATAATCTATAACTAATGTTTATTCATTAATTAAGTGGAACAGGGGGTGGCCACTATTAAAAAATATCTTTATAAAATAGAGGTAGTATGAGTTATTATCTGTCTCCTTGTTTCTAATTTACATTGCAGCTAGTATAATAAAGAGACTACAAATTTAATTATCAGCACAAAGGGTGGGCCACACTAAATCCAGGGCATGTGTGTAGGAGGGAGTAAATCATGTTTCTTATTTCCATGGCCAATAAATGTTATTATAAGGGCTTACCTACTTACTGCTCATTAATTTCTCTCTCAATCAATGCCACTTCAATATTATGAATTAAAATAGGCACTTGGTTACTACCTATGCTGCGCATAGAATAGGGATATGTCACTAAACTAATTCTATTACATAATGCTCATGAACTAAAAGCTATCTACTTCAAAATAAATACTACTTATTTTATTCATTGAAAAAGCTACATAATATATGTGTTCTCATCACAATTTTATTATATAATATTCTAATGCACATAATTCTATCCACAATTCCATGCTCATTAAATTCAAGAGAGGGTGGGCTATACCCTATACATTGATGCGCCCAATTCAAGGAGAAGAGAGGTCACTCTATTCTTCTCCCTCTATTGCATTGCGCTGACACAAGAAGGGAAGCAAAACCCATTTGTGCGCTACATTGGAGGTGGGTAAAGGCATTCACATTGCCTTGTATTAATTAAAATATACTTGTTTCATTTCACTCATTAAAACATACGTTACAGTGAAAAGATGAATACAAACAGTTCAGATTTTTCAGTTTCAATTAATATCTCAAATATCAAATGGGTCTCTAAACTATTATCAAAACCTAATTAAATTCAGTTCCACAGAAACTTTTGGGATTTATTTTGACACTAATTCTACGCAATAATCAACACCCAAATAATCCCAATATTGAATAAAAACTCACCCTTACCTTAGATTTCTTGATGATTTGTCCTTGCTCTATGGGTTCTTCCTTTCTTCTCCTCTTCCTCCTTTTCCTTCTATTTTCTGGTTTCCTCCAAAGTATTCCTAACACTACTTCTCTAAACCTACTATTCATTCAGTAAAATGGGCCTAACTCAACCATTATTAATTTACTGCTAACACCTCCCTCAAAGCCCACTAATTTCCAACAACTATAATATCATATAAAATAGAATAGATTAAATAGTTTACTAAATACTAACAATCTAATTAAAATAAATAATTAGATAAATTTCACAATTCAACTTATTTTCAAATAATAAATTAAATCACATATTTCAATTTAATCAATTAAATCACATAAATTAAATATATCAATTAATTTATATAAACTCAATAATTTATATAAATCAAATAATTCATATAAATTCACTAAATCAAGTAATTCATTTAAATCAAATATTTCAAATAAATTAGATAAATCACATAAATCAATATTTCATAAAATCACTCAATAATTAATATAAATAATTAATTAATAAAAGTGGGGTGTTACACCGCCGACCTCTGTTTGGTCCCTAATGTAAAGATACCGCATAAATTCAAGGTGTCCGACTTTGAAAAATACAAAGGCAACTCTTGCCCTCAGAGTCATTTGGTAATGTACGCTCGGAAAATGTCTACCCAGACAGAAAATTAACAGCTACTGATCCATTACTTCCAAGACAGTTTAACCGGTGCCGCACTAAAATGGTACATGGGTTTAAACCGCACCAAGATTAGTACTTTCAGATATCTCGGGGCAGCCTTCGTTCATTAGTATAAATACAACTTGGACATGGCACCAGATAGGGACCAGCTCAGAGCAATGTCACAAAAGGATAAATAAACCTTCAAGGAATATGCTCAGAGATGGCGTGAAATTGCCGCCCAGATCTGTCCTCCCCTCGAGGAAAAGGAAATGACAAAGATCTTCCTGAAAACATTAAGCTCGTTTTATTACGATCGAATGGTCGCTAGTGCACTTAGTGACTTCACTGAAATGGTGAACATGGGAGTACGCCTTGAAGAAGCAGTCCGAGAAGGACAATTAGTCAAAGATGTAGAGCCATCTAGCAATACTAAAAGATACGGTAGTGCTTTCCAAAAAAAAAGAGAGCAAGATATCAGTAATATCTCTCTGGGAAAGAAAAGGCAAAGGTATCAACCGGTAGCAGCATAACTCCCGCTATCAACCCAGCGCCTGGTCCGACATATCAACCTCAGGTTGCTCCGAGCCAACCAAATCAACAACAGTATCAGCAAAGGCAGCAACAACCTCTTCAGCAGGTTCGCCCGCAGTGCAATAATAACAATCGTACTACACGACCATCAGGGTTCGACCCTATACCGATGTTGTATGCAGAGTTATTTCCACTTCTATTGGCCAAGGGGCAAATTCAAACCAGGGCTCCTTTTACAGTACCAAAAAATCCACCTCTTTGGTTCAAAGCAGATCAAACTTGCCCTTACCATCAAGGAGGATCAGGACATAACATTGAGAATTGCCTCAGCTTCAAGTCTGATGTACAGAAGCTCGTCAGAAATGAGATTTTATCTTTCAAAGATACTAATCTGAATGTTCAAATGAACCCGTTACCGCAACATGAGAAGACTACAGTGAATTTGATAGAAGGAGAACCTGGCAATAGTTATCAAATTCACAATGTACGCTTACTAGGAACCAACCTGGTAAAAATGCATTGCAGACAAAGCGGGTACGACCATGTGCTATCTCACAGAGGCCCGATCTTGGATGCTCTTTTGTACAAGAGGCCCTCCAACTTCAAATGGATCTTGGATGGATCCAAGAATACCATGAAAGGAATGATCATCAGTTTAACATGGTTCAAATCTTTGACATCCGCTTAATGAATACCAGTCTAGTAGAATTGCATGCCAAGCAGGTTAGACTTGGTTTTCTAGCCTCGCACGATTATCAAGACTGCAAAGAATGCTACGAAAATGACCAAGGGTGTGCGCTTGTACAAAGGACTCTTCAACATCTATTAGACCACTGGTGGATTCCGATCTACCAGGATGAAGACACGCAACAAGTTAGCATAACTAATGGGAATCCTGGTTGACACCAAAGCTGTGACGTCCGCTTACTAGAAATAGATCTGGTAAGGATGCACTGCATACAAAGTGGATATGGTCGGGTACCACCTCACAATTATGAACGCTATAGAATATGCTCGGAAAATAACCAAGGATGCTATCTCGTACGAGCAGCTCTCCAGCACCAGTTAGACCAAAAGGAAATTCAACCACGCTTGAATTCTGAATCAATCAACATGATACAAGATTGCCTCCCTGTTCAAAACAAGGACCAAGGACTACTAGACAAAAGCATTGTCATAATTTCCAATCATGGAATAACCAAGGATGTTTGCGCCATAATTCCTCTGCTCAATGAGTCAAAAATCTCTCTTGACAGTAGAAAAGTGTCTGACCTGCCCAATCTGGAACCAATCGAGGTTGCCTACGACGGTCAAAAGGCCCAAAAAGCCCATGTGGTCGTCTACTTGCCAGGTCCAATACCATACAAGTCAGAAAAGGCTATTCCGTATAAGTACGGTGCGACTACCATAGGGAATGGAAATGAAACTCCATTACAATCCATTGTGAATATTGCTGACATCAGACGAGTTACCCGAAGCAGTCAAATCTTCAACAGAGGAGTTGGATAACTCACAAAAGAAAAGGAGCCACAAGCTGAAGTTCCTAATCAACAAGTCGGCTAATCCAGCAATACAGAACCTGTAAAGAACAACGATGAAATGCTGAAGCTCATCCAGAAAAGCGAGTACAGCATTGTGGATCAATTGTTGCAAACTCCGTCTCAGATCTCTATGTTATCTCTTCTACTTAGTTCAGAAGCTCACAGAGAAGCTCTACAGAGAGTCTTGGAACAGGCCTTTGTAGAACAGGATGTATCAGTGGGTCAGTTCGATAGCATTGTCTCCAACATCACTTCCTGCAACAATTTGGGATTCAGTGATGAAGAACTTCCACAGGAAGGCAAGAACCATAACATGGCACTCAATATCACAGTCAATTGCCAGGACGATGCTTTAGCCAACGTATTGGTAGACACTGGTTCTTCCTTGAACGTTATGCCAATGTCAACTTTGGTACGACTATCTTTTCAAGGTACTCCTATGAGAGGTAGTGAAATCATCGTCAAAGATTTTAACGGATCTAGGAAAATGGTTATCGGTGAAGTCGTTCTTCCCATAACCATTGGTCCTCACACTTTCCAGGTCATGGACATCCGAGTGACATACAACTGTTTATTAGGAATACCTTGGATACACGAAGTTGGGGCAGTCACTTCGACACTTCACCAGAAACTGAAGTTCAACAAGAACGACAAATTAGTCACAGTGTGCGGAGAGCTAGCTTTAATCGTGAGCAACTTATCATCCTTCTCCTGTGTAGAACCAGAGGAGGTTGTTAGAACTTAATTTCAAGCACTCTCGGTGAGCAATGAGAATCACCAAGAAAAAGGAACATCAATTTCCTCATACAAAGACGCTCTCAATGTAATTAGGAGTGGTGACATAAAAGGATGGAGGCAGATTGTAATTCCTGCTGATAACAATACAAGAAAAGGTCTTGGCTTTTCTCCGGCATGTACCCAGACTACAAAGAAGGATGAAAGTTTTCGTCCCATTCAGGATTTCTTCCACAGTAGAGGCTTCCTCCACCCAGTATCTCAAGAATTCCACACCATCGAGAAATGTACATGACATTCTGCTCTCTAAGGCAAAGTCCCAGATATATAACAAGATCAGATATTAGAATGATCTACGGAGATTATGATCCCGAGGGATGTCGTGCTCCGCCCAACTCATTAGAGGAAGACACTGTGATGAAAGATAACTTTGACTATGATTCTTATGATCCCCTGGGTGATTTACCTATCTGGAAACCTTACATGGAAGACTCAGGGTAAAAGAGTCAGCCAGATAATGCCTATCAGCTGAATAATCTTGAAAAGAACACACCTGTTCTCCCAGAGTTATGGAATCCTTACTCCGAACATTCCGAAAATATCCAACACCATGTTGATGAATTTGCAAAGATTGCAGGACAAGAATTCATTAACTACGCATTTCCTGAAGTCAATGTCATTGAGGAAGATGACTCATCTTTTCCCACAGAAACCTAGGATACCTTAGGGCAGCCAAGCAGCAAGTACGAATTTTTAGTCAAATACACTGCACCCGAATTCTCTTGCATCAAATGCGAGGATATCCAGCCAACTGGATTAGAAGATACTCTTGAGAGTGAAAACACTATGGAAGATGCAACAAAAGAGTCCTCTTATGATAACTCTGCATGGGAAGAAGACTCCAATGATACCACTCCGCCAGAAATCCGTGTCATTTCTGAAGACAAACCAAGAAGGAAAGTACTGAACTTTATGATTCATAGAGGGGTTCATCACCATTGGGGTGCGGTCGATGTCCCGAAAGTTGTTCATAAATCGAAGTAATTGCCGCTTCTTTATTTTGACCTTTCACTTTGCCCGGGTGAAATGGATCTTTTATAGGGCTTTCTTTTCTGCAAATGTCCCTCTTCGATTCGTCCAAAGTGACAGAGTTTTGTTTTATAGGGCTGTGTTTCAAGAATCGACAAATCATGAATAAATAATGTCATTCTGAATTCCTGCATTTATTGCTATTTTCACTTTTCAATTTTTTTAGAAAATGGTAAATCCTAAAAAACAACCCAAAATAAAAACAAGCATTTTCAGAAAATACACTGCACACACTTTTGCATCCTCTCTGTTTTTTTCTAAAATGGAATCATCACATCATGCTGATTACTTGTTTTAAACCCCATTGAAACATACGATCCAATGCCTTCTCCCAACTTTGAATTCCCAGTATTTGAAGCAGAAGAAGAAGGAGACGAAGAAATTCCGGAAGAGATCTCCTGACTACTCAGACAAGAGGAAAGGTCCATTGAACCTTACAAAGAGCCGTTGGAAATGGTCGATTTGGGTTCAGAAGAAGAAAGGAAAGAAGTTAAGATTGGAGTGCTACTCAGTCTAACTGTCAGAGAAGGTTTGATAAAACTTCTCAAAGAATTTTCAGATGTGTTTCCTTGGTCCTACCAGGACATGCTAGGGTTGGATACCAGCATTGTGGAACATCGCTTACCACTAAAAACAGAATGTACTCTGGTAAAACAAAGACTGAGAAGGACTCATCCGGATATGGCCATCAAAACTAAGGAGGAAGTGCAAAAGCAGATTAACGCATGTTTCCTTGCCACCTCAGAATGTCTTTAATGGCTAGCCAACATAGCGCCAGTTCCAAAGAAGGAGAGAAAAGTCTGAATATGAGTAGACTACAGGGATTTGAACAAAGCAAGTCCAAAGGATGACTTCCCCTACCACACATTGACATGCTGGTAGAAAACACGGTAAAATTCAATGTCTTCTCCTTCATGGATGGATTCTCGGGCTATAATCAAATCAGAATGGCGCCGGAAGACATGGAGAAAACTTCATTCATCACCCCATGGGGCACCTTTTGTAACAAGGTAATGTCGTTCGGTCTGAAGAACGCAGGGGCAACTTACCAAAGGGCCATGATAACTCTATTTCACGACATGATACACAAAGAGATTGAAGTGTACGTCGATGGCATGATTGTTAAATCTAAAATAGAAGAAGAACACGTTGAACACCTATCAAAGTTATTTGAGCGTTTGAGAAAATACAAACTCCGCTTGAATCCTTTAAGTGCACATTCGGTGTTCGCTCAGGAAAACTCTTAGGATTCATCGTCAGCCAAAAAGGAATTGAGGTTGATCCCGACAAAGTCAAGGCCATTCAAGAAATGCCTTCTCCAAAGACTGAAAAATAGGTCAGAGGATTTTTGGAATGTCTTAATTACATCTCAAGATTCATATCCCTTATGAACGCGACATGCGCCCCGATCTTCAAACTACTCAGAAAGAACCAAAGCTGTGTATGGACTGAAGATTTCCAAAAAGCTTTCGACAGCATCAAAGAATATCCGCTGAATCCACCAATTCTGTCTCCTCTAGTAGAAGGAAGACCATTGATCATTTAATTAATAGTCTTGGAAGACTCTATGGGTTGTGTGCTTGGCCAACAAGACGAGACCAAAAGAAAAGAATCTGCCATTTATTACTTAAGCAAAAAGTTCACGAACTGTGAAACTCGATACACTATGCTCGAGAAAACTTGTTACGCCGTGGCTTGGGTAGCCAAATGTCTACGCCAGTACATGATTTGTCACACTACTTTGTTAATCTCTAAAATGGATCGATCAAGTACGTCTTTGAAAAGCCTGTTCTCACAGGAAGGATTTCCCGGTGGCAGATGTTGTTATCGGAATACGACATCGAGTACCATGCTCAAAAAGCCGTCAAAGGAAGTATTTTAGTCGATCATTTGGCTCATCAGCCGATTGATGATCAGGAATCAGTCAAATTTGACTTCCTAGACGAAGACGTGATGTACTTGAAGATGAAAGATTGCGATGAACCGCTACCAAGCGAAGGGCTGAAGCCCGGTTCCCAATGGGGACTAATATTCGACGAAGCTGTCAACGCTTATGGAAACGGAATTGGGGCAATCATAGTGACACCTCAGGGTACCCATATTCTTTTCACTGCCAGATTGGCATTCAAATGCACAAACAATGAGGCCGAATACAAAGCTTGTATCATGGGTCTCGAAGAAGCTATCGACTTAAGGATAAAGAACTTGGATGTGTATGGCGACTCAACCCTGGTTCAGATTAAAGGAGAGTGGAACACATATCAATCAAGACTGATTCCTTACAAAGACTACGCGATAAGGTTGTTACCCTTCTTCAACATAATTGAGTTTCATCACATTCCTCGTGAAGAAAATCACATGGCTGATACACTAGCCACTCTATCCTCTATGATTAGTGTGAGTCGATGGAACGACGTACCCAAGATTGATATAATGCGCCTTGAAAGGCCCGCTTACATCTTCGCGATTGAAGCAGTCATAGATGACAAACCATGGTATCACGATATCAAATGCTTCCTTCAAAGACAGGAATACCCGCCTGGGGCATCCAGAAAAGATAGGAAGACTCTCCGAAGACTGGCTGGTAACTTCTTCCTGAACAATGATACACTCTACAAGAGAAACTTCGACATGGTTTTGCTCAGATGCGTAGACAGATAAGAAGCAAACATGCTAATGAAAGAAATTCATGAAGGCTCCTTTGGCACTCATGCCAATGGACACACGATGGCAAGAAAAATTTTGAGAGCAGGATATTATTGGCTGACAATGGAATCTGATTGCTATAAGTACATGA
Organism: Lathyrus tuberosus; assembly: GCA_022829125.1. Classification (NCBI taxonomy): domain Eukaryota; kingdom Viridiplantae; phylum Streptophyta; class Magnoliopsida; order Fabales; family Fabaceae; genus Lathyrus; species Lathyrus tuberosus. Next base: position 5,935,709 of record JALAZF010000298.1, on the reverse strand, counting down.
GGAAATGTCATAAGTGTCAGATATACGCCAACAAAATTCATGTACCGCCAACGCATCTCAAAGTCCTTTCTTCTCCATGGCCTTTTTCTATATGGGGAATCAACATGATTGGCAAGATTGAACCCAAAGCTTCAAACAGACATCGGTTCATCCTGGTAGCCATTGACTACTTCACCAAATGAGTCGAAGCAGTATCATACACCAATTTAACCAAACAAGTAGTGGTCCGATTTATCAAGAACAATCTCATCTACCGTTATGGTGTTCAAAGCCAGATCATTACTGATAATGGATCCAAGTTGAACAACAAGATGATGAAAGAGTTGTGTGCTGAGTCAAGATCGAACACCATAACTCATCTCCCTACCGACCTAAAATGAATGGAGCGATAGAAGCAGCTAACAAAAATATCAAGAAGGCCATTCAGAAAATGGTTGTAACTTATAAAGATTGGCATGAGATGCTACCCTTTGCTCTTCACGGTTATCGCACATCTGTCCGCACTTCAACAGGGGCAACCCCTTTCTCTCTAGTATATGGCATGGAAGCAGTGCTCCCCATAGAAGTAGAGATCCCATCAATAAGAGTATTGATGGAAGCCAAGCTAGCAGAAGCTGAATGGTGTCAAAGCCGACACAATAAATAAATCTAATTAAAGAAAAGAGAATGATGGCTTTATGCCATGGTCAGTTATATCAACAAATAATTAAGAAGGCATTTGATAAAAAGGTCCAACCTCGTGTCTTTAGGGAAGGAGACCTGGTGCTCAAGAAGATACAATTATTTTTCACTGATTCCAGGGGAAAATGGTCTCCGAATTACGATGGCCCCTATGTTATTAAGAAAGCCTTCTCAGGTGGTGCCTTGAGACTCACAACTATGGATAGAGAGGAGTTTACCTACCCCATGAATGTTGATGTAGTCAATAAATACTTCACCTAAATGAAAAAAAATGTCTCGGTGGATTGAAAACCCGAAAGGACGGTCCAGGCAAAAATTAGAGACATAAACAATGACCATCCCAATGGATTGAAAACCTGAAAAGGAAATCCAGGCAAAAGTTAGGGATTCATGGCAAGCAACTATATCCGAAAAGATTGACTCCTCAGGGGTAAAGTTATCCGTCAGGAAAACTTCAGTCAAGGTCACCTTCGACAGAAGCTCAGAATGTCCAGAATTCAAAGTTGTAGGAAGGATATCGGTCGTTATGTTTCAATGTAGCACATTTCCCTTTAAATTACTATTTTCTAAACTTTGTAATGCTCCATGGGATCATACGTTTGGCCTATCAATAAAATTTGAGCCTGTGTGCCTTTTTTGCAATTCTCATTCATTCTGCTGTGCAAAATGACATGTTTATTTAATTAACATTCTTGAAACAAAAAATGAATTTACTTTTGAGTTCAAATTTTACTCCCGCTTTTAAAATAAAGATGGCAATTTCTTTTTGATTAATGAGCACAAAGAGGAATATTGACGACTTCTCCAGAAGTGATCAAACTTCAAAATGCAGAATCAAGGTACTCTTTCTAAACAGTACACCCTGAATGAAGGGACAAATACTTCAGACAGAATGTCCCATCTATCATCCCCGATAAAGTTCTTACCTCTGAGAACCAATAATTGGTTTTTCTCCCCAGTGGGATCTACCCCCAAAAAACAAAAATGGATTTCTATCCCTAGTATGTTTGAATTTTCGGGAACCAGAACAAACACAAGAATCCTCGTTCCTAAACAAAATTACTACCTTCAAAATCTCCAAAGGTACCCCCATCTCCCAGAGTGGCCGAGTATCCGTTTATGTTCATCGACAGTCTATATGTCGCGTCTGTTTTGTCAGCATCATCATCTCATACATCATGCATAATTGATTCATATTCATACTCATGTTGCATTAATACCACTTTGGTCATACTCATTCCCAAGTGATAAACGTCCTTTCTCCGATAGAGTCGCTAGTCTTCTTTTCTATGTCAGATAAGACAAAATACTGGTTTGAGTTCTTTCCTTATCAGGAAGCGTGTCATCTGACAATCTCTCTCCAGTATATCCCGGGATTGAAATCCGTCCTCGACCACTTTGATAACTTGAACCTCTGAAAGACAAGAAGTTGTTTGGTTATACACCTTTGGAACTTCACTCTTCACCAATAAAGATGATATTTTGCATTCCCGGATTAAGGAAAAATCCCCAGAAAAAGCCTCTCTACAAAAGACTCTTGGCAATACAACAACTTCTCCCCGAAGTTTTTGCTTTCAATGGAGTCATCAGCACCTCAAAATTGAATTACATCATGTGGCATCTCTAACAAAAAAGAGGAAGTATGATGTAATTTCCCCACCAAATGGCATCTCCAACAGAGAAGTTTGCACATCTCTATAGTTCAGACCAATGGGTTTCCCCAGAAAGTCTGACATCAAATCATTTTCCATAAAATGGCATCTTCCCAGTGAGAAGTTTGGTAAAAACCATCACAGACAACGTTCCTTGTCAAAAAACGGATTTGACAAGAAGAAACTGAGACCAGTTCCATGGCAGAAGACCAGGATCGAGGGGAAGTTTATTTCAAAAGAAACTGAGACCAGTTCCATGGCAGAAGACCAGGATAGAGGGGAAATTAATTTCAAAAGAAACTGAGACCAGTTCCATGGCAGAAGACCAGGATCGAAGGGAAGTTTATTTCAAAAGAAACTGAGACCAGTTCCATGGCAGAAGACCACGATCGAGGAGAAGTTTATTTCAAAAGAAACTGAGACCAGTTCCATGGCAGAAGACTAGGATCGAGGGGAAGTTTATTTCAAAAGAAACTAAGACCAGTTCCATGGCAGAAGACTAGGATCGAGGGGAAGTTTATTTCCAAAGAAACTGAGACCAGTTCCATGGCAGAAGACCAGGATCGAGGGGAAGTTTTACCCTTTTCTAAGTAGAATCACTTAGCAAAAGAAGATGGACGAGCAAATTAGCTACCATTCACAACCATAATCAAAATTTTGGGTATTCCGATATTTAATCCTCTTTTACCTTGAATGTCCGAACGTCTTCACCATTCACACCTTCAGGTCTAAGAAGATTAAAGAGGGGCATCTGTTATACCCTAAATTTTGACCACAAGATTTCCCATCATTGTGCAAAACATCACCACAATATGGATGTACCTACATGCCTATTCAATCCTCTCAAAGATTGTTGAACATTCACCTCAACCAAGAATTAGGGTTTTGGGCCGTCTCAGAGCACTCAGACAAAGGATCAATCAAGAATGGACATGATCTTCAACTTTTCAAACCTCTCAAACATCCATGAAGGATCAAGAGGTCACACTCATTAAGAATCAAGCATAAGAATGCAACATTCCAAGCTGATCAAGCCTCAAGATCACCAGTGTCACCAAATTAGGGTTTTGGTCGACGAAAGCCTCCAGAGGGAAATTTTCATCTAGGCATGAGTCAATACTTCAAAACATGATCCAAGAAGCTCAAATATACCTCATGGATCCAATCATAAGTTCAAAATAGCCTCAGGGAATGCATTCATCAAAAATCAGGAATTAGGGTTTCTTGACCTAATTCACCCCTAAGTTGACTTTTGGAACAAGACATGAGCTAAGACCTCAAGGAATGTTTTGAATACCTCAAATGTCTTATATTGATCCTCTTACAAGTTCAAATGGACACAAAGAACTTGGTTCATGAGCACTATAGAGATGCAAATTCATCTCGACCACAAACTAGGGTTTCTGAGAAAAAGTCAACCCTACCTTTGACTTTTGACCAAGACATGATCTCAAACCTTGGGACATGATTCAACACACTCTAAAACACCTATGGAATCCATCCATTAGGTTTGAATTAGGTCAAGAACTTGATTTCATAGAGAATCATAAAGTTTGAAATTCATCTGATAAAAAGTCAACTGTGCCCAAAAACCAAGTTTGACTTTTGAGATTTCTTGACAAACATGGTTCCCTTAAGTAAAAAAAAATGTTAACTCATGGTTTGGATCATCACCCATCAATAAAAATTAATAAAATTGAGGTTACTTGCAAAAGGGGTCATCTTAAGAAACTTGAAATTTCTCTAAGTTATGAAAAAATGGTGATTTTTCCCAACTTTGCAAGGTCATAACTCCCAAACCACAAAGCCATTTTCTTCCATCCAAAGCTCAAATGCAAGCTCTCATTACATACTACAAAAGTGTCATAGTGCTCCATGAGCCAAAAAAAGCTTGGATTTTGAGTTATAGAGCCATGAAGTTAGGGTTTCAAAACTTTTGAACTTGGACACTTAGTGAAATTTTGAGACAGAATCTGTTTCATTTTTTTTTCAACTTTGAGGCCATTTTTCATTATGATCCAAGATGAATCAAGACCAAAGTTAAAAATCAAAGTTGAAGTATGATATACGGGCTTTCTAAAAAGTACAAGAGTCTCCCATGATTCAACTTGAGCAAGAAGTTATAAGCTCCCCAAAATGGCATTTTTCACCCTGCCTACACAACAACATTGGTACATGACTTGTATCCCATGATTTTTTAGCCAATTTTGGACACTTGCATCATTGTATTTCTATCCAATATTAACATGAATGATGGAGAATCTGAGCATAAGACCACCAAGTCAAAAATCCTATCCCTTAGGCATGTGGCATTTAAGATTCATTTCCAAAACTTTCAACTTTGTCATGAAGCATTGAATGGATGCATAGAGTTGGCATGTATCCATTCATAACATTACAAATGATTCAAGATTAGTCCAAGAATCAGAAAACCATAGGCCTGCAAGATTGACTCAAGTCAATGGCTAGAGGAGACTTTGGCTACATGACAAAACTCAATGGATAATAGGGTGATCCAGCCCCCAATCACTATTCCTTGCAAAACATACTTCCTCTACTATGAATAGAGGTCATGTGTGACTAATCAAACCACCCCAAAACATATCCACTCATGTTTTCTCTCATTTCCTTCTCATGAACCAGAATTTGCTTCTTTAGCAAGTAAGGTTCAAATTTTCAAATAGAGAGCAATTCCACCAAAACTAAGAGTCTAGACACATCATATACATCATATAGAAGCTATCCAAACATTTCTCCATCATCTGTAACCTCATAATCACAAAGCTCAAAATCCAACTTAGGCCTATTTGCAGTTGAGGTACCACAACAAGTTCCAGGTGTTTCCAATCAATTCCAAGCATCTCAACACACTACTTGAGGTCCAAGGAAGTTGTCCAGATCATCAAAACACTTCTGTAACACCTACAACTGAGGATTTGATTTCCTCTTGTAGAGGTAAGTCTGACACTCTCAAACTCTATGATCCATGCATCATAAATGTGTTTTCAAGTTACAAACATGTTTCTGTACTTGCATAGAGTGTTTTCCCTCAATCAATTGCATTGTAGCTATCGTGTATAGGATTTCATAGTGTTCTTGTAGAAATTAGGGTTCATGTGTTCATCACTTGATTTCTCACTCCACACTTAATATAAATGCAATTAATTGGTATCATTGGAATCCTTGTTCAAAAACGAACAGCTTTCATGTTTACAAAAGTCTAAACCATTGAGTAATCAGAGAGATATGAGAGGTTTTGCAAATCTGGCCATGGAGGTTCGCGCGAGGAAGAAGGTTGCCTTGACGCTTTTTTGAATTTTTGAATATTTGAATTTTTGTTATTGATTTCAAAAATTAAGTTATCTTTGATTTTTAATCATTTTTTATTGATTCTTGTTTTCAAAATTCACAAAAATGTTAAAATATTTTATTCTACAAAAAAATCAAAATTATATTATTTATTTAATATGTTTGGAATTTTGTAATAAATTTCATTGTAATTGTTTTTTTTAACATTTATAATGAAATTTTCCTCTTGATTTTTCAAATTCAAATGAGTTTCACACTTTCATATGAATAAAACATGATTTTTCAAAACATTTTTCAAAACATTTTTCAAAGTTCACAACTTGTTTTTAAATATATTTGATATTTTATATCATTTTTTTAAATTTAATTTTCTTTGAAAAATTGTATTTTTAATTAAGATTAGGGTTTTCTCTTGATTTTAATTTTTCAAACTTCATTTGAAACATTTTTGGGCCTCTTTGTAGAGTGTAAGATCCATCCCTTTTGTAAATAAATAATTGGGACCTCAGTCATTGTATAAGTCCCTATGCAGTTTTCAAAATCGCGGCCCGATCGTCGCCTGTCAAATAAAATCCTGGGCCTCTCCCTGAGTATAAGCCCCATTTTTCTTTCTTCACAAACACTTTTGGGCCTCTATTAGAGGGTAAGACCCAACCCCTCTTTGTACAAAAACAATTTTGGGCCTCTGCTGTAGTATAAGTCCCACAACGTCTTTCGGTATCGCAGTGCGATCACTATTTTCAAAACAAGTCATCTGGGCCTCTCCTTGAGTCTAAGCCCCAACCTTTTGTACATAAACTTTGTTTTAAACAACAAACAACTTCCATGGGCCTCTCCTTGAGTTGTAAGCCCCATACTTCTGTTTTCAAAATCATCTGTCTGTTTTAACTGGTACTAAGAGGAGCATTATTCCCGGTGAAACTGCTCTTAGACCACTTGGGCCTCTCTTTGAGTTATAAGCCCCAAACACTCTTCTCTTTTCAAAAAAATTTCTTTTAATTCAAATTCAAACCCAAAGTTTTCTTAAAACTTTCTTCAATTTCTTAAAACCCTAATCATACAGTTGTAAATCAATACAATCAATCACCATACACCTGGGCCTCTTCTCAGAGTATAAGTCCCAACATCTTTTCAATTTAATGCATATTTTTTATATACCTGTCAATACACTTATCTGTAAATACTTGTGCATATTTGTCTAGAGTTTCCCTAGCAGTTAGGTCTATATATAGGTCAAACCAGAGGTTACTTTCTAACTTAGTCAAAACTAGTTCCCTCATAGGAAATTCCCTCAACACAGTATGCCTTCTCTTGGCCTTATTCAATATGGAACAGAGAAAGGCATTATTCCCAGTGAAACTTTTCTCAAGACTGTTAAAACTTAGAAGTATATATGTGTGCAAGAAATTCATTTCCCCAGAGAGGATTAATTCCCGGTGAAACCTCTTTTGAATTTCTTCAAACCTTAAAACTATTCAACAAAGAAAGGACTTATTCTCGATGAAACCTTTCTTGAACTCTTCTTAGGCTTGGACCCCCAGGCTTCCTAAAAGTACCCCCATCCTCCTCTTGGGCTTAGTACAAGGACCAATAGGCTTTTTAGAAGTTCCCCAGCCTCCTCTTGGGCTTAGTACAAGGACCAAAGGCTTCCTAAAAGCATAAGATAGAAATTAGTTATCTCTACTAAGTTCAATCCCTAGGAGAGTCAAAATTCCAGAGCATCATACCATTCTAGGGTTGATGTTTATCCCTTAAACCAACAGCCTCCTCTTGGGCTTAGTACAAGGACCCAAAGGCTTCCAAAAGGCATATGATAGAAATTAGTTATCTCTACTAAGTTCAATCCCCAGGAGAGTCAAAATTCCAGAGAATCATACCATTCTAGGGTTGATGTCCATCCCTTAAACCAACAACCTCCTCTTGGGCTTCATTCAAGTAGACTTGGAAAGTCTCACTCTCTTAGTCTCCTTTTGGACCTTACACAGAGACCCTCAAATTTCCTAAAAGCATAGGAAAAACCCTTATCATTTTACCAATACACCAGTCTCCAGAAGAGTTAAAACCTTTAAGGTTTTGAAACTGACTTTTAAACTTCCCTGACCTCCAACAAGGCTTAACTTTCACCTTGAAAGTCCCCAGCCAGGGTCAATTGACCATCAACAAATCCCCAATGAAATCAGAGCCTCATGGCCTATAGTAATTCAACTCTTCCTGGATTCCCAGCAAGAGTAAATCCCTTTGGATTCCCCGATACAATTTGGACCTGCTCTTGGATTTCAATAAATCCTTAGCAAGAGTTAGCCTCCTCTTAGGCTTCATATAAGAATTTTTCCCAGTCAACCTCAGCTTGTGCTTTGTACAAGACAGATGAAACCCTCCCCAGTGGAGTCATTTCTTTCAGCTTCAACCTTGGGCTTTGATCAAGGCACACACAAATAAATTTTTTTAGGTCCATTACCTTCCCAAAAACAACAGAAAACACAAAACAACCAAAACATTCTCTCAATTCTCCTAAAGGAAAAACGTTCCCAATCCACAGCAGATAAACACAAGAAAGCATTTCAAGTTAACAGAAATGCATGCAAAAGAAGGTTCCTATGGATTACCATAGCTATACTGGGTGTTAATAGCTTCCCTTTGTATAACTAGACCCCGAAACCCAATCTCTTAGCATTTGTTAAAGAAAACATTTGCGTGCAGGGTTAGTTTAAGATATCTTCCCCTTCCTTTCTAGCTTCATAGGATAAATACTAAATCAAAAAGTAGCATTAATCATGCGGTAATGTGGTAGCATCACCAGGAAAAAACTGATGGCTACAATTATCACAGTTAATAACCAAACCGTTGTCATATATAAAATGTCCCAGGTTCAAATCCCAACATTTTTTTAAGTATATAACCACAGTCTTCTATAAAAACTGTGGTTATATTATATATTATCCACTATATAACCACGGTCATAATAAAAAACCGTCGTTAAATTATATGTATTTAAAAAAAATAAATTTCTGCATTTTGAAAATTTTCCATTTTATGACCTGTATTGTTTAAACTATAACAGAACTGAAACAACAATTTAAGATGTATATAAAAACACTCAATCTCAAATACTTATTTATTTCATCAAATCAAAAATGTTATTTACAACACTCAAACTCAAATGTACATCAAACTGTAACATAACAGAAACAACAATTGAAGATGTATATTACCAACACTCAAACTCAAATACTTATTTATTTCATCAAATAAAAAAATGCTATTTACAAAACTCAAACTCAAATATATATATATATATATATATATATATATATATATATATATATATATATATATATATATATATATATATATTACAGATAATTCTCATGTTTGAGATTCATTAATCACATTGAACATATACGCCCAACGTTTACGAATCTCTACAAAGTCTTCACATGGGAATGATGTTTCGTCGTTAAAAATCTGCATAAAATATACAAAATTAAGCTCATTATTAAGGACCCATAAGCTCACTGTAAACAATTCATTACATATGTAATATATACCTGATCCCATTTATCAACAATGCCGGTGAAGACAGTGTTTAACATGTGTTTCATTATATAATAACCACACTCGAATCCCTTTGGTTGTTTCCTCTTCTACAAAAATAAACATTAATTTCATGAATGTTATAAACACACATGCATGTAACAATATATATAAATGAATGTCACAAGTAATATAGCCACTTACTTTAGGCAAGATAAATGTTGGCTTTTTCCTAACATTGTTCAACATATTGTGTCGTTGCACAACATTGTACATTTGAAAATATTTTACGGGTTAAACCAATTACAAAGTCAAAGAAAATATGTATAAATGAAAATTTCATATAAACATAAACTTACCTATTAATAATTCGCTTCATTTTAAGCTTGAGTGGTTGATGTAATGAACACAATGTCGTTATCGTATTCGTCTTAAGCGATATGATGATCAATTGCCAATGATCACTGAATAAACAAGAGCATATATATAATTAGTATTCTCTAAAACAAAACTAACTATAAAAGATAAACCACAATTTCAAAATTACTTACGCATTGAGAAATGGTGCGAAGTAACATTCTTTTCCCCCTTGACCTAATCGTCCCGAAATGTAGGTCTCAATGTCTTTTGGCTTATAATTTGTCCATCGAATACAATACGGATCCAAGATGCCATAAGTATTGGACTTATTTAACTCTATACATACACGATGAATGTACCTAAATGTTAAATAAAGTTAAAAAAATAAGTAAAGGAGATACAAAAATGATAATGTACTATAATAACATGGATATTCAAGTATATACTTAAGCGCACCAAAGTTGCAATATCCCTACGTCTAGCCAAGTACCACCATAGAGAAAATATCGAATGTCACTAGGATAAACATAATAGAGCTCTACCCATGGACAATGCTCTAGAGAAACAGGATACGGATCATCACGTTCCGCAACCAAAACGTATAACGTGGCGATTTCATTTGTGGAAGGATCCAATAAGTCATTAACCTCTTTAGCGGGGCGGCTGAACAATTGCTTCTTTTGGTGATAGCATGACATATATCATGTGTTTGGGGAGCTTGATCATCAACATTATTAGTATCATTTTCATCCGTGCATTGTGGCAAGGATCCACTTATTCTCTGCGACAATATATCAATACATAATAAAACTATTTCTATCTTTTCTAATTTTTCAGATTAAACACAATATATCACACATTTCATATAAAACACTAGCATTTCAGATAAAACACTTACCGCATATAACTCTTCTAACTTTTCTATGTCTTTCTTCTGACTTTCCCGCTCGACTTCTAACATCTTCCTCTACTCTTCTAACTCATTCTCAACAAGATCAAGCTATTCTCTATGCTCTTGTAATTTGGCATTGTCAGCGCTTTTTTGGTTGGACCAAAGAATAATATAATGCTGATGCCTTCTCCAACACCACAAACACGCCCACCATTCTTATCTATTCCAATAGCCTCGACTAGTATATCATGTCATGGTTCTGGAACAAATGAGCCTCGACGGGCCTCCTCAACCAACACATCCTACACAACATGCATGATAATATTAATATTGTAATTACCACAACATTTAAATAACACATAACATACAAACAATAAATCATACTTACAATTTTTTCAACAGCTGCTCTTGATGCATCTGATGTGTACTCTCCATTTGGTCTTAGTTGAGCTCTCTTCCACTTCTCATGCCTTGACAGTGGAGATGGGTTGCGATCACGACTAATGGAGTCCTCATCTCCCATTTGTTGTATTTTTTCCTCCATCATTTTTTTCTCCAGTTTTCTCTAACCCCCACGAGATAATCTATGGGGGTAAATGTTTTTTGCTTTATTTTGAATTCCTACTTGACTTTTAGTCTATTATAAACATAGTGAAAATATTATTAGTATCTATAAACCATTACCATCAAATTATCAAGATAAATAAGACTATTACTAACCAAGAATTTCTCAGAACGACGACCCTTTGCAAACTTTTTCAAACCTTCTTCGAGAGAAAATATACCTCACCCATGGACGCTTAAGACCAATCTTAGGATTCCTAATGTAGTCACACGTGAGTCATGACTTAAAGCCCCTCCAACACGTACCAGCATGAGGTAACCACTTTTTTTAAGTGCTTATCACCATCCATAAACTCAAAGGTCAACTACATTTAAATCAATAAGAATGTATTAGAAATTATAGAAACTCATATCGAAATGATGAAAATTAAAACTAATACCTTAACATCTGTCCATATGCTATCTTTGAACTCAGCTGGCACTTATTTCCAATCATCTACCAATATACTAACTTTGCTACGTCCAAGGAATGCAACATAACTCTTAAAAAGTGAAGAGTATTCACCATCAACTACTCTATTATACGAATCAAACGTGATAGGCAATTTGATACCAGATTTGTGGACTTTTGTTACTTTGGTAAGCATAGTGGCACCTCTTTGTGATCTTTTGTTTTTGATTTGAGTATCACTTGTCATAGTTTTCTCGCCACTAGATGAAGAATACAATGAAGTCGACATCTATTTTCAAAAACAACAACAACAACAAACTCTTTCATCTATTATCATATACACATTCCACAACAACAATAACACCAAACTCTTTCATGTATTATCATATACACATTCAACAACAACAACAATAAACTCTTTCAAAGATTATCACATACCCATTCAACAACAACAACAAACTCTTTCATCTATTATCACATACATATTCAACAACAACAAAAACAGATTAATCAAGTTTTATGACACACATTCAACAAGAACCAGAGAAACAACAACAACAACTTCAACAACAATGGAAACTGAAGTTTACTGTAGTGCATGGGAAAAAAGTTTTATGTATCGTAAACGTGATGACTAAGTAAATGTGAATATTTGGGTTGATACAGATAATGTTGTTGTTGTACTCCTCCTTGACGATGACGATGATGTTAGTGTTGGCGTTGGTGTGTTAGGGTTGAAAACAAACTGATGACAATGACGATGACTATGTGTTGAAAATGAACAACGAATGCAAAACTATAACAACCCATGATGATGAACGATGCACCGACAATGATGATGAACAATGAATGTTAGGGTTGAAATGGGGTATCGTTTCTCAGAACTGAATGTTAGGGTTGAAATGGTGTATCGTTTCTCATCAAAGAATGGCTACTGAAGAGACAAGCTAGTTAGTTTGATAAAAATGAATGAATGATACCACCACGGTCGAAAACGTGAATCGTGATGATATGTTACTTACTAAATTAAATTTCATAAAGAAGCGCCAGTGTATTACAATTTAAAATATTTAAAATAAAATGAATAATATCTCACAACGGTTTTGCTCAGAAACTGTGATGGTATCTCATTTTTTAAAAAATTAAAAATAAATAAAAATAAAAAGGCGCGACTAAATGTTAAAGAAATAAAATATTTGACACGTCAAAATATTACAATTTAAAATATTTAAAACAAGTCATAACGTTTGAGTTATTCAACCGTGGTTGTATCTAATGTTAAAGAAATGTTAAAAATACAAAGGCGCGACTAAATGTTAAAGAAATAAAATATTTGAAGGTGCTGAGATTTGAACCCATGAAAGGGTGATTATATAACCACGATCTTATGTTTCATCCGTGATTATATCATATCAAAGAAAATTATCGCGCGTTAAGTAAGACATATCATCGCTGTGAAAGCCTAACCGTAGTAGAACTAGTGTTACCGAAGGTGTATTTTGTAGTAATGCTAGATGTAGAGTCGATTACTTTATTGTTGATCAAACATTGTCTGTAATTGGATGACCATAAAGACAGTTGATGGGTACTCCACAAAGCATGTTGAGGGACATGTGTGACCTAGATGGAATTTTCCCATCCTACGTAACAAGATAAATGGTTAAGGGAACAATATTGAATTGGACAAGGATGACACAACAAATGCCTTGTGTTCAATATAGACAAAGGGCAAAGGGGTAATTGTACACATAAGTATTATCACAAAAGGTTTTGTTAGATCACATGACATTTTCGTGACTTGGGTAGCAGTGATGCGTTTCTAGATATCGCTCACTGTTTATTATGTTAAATGTGTGATTTAATATAATTGCCAACATCACGAAAACCTACAGGGTCACAAACATAAGAACATATTGATAGAGTAAACAAGGAACACCATGAGGTATGATGCACTTAACTAAATGTAGAACAACGTAAGGTACGGTGCACTTAAGTAGATTACACAGTGTGGTAAGGTACCACGTGCTTAAGTGATATAAGGTACACCATAAGATATGGTGTGTGTGCACCTAAGTGGTCTTTTTAGTTTGCAGCCCACACAAGTGATTCTATAAATAGAACCCGTATGCATAAGCATTCACACTTGATGAAAGTTTGGTCTGTGAAACCCTAGACATATTTTCCTTCTCTCTCTCACACACACACACACACACACACACACACACACACTCACACACACACATACACACACACACACACACTCTCTCTCTCTCTCTCACACACACACACACACACACACACTCAAAGTCTTCAATCGTAACAGCTAGCTCTGAGACTGAAGGAATCTATTCGTGTGGATTAAGTAGAGATGTTATTCATCATTCAACGCTCGTGATCACTCCTTCGATTTAGCATCAAAGGTTTTATCACCACAAGAGGCAACTATTTCTATCACTGATCATGCCCATTCATAAGGATCACTAAAGGGAAATTTTTAATTTCCGTTGCGTTTTAGATCACGATTTCCCTTCAGTGGTACCAGAGCCACTTATGAATCCATGCATCTGTAGATGTTTATTTTCCGTACTTTCTATTTTAATTTAATTAAAACACATAATTAATTATATTATAATTGAGTAATTGAATTTTGGCATCAGGTTGTGTACGATTTGGATGATCGATGTTGACTAAGCTTTGGAATCCAACATTAGTATGGTGAAGCAGCGATACATCGATCGTCCTAAAGTTACACAAATATGATCGATCAAATTTTATATGTGATATAAGTAACTCTGGTGCAAAGATGGTATTTTGGATATATTCTTTCTATTTCATCCATTCAATCACCTAATGATTGTTATTCTTTTGAGAGACCCATGTTCATTTTCTTCGGAATCTGAGGTTAGTATGGTGAAGTAATGGCATGTCGATCAATCATACTTAATTATTGATCATGGTGTTTTGACTGTATGAAGTTGTTGCATTAGGGTTCATGACGACATAAGGGTTGTGCTGTCAAAGAGGTATGTGATTAGGGTTGTGATGGAACAAAAGTTGTGCTTTAATGTTTATTGAAGGTATCAAGTGTTGATGGCTACTCTGCGTATTGTGATCATTTGCCAAAATTTAATTTGATTTACTTAATTAAAAGTATTTAAATTAATAATAATAAAATGTATTTATTATTGTTCTCTTGCGGTGATCAGTTATGGCCTTAGTTTTCCTTTATTTTGTTTTGGGATTTTAAAATACGACATGCGTGTCGTGTCTCTCTTTTAATCTCTTGATGTAACTTCTTTTCTCATCTCACTCCCTCATATGTAAAATGAGTATTCTTCGATGTAATGAAATGTTATGAAGAAAGAGAAGAATAAAAGATCAAAGGAGGAGAACCTTGGAAATCTTTCTTGGAGAAGCGTAGATCGTTATTAGGTTTAGCTTAGGTTTTCTCATTGGCTTGGGAGAACAATTGCGCTAAAGGGCATAACTGTTTCATTTTGTGTGTATGTTGATGTATGTGAATGTATGTTGATGCATGCGAATGTATGTTAATGCATGTGAGAGATGATTTATATGATAAATAAGCCGGTGAGATCAAACTAATTGAAAATTCCCTCAAAATTTAATATTAAGTTTATGCTTTCCAAGTTTTAGCACTCATCAAGACTAGTATCGAATAATGTAGGTTTAGCCTAACGCGAGGTGCACATTCTATATTAGTAAGGTGCAATGGGATAAATGTAATATCCAATTTCTAAAACAATGGGCCAGACTTAATTAAACAAATTATAATAAGAGTATATAAGAGTTGGGAATGATCCATATGATGGATTAGAATAAGGAGTTATTCACCTAACTGTAATATTCGAGAATTATATTAGATACAATTTGAAGGAGTTCCTACATAAATAACCGATTTTTGTATAATCAGCCTAACGCAGACTTAAAACAAAGTGAAATATGGATCTCGATCCACTAGAAAATCTTCTGATGGGAATTTCCGAATCAAATGGTGAGGGTCATTTGGTTTGAGTAAAAGATTGGGAACATATTTAATTAAAGGCCAAATTGAACATGTTATTTTTAATTGATACTTATAATTTCATATTTTTCCATGTAGATAACCATGACAACCAACACCTCTAACAACATTTTGCGATCAATCCTCGAAAAGGATTTCTGGGAAAAATTTTCTGGATTGGCACCGAAACCTGAGGATTGTCCTCAAACATGATGAAAAGTTGTATGTCTTAGAGACACTTGTTCCTGAAGAAGAGCCTCCTAGTTCTGCACCTAAGGCAGAAAGAAATGCTTATAAGAAGCATGTTGATGTTGCCAATGAAGACTCCTACCTCATGTTGGCTACCATGAACTCGGAGTTGCAGAAGTAACATGAGAACATGGCAGCGTTCGATATGATCGAACACTTGTAGATGCTCTATCAAGAGCAGGCAAGGCATGAAAGGTTTAAAGTTTCAAAAACCACCCTTTTTCAAAGTAAGTTAGCTGAGGGAGCCCATGTAGGTCCCCATATACTCAAGATGATTAGGTATGTGGAGAACCTTGAAAGGTTAGGATTTCCCCCCGAAAAGGAACTTGCGATTGATTTGATCTTGCAATCGTTGTCCGAGAGCTTCAGTCAATTTGTCCTTAATTTCAACATGAATGACATGGACAAAACTCTTCCTTAATTGCTAGGCATATTAAGAACTGTTGAGCAAAATCCGAAGTCAAAAGGGAAATCCATTATAATGGTCAGTAATGGAAAGAAATAGAACAAAAGGCCCACCAAGCAGGGTGGTAAATGGAAAGGAAAGGATGTTGCCAAACCCAAACATATTGCTTTTACGTTGAAGCCTAGTGGAGGCATAGCAAAGGAGGGCACTTTCTTCTATCGCGGTAAGACTATACATTGAAAGAGAAACTACCCAAAGTACCTGGAAGACAAGAAGAATGGAGTAGAGACCCCGACTTCAGATATTTTTGTAATAGAAATAAATTTATCTACTTCTGCATCATGGGTATTAGATATTGGATGTGGTTCTCACATTTGTGCTAATGTGCAAGGGCTAAAATGGAGTAGAGATTTGGCAAAAGGTGAAGTTGACCTACGAGTTGGCAATGGAGCAAAGGTTGATGCTTTAGCTGTAGGAACTTATGTATTGACTTTACCTAGTGGATTAATAATTTTGTTAGAGAACTGTTATTATGTACATGCAATTAGCAGGAATATTATTTCCATTTCTTATTTGGACAATTTTGGTTTTTCAATCATAATAAAGAACAATTGTTGCTCCATTTATTTGAATAATGTATTCTATGCTACAACACAAATGACCAATAGACTATATGTACTTGATCTTGAAATGTATATTTATAGCATTAATACTAAAAAGATGAAACCTAATGAGTTAAATCCAATTTACCTTTGGCATTGTCGATTAGGCAACATAAATGAGAAACACATTTCCAAACTCCATAAGATGGACTCTTGGACTCTTTTTATTATGAATCATATGAGACATGCATGTATTGTTTAATTGGAAAGATGACAAAGTCCCCATCCACATAAAAAGGTGAAAGGGTTAATGATCTTTTGGCCCTCATACACACTGATGTATGTGGACCACTGAACATACAACCCAGAGGATGTTTTCAATACTTCATCACATTTACTGATGATTTCAATAGATATGGTTATGTGTATTTAATGAAACACAAATATGAGTCCTTTGAAAAGTTCAAGGAATTCAAGAATGAAGTACAAAACCAACTAGGTAAGAATATTAAAAATCTTCGATTAGATCGAGGCTGTGAATATTTAAACCTAGAGTTTGATGACCATCTAAAAGAGTGTGGGATTAAATCCCTACTCACTCATCCTGGAACACCACAATGGAATGGTGTATTTGAGAGAAGAAATTGAACTTTGTTAGACATGGTCCGATCCATGATGAGTCACGCCGATCTTCCAAACTCCTTTTAGGGACATGCACTACTAACAATAACTTACACACTTAAGGGTGTTCCATCCAAAAAGGTTGAAAAGACACCATATGAGATATGGAGTGGTAAAAAACCATATATGTCTTACATAAAGATTTGGGGTTGTGAAGTTTACGTGAAACGACAAATTTCAACTAAGCTTGAGCCCAAATCTAACAAATGCATTTTTGTGGGGTATCCTAAAGAAACAAAAGGGTATTGCTTCTACAATCCTTCTGAGGGAAAAGTGTTTTGTCGCTCGAACTGGAGTTTTCTTGGAAAAAGACTTTATTTCCAAAGGAGTCAATGGGAGGAAAGTAGAGTTTGAAGAAATTCAATAATCACAAAGCATTAATACACCTATGGAGCAATTAGAGCAGGAATCACAAGTAGTTATGGTAGAGCAACCTGCTCATGTAGAACAAGACCAGCGTAGGTCGAGCAGGATATGTCACCAACCAGAGAGATATGGATATCTCGTAATTGATCAAGGTGATGTATTACTCATGGATCAAGATGAGCCTGTAACCTACCAAGAGGCCATAACTGGTCCTGAGTCTAAGAAATGGCTAGAAGCCATGAAATCTGAAATGGATTCCATGTACACAAACCAGGTTTAGACCTTGGTAGAGCCTCCTATAGGAGTTAATCCTATAGGATGTAAGTGGGTCTTAAAAAATAAGGCTGACATGGATGGTAAGGTACATACCTATAAGGAAAGACTGGTTGTTAAAGGCTATAAACAAATTCATGGGGTAGACTATGATGAAACTTTTTCACCAGTTACAATGCTTAAATTTGTCCAAATTTTACTTGTTATCGCTACATATCATGATTATGAAATAGGGAAAGATGGGTTTCAATACTGCTTTCCTTAATGGGAATCTTCTTGAGGATGTGTACATGACACAACCTAAAGGATTTGACATACTAGAAGAAGCCCAAAAGATATGCAAGTTACATCGATCAATCTATGGATTGAAGCAAGCTTCCAAAAGATGGAATCTTCGATTTGGTGAAACTATAAATCAATACGGGTTCATAAAGAATGAAGATGAGCCTTGTGTCTACAAGAAGGTTAGTGGGAGCATGATCATCTTCCTGGTATTATATGTAGATGACATATTACTCATTGGAAACGATGTCCCTACCTTGCAACAAGTGAAAAATTGGTTAGGGAAATGCTTTTCTATGAAGGACCTTGGTGTAGCAACCTATATGTTAGGAATCATGATCTAGAGAGATAGATCACAAAAACCGCGTAGCCTAAGTTAGAGTACATACATAAACAAAGTGCTAAGATGCTTTTATATTGCTGATTCCAAGAAAGGATTCATACATATGCAACATGGCCTATGTCTATCAAAAACATAATCCCCTTCAACTAAGAAAGAAAGGGATCACATGAATAAGATTCCATATGCATTTGCAATAGGACCTATCATGTATGCCATGTTATGTACTCGACCAGATGTCTCATATGCTTTAAGTGCAACGAGTAGGTACCAATCTGATCCTAATGATGCTCATTGGGTAGCTGTTAAGAATATCCTTAAGTACTTGAGAAGGACTAAGAACTCATTCTTGGTATATGGAGGTCAGTAAGAGCTTGCTAGAATTGGATACACCATGGCTAGCTTCCAGACAGATAAGGATGACTTCAGATCGCAATCTGGTTATGTGTTTTGCTTAAATGGTGGCGTTGTGAGTTGGAAAAGTTCACAGCAAGTGATCGGGTGTATAAGATCTAACTGCAAGTGCACAACCTATCGTGTAGTTTTAAAAGATATCGATCCCACAGAGACCAATAGTCAAAGATCTATTATTTCCTGTTGTTACGGTGTTTATCAAAGGCGAATGAAATAGTTAAAAGGAAGGAAACAAAATAAAAGGATTTAATAAAAACATACAAATAACAATGCTGAAATGTAATTCACATCAATCGACAATGCTCTGATTATCTCGACTAAGATAACTTACGGGGCAATGTTTCCTACTTAGAAAAGAACTACTTTAATAGGAATTGTCGCTTTCGCGTATTCAGAACCGAGTTTCACTCTCTACTTCATACCCTCCATTTGTCACATATGGAAGGCGCTTACCGCGTTAAAGTAGTAAACTCACTTTTAAGAAATTAGACTCTTAACTTAATAGAAAAGTGAATTTGATTGGAAAGTTGAACTTAAAAAGGGTTCTTAAGCCTTCTCTTAAGTACCAGATCCTAAACCTATAAACGCGTCTGCAAATAGTTTTAAAACCTCCTTCTAGAAAGGTTTAAGCTTCCTAATTAATTAACAAAGTGCTTTCGCGGTATTTGTTAACCAAAGACAAACCAATTTTAGTCTTTAATGCCGGACGACTTTCGATCTTACCCGACATTTTCACTGCATCACTACGTGAAGGCAGATTAAAATAAGTTTAGAAAATTTTGTTTAAATCAAAACATCCCACAAAGGTAATCTTAAGGAGACAACATGTAGAGCATCGTCTATTGATGATCCTCACATGTCAGCATTCAATAATTTAGCCAGACGTGTTTAGGGAAAACAAAACATAAATGGTTTCAAGTGCAAAGGTTAACATAATGACGGGTAAAAAAACGTTATGAAATTAATTAAGACGAAGAGGACAAATGCGATTAAATAAGACAAGGAAAATAAAGGCAAGACAAAGTAAAAGTAAATTCTGAATGAATTAAAAACCTGCTCCAAACGGAGTCTTGAATCTGATACAAATTGCGATAACTTGAAATACATCTTGACGGAATGTAAATAACAGAAATAGAGTGCTTTGGAAATAAACAAGGTGCTTCAAACTTGATACAGACTTGATCGACGGTGCAATAATCCTCCAGTGTGAAGAGATTATTGCTTTACAATTCGACAGTATTTTGGCTTAAGTTTGCATAAGCTTGGATACCCTAGAAAATGGCATTAAAGGGGTATTTATAGGAGTCTAAAACTCTAGAAATCACCAAGGAACCACTTCCAGGTCATGGATAAAATGTCGGGACGGTTTGTGGAGACTTGGAGACCAAGCATGGTCTGTTCCTAATCGTTTGGGATTTTCAAGAGTGGCGACCGCCACATTCTCATGGCAACCGCCATGCTCACAAAGTGGGTATGACTTGGTCATCCCACTAGTTGGTACGTGGACCACCCATGGCACCCCTAGGATGAATGCCATGGTGGTCGCCATAGGTGCAAGTCTGCTCTAATTCTTTGCTTTTCGTCCATTTCGCTTCGTTTCTTCGCCCACAACTCCTGATTAATAAATTCCCTGAAACAAAGGAAAAAAACTTGCATAATAATGGAAACATAATTAAAACAAAAGGAAAATATGCATAAGTCAAGTCAAACAAACGATAGTTTACGGTGTCATCAAACTCTCCCACACTTGAACCATTGCTTGTCCTCAAGCAAAACGTAAGTAAAACAGGCGAACTCAATAGCTATTGCGGGCTTTAAAAAGACTACACTCTGAATAGATTACATTAATATGTACTAAGTTACTGAAAACAAAAACATCATAGTAACACATTCCGTATTTTACGGTCATAAATCTCTCCCTTATACAGACTAAACCGAATCATATTATCATTCTTTGGCCTACCTTACCCATCCCTTTCTAATCCTTTTTCATTTAGACGCAGTCACATTAAGCCCGTTATCTTGTACTCGCATGGTGAACAAACCTGTTGGTGATCCGGATCCATATTTGTGTCAAAATTCAACACTTCATGCTATTTTTCAACACTGACACATAAGCATAATTTTAAAGGTTTCTCTACCACTGGGCTAAGTAACCGGGTGAAGGTTACCTAACTTAGAAGGCGTATTTTCTTTTCAAATAATTTGCTTTTTATTACTTGTTTTCTTCCCTTTTTTCTTTTTATGGGATCATTCACTTATTTGCATTGGTTCATTCACTTAGCGGTAACTTAAATGGTGCTGACTGCTAGAATAAACTACTTAAGGATTAATTCAGAGGTGAGAACTTAAGGCTAGAGCATAACAATTATCCAAATCAATCTCTATAGTCGAGAGACTTGTGGTGTTAAAACGATACTGATGTTTCAGGACTTCTCCCAAAACTTTATAACATGTCTTAATAGCCTACACATTGTTTCTTTTTTCAAAATTTTTTGGTATGGCTCAAGAAAAGGAAGAAACTTAATAGACAACAAAAACTATGCCTAAAGACCTGACAATACATATAATGACTAAATAAAAGCAACGAAAGCAATAAATCTAACTAGAAAGCAGTAAAATTCCTCTCCCATACTTAAACCAAACATTCTCCCCAATGTTTAAATCCAAGGTGAAAGAGAAATGATAGAACCTGGTGTGTGGTCAGATCAGGGGCCTTGACGGCCGTGAGTTCTCCTTAATGAATGAATCTCTGGAAGAGGTGGTCCATTTGTTCTGCTAACTTATTAGTTTGATCCCTTTGCTCACGGTAAAGAGCCATGATTTCCTTTCTTAAAGTGAAAAGCTCATAGTCAATATAATGTGCATGTTGATCTTCAGGTTCGATAGGAGTCTCAGGGGGTTATGGGTCTTCATCTAGGTTTTCTAATTGGTACCGCTAATTTTTTTTGTTATGGACACTAGTGAACTCGTGGTTTGGTAGGGTGAAAAGATGGATACTTCATAATTGATAAGAATTTTGAATTGGTCAGGTCCTTCGCACCTCACTAAACTATGGTTTAGGTAGTGGTCAATATCTAAGAGATTGTATCCATAGGCCGGGGTTAGATTAGTCACTTGATTTCGTAGGCCCAACACAATAGCAATATGGGTGACTAATCCACCTACATAGATGTTTTCGACTCTTTATTTGACAACCTTTTTAAGATTGGTCAGTAGGAAGGTTGTAGAGTTTATAGGGCGGTTCTGAAAAACGCTTAAGATGAAAAACATCTCTTCTTTGCATACACAAATTTGGTTTTCATCTTTTCCAAAGAATGTTTGGGCGGCTACCATATGAAAGTACCTAATGGCGGGATTATGGATTAGGGTGTTATTCGTAGACTCATGATTAGGGGGAAAATCTTCAGTGATCCCTCCCCAGATGTAATGTAATTCACCTTGCATATTATCAGGTACTTCGGAATAGGCACTAGGGTCATGCTGAAAGGCAAGGCATCTGGCTAGCTCTCTACAGGTTATCCTATATGTTAGTTCCTGGATTGGCTGGAATTTTGGTAAAACAAAGTATATTCAATGTTGATGTCAAGGTGCTGATGTTGCAACATTGAAGTCTTAACACTGGGTTGTGTTAAGTAATTAATTGCTGAAGTTGGATGTCTGATGTCACACAGGTGATGTTGTAACATCAGATCTGCAGAATTAACAACAACAGGTTGTGAGTTTGGTAGGGTTGTGTATTAGCTGGAATTGTGGAGAGCAAGCTGTCTCATTGGATGCGAATATCTTGGGATAGATATTTGCTGCTGCATAGGAGATCTGTTGCAGATTTGTAGGAGATTTAAAAGGTTGAAGATTTAAAAAGATTTTAGGAGAAAATCTGTTTTAAATATTCAATTTTAAATAACAAATCTAGGAGATATTGTAGCAAGTCCAAGACCAATTCAAGGAGCTATATAACGCGCACAAGACCAAAGGAAAAAGGTACAGAAAACATTCAGAAGATCAAGAGCTGGAGGCTTAGTGTCTAGAGTTTGTTTAGAGTGCTTGTATTTACACTATTCTAGGGTTTGAATAGGTGTTGAGTTTCTGTCCTCTCTAGAAGCTGTGAAGCAATAGAGAGTGTTTGCTTGATCAAAGCTGTGAAGTAAGATCAAGGGTACTCAAAGTGGGTTCTTTGAGTGTTTGTAAGGGATTGAGTGGTGTTCTCATACCTAAGTGGTTTCTTAGGTAGGAAGTTATTAGTAGAGTATAAGTTTAGGAGATTGTCAACGGGTTATTGAGTCTGTAAATTATATCTACAAGTAGTGAATTCCATCCCTGGCTTGGTAGTCCCCCAGAGTAGGTTGGTTGTAACCGAACTGGGTCAACAATTCTTGGTGTTATTTTACTGTTATTGTTGTCCATTGTGCAGAGTGTGTTATTGTGACATCACACCTTAACATCACACGTCTGATACCAGAATTTCAATTGGTATCAGAGCAGGCATCCTGTCTGTCTCTGGGTGAGATCTAGGGAAGTTACTTTCTGGTGTATAGATGGACAAAGAAGTTGGAGGATTCGTCAACAGACCCCCTATTTTGGATGGATCCAATTATGACTATTGGAAGCCAAGGATGACCACCTTCTTAAAATCCTTGGACAGTAGGGCTTGGAAGGCTGTTATTAAAGAGTGGAAAGCACCTGTTATATGTGAGAAGGATGATGCTGGTAAAGATAAAGAAGGCACCTCTAAGCCAAAGCCTGAAGAAGAGTGGACCAAGGAGGAAGACGAGCTTGCCCTTGGAAATTCCAAAGCTCTAAATGCCATATTCAATGGAGTGGATAAGAATATCTTCAGGTTAATTAATACCAGTGAAGTTGCTAAGGAAGCGTGGGACATCTTGCAGGCTACACATGAAGGAACATCTAGAGTTAAGATGTCGAGACTTCAGATTTTAACATCAAAATTTGAAAGCCTGAAGATGAAGGATGATGAGACTATTCATGATTTCCACATGAGTGTTCTTGAGCTGGCCAATGCTTCTAGTGCTCTTGGAGAGAAAATGTCTGAAGAAAAGCTTGTGAGGAAGATCCTTAGGTCCCTACCTAAGAGGTACAAGATGAAAGTGACTGCTATTGAAGAAGCTCAAGACATCAGCAAGATGAGAGTAGATGAGCTCATTGGATCTCTTCAGACTTTTGAACTTGGTTTAAATGAAGAAGAACCAGAAAAGAAGCCCAAGGGTATTGCTTTGGTCTCCACTCCTGCAGAAAGTAAGGTAGTCAAAGATTCTCAAGAAGATTTGTCACAAGCCATTGCAATGTTGGGAAGGCAGTTCAACAAAGTGTTAAAAAGATGGAACAATAACTACAAGCCTAGTGTCAAGAACAGTTCCTCTGACATCAGCAATCCAAAAGAGAAAGATGAAGAGAAGACTGCCCAGGATAGAGGTGTTCAGTGCTTTGAATGTGAAGGGTATGGACATGTCAAGAAAGAATGTCCCACATTCCTGAAGAAGCAGAAGAAGGGCATGTCAGTTTCCTGGTCTGAATCTGATAGTGAAAGTGATGGTGAGTCAGCAAGGCATGCTAGAGCCTTAACAGGAACTGTTGTGTCTGATGATGATAGTGATGAAGAAATAACTTATGAGGAGCTAGCTTCTACTTATCGAGAGCTGTGTTTGAAAAGTGCTGAGATTTGTCAAGAAAACAAGTATCATAAGCAACAGATTGCTCAGCTTGAAAATGAAAAAGCTGATCGGGAAAACGAAGTTGTGCTAGTTAAGTCCCAACTGGATCAGATGACTAAATTCGTTAGGATGATGAACAGTGGTACTGCTGATCTTGATAAGATTCTTCAGTTAGAGAAATCTGCTGGAGATAAATCAGGCATAGGATATGTGGCCAGCACTTCAGGAACAAAAAGGGAGATGTCTCAACCGTTATCTCAACATCAACCTACGAAACAGGGCCCTACCCCAAAGAAGGTTGTTCAGCTCCAGAATGCTGAGAAGAAGAATGGTCCTCATCAGAGGAAGATACAGCCCCAAGGAGCTAGTCAGTATATGCCTCCCCAATATCACCAGAGTATGCAAGCTGCCAGGTTCAAGCAGAACATGTCTCAGCAGAGGTTTCAACATCAGGAAAAATGGTATGGTTATGCATACAACAATGATGTGCCTTATGGAAGAAGGAAGCCTCATCACCATAGAAGACAGCCTAAGAGACAACATCATCAATACAGGAGAAGACAATTCAACTATGGAATAAGGAGACAACAGTATGGGTGGCAGCCACAGCATTATCAAAGTGGGAGAAGATTTAACCACTTTAGAAACGGCAGATTCAGATGCTTCTATTGTGGCAGGATTGGTCATATGCAGTACTCGTGCTTCAAGCTTCACGGATATCCTAATTCTGCTCCTCAACCCAAACAACAAGTGGTTAGGCCTAAGGTGATAAAGAAATGGATACCTAAAGTTACCAGCTTGATAGCTCACACTTCCTTGAGGGTTTCTACCAAAGATGACTGGTATTTTGACAGTGGGTGTTCAAGACACATGACTGGAGTAAAGAATATGCTTGTCGATGTGAAACCTCAGTCTTCTGGCTATGTTACATTTGGTGATGGGATCAAAGGAGAGATAAAGGGGATTGGAAGACTAAACTGTGACAGTACTCCCAAGCTGGAGAATGTTCTTCTTGTTAAAGGACTAACAACTAATTTGATTAGTATTAGTCAACTTTGTGATCAAGGATTCAAAGTAGACTTCACAAAGTCCGAATGTAATGTGAAAGATGACAAAGGAGAAGTCATTATGAAGGGAGCCAGATCTAAGGATAATTGTTATCTTTGGGTGCCGCAAAATTCAAATTCCTCCACGTGTGTGCTTGCTAAAGAAGATGATGTCAAAATTTGGCATCAGAAGCTGGGACATCTTCACCTAAAGGGAATGAAGAGAATTATCTCCTCAGAAGCAGTCAGAGGGATTCCCAAACTTAGTATTGAGGAGGGAAAGGTGTGTGGAGAATGTCAAAAAGGAAAGCAGACAAAGATGTCTCATCCGAAGCTTCAACATGACACCACCTCCAAGGTATTGGAACTTCTTCATATGGATTTGATGGGACCTATACAGGTTGAAAGTCTGGGTGGAAAGAAATATGCTTATGTAGTTGTGGATGACTACTCAAGATACACCTGGGTGAATTTCATCAAAGACAAATCTGAGGTGTTTGATGTCTTTAAAGAGCTCTGTCAAAAACTCCAAAGAGAAAAGAGAGTAAGGTCATCAGAATTAGAAGTGATCATGGAAGAGAGTTTGAAAATAGCAAGTTTGAAGAATTTTGCTCGTCTGAAGGTATAAGTCATGAGTTTTCATCGCCTATCACCCCTCAGCAAAATGGAGTTGTTGAGAGGAAGAACAGAACTATACAAGAGTCGGCTAGAGCAATGATTCATGCCAAGAAACTACCTTATCACTTCTGGGCTGAAGCCATGAACACTGCCTGCTACATTCACAACAGAGTTACCCTAAGAAGAGGCACTTCATCCACTCTATATGAACTATGGAAGGGAAGAAAACCCAATGTCAAGTACTTCCATGTGTTTGGTAGTAGATGTTACATCCTAGCAGATAGAGAGCAGAGAAGGAAATTAGATTCCAAAAGCGATGAAGGGATATTTTTGGGGTACTCCATCAATAGCAGAGCTTATCGGGTCTTCAACTCCAGGACCAAAGTGATGATGGAGTCAATCAATGTTGTGATTGATGATGAAGATAAGCATGAAGTTGAGGATGTCATAGAAGATGTTGGAACATCAGCTGATGAGGTAGCTGTTGAAGTTGAAGAAAGAAATCCATCCCAGGCGCTGCTGATACTGAGCCTGAGCAAACTCAGAAGGATCCTTCTATCAGAATTCAGAAGGATCATCCTAAGGAGCTAATCATAGGTGATCCAGATTCTGGAGTAAGAACTAGGTCCAGAGAAATCATAGCTAGCTCGTGCTTCGTATCCAAAATTGAGCCAAAAAATGTCAAGGAAGCTCTGACAGATGAATTTTGGATAAATGCTATGCAAGAAGAACTGGAGCAGTTCAGAAGAAATGAAGTCTGGGATCTTGTGCCAAGACCAGAAGGGGTGAATGTTATTGGAACAAAGTGGATCTACAAAAACAAGTCAGACGAGCTTGGAGTGGTTACAAGAAACAAAGCGAGACTTGTTGCACAAGGTTATACTCAAGTGGAGGGAGTTGACTTTGATGAGACGTTTGCTCCAGTGGCGAGATTAGAATCCATCAGACTACTTTTGGGTATGGCTTGTAACCTAAGATTCAAGCTGTTCCAAATGGATGTGAAGAGTGCCTTTCTAAATGGCTATCTGAATGAAGAAGTCTATGTAGATCAACCTAAAGGATTCACTGATCCAAACTTCCCCAATCATGTGTTCAAACTGAGGAAGGCACTGTATGGCTTAAAACAAGCTCCAAGGGCCTGATATGAGAGGTTGACAGAATTCTTAGTAGCAAATGGGTATAGAAAATGAGGCATTGACAAAACCTTGTTTATCAAGGAAGAAGGCGAAAAATTAATGGTAGCCCAAATTTATGTGGATGACATTGTATTTGGGGGGATGTCAGATGCTATGGTAAAACAGTTTGTCCAACAAATGCAATCAGAATTTGAAATGAGTTTGGTTGGTGAACTTAGCTACTTCCTTGGATTGCAAGTCAGACAAATGGAGGATTCTATCTTTATTTCTCAAAGCAAATATGCTAAGAGCATAGTAAAGAAGTTTGGCCTAGATAAAGCCAATCACAAAAGGACACCTGCTCCCACCCATTTGAAGCTATCCAAGGATGAGATTGGAGTGAGTGTGGATCATAGCTTGTACAGAAGTATGATTGGGAGTTTACTATATCTCACAGCAAGCAGACCTGATATTTCTCTTACTGTTGGAGTGTGTGCTAGATATCAGTCTGATCCTAAGGTAAGTCACTTGAATCAAGTGAAGAGGATTCTGAAATATGTAAATGGCACGAGTGACCATGGAATGTTATATAGCCATGATTCTGGGACTGATTTAAAAGGATACTGTGATGCTGATTGGGCTGGAAGTGCAGATGATAGAAAAAGCACTTTAGGAGGGTGTTTCTTTCTAGGGAACAATCTGATTTCCTGGTTCAGCAAGAAGCAGAATTGTGTATCTCTCTCAACTGCTGAAGCGGAGTATATAGCAGCAGGAAGTAGTTGCTCTCAGCTGGTCTGGATGAAGCAGATGTTGAGTGAATACAATGTTAAACAAGATGTTATGACATTGTACTGCGATAATCTGAGTGCAATTAATATATCTAAAAATCCTATACAGCACAGTAGGACAAAGCACATATACATAAGGTATCACTTCATAAGGGATCTGGTAGAAGAAAAAATTGTTACCTTGGAGCATGTAGCCACAGAGAACCAGCTGGCTGACATATTCACTAAAGCCTTAGATGCAAACCAATTTGAAAGGTTAAGAAGCAAATTGGGAATCTTCATTTATGAAGACTAAATCTGCTAGAGGGGTTGTGGGCAGTTGGGGTGTTTCTGAAAATGTGTAGTAAACTGCCAGGTGAAGTTTGTCTAATTGTGACTAAAAAGGGGGAGAAAATAGCCAAGATAGTCAAGAGTATTATTGCCATATGCTGCTAATGTGATGCAGATATTAAGGGGGAGATAAATTGATGCTGCTAAAAGGTGTTTAGTTGAAAAGTGGTAATGCAGTTATTGAGGGGGAGTTTTGATGATATCTTGACATTTGAAGAGTGCAGCCAAGCAGACATCAAGGGGGAGAAAAAGTACTGCACATTGTGAGCTACTGAACAGCTGTGATGCTGATTCATGTTTTAGAGGGGGAGCACCAATTGGCTGTTGTCAATAATGAAGATGGTGCTGCAGCAGATCAAGTGATGAAGACTTTGAGTATTGTCAAACTGCTGCTGATTGAGAGTATCAAATTTTTGAAGATTATTCCGCTGCTGAAGTCTTTGAAGATGCAGAGATTGTTTTAGCCAAAATTAGCCAAAGGGGGAGATTGTTAGTTCCTGGATTGGCTGGAATTTTGGTAAAACAAAGTATATTCAATGTTGATGTCAAGGTGCTGATGTTGCAACATTGAAGTCTTAACACTGGGCTGTGTTAAGTAATTAAATGCTGAAGTTGGATGTTTGATGTCACACAGGTGATGTTGTAACATCAGATCTGCAGAATTAACAACAGCAGGTTGTGAGTTTGGTAGGGTTGCGTATTAGCTGGAATTGTGGAGAGCAAGTTGTCTCATTAGATGTGAATATCTTGGGATAGATATTTGCTGCTGCATAGGAGATCTGTTGCAGATTTGTAGGAGATTTAAAAGGTTGAAGATTTAAAAAGATTTTAGGAGAAAATCTGTTTTAAATATTCAGTTTTAAATAACATATCTGGGAGATATTGTAGCAAGTCCAAGACCAATTCAAGGAGCTATATAAAGCGCACAAGACCAAAGGAAAAAGGTATAGAAAACAATCAGAAGATCAAGAGCTGGAGGCTTAGTGTCTAGAGTTTGTTTAGAGTGCTTGTATTTACACTATTCTAGGGTTTGAATAGGTGTTGAGTTTCTGTCCTCTCTAGAAGCTGTGAAGCAATAAAGAGTGTTTGCTTGATCAAAGCTGTGAAGTAAGATCAAGGGTACTCAAAGTGGGTTCTTTGAGTGTTTGTAAGGGATTGACTGGTGTTCGCATACCTAAGTGGTTTCTTAGGTAGGAAGTCATTAGTAGAGTATAAGTTTAGGAGATTGTCAACGGGTTATTGAGTCTGTAAATTATATCTACAAGTAGTGAATTCCATCCCTGGCTTGGTAGCCCCCAGAGTAGGTTGGTTGTAACCAAACTAGGTCAACAATTCTTGGTGTTATTTTACTGTTATTGTTGTCCATTGTGCAGAGTGTGTTGTTGTGACATCACACCTAACATCACACGTCTGATACCAGAATTTCACTATAATCCTGGCCAAATAATCTAAAGGTAGCTAAGCCTCCGTCTTGTCCTAATCTAATATGGGGCTGAAAACAGAATGAACTTAGAAATTCTAGTGTCAGGCTTCTGTAGGTTGGGTACATCGCAAAGGAAAACCTATCCCAACTCATTTGGTAAAACATAAAACATACACTTTCAATAAGTCCCAGCTGGACCAAGGAAGGAAAATTCTGATACCGGGTAGGTGAGATGGTTCTCTCAGCTAGGGCAGCAAAGCACCTTCTATGGTTATCATTTTTGAAAATGATTTGTGTCTCGTCAGCTGGCTGCATCCTGAAATATAGTTAGTTGATAAAATCGGCCTAAGTAGAAGGTTGTCGCCCTAAAATGAAAACACACACAAGTTAGAGATTATTAAAAAGAGTAAAAGAAATAACCGGAGCGGATAAAATGAAAAGAAAAACCGTGGGTTGCCTCCCACGTAACACTGTGTTTAACGTCGGTAGCTCGAAGAACATTAAAGTCAAGTTGCACCAATAACAGGGGGTGGTTCGGAAAAAGTAAGACGATCATGGGTGATGTTGGCCTCACTACTATTGTAAAGTTTTAATCTTTGTCCATTCACAATGAAAGGAATTGTTGATGGACTTTTAATTTCAACCGCCCCAGATTGTAGGACTCTTGTGACTTCGAAGGTTCTAGTCCATCTGGAGCATAGTTTACCAGGAAAAAGTCGCAATCTAGAGTTGAACAAAAGTACTAGGTCGCCTATATTGAACTCTCTCCTCGCTATTCGCTTATCATGCCATGCTTTAGTCATCGCATTCTCATAAGCATCTCGTCTGATTTCTTCTAATTCGAGGATGTCCAACAAGCGCTTATTACCTGCCTTTAAGTAATCCATGTTTAAGGTTTTTATAGCTTAATAGGCTTTGTGTTCTAGCTCGAAAGGTAGGTGGCATGATTTTCCATAGACCAGATTAAAGGGTGTTATCCCTATAGGAGTTTTATAGGCAGACATATAGGCCTATAGTGCATCTTGAAGTTTAGAGGACCAGCCCTTCCTTGAAATAGTGACATTTTACTCTAAGATATGTTTTATTTCTCTATTTGAGACTTCGACCTGTCCACTGGTTTGTGGATGATAGGGCGTTCCTACCCTATGTTTTACCCCATATTTTGCTAAAAGGTTATCAAATATTTGTGAGATGAAATGGGATCCGCCATCGCTTATGACTAGGCGAGAGACTCCAAACCTTGGGAATATGTAGTTCTTAAACATTCTAATCACAACTCGTGTATCATTAGTAGGTGAAGCGATAGCCTCGATCCATTTAGATACGTAATCGGCTGTAACTAATATAAACTTATTTCCCATGGATGATGGAAACGGTCCCATGAATCTATTCCCCAAACATAAAAAATTTCTACTTCTTGAATGTTCCTAAGAGGCATCTCATCACGTCTGGAAATGTTTCTAGTGCGCTGGCATCTATCGCATTTGACTATGTAGGCATGCACATCGCACCATAAGGTGGGCCAATAAAGGCCTGCTTGAAGGATTTTTGTGCAGGTTTTTGATGTGCTAGCATGGTCGCCATAAGGTGCGGAGTGGCAATGAGTTATTATGTTTTCAACTTCCTCTTCAGGGATGCAGCGACGAAATATGCCTTCTTCTCCTTTCTTGAAAAGTAGTGGTTCATCCCAGTAGAAATGTTTTATGTCATGTAAGAACTTTTTCTTTTGTTGATAAGTCAGACCAGGGGGTAGAATATTGGCTGCCAGATAGCTAACAAAATTAGCGTACCAAGGCACGCTTGTTATTATCAGGGCAGATTCTATTTTGGGCTCAAATTCATTGTTATCTGGATCTGCCCATTTCTGGACTGATGCTACTAATCTATCATAGGTGAAGTCATCATTGATGGGAATATGATATGGTTTTAAATATTCTAATCTTGAAAGGTGGTTTGCTACTACATTTTCAGTTCCCTTTTTGTCTCGAATTTCAAGATCAAATTCTTGTAATAGGAGAATCCAACAGAGTAGTCTGGGCTTTGCGTCCTTTTTCTATAGAAGGTATCTTATGGCATCATGTTCGGTGTATACTATGATCTTGGCTCCAACTAAATAAGAATGAAATTTGTCTATTGTAAATACTATAGCTAGGTGTTCTTTTTCTGTTGTGGCATAATTTAGTTGAGCGGAGTCCAGTGTTCTGCTTGCATAATATATCACATGCATTTTCTTTTCAGTTCTTTGCTCTAGAACAACACCGACAGCAAAATCACTTGCATCGCACATGATTTCGAATGGCTTATTCCAACCTGGGGGTTGCATGATTGGTGAGGAAATCAGTGCTCGCTTCAAGATATTAAATGCTTCTAGGCATTTTTTATCAAAAACATACTCGGCGTCTTTCATTAAGAGACCTGTTAGGGGTTTTGTAATTTTTGAGAAGTCCTTGATAAAGCGTCGGTAGAACCCGGCGTGTCCAAGAAAACTTCGTGCTTCCCTTACTGTTTTGGGTAGCTGGAGGTTTTCTATTATCTCAATTTTAGCTTTGTCAACCTCAATTCCTCTGTCAAAAACTATGTGTCCTAACACTATACCCTCTATAACCATGAAATGGCATTTTTCCCAGTTTAATACGAGATTTACCTGTACGCATCTTTCTAGAATTTTTTCCAGGTTAGCGAGGCAGATTTTAAAACTGGATCCGCATATCGAGAAATTATCCATAAAAACATCCATTATCTCGTCAAGGAAATCTGCGAATATGGCCATCATACATCGTTGAAATGTCGCATGAGCGTTGCATAGTCCAAACGGCATTCGCCGATAGGCAAAAGTTCCGTAAGGGCATGTGAGGTTGTTTTCTTCTGGTCATCAAGGTGAATAGGGATTTGAAAAAATCCAGAATATCCGTCTAAATAGCAGAAATAAGAATGTCTGGCTAAACGTTCTAACATTTGATAATGGAAGGGGAAGTTGGTCTTTCATGGTTACTTTGTTTAGATTCTTATAGTCAATACACATGCGCCAACCACTTACTATACATTGTAGCACTAATTCTCCTTTTTTAGTTCTGCATTACTATGATGCCTCCTTTCTTGGGTACGATGTGTACTGGGATAACCCACTTACTATCAGAGATTTGGTATACTATTCCGACGTCCAGTAGTTTTAACACTTCCCTTTTCACCACATCACTTATGTTAGGGTTTATCCTCCTCTGGAGTTCCCTAGAGGCTTTAGAATCTTCCTCTAGCATAATTTGATGCATGCACACAGTCGGGCTTATCCCTTTTAACTCATAAACAATTATATCCTAGAGCTGCAGGGTACTTACGTAAGACCTCTAAGAGTTGATTTGTCTCGTCCTTGTTTAAATATGCATTTACTATAATAGGACGATTCAATTCCTTATCAAGTAATTTATATCTCAGATTCTTAGGTAATTCTTTAAGTTATACAGTCGTTGTCTTAGGACCTGGCAGATGGTTAGGGGTAAGTGATATACATTCATGAAGGCTATCATCCGCATATGGTGTATATACTTTTAGTCCATCGTCTTCCATTATCTCGGTTGAAGGAAGTTTCATGGTTTCGGTTCATGTTTCAAACTCGGTTTTGGTTTGTGTTTCAAACTTTCTTATACACTCATCGATAGTATCAATGAAGCAACATAAATCGTTTATAGTAGGAGCTTGTAGAAACTTGGACACGATGAATTCTACTTTCTCATCACCTACTTCGAAAGTCATCTTTCCTCTCTTGACATCTATTATAGCCCTAGCTGTAGATAAGAAGGGTCTACCTAGAAGGATAGGAATTTCTTCGTCTTCTTTAATGTCCATTACCACAAAGTCTGTTGGTATGTAAAGTTGACCAATCCTAACAGGGACGTCTTCTAAGATACCTATGGGGTATTTAACTGACCTATCGGCCAATTGAAGGGACATCCTAGTTGGTTGCATGTCTCTTAAGTTTAACCTGTTACAAACAACTAAAAGCATAAAGCTCACACTGGCTTCTAAGTCTAGAAGGGCTTTATCGATAACATGATTTCCCAGAACACAAGGTATAGAAAAAATCCCAGGGTCTTTCTCCTTTTTGGCTAGTTTGTTCTCAGAAATAGAGTTGCATTCTAATGGTTTAGGGTCATCAAGTCTACACTTATTGGTTTAGATGTCTTTGAGAAATTTAGCATAAGATGGTATTTGCGTAATAGCTTCGATGATTGGGATCTCTACGTGGAGGTTTTTTAATTACTTTTACAAACCTTTTGTATTGGTTATCTAATTTAGTTTGTTTGAGTCTTGGTGGATCTGTAATTGGTGGCTTATAAGGAGGGGGTGGTATATAGATTTGGTCATCTTTAACTATTTCCTTAGCGTTGACTTCCTTTTCCTTTTCATATTTTACACTCTCCTCAGTTCGTTTCTCAGATGTGGCTACAACATTTTTCTTTTGTTGTTCTAGCTTCTTCAACCTAGGGTCTGTTAGGTCATCATAAGTGGTTCCACTTTTCAGGGAAATAGCGTTAGCATGCCCCTTTGGGTTAGGTTGAGGTTATCCAGGAAATTGTCCCCCTGGCATAGCCTGGGCAGCTTGTTGTTGGGCTACTTGAGATATTTGGGTTTCAAGCATCTTATTGTGGGATACCACAGAATCGACTTTAGTGCCTAATTGAGTAATTAGATCATTTATATGAATATTTTGGTTCAAGAATTCTTTGTTTTGTTGAGTTTGGGATGAAATAAACCTCTCCATGATTTTCTCAAGTTTTGAATTCTGAGGAGCAACTTGTATAGGCTATGTCGGTCTTTGGGCTTGAAAACCTAGGGGTCTTTAGGGTGCAGAATTCTGATTAGGGTTATTGTTTTTATAAGAAAAATTTGGGTGATTCGTCCATCCAGGGTTATAAGTGTTGGAAAATGGATTTCCTTGAGCGTAATTGACCTGATCCAAGGTTAGTTCAGCTAAGAGACCACATTCAGCAGTTATATGTCCTTGGGTTCCACATATTTCGCATCCTGGTTGGACTGCAGCTATGGTAGCTATAGGTTTAATAAACATACTTTCTACTTTTTGGGCTAAGGCGTCCTTAGCTTTCATCATGTCAAGACAACTGACCTCATATATACCTCCTTTGGGCTCCCTTTTCTCCACGGATGTTCGTTCTGTCCCCCATTAGTAATGGTTTTGGGCCATATCTTCAATGAGGGCACAAGCTTCAGGGTAAGGTTTGTTCATCAGCGCACCACCAACGGCAGCATCGATGGTCATCTTAGTGTTATAGAGAAGTCCATTGTAAAAGGTGTGGATAATCAGCCATTGTTCTAAACCATGGTGTGGACAGGCTCTTAATAGTTATTTATATCTTTGCCAAGCGTCGAAGAGAGATTCGCCGTCTTGTTGGGTAAATCTAGCGATTCGGTTTCGTAGGACAACAATCTTACTTGGTGGAAAATATCTAGCAAGGAAAACTTTCTTAAGGTCATTCCAAGTAGTTATTGAATTGGGTGGAAGCTGTCCTACCCCAAATTTTGACCACCAAGATTTCCCATCATTGTGCAAATCATCACCACAATATGGATGTACCTTCATACCTCATCAATCTTCTCAAGGATTATTGGGCATTCACTACAATCAAGAATTAGGGTTTCAAGCACTCTCAGAGCATTTAGACAAAAGATCAATCAAGAAATGGCATGATCTTCAACTTATATAACCTCTAAAACATAAATGAAGGATCAAGAGGTCTCCCACATCAAGAGTCAAGCACAAAGTTACAACATTCCAAGTGGAATGAGCTTCGAAACACCCAGTGTCACCAAATTAGGGTTTTGGTCGACTGAGGCCTCCAGAGTGAAGTTTTCATAGGATAATGAGCCAAGGCTTTAAAATGTGACTCAATGTGCTCAAAATAACCCTAAGGGTCCATTTGCAAAGTTAAATCACCCTCAGAGAATGCATTCCTCAAAAGTCGGGAATTAGCGTTTCTCCGCACCGAACCGCTCTGAAGCCAAAAGTCAAAACATGACTTTTTAGGCAAAAATGATCCTTGTGACTCATATTCTTATAAAACATGATCTATAATGTTATTTGAACAAGAATTGATCAAGAAATCATGATAACTTGTAAAAGGGGTAACCTTGAAAATTTGAAATTTTTTCTAAGTTACTAAATTTGGATGGTTTTGAAGCCAACTTCCAAGGACCATAACTTTTGATCCAAGCAGCCATTTTGAGTGATCCAAAGCCTGATTTGTAGGTCTTCCTACACTCTACAAAATCTTCAACTACCTCAAACCCTAATTCTTCATGGATTTTTAATTAGGAGTGGATCAAAGTGGTGAAAAAACCAAAATGTGTCAAAAACACTTAGTGAAAATTCTGCCTTGTTGTTTCAGTATTTCCACCAACTTCCAAGGCATTTTTCACCTTGATGCAAACTGAACCAGGTCCATTGATGGACATCAAAGTTAGAGAGGGATATGCAAGCTTTCCAATGAGCCCAAAAGCATGAGAAAATTCCACATGAGCTAGAGGTTATGACAGTTGCTACATGCCTTGCTACAAACTGTTTTGCAAGACAGTTTTGTGCATTTCTTGCTGGCCATGATTCCTTTTGTCAAGGATAATGATCAAAACCACTCACATGCAATGTATAACAGATGAATCACCACAAACCTGCAAGGCTGGACCAAGGAGTCAAGGAAAATTCAAATGGCATGATTTGGTTTTGTCACTTTGTGCCTTGAATTCAAAATGACATTTATGTGCAATAGTGCACATTCAACAAAAGGACTCTTGTCAGCCAAGATGCTCCTATAAACAACAATAAAATCATCTGCATAATGTGAATTGAGTCAATACATAGCTGAGCTATTTGGAGCAACCATAAGTACCTTGTGTAAGAAGCAATTATGCTTGGCAAGACCATTAACGCCAATCGTATCCTTTGAGCTTCAAGTGTGAAGCTTCAGCACAACTCTTCTCCTATAAATAGAGCTCCTTGTTGATCATTCAGAGTACACCAAAGCAACTTACAAGATAGATTTCTCTCATTCCCTTCTTAAGCACAAAAACTCATTTTTCTTGAGAAAGCACTATCGGGTTTTGAGTTGGAGACCAATGCAACTCAAACCATTGGTTCACACACCTCATATACAACATATAGAAGTGATCCAAACAACTTAATCACTTCTGTAACACAAGAATCAGGATCTCACTAGTTAGCTTGAATCAAGTGCAATTGAATTCCAGCCAAGTGATTAAGGGAGTTCTAAATCATTCTAAAGGTTGCAACACAATCCTTGAGGTCTAAGGAAGCTATCCAGATCATTGTTTCACTTCTGTAACATCTCTACAATAGAATTTGATTCCTTCTTGTAGAGGTAAGCCTTAAACTTTGAAACTCAATGAATCATGCATCATAAATGTTGTTTTAAGTTACCATCATGATTCTGATTGCTTATAGATCATTAACCCTCAATCAATTGCTATTTATCTCGTGTGTATGAGATTTCATTTAGTTCTTGCATTTTTTAGGGTTCATCTGGTTACAACATGATATCTTTTGTTACACTTAATTTAAATGAAATTAAAAAGAACCATCATGTTCCTTGTTAAAAAACGAATAAGTTTGATTTTTACATCTTGTAAAATGGTTGAGAAACGAGAGAGATAGCTTGCTTCACGCAAGTTTGATTGTTGGCCCAAGGAAGAAGATGGCCATGACGCCATTTTCAGGTTTTTTGAACCAAACATAGTATATATTATACACGTGCCAATATATGTTTGAATTGGCATTGCGCCCTAGTGGAAACACTAGTATTTGTGTGTGTGTAGTGAGCGAGAGGTCTAGGGTTCGAATCCCCCTCGCCCAGACCTTTTGGTATTTTTCTGGAACCATTTTCCAAATGGAGTTTAACATATTATTTACTCTTTCCATTCTCTATCAGCCAACGCACTTGGCTCAGTTGGTAAAGTTTTAAACCCTCTACCCCAAGGGCATGGGTTCAAACCTTGGGAGGACCATCCCATTCTTTTTACCAATTATTTCTTTCACATTTTTTCACAATATCTTAATAAATTCAAAAATTAATTTCTCTCTCATTTTTTTTAATCATTTTTGAATGGTTCTTTTTTTTTAAATTCACAAAAATGTTAAAGTATTTTATTCCACAAAAAAAATCAAAAAGATATTATTTATTTAATATATTTTGAATTTTTTGAAAAGAATTCCTTTTAATTGTTTTTAAACATTTTAAATAAATTCTTTTTCTAGATTTGTCAAATGGAAATGATTTTTAAATCATTCTATGGATAAAACATGATTTTTTTCAAATACTTATCCAAGATCACAACTTGTTTTTCACACATGTTTGATAACTTTGATCATTTTAATTGAATTTTATTCATTTAAAATACATTTTTAAATCAAATTAGAGTTTTTATTACTTTTCACCCTTACAAATCTTTTTTCAAAACACTCTTGGGCCTCTAATAGAGTGTAAGACCCATCCCTTGTCAAGACAAGCTTTTTGGGCCTCAATTATTGTTTATGACCAGATAGATTTTCAAAAACGACGACGGGGTCACTGTTTTTCCTCTGGGCCTCTCCCTGAGTTGTAAGCCCCATTCTCTCTTCTTTACAAATACTCTTGGGCCTCTAATAGAGTGTAAGTCCCATCCCTTTGTAAATAAACCATTTTTGGGCCTCAGTCATTGTATAAGTCCCGATACGTTTTAAAAAATCTCGGCACGATCGCCGTTTTCAAAAAAAATTTCATCTGGGCCTCTCCTTGAGTATAAGCCCCGAATTTCCTTTTAAAAACAACTTTCTTTTGATTTAGATTCAAATTTATAGTTGTATAAAAACTTTCTTCAATTTCTTGAATAACTAACCATACAACTATGTTTATAATGCTGGAAGCTTGCTCACCTGTAAGTTCTACTGTTTTATTCAACATACTTGTTTATATATTTCATCTGTACATATATGCTTGTATATATTTGCTTAGAATTTTCCCCAACAATTAGGTCTAGTTTTAGATCAAACCAGTGATTACTCTTTCATCACAATCAAAACTAGTTCCCCATAGGAAATTCCAGATACAATCTTGCCTCCTCTTGGGCTTATACAATATGGAATAGAGAAAGGCATTATTCTTAGTGAAACTTTTCTCAAGACTGTAACAAACTAGAAATATCTGTACTAGAAATTCACTTCCCCGAAGAGGATTATTCCCGGTGAAACCTCTCTTGAATTTCTTCAAACCCTAGAACTGTTCACTAAAGAAAGGATTATTCCCGGTGAAACTTTTCTTGAACTTTTCTTAGGCTTGGACCCACAGGCTTCCTAAAAGCATCCCCAGCCTCCTCTAGGGCTTTGTACAAGGACCCTCAGGCTTCTTAGAAATTCTCAGCCTCCTCTTGGGCTTAGTACAAGGACCTGAAGACCTCCTACAGGTATAGGACATAACTTAGTCATCTTTTGCTAGTTCAATCCTCCAGTGAATCAGAACACCACACCAGTTTAGGGTTGATTCTCATCCCTTAAAACATCGGCCTCCTCTTGGGCCTCATACAAAGATAAATTCTCCAGTTAAGAGAAAACCTTTTCATACCAGTAGACTTGGAAAGTCTCATCTCCTCTTGGATCTCAAAGAAACCCTCAAGTTTTCTAAAAAAACACAGGAAAGAACCTGATCATTTCCTCAGTTCATAAGCAGTCTTTAAACCTTTCATTCAAAGTTCCTCTGCTAGGGTCAACTTACCATCAATACAAATCTAACAGAATCAGAACCTCATGGTCTCTGATATTTTAACTCTTCTGTAATCCTCAACAAGAGTTGATTTCCCAATTTGGACCTATCTCTGGATCTCAATAAATCCTCAGCAGAAGCTAGCCTCCTCTTAGGCGTTATATAAGAAATTCCCCAACCAGCCTCCTCTTAGGCTTTGTATAATGATCTTTCCTCAGGAAAGTTAGCCTCAATCTTGGGCTTTACAGATCATATTCTCCAGCTGAGTCAATCAATCTCTTTTAGCCTCAATCTTGGGCTTTATACAAGACAGATAAAACCCCTCCCCAGTGGAGTCATCCCTTTTAGCCTCAATCTTGGGCTTTGTAAAAGATAGATAAAATATTTCCCAAAAGAGTCAATCTCTTTTCAGCCTCAATCTTGGGCTTTGTACAAGACAGATATAAAACTCCCTAAACAGTCATCCTTTTAGCTTCAACCTTGGGCTTTGATCAAGGTACACATAAAAACCATCATCCCCTCAGAGGAAATCAACATTTCTCTCTGTAGGAAGATATTTCTCTGTACATCACACATCAAATCAAACAATCAAGAAACCCTAATTCCAGATAACTGCTGTAAGTGGCACACTTGTTGATTCAAAAATCCAAGTTGTGGTCCCTCTTTTATCCTGGTAAACTTCCCCTTTCATCTAATTGTTGTAAGTGGCAAGCCTCTGGATTATTTACATCCAAGCCAATGTCCCTATATTAGCAGGTAAAGACTCCTAAGGAAAAATGGCATTGCTCAACACTGAGTTAAAGTTTCCTCCTTCAGGACATCTCCCTTGTAAAGGAAATTATGGAATTGGTGGATTCTCATATCCCAATTAAAGTAATTCCCCTTTATACCAAATACCCCAACAACTGTGATGAACAGGTGAGATATCTCCCTTTAGAGATGACAAATTCTCTCTCAGTCAGACCTTTTAGCAACAATCTTGGGCTTTGAACAGGACACAAATACTCATCTAGCTTCAATCTTAGCCTTTAAACAAGACACCAAACATCTTTTTCCTCCCATAGAATAGGAGGAACTACGATCACTCTGATTTCCCTATTTTCCTTAACGGGAATACGTACGCATAAAATTACGAAATCTTAGCGAGCACACACACACACACACATATCAAAAAACCTTAGGTCCAGTACCTTACCAAAAACGTCAAAAAACCCGAAAACAACAAAAATACTCTCTCAACTTTCCCAAAGGAGAAACTTTCCCAATTTATAATAGATAAACACCAGTAAGTAGATAACAGAAGAACATGCCAAATGATCTATGGATAACCATATATACACTGGGTAATTAACCACTTCCCTTTGTATAACCTGACCCCGGACCCCCAATCTCTTAGCATTTGTTAAAGAAAACATTTGCATGCAAGGTTAGTTTTAGATAGCTTCCCTTTCCTTTACAGCTTCATAGGATTAATAAGAAATCAGAAAGTAGCACCCAATTCCAACCAATGCAGTAAGGTGGTCGCATCACCGACAAAAATCGCACGCCTCAGAAAAATGGCGACTCTGCTAGGGAGTCTTTAGGATTAAAGTTCCTAAGAGGTCTAGGTTGTTTAGAATTTTCTATATACTATATATAATATTTATATCATTTACTGTTATTACTACTTGATATCCGTGTTTAAATTTCTGTCAACTAGGAATGCGATTAATATGCACTTGGAATGTTTGAGAGAACATTAA
This sequence comes from Lathyrus tuberosus, assembly GCA_022829125.1. Classification (NCBI taxonomy): domain Eukaryota; kingdom Viridiplantae; phylum Streptophyta; class Magnoliopsida; order Fabales; family Fabaceae; genus Lathyrus; species Lathyrus tuberosus. The sequence continues at coordinate 5,894,137 of JALAZF010000298.1, read as the reverse complement.
GATAGGGGTGACATAGAAAGGTAACACTTGTAGGGAGTGAATCCCGACCAAGCTAACTTGGTATCCCACTGAATCAGTCGAGGTACCCGTACAGAAGCATCGATGTTGAATGACCGATTGTCATGAAAGCATTGTATTTCCTAGTGTGGTTCCCATGACCCTGAGGATTTAGTAGACATTAACCATATGACCATTTGGTAGTGCGGTAACTATCGGGAATAGTTGATACGCGATACTACACTCAAATGAGATTCATCCTAGGATATTATAGCTCGCTCGAGTGAATCAGCTTGATGTCGGTATCCCTAGGGGGGTCAATGGCTTTTTTCCAAAATAAACTAAAACAATAATTGCAAATATCAGAAGTTGCGTTATGGATTTCGGTAGAAGAAAGACGCACAAGTACACCTTTAAGGCTCCGAAATTAGAAGACTTAAGGAAATTGGCAAGGATGATTACCAATCCCGAGGCTTTCAGAGCTAAGCACGGAGGGCTGTTGTCTCTGTTAAGGGTCCACGTAGTTGAAGGAATTCTCTCTACGTTGATTCAGTTCTACGATCCGGTTTATCATTGCTTCACATTTCCGGATTACCAACTGGCACCAACGCTAGAAGAGTACTCCCACCTAATTAATTTACCTATCACTGATCAAGCTCTACTTTCTGGACTGGAATAAATTCCAAAGGATCAGGCCATTGCAAGAGCAATCTCTTTGGACGAGTCAGAAGTTAGGACTCACATGACCACTAAAGGAGGAATCTAGGGTTTACCGGCTAAATTCCTGATGGAGAAAGCTCTATACTTTTCTAGTATAGGAAACATAACTGCTTTTAAAGATGTCTTTGTTATGCTCACATATGGGTTATTCCTTTTTCCCGACATCGACAACTTCGTCGATACCAATGCTGTTAAGATATTTTTGATAGGAAACCCCGTACCAACCCTGCTCGTAGATGCTTATCATTCTGTACACTTAAGGAATTTGTACAGCGGAGGAATGATCACATGATGTGTACCCTTACTCTACAAATGGTTCATTTCCCATTTGCCCAAGTCCGCTGCTTTTTGGGATCACAAAAGTACTCTACGTTGGTCACAAAGGATTATGTCCCTTACCAACTCTGACATAGATTGGTATAATAGGATTTATGAAGGGATAGAGATCATCGATAGATGTGAAAATTTCCTTAATGTACCCCTTATTGGAACTCAAGGAGGAATCTACTATCATCCAATTTTAGCTCGCCATCAACTCGGATACCCGATGAAGAATATCCCACATAATGTTCATCTGGAAGGTCTTTTCTTCAAGGAAGGGGAAAGTGACAGGGCACTAAAGAAGGAAATAGTGCATGCCTGGCAACATATTCATTGGAAAGGAAGAGAGTCTCTACGAAGACCAAACTGTACCTCCATGGAGCCTTATTTCCACTGGGTGCAAACTAGAGCCCTCAAGCTGAGGATGCCTTACCCTCTTCAAGAAGTTTTTCCATTAAAGGAATCTGTCCTTTATTTCATGTCCGATACGGAAAAACTCCAGGTAGCTCTCAACAAAGTTCAACGTGAGAAAAGCTCTTGGGAAAACAAATACCAAATCCTCAATTTGGAATGTACCAAGATTCAGGAACTGTTAAAGGAGAAGGATGCTCTGATTGAGATATTAGAATAGCATGCTATAGAGGGTCAGGAAGATCGAAAGAATTTGCTCGCTCCTTTCACTTGGCAAAGGACTGACGACCCGACAACGGCTGAAGAACTCTGGTCAAAGAAAAGGAATATACCAGAATCGGCATCCGAGCTCTCTTCAGAGAGGACTCAGGATCCATGAGCTTAGACATTTCCTTACAACACTTTGTAAAATACCGTACTTTTCTTTGCAGAATACCGCAATCTTTTGAATTCAATAAAAAGGGGTCGCCCCCACTGTATGATATTTGCAATCTATTTGTTGAAGTTTCTTTTTGAATAAAACAAAAAAAAACTAAAAAATATGTCATTACATATCATTCTCACATAAACTCATTTTTTTTCTTATCTTTGAGTCTTACGTATGTGTCGCAATTCTAGAGTCAAACTGTCTCACTCATACAATACTCGGACCAATCGACAAAATAAAATGGACGATCTCGAGGAAGAGAACAGAGAGATGAGAGAAGAAAGCGATGCTCTAAAGGAAAGTTTGGAAAAACTTCACAATGACATGCAATCCCTGGAAGCAGCTCAGGAGCAGCGACATCAAAAGACTGTGATATCGGATATCACATCTACACTTGTAAGGGAGACATATGATCCTCAGTACAACAAGCCTAAGGGTCGCCCCTGGGGCATGCCTCTCAACTTTGTACCTGAGGGATATATCCCACCGGTCACTGATGACCCAGAAGCCGCAGTAGGAACCGTTGGACCTGAAGGTTACTGACTTTGGGAAAATGAAGACGCAAGGGTTATGACAGCCACATCTGAAGGTTACAAACTTCAGGGCACTGAAGCTCCATGAGTCACCTCTATAATGTCCATACCACAACCATTGGTACACACTGTCCCGGAAGGACATATTCCACAAATAATTTTTGGTGGAAACGGAGACATGTACGAAAGGATGAATGAGTTCTAGGAACAATTCTTGGAAATGCAGAAGGAACTGCATGCCATTCGCGGTCAAGACTTATTCGGAAAGGACGCCACTGACCTCTGTTTGGTCCCTAATGTGAAGATACCGTACAAATTCATGGTGCTTGACTTTGAAAAATACAAAGGCAACTCTTGCCTCAAAGTCATTTGGTGATGTACGGTCGAAAAATGTCAACCCAGACAGAAAATCAACAGCTACTGATCCATTACTTCCAAGACAGTTTAACCGGTGCCGCACTCAAATGGTACATGGGTTTAAATCACACCAAGATCAGTACTTTCAGAGATCTTGGGGCAGGTTTTGTTCAGTAGTATAAATACAATTTGGACATGGCACCAGATAGGGACCAGACCAGAGCAATGTTGCAGAAGGACAAAGAAACTTTCAAAGAATATGCTCAGAGATGGCGTGAAATTTCCGCTCAGATTTGTCCCCCTCTTGAGGAAAAAGAGATGACAAATATCTTTATAAAAACATCGAGCTCATTCTATTACGACCGAAATGTCGCCAGTGCGCCCAGTGACTTCACTGAAATGGTGAACATGGGAGAACGCCTTGAAGAGGAAGTCCGAGAAGGGCGATTGGTCAAAGATGCAGAGCCATCTAGAATTACTAAGATATACAGTAGTGCTTTCCAAAAGAAAAAAGAGCAATATATTAGTAATATCTCTTTGGGAAAGCAAAGACGAAGGTATCAACCAGTAGCGGCGATAACTCCCGCTATCAAACCCGCACCGGCTCTGACTTATCAACCTCAGGTTGCTCAGAGCCAACCAATTCAATAATAGTATCAGCAAAGGACGTAACAACCTTTTCAATAGGCTCGTCCACCGTATAACAACAACAATCGTACAACACGACCATCAGGGTTTGACCCTATATCGATGTTGTACACAGAATTATTTCCTTTTTTACTGGCCAAGGGGCACGTCCAGATCAGGACTCCTCTCGCAGTACCAGAAAATCCACCTTTTTGGTTTAAGGTAGATCAAAATTGCCCTTACCATCAAGGAGGATCGGGGCACAACATTGAGAATTGTCTCAGCTTCAAGTATGATGTACAGAAGCTTGTCAGGAACGGGGTCTTATCTTTCAAGGAAACTCCATTACCCTCTGTCGTAAATATTGCCGACATTAGTCGAGTTACCCGGAGTGGTTGGATCTTCAACAGAGGAGTTGGAGAACCTACTAGAGAAAAGGAACCTAAAATGAAAGCTCCCAATCAACAAGTCGGTCAATCCGGTAATCCAGAACTTATGAAGAACAACGTTGAGATGCTGAAGCTCATCCAGAAAAGCGAGTACAACATTATGGACCAATTATTGCAAACTCCGTCTCGAATCTCTGTACTCTCTCTTCTTCTTAGTTCAGAAGCTCACAGGGAAGCCCTACAAAAAGTCTTAGAGCAAGCCTTTGTGGAACAAGATGTGACGGTAGGATAGTTTGATAGCATCATCTCCAACATCACTTCCTGCAACAACTTAGGATTCAGTGATGAAGAACTGCCGGAAGAAGTAAAAAATCACAATATGGCGCTTAACATTACAGTCAACTGCCAAGAAGATGCTTTAGCCAGCGTACTGGTAGACACAAGATCATCTTTGAATGTTATTCCAAAGTCAACTCTAATACGACTATCATTTTAAGGAGCTCCGATGAGAGGCAGTGAGATCATCGTCAAAGCATTTGACGGATCTAGAAAAGTAGTTATCGGTGAAGTCGATCTTCCCAAAACCATCGGTCCTCACACTTTCCAAGTCATTTTCCAAGTCATAGATATCCGGGCAGCATACAGCTGTTTATTAGAAAGACCTTGGATACATGAAGCTGGGGCAGTCACTTCGACACTTCACCAGAAACTAAAGTTCGTCAAGAATGACAAGTTAGTCACAGTATGCGGAGAGCAAGCCTTAATCGTGAGCAACTTATCATCATTCTCCTGTGTAGAACCCGAGGAGGTTATTGGAACCCAGTTCCAAGCACTCTCGATGAGCAACAAGAATCAATCAGAAAGAGGGACTTCGATTTCCTCATATAAAGATGCTCTCGAAGTGATCAAGAGTAACGACATAAAAGGATGGGGACAACTTATAATTCCTACTGATAACAAGACAAAGAAAGGTCTTGGTTTCTCTTCAGCCTGTACCCAGACTACTAAGAAAGAAGAAATTGTTCGTCCCATTCAAGATTTCTTTCACAGCGGAGGCTTCCTCCACCCAGTGTCTCAAGAGGTACACACCATCAATGAAAACGATTCCTTTAATATGGAAGAAGAGTGGAAATCTTACCTTAACCATGACGGTTATATATCTCGAGAAGAAGCGCGCATGCCATTCTTTTTCCCCAAGCAGAACCTGAGGTATATACCGAGATCAGACGCCTGGATGATCTATGGAGATTGTGATCCTGAGGGATATCGTGCTCCGCCCAATTCATTAGAGGAAGACAATCTAATGAAAGACAACTTTGACCAAGATTATTATGATCCCCTGGATGACTTGCCTATCTGGAGGCCGTGCCCAGAAGACTTGGGGCAAAAGAGTCAGCCTGATAATGCCTATCAATTGAGTAATATTGATAAGAATACCCATGTCCCCACCGAGTCATGGAATCATTACTCAGGACATTCCAAAAATGTTCGACACCATGTTGATGAATTTGCAAAGGTTACAGGACAAGAATTCATTAACTATGCTTTTCTTGAGGTCAACGTCATTGAGGAAGATGACTCGCCCACTCCCACAGAAATATGGGACACTTTAGGACAGCCAAGTGGCAAATACGACTTCCTAGTTAAATACACTGCTCTTGAAAGTTCTCGCATCAGATACGAGGACATCCAGCCAACTGGATGGGGAAATCCGCTTGAGAGTAAAAACACTAGGGAAGAGACAACAGAAGAGTTCGTTTATGACAACTCTGCAAGGGAGGAAGACTCCAACGATCTTACTCCACCAGAAATCAGCGTCATTTCTGAAGACAAGCCGAGAAGGAAAGTACCCGACTTTGTGCTTCACAAAGGAGTTCGTCGCCGTTGGGTTGTTGTCGATGTCCCGAAAGTCGTCCATAAGTCTAAGTAATTGCCATCTATGTTTTAACCTTTCACCCTGCCCAGGTGAAACAGATGTTTTTTAGGGCTCACTTTTCTTTAAATGTCCCTCTTCGGTTCGCCTAAAGCGACAGAGTTTTGTTTTATAGGGTTGTGTTTCAAGAATCGACAAATCATAAATAAATAATGTCATTCTGTCATTCCCGCATTTATTGTTGTTTTCACTTTTCGTTTTTCAGAAAATGGTAATCCTAAAACAACCCAAAATAAAAACAAGCATTTTTCAGAAAATACACTGCACACACTTTTACATTCTCTCTGTCTTTGCTAAAAAATGAATCATCACATCATGCAGATTGCTTATTTTAAACCCCATTGAAACGTACGATCCAATGCCTTTTCCCAACTTTTAATTCCCGGTATTTGAGGCTGAAGAAGAAGAGGACGAAGAAATTCTAGAAGAGATCTCCTGACTACTCAGACAAGAGGAAAAGTTTATTGAGCCTCACAAAGAGCCGTTGGAAATGGCCAATTTGGGTTCAGAGGAAGAAAAGAAAGAAGTTAAGATTGGAGCACTGCCCAGTCCAACTATCAGAGAAGACTTGATAAAACTTCTCAAAGAGTTTCCAGATGTGTTTGCTTGGTCCTACCAGGACATGCCAGGGTTGGATACCAGTATTGTGGAACACCACTTACCGTTAAAATCAGAATGTATGCCCGTAAAACAAAGACTGAGATGGACTCATCCTGATATGGTGTCATACCCCAAACTTTGACCACTAAGATTTCCCATCATTGTGCAAATCATCATCATAATATGGATGAACCATCATGCCTCATCAATCTTCTCAAAGATGGTTGAGCATTCACCATAATCAGAAATTAGGGTTTCAGGCCCTCTCAGAGTGCTCAGACAAAGGATCAATCAAGAAATGACATGATCTTCAACTTGTCTAACCTCTCAAACACCCATAAAGGATCAAGAGGATTCCCACATCAAGAATCAAGCACAAAGTTGCAACATTCCAAGTGGATTAAGCCTCAAGATCGCTAGTGTCGCCAAATTAGGGTTTTGGTCGACTGAGGCCTCCAAATGGAAATTTTCCACCAGGCACGAGCCATTACTTCAAAGCACAAATTAAGATACTCCAAGGGACCTCATGGACCCAATCATCAAGTCAATTTTTCCTCAGGGGATACATTCACAAAAAATTAGGAATTAGGGTTTCTTGACCTAATTCACCCCTAAGTTGACTTTTAGGACAAAACATGAGCCAAGACCTCAAGAGATGATTTAAGGGTCTCCAATAAACCACATTAATCCATTTGCAACAATGGATTGATCCAAGAGGCTTGATCCATAAGTTTCAATTTCATCTGGACCACAATTAGGGTTTCGGGGAAAAAGTCAACTGTACCTTTGACTTTTGACCAAGACATGCTCCCAAACCCTGGGACATGATTCAATACACCCTATAACACCTATGTAACATATCCATCAAGTTTTATTTAGGTCAAGGACTTAATTTCACAAAGGGTCGCACAGTTTCGAATTCATCTGATAAAAAGTCAACTGTGCACAAAAGTCAAGTTTGACTTTTTGAGATTTTTCACAATTATGGTTCCTCAACCCTAAAACAATGTTAATATGTGATTTGAATCATCATTCATCAAGAAAACTCAAAGAAAGTGGGTATAACTTGTAAAAGGGGTAACCATAAAAACTTAGAATTTTTCTAAGTTATGGAACAAAGTGGCTAGGGTACCAACTTCCAAGGATCATAACTTGGGATCCAAGCAACCATTTTAGATGGTCCAAAGATGGATTTGTAGCTCTCATGGAATACTTTAAAAGTGTCAACTACATATCATTCCAATTCCTCATGGATTTTAAGTTATGGAGTGATCAAAATAGCTGAAAACATGAAAATGACATTTTTCCAACACTTAGTGAAATTTTCCCTAAGTCAAAATCTGCCTTACTTTTTCCAAAATGTAGGGACATTTTTTACCTTGATCCAAGTCAAACCCGGTCTAGGGGTGGATATCAAAGTTAAAGTATGCAATGAGGGTTTTCTAACAAGTACTAGATCATCTCCAAATTCCATTTGAGCAAGGAGATACAACCCTTGAAACATGGCCTCATGAACTGATTTCCTCCAAGACAGATTTGGCAGATTTGAGGCATTTTGCTCGATTTGATCAAATCTGACAAATCCAAGCCTTGTCATCATTTTGGACACATCTGAGGATCAAATCCAAGGGGGATGATCTGATCTCCAAGCCTCACAAGTCCATGAATCTACAAGTAGCATGCCAAACCTAAAAAGGCTACAAAGATGCCAAGACTCCAATTTTGTTTCAATGCATTCAATGGATGCACCAAGGTGGCATGAACTGATCCTATTCCAACTGAATGAGTCAAGGATAAGCTCTGAACCAAAGAACCATAGGCATGTGCTCTAACCTCTAGTCAATGGCTAGAGGAGACTAAGATTCCAAAGTGATCCAATTGGCCAAAGGCCTACTGCAGCCACCATTCACTATTGCTTGTAAAACAAACTTGCTCTACTATAAATAGAGCTCATTTGTGCCCAGTTAAGTACACCAAAGCACTACAACACTTGCTTTCCTCAAAATCTCTTTCTCTAGGCAAAAATGCCTTCTTTTGCAAGGTAACTCTGAGTTTTTGAGTTAGAGAGCATTTCCATCATAGCTCATGATCCAAACACATCCAATATGTCATATCTAAGCTGTCCAAACTCTCATAAGTGACCTGTAACACCAAAATCACAAAGTCCCCTCTCAAAACCTCAAAATTGGACTTTTTTTGCATTTTTCAAGCCATGTCTTGATTCAGTCACTTTCAAAACCAGATAAGACCTCAAACACACTCTAAATGTCATCATTGAACTGTCCCAAATGGTTCCCCACATCTAGAACACCATTTGAGAGAGTTGCTATATTGGTCACTTTTGCCCCTTTTGCAAGAAAGAGCTCAAACTTGTTCCTGAGGATTCCACTTGGTTCCAACCATTCTAAAAGCTTCTAAGGGATCATTTGAGGGTGTCTAAATCATCAAATTGTTTTTGGAACAAAGCACTTGGCAGATTGCACAAAAAACTCCTAAAGAGGTAAGCAACACAACTTGAACTCTGTGAAATATGCATTGTTTTGAAGTCCACTGATCATGCACATCTCATACATGTTATATATGTTATGTTTGAACCAATTCATCATGTAATTCATGCCTATAACAAGAGTTAGCATAGAAAATGCAATTATAGGCCTATTTCAAGAACACTATCGGGTTTTGAAATAGGAGCCTCATCTGAAAAAACCACCACCACCATTGGATTCCTTGTGAAATTCTAGGCAGGATAGACCTAAATTTTGTCCCAATCCATGGAGAAATGAGAAAGTTACAAGCTTCACGTTTTTGGCCAATACCTTGCCTTGGCCAGGCCAAAAACAAGGCATGCCTCATAAATTCATGGGGTGGTTTTGATACACGGATGTATCACTACCCCAGTGGTAGAAGGCGCACGCTGCACCCTAGAGGTCTGGGGTTCGAATCCCCCGCGCCCCAGATCCTCTTTTTACCACTTTTTTCCATTTTGTATATATTTTGTTATTTTTCTAAATGATTTGGAAAATTAATAACTCTTTCAATTTTAATTATTTTTTATTGGTTCTTTTTGCAAAAAATCACAAAAATGTTGAAATATTTTATTCCACAAAAAAAATCAGATTTATATTATTTATTTAATATAGTTGCTATTTTTGTAAATAAATTCATTTATATTGATGTTTAACCTTTTAAAAATGAATATTCATCTTGAAAATCAAAATCAAATGAGCCCTAAATCATCTTGTGATTAAAACCTCATTTTTCAAACCTTAACCAAAAATCACAAGTAGTTTATTTAGACTTATTTGGCATTTTGGTCATTTTATTCATTTTTATAAAAAGGATTACTTTTAAAAGAAAATGAAATTAGGGTTTCTTTGATTTTCACCCTAACAAATCTTTTTCAAACACTCATGGGCCTCTAATAGAGTGTAAGACCCAACCCCTTTTGAAAACCAAAATAATTTGGGCCTTAGTCATTGTATAAGACCCACTGTATTTTCAAAAACCTCGGCACAATCGCTGTTTTCAAACAAAACTTTTGGGCCTCTCATTGAGCTGTAAGCCCCATCACTTGTACAAAAATAATCTTTGGGCCTCTAGTAGAGTGTAAGACCCAACCCCTTTTGAAAACCAAAATAATTTGGGCCTCAGTCATTGTATAAGACCCACTGTGTTTTCAAAAACCTCGGCACGATCGCCGTTTTCAAACAAAACTTTTGGGCCTCTCATTGAGCTGTAAGCCCCATCACTTGTACAAAAATAATCTTTGGGCCTATAATAGAGTGTAAGACCCAATCCCCTTTTAACCAAAACTATTTTGGGCCTCACGTATTATATAAGTCCCTCTGTGTTAAAAGAAAAATCTTGGCGCGATCGCCAGTTCAAAATCAAAACATCTGGGCCTACCCTCGTGTTGAAAGTCGCATTTCTTTTCTTTAAATAATATTTGGGCCTCTCCTTGAGTTGTAAGACCCAACCCTTTTATAAATAAACCTTTGTGGGCCTCAGTCGTTGTATAAGTCCCTCTGTACATATCCAAAACAACGTTGCGATCACTGTTAAACCTTGGGCCTCTCCTTGAGTATAAGCCCCAACAAGATTTTCAAAACAACTTCCCTTTTGATTTAGGTTCAAATATATGTTGTTATAAAAAATTTCTTTAATTTCTTTGAAAAACTAACAAAACAACATGGAATCTTGCTCGCCTATAAGTTTTATCCGCTTTCATTTACTCGCTTTCATATATATAAATGTATTGTGGGACGCCGCGCATGGTTAGTCTTCTTTCATTGTTTTAAATACATGTCATATATATAACTGTATTGTGGGAAGCTGCGCATGGTTAGTCTTCTTTCATACTCTTTTAAATACTCGTCATATATCAACTATATATATATACTAGTATAATTATTTAGAGTTTTCCCCGACAACTAGGTCTAGAACTAGGTAAAGCCATGTTGGTCGCTCTTAAATACAAACAAAACTAGATCCCCATAGGATTTCCAGATACAATCTTCCCTTCTGTTGGGGTTAAACAATATGGAACAAAGATAAAGGCAGTATTCTCGGTGAACCTTTTCTCAGACTGTCACCCTTAGAAATTGTCAAAGAAATTCTACTCCCCGGAGTTGATCTATTCTCTGTGAATAACATCTCTTGAGTTTCTTCAAACCTCGAACTTTCCTGAAATGATCTCTTCTCTGTGAATTGCATTTCTTGAACTTTTCTTGGTTTGGGACCCACGGGCTTCCTAAAAGCATCACCGCCTCCTCTTGGGCTTTGTACAAGGACCCTTCAGCTTCTTAGAAGTTCTCATGCCTTCTCTTGGGCTTAATACAAGGACCCAGATGACCTCTTAAAGGTATAAGACAGAACTTAGTCATCCTTTGCTAGAGCAGTCTTTCCAGTGTTAAAACTCTGACCATTTTAAGGTTGATTCTCATCCCTTAATGACCGTGCCTCCTCTCGGGCATCATACAAAAGATAAAACTCTCCCACACTAGTAGACTTGGACAATCTAATTCCCTTGAGTCTCAAAGACATTCTCAAGTTCCTTACAAATATAGGAAGAACCTCGATCACTCTGGATCAATCTCCTGCAGAAACCCAGTCTCTCTCATGAGAGTTCCCCAGCCAGGGTCAAAAGGCTATTAAGAACACTATCCCAAATCAGAACCTCAGGGCATCTGATACCTCAACTCTTCTGTAATCCTCAGCAAGAGTTGACTCCCCACTTGGACCTACCTCAGGATCTCAATTATCCCCGGAAAAAGATAGCCTCCTCTTAGGCTTTGTATAATGATATTTCCCCAGCATAGTCAGCCTCCTCTTGGGCTTTGTACAATGATTCTCCCTAGTGGAGCTAACCTTTTCAGACCCTCTTGTTGAGTCAATACCCTTTTAGCCTCAATCTCGGGCTTCGTACGAGACAGCAAATCACTCTCTTGTTAAGTATAAAAGACTCTCTTGTTAAGTCAATCAACTTTCATACTCTCTTGTTGAGTCAATCACCTTTTCAGACTCTCTTGTTGAGTCAATCTTTTCAGCCACAATCCTGGGCTTTGTACAGGACAGAGAAAAACACTCTCTTGTTGAGTCAAACCCTTTTAGCCTCAATCTTGGGCTTTGTACAAGACATAAATCTTCCAAAACTTTCTCTTTAGCCTGGGACACACATCTTCCCCAGCGGAGTCACTTCCTCCCAGCCTTCTTTTAAGCTTTGAGGAATGATTTCCCAACCAGAGCTAAACTCATTTCAGCCTCAATCTTGGGCTTTGTACAAGACACATAAAACTATCCTCACCTGAGTCGGCTGAATTTCCCATTTCAGCCTCAATCTTGGGCTTTGTACCAGACACATACAAACCTCCCCAACAGAGTCGAAACCCATTTTAGCCTCCTCTTAGGCTTTGTATAATGATATCCCCAAAGAGTCAGTCTCTTTTTTGCCTCAATCTTGGGCTTCGTACAAGACACCTATATCTGCACTCTCTTGTTGAGTCAGTCATATTTAGCCTCCTCTTCGGCTTTATATAGGGAAATCCCCTAGCCGAGTCAATTAACCTTTTAGCATCAACCTTGTGCTTTGATCAAGGCACACAAGAATCAACAATCCCCTTAAAGGAAATCCAATCCCTCTTTAGAGATGATAAGTTCTCTCTCAGTCAAACCTTTTAGCTTCAATCTTGGGCTTTGAACAAGACACAAATACTCCTTTTATCTTCAATCTTGGGCTTTGAACAAGACACCAAAACACCTTTTTCCTCCCATAGAATAGGAGGAACTACGATTGCTCTGATTTACCTGTTGCATTTAAACGGGAATACGTAGGCATAAGATTGCAAAATCTTAGTGAGCATACTAATAAAAAACCCTAGGTCCAGTACTTTCACACATCAATCAAAACTTAGGTCTAGTACCTTATCAAAAACATCGGGAATAACCCGAACATCCGCAAAAACTCACTCACTCTCTCATCTTTTCCAAGAAACTTTCCCAACCCATCAGCAGATAAACACCATTAATTACAAAGCGAAACTTAAAGCTAACATCCTGTGGATAACCACATATAGGATGGGTAATTGACAACTAGCTATTGTATAACCTGACCCCAGACCCCCCAATCTCTTTAAAATGTTTGTTCAGTTAAACATTCGCGTGCAAGGTTAGTTTTAGATAGCTTCCCTTTCCCTTCCAGCTTCACGGGATAAATAAGAAATCAGAAAGTAGCACCCATCCCTCCTCATTGCAGTGAAGAGAAGAATCAGCGATAAGGTGGTCGCGTCACCGACAAAAATCGCTCGCTACAGGAAAATGGCGACTCTGTTGGGGATGTCATTTTAGGAATATGATTATAGAGGTCTAGGATGATTATGAACATATATATATATATATATATATATATATATATATATATATATATATATATCGCTTTTCCTAATTGATATCCGTGTTTATTTTTCTGCTAATGGGACTGCGGGTGATGTCGCATCTGGAAAGATTGAGTATACGCCTAAGATAAGTGATGGCACTAGATGGGTAATATTACAGGGAGTGACTCCCAAATAAGAGGTCCTGGTCGACCATCAAATCAGTGGAAATGCCCTTTGCGGACTCAATGCCTATACGACTTCGGTTGTTGAAATCAGATTGTTCGATTGGGTTATTTGAGAAGCTGAGGATTTTAGTAAACTGAAACCATGTTACTATTTTATAGTGCGGAAGCTATCAGAAATAGTTGTCACGCGATACTACCCTCATTTGAGATTACTCTAAGATACTGCAGCTCGCTCGGGTGAACCAGCCTGCTGTTGTAATCCCAAGAGGGGTCAATGATTTTAAGGACAGGTACGAAAAATCACCAGTATAACCTTTGGGGATGGGTAGAGCCATGACTTCATGACACCAAACCTTTGACCCCATGTTTTTTCTATGTTTTTGTGTGCTGCATTCATGCATTAATTTCATTAAAAAACTTTAATCAAACAAAAAATTTCTCTTCTAGGCTCTCTTTTTCAAATTAAACTGAGACAATGATTGCAAATGTCAGAGAGAAAGAGATTGTGTTATGGATTTCAGTAGAAGGAAGACTCACAAGTACACCTTCAAGGTTCCAAAACTAGAGGATTTGAAAGGGTTGGCAAGGATGATTACCAACCCTGATGCTTTCAGAGCTAAGTACGGAGGGCTGCTGTCTCTGTTAAGGGTCCATGTAATTGAAGGAATACTGGCTACGCCTATTCAGTTTTATGATCCGGTCTATCACTGTTTCACGTTCCCGAATTATCAACTGGCATAAACACTGGAGGAGTACTCTTACCTTACTAATTTACCCATCACTGATCAAGCTCCCTTTTCTGGACTGGAAGAAATTCCAAAGGATCAAACCATTGCAAGAGCAATCTATTTGGACGAGTCAGAAGTCAGGACTCACATGACCACTAAGGGTGGAATCCAAGGTTTACCATCCAAGTTTTTGGTAGAGAAGGCTCTGTAATCTGCTAGTATAGGGAACGTGACTGCTTTTGAGAGCATCTTTGTTTTACTCACCTACGGGTTATTTTTGTTTCCCAACATCGATAACTTTGTAGATATTAATGCCATTAAGATTTTTCTGATTGGAAACCCTATACCGACCTTGCTCACAGATGCTTATCATTCTGTACACTTAAGGAATTTGTACAACAGAGGAATGATCACATGCTGTGTACCCCTGCTGTACAAATGGTTCATTTCCCACTTGCCCAAGTCTGCTGCATTTTGGGATCCTAAGAATACTTTACGTTGGTCGCAGAGAATCATGTCTCTTACCAACTCTGACATCGATTGGTACGATCGAGTCTATGACGGGATAAGAATCATTGACTGTTGTGGAAATTTCCTAATGTACCCCTAATAGGAATTAAAGGAGGAATCAATTACCACCCAGTATTGGTTCGTCGTCAATTTGGATACCCGATGAGGCATGTCCCGCGTAATGCCCATTTGGAAGGTCTTTTCTTCAAGGAAGGAGAAAATAATAGGGCACTAAAGACAGAAATAGTGCATGCCTGGAAACATGTTCACAGGAAAGGAAGAGAGTCTATGGGAAAACCGGACTGTGTCTCTGTGGAACCTTATCTCCACTGGGTACAAACTAGAGCTCTCAAGCTGAGGATTCCATACCCTCTTCAGGAAGTTCTTCCGTTAAAGGAATATGTCCTTTACTTTATGTCTGATACGGAAAAACTTCAGGTCAACAGGAGAAGAAGTCTTGGAATAACAAGTACCGTATTCTCAGTGTGGAGTGCAAGAAAATACATCAACTGTTAAAAGAAAAATATGCTCTGATAGAGATTTTAGAGCAACATGTTGTAAAAAACCAAGAAGACCAAAGGAATTTGCTCGCTCATTTCACTTGGCAAAGGAATGACAACCCGACAACGGTTAAAGAGCCCTGGTCAAAAAGTACCAGAACCAGCACCTGAGCTCTCCTCAGAAAGGACTCAGGATCCGTTAGATTAGACATTTCCTTTTACAGCACTATGTAAATTACTGTATTTCCATTTTCGCAATCTTTGAATTCAATAAAACAGGGTTCCCTAATTGTTTGATATTTGCAATCCAATTGTTGAAGTTTCTTTTAATTAAAAAATATATAATATAATCATTGCATATCATTCATCATTCTCACATAACGCATTCTTCTTACCTACAAATCTCATGGTTGTGTCTCGATTCTAGAGTCAAACTATCTCATTCGTACAATACTTGGGCCAGTCAACAAAAGAAAATGGATAATCTCAAGGAAGAGAACAGAGAGTTGAAAGAAGAACTCGATGCTCTGAAAGAGGATTTGAGAAAGCTTCACAATGACATGCAAGCTCTGGCAACAGCTTAGATATAGCAACAAAGGACTGTGATCTCAGAGGTCACATCGACGCCTATAGTGGAAAAGTATGATCCTCGATATACCATGCCTAAAGATTGTCCCTGGGGCATGCCACTCAACTATATCCCAGAAGGATATATTCCCCCGACCACGGAAGATACGGAAACTGCAGCAGGACCCGCCGGGCCTGAAGGTTACAAACTTCGGGAAAGCGAAGATGCCAGGGGCATGTCAGCAACTCCTGAAGGTTACAAACTTCAGGAGAGGGAAGCACCAAGAGTCACTGCCGTAATGACTATACCACCACCCATGGTACACACTGCCCCGGAAGGACAGATTCCACAGATACACTCTGGTGGAAACGAAAGTATGGATGAGAAAATGAAGGAATTCCAGGAACAGTTTCTGGAGATGCAGAAGGAACTGCAAGCTATTCGCGGTCAGGATCTATTCAGAAAGGAAGCCACAGACCTTTGTTTGGTCCCCATTGTGAAAGTTCCGCACAAGTTCAAGGTGCCCGAATTTAAAAGTACAAGGGTAACTCTTGCCCTCAAAGCCATTTGGTGATGTACACTCGGAGAATGTCAACTCAGACAGAGAACCAACAGCTACTGATCCATTATTTCCAAGATAGTTTAACCGGTGCCGCACTCAAATGGTACATGGGATTAAACCGCACCAAGATCGTCACTTTCAGAGATCTTGCCGATGCGTTCGTCTAGCAATATAAGTATAACCTGGACATGGCACCAGACAGAGATCAACTCAGAGCCATGTCACAGAAGGATAAGGAAACCTTTAAGGAATACACTCAGAGATGACGTGAAATTGCCGCCCAGATTTGTCCACATCTTGAGGAAAAAGAGATGACAAAAATTTTCTTGAAAACCTTGAGCTCATTTTACTACGACAGAATGGTTGCTAGTACGCCCAGTGACTTTACTGAGATGGTGGGCATGGGAGTTCGTGTGGAGGCAGCATCCGGGAAGGACGTCTAGTTAAAGATACTGGATCATCAAGCAGTACTAAAAGATACGGTAGTGCTCTCCCTAAGAAAAAAGAGCAAGATATTGGTAATATCTCTCTCAGAAAGAAAAGGAAATGGTACCAACCAGTAGCAGCTGTAACTCCTGCTATCAACCCTGCGCCTGTTCCCACGTATCAACCTCAGGTTTCTCAGAGCCGACCAAGTCGACAACAATATCAACAAAGGACACAACAGCCTCCTCAGCAGGCTCGTCCTCCGTACAACAACAACCATACAATTCGACCACCAGGGTTCGATCCTATACCGATGTTGTATGCAGAACTGTTTCCGTTACTACTGGTCAAGGGGCACGTCCAAACCAGGTCTCCTCTTACAGTAGCAGAAAATCCGCCTTTTTGGTTCAAAGCGGACCAGACTTGCCCTTACCGTCAAGGAGGGCCGGGGCATAACATAGAAAACTATCTCAGCTTCAAATCCGATGTGCAAAAGCTTGTTAGGAGCGGGGTCTTATCCTTTAAGGATACAAATACAAATGTTCAAACAAACCCGCTGCCTTAACATGACAAAGCTGCAGTAAATTTGATAGAGGGAGAGTCTAACCACATCTATCAAATTCATGATATACTCTTATTGAGGGCCAACCTGGTCAAAATGCATCGCAGACAGAGCAGATATGGGCATGTACCATCTCATAATTATCACCAGTGTGATATCTGCTCTAAAGACAATCAAGGATGTTCTGTGGTGTAATCAGCTCTACAAGAACAGTTGGATCTCGGGTGGATCCAAGATCACCGAATTCGTGGGGTCAACATGACTTACACAAATTCCAACATCATTCAGAACCACGACATCCGTACGATGAATGTCAACTTGGTGGCAATGCACTCAAGGCAAAGCCAACATCATAATCGGCCACGACACGATATTGATTCCTGTCTGATTTGCTCAGTAAACAAACAGGGATGCTCTTTTGTACATGAGGCCCTCCAGCGTCAGATGGATCTTGGATGGATCTAGGATTACCGCGATAGAAATTAGTATCAAGTGAATATGATTCAAATCTTTGATATTCGCTTGATGAATACCAGCTTGGTGGAGTTACATCATAGCAAGTCCAACTCGTTTTTCTGACTTCGCATAATTAACAGAACTGCACAGTATGTCGTGAGAGCGACCAAGGATATGCTCTCGTTCAAAGAACTTTGCAACACTTGTTAAACCACTGGTGGCTTCCGATCTATTTAGACAAAGACACACAACAAGTCAGTATGATTAATGGGAACCCTACTAGGCATCAAAGTCAGGATGTTCGATCAATAGAGACGGATCTAGTGAGGTTACACTGCATACAAAGCGGTCGTGGCCGGGTGCCACCATACAAATATGAGCGCTGTAGAGTTTGCTCAGGGAATAATCAAGGATGCTACCTCGTGCGAGCAGCCCTTCAAGGTCAGTTGGACCACGAAGAGATTCAACCATGGTCAAGCTCAGGTTTAATGTCAGACTAGGATCCTAATCAAGGCAAAGATGTTGTCTTGATCCCTATGCGAGAAGTGGCCAAAGATGTGTGTGCCATAATCCCTCTACTCCATGAATCAAGAATTCCTCTTGATGGTGGAAGGATTCTCAACCTCGAACCAATCGAGGCCAGCTATGATGGTCAGAAAAATCAAAAGGCTCAAGTAGTTATCTATCTGCCGGGACCAGTACCATACAAATACGATAAAGCTATCCCTTACAAGTACAGTGCAACAACAATTGAGAATGGAAAGGAAACTCCATTACCCTCCGTCGTGAATATCGCAAACATCAGTCGAGTAACACAGAGCGGTCGAATCTTCAACCGAGGAGTTGGGGAACCCATCAAAGAAAAGGAACCTCAAGCAGAAGTTCCTGATCAATCAGTCGGTCAATCCAGTGATCCCGACCTTTCAAAGAACAACGATGAGATGCTGAAGTTCATCCAGAAGAGTGAATATAACATTGTTGATCAGCTGTTGCAAACTCCTTCAAAAATCTCTGTACTATCTCTTTTACTCAGTTTTGAAGCCCACAGGGAGGCTCTGCAGAAAGTCTTAGAGCAGGCCTTTATGGAACAAGATGTAACAATAAGGCAATTCGACAGCATCATCTCCAACATCACTTCTTGCAACAACTTGGGGTTTAGTGATGAGGAATTGCCAGAAGAAGGAAAAAGACATAACATGGCGCTCAATATTACAGTCAACTGCCAGGGCGATGCTTTAGCCAGCGTACTGGTAGACACCAGATCAGCTCTGAATGTTATGCCGAAGTCCACTCTAATGCGACTATCATTCAAAGGATCTCCGATGAGAGGCAGTGAGGTCATCGTCAAAGCATTTGACGGATCTCGAAAAACAGTTATCGACAAAGTCGACCTTTCCATAACTATCGGTCCCCACACTTTCCAAGTCACTTTCCAGGTCATGGACATCCGGGCAGCATACAGCTGTTTGTTAGGAAGACCTTGGATACACGAGGCTGGGGCAGTCACTTCGACATTTCACCAGAAGCTGAAGTTTGTCAAGAACGACCAACTCGTCACAGTCTGTGGAGAACAAGCCTTGATCGTGAGTAACTTATCGTTGTCCACTTGTGTAGAACCAGAGGAGGTTGTTGGAACCCAGTTCCAAGCACTCTCGGTGAGCAATGACAATCAATCAGAAAAGGGAACATCAATTTCCTCATACAGAGATGCTCTCGAAGCAATCAAAGGTAACAATGCAAAAGGATGGGGACAACTTGTCATTCCTACTGACAACAAAGCGAAGAAAGGTCTTGGTTTTTCTTCAACCTGTACCCAGACTGCTACTAGCGATGAAAGTCTTCATCCCATTCAGAACTTCTTCCACAATGGAGGTTTCCTTCACCCAGTGTCTCAAGAAGTACATACCATCAACGAGGGAGTTTCATTCGATACAGATGAAGAGTGGAAGTCCTATCTTAACGAGGATAGTTATATGTCTCAGGAAGAGATGCCTACGCCATATTGCTATCATGCACAGAGTCCGAGATATATACCGAGGTCTGATGTCAAAATGATATACGTAGTTTGTGATCTAGAAGGATGCCGTGCTCCACCCAACTCATTAGAAGAAGACACTCTAAAAGACAACTTCGACCATGACTATTATGGCCTGATGGATGGCCTGCCTATCTGGCAGCCGTACCAGAAGACTCGGGGCAAAATAGTCTGCCCAATGATGCATATCAGCTAAGCATCATTGAAAAGAATACTTGCATCCCCACCATGTTATGGGATCATTACTTAGGGCATTCAGAAAACATCCAACACAACGATGAATTTGCAAAGATTGCAGGACAAAAGTTCATTAACTACGCTTTTCCCGAGGTCAACGTCATCGAGAGAGATGACTCCCCCAGTTCCAAAGATGTGTGGGACACCTTGGGACAACCGAGTGGCAAATTCAATTACATGGTTAAGTACACCGCTCCCGAAAGCTCTCGCATCAGGCTCGAAGACATTCAGCCAACTGGATGGGGAGATATGCCTGAGAGTACAAACATTGTGCAAGATAAAACTGAGGAATCCTCCTACGACAACTCTGTTTGGGAGATAGATTCCAACGATCCTGCTCCACCAGAAATCAGCGTTATTTCTGAAGACAAATCAAGAAGGAAGGTACCAAACTTTGTAATTCACCAAGGAGTTTGCCGCCAATGGGTCGCTGTCAACGTTCCGAAAGTCATTCATAAGTCTAAGTAATTACCGTCTTTATTTTAACCTTTCACCCTACCCAGGTGAAACAGATGTTTTAATAGGGCTCACTTTCTGTAAATGTACCTCTTCGCTTTGCCCAAAGCGACAGAGTTTTGTTTTATAGGGTTATAGTTTCAAGAATCGACAAAAGCATAAATAAAATAATGTCGTTCTGTAATTTCCGCATTTATTGTTGTTTTCTCTTTTCTTTTTTTCAGAAAATGGTAATCCTAAAAAATAACTCAAATAATAAAAACAAGCATTTTTCAGAAAATACACTGCATACACTCTTGCATTCTCTCTATCTGTTCTAAACAAAATCATCACGTCATGCAGATTGCTTGTTTTGAACCCCATTGAAACATACGATCCAATGCCTTCTCCCAACTTTGAATCCCGATATTTGAGGCTGAAGAAGAAACTGACGAAGAAATTCCAGAGGAGATTTTCCAATTACTCAGACGAGAGGAAAGGTCCATCAAACCTCACAAAGAACAATTGGAAACAGTCAGCTTGGGTTCAGAAGAAGAGAGAAAGGAGGTCAAGATTGGGGCATTGCTCACTCCAGTTGTCAAAGAAAATTTGATAAAGCTTCTCAAAGAGTTTCCCAATGTATTCACTTGGTCCTATTAGGATATGCCAGGGTTGGATACTAACATCGTGGAACATCATATATCGTTAAGATCAGAATGTCCGCCAGTAAAACAGAGGTTGAGAAGGACTCATCCAGACATGGCCATCAAATCAAAGAGGAAGTACAGAAACAGATAAAAGCGGGGTTCCTCGCCACGTCAATCCTCAATGGTTAGCCAACATAGTACCAGTTCCGAAAAAGGACGGAAAGGTCAGAATGTGGGTAGCCTACAGGGATCTGAACAAAGCCAGTCCAAAGGATGACTTTCCCTTACCACACATTAACATGATGGTAGACAGTACAGTAAAATTCAAAGTCTTCTCCTTCATGGATGGATTCTTGGGCTATAATCAGATAAAAATGGTGCCGAAAGATATGGAGAAAAATTCATTCATTACCCCATGGGGTACCTTTTGTTACAAGGTAATGTCGTTCGGTTTGAAGAACGCCGGGGTAACCTATCAAAGGGCCATGATTACTCTGTTTCATGACATGATACACAAAGAAATCGAAGTATATGTCGATGATATGATTGCCAAATCTAAGACAGAAGAGGAGCATGTGACCCACCTATCAAAGCTGTTCGAGTGGTTGAGGAAATACAGACTCCGCTTGAATCCCAACAAGTGCACATTCGGTGTTCGTTTAGGGAAACTCTTAGGGTTCATCATCAGCCAAAAAGGAATTGAGGTTGAGCCTGACAAAGTCAGGGTCATTCAAGAAATGCCTTCTCCAAAGACTGAAAAATAATTCAGGGGATTCCTGGGACGTTTGAATTACATTTCTAGATTTATATTCCTCATGACCGCGACATGCACGCCAATTTTCAAATTACTCAAAAAGAACAAGGACTGCATTTGGACAAAAGACTGCCAAACTACCTTCGACAGTATCTAGGAGAACTTGTTGAACCCACCGATTCTATCACCTCCAATGGAAGGAAGACCACTGATCATTTACCTAACATTCTTGGAAGACTCAATGGATTATGTACTCGGTCAACAGGACGAAACCAAAAGGAAAGAGTCTGTCATTTAATATCTGAGCAAGAAATTTACCAACTGCGAGACTTGGTACACTATGCTTGAGAATACTTGCTGTGCTCTGGCTTGGCCAGCCAAACGTCTTTTCCAGTAGATGATTCTTCACACTACTTGGTTGATCTTCGAAATGGATCCAATCAAATACGTCTTTGAAAAGCCTGCTCTCACGGGAAGGATTGCCCGTTGGCAGATGTTGTTATCAGAATATGACATAGAGTACCATGCTCAGAAAGCCATCAAGGGAAGTGTTTTAGCCGATCATTTAGCTCATTAACCGATTGACGATCAGGAATCAGTCAGATTTGACTTCCCAGACGAAGATGTCATGTACTTAAAAATGAAAGACTGCGATGAACCGCTACCCAATGAAGGGCCAGAACCAGGTTCCCGATGGGGACTAATCTTTGATGGAGTTATCAATCATTATGGAAACAGAATTGGGGCAATCATCGTAACACCTCAGGGTACCCACATTCCTTTCACCGCCCGACTGAGATTCGAGTGTACAAACAACGAGGCCGAATACGAAGCTTGTATCATGGGTCTCGAAGAAGCGATCGACTTAAGGATCAAGAACTTGGATGTATATGGCGATTCAACCCTGGTTATCAATCAAATCAAAGGAGATTGGAACACATACCAATCAAGACTGATCCCTTACAAAGATTACGCGAGAAGGTTGTTACCATTCTTCAACAAAGACGAGTTTCATCATATCCCTCGTGAAGAGAATCACATGGCTGATGCATTAGCCACTCTCTCTTCCATGACTAGTGTAGGTTAATGGAATGACATACCTAAGATTGACGTAATGCGCCTAGAAAGGCCCGCTTACATCTTCGCGATTGAAGCAGTCATAGACGACAAACCTTGGTATCATGATATCAAATGCTTCCTTCAGAAACAAGAATACCTACCTGGGGCATCCAGGAAAGACAGAAATACCCTTAGTAGGTTGACAGGCAGCTTCTTCCTGAGCAGTGATACACTCTATAAGAGAAACTTCGATATGGTCTTGCTCCGATGTGCAAATAGACCAGAAGCAAACATGTTGATAAAAGAAATTCACGAAGGATTCTTTGGCACTCATGCCAACGGACACATAATGGCGAGAAAAATTTTGAGAGTAAGGTACTATTGGTTGACAATGGATTCCGACTGCTACAAGTACATGAGGAGGTGTCACAAGTGTCAGATATACTCAGACAAGATCCATGTACCGCCAACGCATCTCAAAGTTCTCTCTTCTCCATGGTCGTTTTCTATATGGGGAATCAACATGATTGGCATGATCGAACCCAAAGCTTCAAACGAACATCGGTTCATCCTGGTAGCCATTAATTACTTCACCAAATGGGTCGAAGCAGCATCATACGCCAATGTTACCCGACAAATGGTGGTCCGATTTATCAAAAACAATATCATCTGCCGTTATGGTGTTCCAAGCCAGATCATTACTGATAATGGATCTAATTTAAACAACAAGATGATGAAAGAGTTGTGCGTTGAGTTCAAGATCGAACACCATAACTCATCTCCCTACCGACCCAAGATTAACGGTGCGGTAGAAGCGGCTAACAAGAACATCAAGAAGATCGTTCAAAAGATGGTTGTAACCTACAAAGACTGGCACGAAATGCTACCCTTTGCTCTTCACGATTATCGCACATCTGTCCGCACTTCAACAGGGGAAACCCCTTTCTCTCTAGTATATGGCATGGAAGCAGTGCTCCCCATAGAGGTAGAGATCCCATCAATCCGGGTATTGATGGAAGCTAAGCTAACAGAGGCTGAATGGTGTCAAAGTCGACACGACGAACTGAATCTGATCGAAGAGAAGCGAATAACGGCTCTATGCCATGGTCAGTTATATCAGCAAAGGATGAAGAAGGCGTTTAACAAAAAGGTTCGACCTCGCGTCTTCAGAAAAGGAGACCTTGTGCTAAAAAAGATACAATCATTTCTCACTGATTCCCGGGGCAAATGGACTCCGAATTATGACGACCCCTATGTGGTCAAGAAAGATTTCTCAGACGGTGCCTTGAGACTCATAACCATGGATGGAGAGGAATTTTCCTACCCTACAAATGTTGACGTAGTCAAGAAATACTCCGCCTAAATAAAAAAAACAAAAAAAAAGTCTCGGTGGATTGAAAACCTGTAAGGGCGGTCCAGGAAAAAATTAGAGCCATAATAAAAAATCATCCCGGTGGATTGGAAATCTCAAAGTACAATCTAGGCAAAAGTTAGGGATTCATGGAAAGTAACTACGTCTGATCAGTTAAACTCCTCGGCACTCGCGCCATCCATCGAAAAAACTCAAGTTAAGGTCATCTTCGACGGAAGCTCAGGATGTCCAGGATTCAAAGTTGGTGGAAGGATAGCGGTCGTTATGTTTCAATGTAGCCCTTTTCTTTTAAATTACCATTTTCTAACTTTGTAAATACTCCATGGAATCACGCGTTTGACTGATTTCCATCCTATCAATAAAATTTGAGCCCTAGTGCTTTTGTCTGCAATTCTTATTTCTTTTAGCTTTACAGAACGACATTTTTAAAATGATTAACGATTCTTGAAATAAAACAAAAATGAATTTACTTGTCAAACTTTTTCTGCTTTTAAAATAAAGATGGCAATTTCTTTTGACTGTTGAACATTGAAAGAACATCGATCGCTACTCCAGAAGTAATCGAACTTCAAAGTACAAAATCAAAGTACTCCTTCTAAGCCAGTGCACCTGAATGAGTGACCAGCTGTGTCAGATGCGAATATTCCGTCCGACATCCCCGACAGAGTTCTTATCTCCTAAGCTCAACCAATGGTTTCCCCCACAGGGACTACTTCTCCTTAGCAAGGCAGAATTGCTATTTTGGACCAAAGGGTACTTCTTCATCCCCAGCAGTGGCCGAGTATCCAGTCATGTTCATCCAATAGTCTATATGTCACGTCAGTTTTGTCAGCATAAACATACATCATGCATTATTGATTTACATTCATATTCATATTGCATCATTATCACTCTAGTCGGTTTTATCGCCTAGTGATAAAAGTCCTCTTGTCAATTGAGTTGTCAGTTCTTTCCTCGTCAAGAAGTGAATCATCTAAGCAATCTCTCTCCAGTTTATCTCTGGATTAGAGACGATCTTTAACCACTTTGATAACTTGAACCTCTGAAAAGCAAGAAAACTTTCGACAAACATCACTCTTCGCCATTGAAGATGATATCTTCGCTTTCCCGGATTAAGGAAAATCCCCAGAGAAAGCCTCTTAATTAAATCTTCGGCAATACGATAGTTTTTCTCCGAAAGATTCACTGACAAAAAGGTCATCGGCACCTCAAAATTGGATTACATCACATGGCATTTCTTCGAGAAGATCTCGAGGAAAAGTATGATGTAATATCCCCAAACAGAAAATAGTCTCTCAAGAGACTCGTTTTCCCCAGTAGAGTCAACAAATGGCGTCTCCAAACAGAGAAGTTTGTACACCTCTACAACTCAGATGATTGGGTTCCCCAACAAGTCTGACATCAAAACCTTTTCCATCAAATGGCATCTCCCAAGGAAAATTCGGCGAGAAGTTTGAGGAAAACCGCTACAAATAGCGTCCCTTGTCAAGAAAGTTTATTGACAAAAGAAACTGAGACCAGTTCCTTGGTAGGAAAACCAGGATCGAGGGGAAGTTTATTTCAGAAACTGAGACCAGTTCCTTGGTCGAAAACCAGGATCGATGGGAAGTTTACATCAGAAACTGAGACCAGTTCCTTGGTAGGAAACCAAGATCGAGGGGAAGTTTATATCGGAAACTGAGACCAATTCCTTGGCTGAAAACCAGGATCGAGAGGAAGATTTTACCTTTTCTAAGCATCATTGCTTAGCAAAAGAAGATGGATGCGCAAACTACCATTCATAACCACCATCAAAATTTTGGGTATTCCGATATTTAATCATCTTGCACCCCGAATGCCCGAATACCTTCGCCATTCACACCTTCGGGTCCAAGAAGATTAAATAGAGGCATCTGTCATACCCTAAATTTTGAAAATATGGATGAACCATCATGTCTCATCAATCTCCTCAAAGATGGTTGAGCATTCACCATAATCAGAAATTAGGGTTTCAGGCCCTCTCAAAGTGCTCAGACAAAGGATCAATCAAGAAATGACATGATCTTCAACTTTTCTAACCTCTCAAACACCCATAAAGGATCAAGAGGAATCCCACATCAAGAATCAAGCATAAAGTTGCAACATTCCAAGTGGATCAAGCCTCAAGATCGCTAGTGTCACCAAATTAGGGTTTTGGTCGACTGAGGCCTCCAGATGGAAATTTTCCTCTGGGCACGAACCATTGCTTTAAAGCACAACTTAAGATACTCTAAGGGACCTCATGGACCAAATCATCAAGTCAATTTTGCCTCAGGGGATACATTCACAAAAAATCAGGAATTAGGGTTTCTTGACCTAATTCACCCCTAAGTTGACTTTTGGGACAAAACATGAGCCAAGACCTCAAGAGATGATTTGAGGGTCTCTAATAAACCACATTGATCTATTTGCAACAATAGATTGATCCAAGAGGCTTGATCCACAAGTTTCAATTTCATCTGAACCACAATTAGGGTTTCAGGGAAAAAGTCAATTGTACCTTTGAATTTTGACCAAGACATGCTCCCAAATCCTGGGACATGATTCAATATACCCTATAACACCTATGGAACATATCCATCAAGTTTAATTTAGGTCAAGGACTTGATTTCACAAGGGTCTCACAGTTTGGAATTCATCTGATAAAAAGTCAACTGTGCACAAAAGTCAAGTTTGACTTTTTGAGATTTTTCACAATTATGGTTCCTCAACCCTAAAACAATGTTAATATATGATTTGAATCATCATTCATCAAGAAAAATCAAATAAAGTGGGATAAGTTTGTAGCGAGCGATTTTGGACGTGGTTCTTAAGCACTGTCGCTCTGGGGTACTACAGGTCAATTCATTTTTTATCCTATTGAAGCTTGATGAAGGAAGGGAAATAGATGTATCCAATTAACCCTGCTTGCATACTGAGTTTAAACAGATGACTGTTGGTTTACAGATGCGGTTTAGATTGTGGGCCTCTCTCTGCTTATTTTGCTAAGAATGAAATGACGGGACTGTGCTATTGGTAGGATGTTAGGACTAATGCTTTTCGATTGATGTGTGAAGGTATGGGATTTTGGGTTTTTGATTAGTGTGCTCGCTAAGATTTTTCAATCTTATGCCTACGTATTCCCGTTTAACGAAACAAGGAAAACAGAGCGATCGTAGTTCCTCCTATTCTATGGGAGGAAAAAAGGTTGTTTTGGTGTCTTGTTCAAAGCCCAAGACGTGAAGCTAAAGGTAGTTTGTATCTTGTTTAAAGCCCAAGATGTGAAGCTGAAGGGTCTATTTGTATCTTGTTCGAAGCCCAAGATGTGAAGCTAAAGGGTTTTGACTTTAGAGAGAATTTGCCATCTCTAAAGAGGGGTATTTGGTCTGTTTGTCACAACTGTTGGGTGACTGATTATAAAGGAGAATTACTTTAAATGGGATATGTGAATCCAACAATGTCATAATTTCCTTTATAGGAGTTTTTAACCTGAAGGAGAAGACTTTAACTCAGTGTAGAGCAATGCTATATTTCCTAAGGAATTTCTCATGCTAAAAGAGGGACAGTGGTGTGGATGTAAATAATGCAGAGGCTTGCCGCTTACAGCAATTAGATAGGGGAAAAGGAGTTATTGATGTTTGTGTATTGTGAACGAGGCACAACTTTTGATGCTAAAAGGTTGATTGACTCAACCGGGGTTTCCTTATACAAAGCCTAAGAGGAGGCTAATGACCCAACAAGAGGGTGTTTTTATGTGTCTCGTATGAAGCTCGAGAGAGAGGCTAAAAGGGTTGACTCAACAAGAGAGTGCTTTTGTATGTGTCTTGTACGAAGCCCAAGACAGTGGCTAAAGGTGTTTGACTCAACAAGAAAGTCTTTGTACCTCGTACGAAGCCTGAGATGGAGGCTGAAAATGTTTGACTCAAAAAGAGAGTCTTTGTACCTCGTACGAAGCCCGAGATGGAGGCTGAAAGGGAAGTGACTCAACAAGAGAGTCTTTTATACTCAATAAGAGAGTTTTTTTGTATCTTGTACAAAGCCCGAGATGGAGGCTAAAAAGGTTAGTTCCGCTTGGGAGAATCATTGTACAAAACCCAAGAGGAGGCTAGGGTGCTAGTGACTGTTTCTGTTTAGTGACAGGTCCAGTATGTTGGATAAAAGAGAAAATCAGTTCTTATATGGGTAATGTTGTACTTTGAGATTGATCAGAGGATCAGGAAGATTTCCTATTCTTTAAGGAAATGGGAAATCCAAAGGATATTGAGACTGTCCAAGTCTATAGGTGTTTTGAGAAATTGATTCTCAGGTAGTGAATGATCTTTGTATAATGCCCGAGAGAAGGCTGGTATGTTAAGGGATGAAGATCAACCCATTAACTGGTTTGAAACTTGACTCATAAAGACAGCTCTAGTAAATTGATGACTAGGTTCTGTTCCTATACCTGTAGAGGTCTCTGGGTCCTTGTACTAAGCCCAAGAGAAGGCATGAGAGCTTTTAAGAAGCCGAAGGGTCCTTGTACAACGCCCAAGAGGAGGCGGGGATGCTTTTAAGAAGCCTGTGGGTCCCCAAACCCCGAGAAGTTCAAGACAAGCCATTCACCGAGAATAGATCAAGCCAGGCAAGTCCAAGAATTTGGAAGAAACTCAAGAGATGCCATTCATAGAGAAAAGATCATCTCTGGGGAGTTAGAGTTTCTTTGACGATTTCTAAGAGTGACAGTCTGAGAAAGGGTTCACCGAGAATGCTTCCTTTCACGTCTCCATATTGTTTAACCCCAAGAGGAGGGAAAACTGTGTCTGGTAATCCTATGGGGATCTAGTTTTGTTTGTATTGAAGAGTGGCCAACAGGGCTTTACCTAGGGCTAGACGTAGTTGCCAGGGAAAGCTCTAAATAACTATACTAGTATTACACAATTGAAATTTTGACAAGTATATAAAAGTTTGTGAAAGAAGACTTATAGTGAGCAGCCCCACAATACAGTTATATATATATGAAAGCGGATAAAGAAAGCGGGTAAACACTTACTCGGTTGTAGAGCTTCCATGTTGTTTTGTTAGTTTGTTCAACAAAGAAATCTTTGATAACAATATTATATTCAAAATCAAAGGAGAAAGTGCTTTGAAAAGATTGTTGGGGCTTACAGCTCAAGGAGAGGCCCAAGGTTTTATCAGTGATTGCACTGTTGTTTTGAGATTGTACAGGGACTTATACAAGTGACTGAGGCCCAAAAAGGATTTCTGTACAAAGGGATGGGTCTTACACTCTCTCAAGATGCCCAAAGGTTTATTTTTGTACAAGTGGTGGGGCTTACAGCTCAAGGAGAGGCCAAAAGGTTTTGTTTTAAAAGGCGACGATCGCGCCAAACTTTTTGATGGTATCAGGACTTATACAAGAAATGAGGCCCAAATTATTTTGGTTTTCAAAAAGGGTTGGGTATTACACTCTACTAGAGGCCCAATTATTTTTAAAGAATGAGGCTTATAACACGAGGGAAGGCCCAAGGATTTGATTTTTCAACTGGCGATCGCGCCGTGATTTTCTTTTAACGTAGAGAGACTTATACAATATCTGAGGCCCAAAATTGTTTTGGTTAAAAGGGGATTGGGTCTTACACTCGATTAGAGGCCCATGAGTGTTTGAAAATGATTTGCTTGAGTGAAAATCAAGGAAACCCTAAATTTGTTTTCTTTTAAAAGGAAATATTTAAAGAAAATCAAATAAAAATGATAAAAATACCAAATAAGTTTGACTAAACCACTTGTGATTTTTGTTGAGGGTTTGAAAAATGAGGTTTTAATCACAAGATAAATTAAAACTCATTTAGTTTTGATTTTCATAGTAAATATTCACTTTTAAATGTTTAAAAACAATTAAAAAGGAATTTATTTACAAAAATACTAATTATATTAAATAACTAATATAATTTTTTTTGTGGAATAAAATATTTCAACATTTTTGTGATTTTTTTCAAAAAGAACCAATAAAAAATAATTAAAATTGAGAGAGTTATTAATTTTTCAAATCATTAAAAATAATAAGAAAAATAATAAAAATATGAAAAAGTGATCAAAAGAGGAACTGGGGCGAGGGGGATTCGAACCCCAGACCTCTTGTGTATAGGGCGCGTGTCCATTGATTGAAACACAACCACAAATATACAAGGCTTGCCTTGTTTTTGGCCTGGCCCAAGGCAAGGCAAGGCAAGATTTTGGTTGAAAACGTGAAGGCCATAACTTTCTCATTTCTCCATGGATTGGGACAAAATTTAGGTCTATCCTGCCTAGAATTTCACAAGGAATCCAATGGTGGTGGTATTTTTTTTTCAGATCATGGTCCTATTGAAAAACCCGATAGTGGTTTTGAAATAGGCCATGATTTGCATTTTCTATGCCATCTCTTGGTACAAGCATGAATTACATGATAAATTGGTGCAAACACAACACATATAACATGTATAAGGGATGCATGATCAGTGGACATCAAAAGAAAGCATGGTTCAAAGAATCCAAGTTGTGATGCTTACCTCTTTTTGGAGCTTTTATGCAATCTGCCAAGCCACTTGTTGCAGAAATGATTTGATGCTTTGGAAAACCTCAAATGATATCTTAGAAGCTTTTAGGGTGGTTGGAATCAGCTAGAAACCTCAGGAATGGAAACTGGCCCTTTCTTGCAAAAGGGGCAAAAGTGGCCAAAATAACAACTCTCTCAAATGGTGTTCCAGATGGGGGGAACCATTTGGGATAGTTCAAGGATGATATTTGGAGTGTGTTTGAGGTTTTATCTGGTTTGGAAACTGACTAAATCACGACATGGCTTGAAAAATGCAAAAAAGTCCTATTTTTGAGGTTTTGAGAGGTGAATTTGTGATTTTGGTGTTACAGGTCACTTGTGAGAGTTTGGACAGCTTAGATATGACATATTGGATGTGTTTGGATCATGAGCTTTGGTGGAATTGCTCTCTAACTCAAAAACTCAGAGTTACCTTACTAAAGAAGGTATTTTTGCCTAGAGAAAGAGATTTTGAGGAAAGCAAGTGTAGTAGTGCTTTGGTGTACTCAAACTGAACACAATTGAGTTCTATTTATAGTAGAGCAAGTTTGTTTTGGCTGCAATAGTGAATGGCAACTGCAGCAGAGGTTTGGCCAATGTTGAGCAATGAGAATCCAAGTCTTCTCTAGCCATTGACTAGAGGTTAGGGCACAGGTTGCTGGTCCCCTTGGTCTTGGATAAGTCTTGACTGAATTCAGTTGGAAATGGCTCAGTCCATGCCACCTTGGTGCATCCATTGAATGCTCCAATCCAAAATTGGAGTCTTGTCCCTCTTTTAGGGATTTCTAGGTTTGGCATGCTATTTTTGGTTCCAAAGACTTGGGAGGCTTGGGATCAGAGTTGGTTCCTCCTTGGTCCCCCCTTGAGGTGTTCAGATGGATAAAGTTGCTTGCCCTTTGCAAAATTTGAGAAAATTGAGTAAAACTCCAAAAATCTGCCTTGCCTTGACAGTTTGCAGCAAGGCATATTGGCATTGTCATATCTCATGGCTCAAGTGGACTTTGATGAAGTTATTGGCCATTTTGGAAAGCCCTCATATGATACCACAACTGTTTGATCATAATTGGTTTTGGTACTTTTTGGATCCAAGTGAAAAATGCCCCTACATTTGGAAAAAAAGTAAGGCAGATTATGACTTAGTGAAAATTTCACTAAGTGTTGGAAAAAAGTGACATTTTCACTTTTTGTTATTTTGATCATTCCATAACTTAAAATCCATGAGGAATTGGAATAAGTTGTGTTTGAAGCTTTTGTAGAGGGCCATGAGAGCTACAAATCCAGCTTTGGATGGGGAAAACTGGCCTTGTGGTTCAGGAGTTATGATCCTCCAAAGTTGGTACCCTAGCCACTTTGTTCCATAACTTAGAAAATTTTCTAAGTTTTTATGGTTTCCCCTTTTACAAGTTATCCCACTTTTCTTGATCTTTCTTGATGAATGATGATTCCAATCACACATTAACATCATTTTAGGGTTAAAAAACCATAATTGTGAAAAATCTCAAAAAGTCAAAGTTTGACTTTTGTGCACAGTTGACTTTTTATCAGATGAATTCCAAACTGTGCGATCCTCTATGAAATCAAGTCCTTGACCTAAATCAAACTTGATGGATTAATTTCATAGGTGTTATTGGGTGTATTGAATCATGTCCTAAAGTTTGGGAGCATGTCTTGGTCAAAAGTCAAAGATACAGTTGACTTTTCCCGTGAAACCCTAACTGTGGTTCAGATGAAATTGAAACTTGCTGCTCAGGCTTCTTGGATCAATCCATTTTTGAAAATGGATCAATGTGATTTATTAGAGACACTTAAATCATGTCTTGAGGTCTTGGCTCATGCCTTTTCCCCAAAAGTCAACCTTAGGGGTGAATTAGGTCAAGAAACCCTAATTCTTGATTTTTTTGTGAATGCATCCCCTGAGGTTAAAATTGACTTGATGATTGGGTCCATGATGTCCCATGGAGCATATTAGGTTATGCTTTGAAGCATTGGCTAATGCCCAGAGGAAAATGTCCATCTGGAGGCCCTGGTCGACCAAAACCCTAATTTGGTGACACTGGCGATCTTGAGGCTTAATCCACTTGGAATGTTGCAGCCTTGTGCTTAATCCTTGATGTGGGAGTCCTCTTGATCCATTATGGATGTTTGAGAGGCTAGATAAGTTGAAGATCATGTAATTCCTTGATTGATCCTTTGTCTAAGAGCTCTGAGAGGGCTTGAAACCCTAAGTCTGATTGTAGTGGATGCTCACCCATCTTTGGGGAGACAAATGGTTCATCCATATTGTGATGATGATTTGTACAATGATGGGAAATATTAATGGTCAAAATTTGGGGTATGACAGATGCCCCTATTTATTCTTCTTGGACCCGAAGGTGTGAGTGGCGAATGTATTTGGGCATTCGGGGTGCAAGAGGATTAAATATCGGAATACTCGAAATTTTGATGGTGATTAAGAATGGTAGTTCACGCATCCTTCTTCTTTTGCTAAGCAATGATGCTTAGAAAAGGTGAACTTCCCCTCGGTCCTGGTCTTCAGCCAAGGAACTGGTCTCAGTTTCTGATATAAACTTCCCCTCGATCCTAGTTTCCTACCAAGGAACTGGTCTTAGTTTCTGATTTAAACTTCCCCTCGATCCTGGTTTTCTACCAAGGAACTGGTCTTAGTTTCTAATATATACTTCCCCTCGATCCTAGTTTCCTACCAAGGAATTGGTCTTAATTTCTGATATAAACTTCCCCTCGATCCTGGTTTCCTACTAAGGAACTGGTCTTAGTTTCTGATTTAAACTTCCCCTTGATCCTGGTTTCCTACCAAGGAACTGGTCTAAGTTTCTTTCGTCAATAAACTTTATTTACAAGGGTTGCTATGTGTAGCGGTTTTACTCAAACTTCCTGCCAAATTTTCTCGGGGGGATGCCATTTGATGGAAAAACTTTTGATGTCAGACTCGCTGGGGAACCCATCTGTCTGAGTTGTAGAGGGGTACAAACTTCTCTGTTGGAGATGCCATTCGTTGACTCTACTGGGCAAAACGAGTGTCTTGAGAGACTGCCTTCGCTTAGGGATATTGCATCATACTTTTCTCAAAGATCTTTTCGGAGAAATGCCATATGATGTGATCCAATTTTGAGGTGCTGATGACTTCATTAACATCGACTCTCTAGAGAGCAAAATCAATGTGTTGCTGAAAGTCTTTAGTTGTGAGGCTTTCTCTAGGGATTTTCCTTAATCCGGGAAAGCGAGGATATCATCTTCAATGGTGAAGAGTGACATTTGTCGAACATTTTCTCTGGTCTTTCAGAGGTTCAAGTTATCAAAGTGGTCAAGGGCCGACTTCATCCCAGAAATAAACTGGAGGAGAGAGAGTGTGCAGACGCAACATTTCCTGACGAGGAAAGAACTGACAACTCGATTGAGGGGACTTTTATCACTAGGGGATAAGACTGACTAGAGTGATAGTGATGCAATATGAATGTGAATGTAAATCAATAATGCATGATGTATGTATGTTTATGCTAACAAAACTGACACGATATACAGACTAATAGATGAACACGATGGGATACTCGGCCATTGTGGGTCGATAAAAAGTATCACTGGTTCACGATAACAATTATGCCTTGCTTAGGAGAAGTAGTCCATGTGGGGGAACAACCGTTGATCGGGCTTAGGAGGTAAGAACTTGGCCGAAGATGTCAGATGGAGTATTCGCATCTGACATAACTGATCCTTCGTTTAGGCGCACTGGTTTAAAAGGAGTACTTTGATTCTGCACCTTGAAGCTCGATTACTTCTGGATAAGCGATCGATGTTCTTTCGATGTTCAACAATCAAAAGAAATTGCCATCTTTATTTTAAAAGCAGAAAAGTTTGACAAGTAAATTCATTTTTGTTTTATTTTCAAGAATCGTTGATCATGTTAAAATGTCGTTCCGTAATGCTAAAACAAATAAGAATTGCAAACAAAAGTACAAGGGCTCAAATTTTATTGATAGGATGGAAATCAGCCAACCGCGTGATTCCATAGAGTATTTACAAAGTTAGAAAATGGTAATTTAAGGGAAAATGGCTACATTGAAATATAACGACCACTATCCTTCTACTAACTTTGAATTCTGGACATCCAGAGCTTCCGTCGAAGATGACCTTGACTGGAGTTTTCTGACGGATGGTGTAACTGCTGCTGGGGGATTTGCCCCTGTTGAATATAGTTACTTGCCATTATCCCTAATTTTTTCCTGGATTGTACTGTGATGTTTCCAATCCACAGGGATGATTTTTTATCATGTCTCTAATTTTTGCAAGGACCGCCCTTTGGGGTTTTCAATCCACCGAGACATTTTTTTTTAGTTTAGGCAAAGTATTTCTTGACTACGTCAACATTTGTGGGGTAGGCAAATTCCTCTCCGTCCATGGTTACGAGTCTCAAGGCGCCGTCTGAAAAAGCTTTCTAGACCACATAGGGGCCGTCATAATTCGGAGTCCATTTTCCCCGGGAAACAGTGAAATGATTGTATCTTCTTGAGCACGAGGTCTCCTTTTCTGAAGACACGAGGTCGAACCTTTTTGTCGAACGTCTTCTTCAGTCTTTGCTAATACAACTGACCATGGCATAGTGCCATTATTCGCTTTTCCTCAATTAGATTTGGTTCATCGTGCCGACTTTGGCACCATTCAGCTTCTGTTAGCTTAGGTTCCATCAATACCCTGATTGACGGGATCTCTACTTCTATGGGGAGCACTGCCTCCATGCCATACACTAGAGAGAAAGGGGTTACCCCTGTTGAAGTGCGGACAGATGGGCGATAATCGTGAAGAGCAAAGGGCAGCATTTCGTGCCAGTCTTTGTAGGTTACAACCATCTTCTGGACAATCTTCTTGATATTCTTGTTAGCCGTTTCTACCACTCCGTTCATCTTGGGTCGGTAGGGAGATGCGTTATGGTGTTCGATCTTGAACTTAGCGCACAACTCTTTTATCATCTTATTGTTCAAGTTAGATCCATTGTCAGTAATGATCTGGCTTGGAACACTATAACAGCAGATGATATTGTTTTTGATAAATCAGACCACCACTTGTCGGGTTACATTGGCGTACGATGCTGCTTCGACCCACTTGGTGAAGTAGTCAATGGCTACCAGGATGAACCGATGTCCGTTCGAAGCCTTGGGTTCAATCATGCTAATCATGTCGATTCCCCATATAGAAAAAGGCCATGGGGAAGAGAGAACTTTGAGATGCGTTGGCAGTACATGGATTTTGTCGGAGTATATCTGACACTTGTGACACCTCCTCATGTACTTGTAGCAGTCGAATTCCATGGTCAACCAATAGTACCCTGCTCTCGGAATTTTTCTCGCCATTGTGTGTCCGTTGGCATGAGTGCCAAAGGATCCTTCGTGGATTTCTTTTATCAGCATGTTTGCTTCTGGTCTGTCTACGCATCGGAGCAAGACCATGTCAAAGTTTCCTTATAAAGTGTATCACCACTCAGGAAGAAGTTTCCAGCCAGTCTTCTGAGGGTTTTTCTGTCCTTTCTAGATGCCCTAGGTGGGTATTCTTGTTTCTGAAGGAAGCATTTGATATCGTGATACCAAGGTTTGTTGTCTATGACTGCTTCAATCGTGAAGATGTAAGCGGGCCTTTCAAGGCGCATTATGTCGATCTTAGGTAGGTCGTTCCATTGACCTACACTAATCATGGAAGAGAGAGTGCCTAGTACATCAGCCATGTGATTCTCTTCACGAGGGATATGATGAAACTCGATTCTGTCGAAGAAATGTAACAATCTTCTCGCGTAGTCTTTGTAAGGAATCAATCCAGAGATGTAGTTCAAACGTCTCAGGAATCCTCTGACTTGTTTTTTGGTTTTCGGAGAAGGCATTTCTTGAATGGCCTTGACCTTGTCAGGATCAACCTCAATTCCTTTCTGGCTGGCGATAAACCCTAAAAGTTTCCCTGAACGGACACCGAAGGTGCACTTGTTGGGATTCAAACAGAGTTTGTATTTTCTCAACCGCTAGAATAGTTTTGACATGTGGGTCACATGCTCCTCTTCTGTCTTAGATTTGGCAATCATGTCATCGACATATACCTCAATTTCCTTGTGTATCATGTCATGAAACAGAGTAGTCATGGCCCTTTGATAGGTTGCCCCGGCGTTCTTCAAACCGAATGGCATTACTTTGTAACAAAAGGTACCCCATGGGGTAATGAACGTAGTTTTCTCCATGTCTTTCGGTGCCAGTTTTATCTGATTATAGCCCGAGAATCCATCCATGAAGGAGAAAATTTGAACTTTGTTGTATTGTCTACCAGCATGTCATTGTGTGGTAAAGGAAAGTCGTCCTTTGGACTAGCCTTGTTTAGATCTCTGTAATCGACACACATTCTGACTTTTCTGTCCTTTTTCGGAATGGGTACTATGTTGGCTAACCATTGAGGATATTCTGACGTGGCGAGGAAACCTGCGTCAATCTGTTTCTGTACCTCCTCTTTGATTTTGATGGCCATGTCTAGGTGAGTCCATCTCAACCTCTGTTTTACTGGCGGACATTCTGACCGTAACGGTAAGTGATGTTCCACGATGCTGGTATCCAACCCTGGCATGTCCTGATAGGACCAAGCAAATACATCGGGAAAATCTTTGAGAAGCTTTGTTAAACTCTCTTTGGGAGTTGGACTGAGCAGTGCCCCAATCCTGACTTCTTTTCTCTCTTTTTCTGAACCCAAGTTGACCGTTTCCAATGGCTCTTTGTGAGGTTCAATGGACCTTTCCTCCAGTCTGAGTAATCGGGAGATCTCTTCTGGAATTTTGTCGTCAGCTTCTTCTTCAGCACCAAATACCGGGAACTCAAAGTTGGGAGAAGGCATCGGATCGTATGTTTCAATGGGGTTTAAAACAAGCAATCTGCATGACGTGATGATTTATGTTTAGAAGAGATAGAGAAAATGCAAGTGTGTGTAGTGTATTTTTTTTTTGAAAACTGCTTGTTTTTATGATTGATTTGTTTTTTAGGATTACCATTTTCGGAAAAGCAAAAAGAAAACAACAATTAATGCGGAAATTACAGAACAACGTTATTTTATTTATAAACAAGTCGATTCTTGAAACTACAGCCCTATAAAACAAAACTCTGTCACTTTGGGCGAAGCGAAGAGGGAAATTTACAAAAAGTGAGCCGTATCAAAACATCTGTTTTACCTGGGCAGGGTGAAAGGTTAAAGACGACAATTACTTTGACTTATGAACAATCTTAAGAACATCGACAGCAACCCATTGCCGGCGAACTCCTCGGTGAATCACAAAGTCTGGTACCTTCCTTGATTTGTCTTTAGAAATGACGCTGATTTCTGGCGGAGCAGGATCATTGGAATCTGTCTCCCAAGCAGAGTTGTCGTAGGAGGATTCCTCTGTTGTATTTTGTATAGTGTTTGTGCTTTCAGGCGAATCTCCCCATCCAGTTGGTTGGATGTCTTCGAGCCTGATACGAGAGCTTTCAGGAGCGGTGTACTTGACCATGAAGTCAAAATTTCCACTTGATTGTCCTAAGGTGTCCCACACTTATTTGGAACTGGAGGGGTCATCTCTCTCGATGACGTTGACCTCAGGAAAAGCGTAGTTGATGAATTCTAGTCCGACAAGCTTTTCCAATTCATTATCGTACTGGATAGGTTCTGAATGACCTGATTGTTGATCCCATGACATGGTGGGGACATAGGTATTCTTTTCAATGACGCTCAGCTGATTTTCATTGTTCGGCTGATTTTCTTGCCCCAAGTCTCCTGGGTACGGCTGCCAGATAGGCAGGCCATCCATTGGGCCGTAATAGTCGTGGTCAAAATTGTCTTTCATCAGAGTGTCCTCCTCTAATGAGTTTGGTGGAGCACGGCATCCTTCTGGATCACAATCTCCGTATATCGTTTCGACGTCTGACCTCGGTATAAATCTCGGGCTCTGTGCGGGATAGCAAAAGGGCGTAGGCACCTCTTCCTGAGACATATAACCGTCTTTGTTGAGATAGGACTTCCAAGCCTCATCAATATTGGAGGGATCCTCCTCGTTGATGGTATGGACTGCTTGATGCACTGGGTGAAGGAAACCTCCACTGTGGAAGAAGTCCTGAATGGGATGAAGACTTTCATTGTTAGTAGTAGTCTGGGTGCAGGTTACAGAAAAACCAAGACCCTTCTTTGTTTTATTATCAGTAGGAATGACAAGCTGTCCCCATCCTTTTGCACTGTTATTCTCGATCACTTCGAGAGCATCTCTGTATGAGGAAATCGAGGTTCCTTTTTCTGATTGATTCTCATTGCTCACCGAAAGTGCTTGGAACTGAGTCCCAACAACCTCCTCGGGTTCTACACAAGTAGATAATGACAAGTTGCTCACGAGCAAGGCTTGCTCTCCACAAACTGTGATAAGTTGATCGTTCTTGACAAACTTTAGTTTCTGGTGCAGTTTCGAAGTGATCGCCCCAGCCTGGTGTATCCAAGTTCTTCCTAATAAGCAGCTGTATGTTTCCCGGATATCCATGACCTGGAAAGTAATTAGGAAAGTGTGAGGACTGATAGTTATGGGAAGGTCAACTTCGCCGATAACTGCTTTCTGAGATCCGTCAAATGCTTTGACGATGACCTCACTGCCCCTCATCGGGGGTCCTTTGAATGATAGTCGCATTAGAGTGGACTTTGGTATAATGTTTATGGCTGATCCTGTGTTTACCAGTACGCTGGCTAAAGCGTCGTCCTGGAAGTTAACTATGATATTGAGCGCCATGTTGTGGCATTTGCCCCCCTCTGGAAAATCCTCATCACTGATCCTAAGTTGTTGTAGGAAGTGATGTTAGAGATGATGCTATCGAACTATCGTATTGACACATCCTGTTCCACAAAGGCCTGCTCTAAGACTTTCTGTAGAGCCTCTCTGTGGGCTTCGGAACTGAGTAAAAGTGATAGCACTGAGATCTTTGAAGGAGTTTGTAACAGCTGATCGACAATGTTGTATTCACTCCTCTGGATGAGCTTCAGCATCTCATCATTGTTTTTCGAAAGGTCGGTATCACTGGATTGACCGACTGGTGGATCAGGAGCTTTTATCGGAAGTTCCTTTTCTCTGTTAGGTTCTCCAACCCCTCTGTTGAAGATTCGACCGCTCCGTGTTACTCGACTGATGTCTGCAATATTCACGACGGAGGGTAATGGAATTTCCTTTCCATTCTCAATTATCGTTGCACCGTATTTGTAAGGGATCGCCTTAGCTGATTCATACGGTAATGGTCCCGGCAGATAGATAACTATAAGAGCCTTCTGATTTTTCTGACTGTCGTAATTAACTTCAATCAGTTCCTTGCTAAGAACCTTTGATTTGTCTAGTAGAGGGATGATGGTACAAACATCCTTGTTCTTTTGATGATAAAAGATTATGATAATGTCTCTGATTTAATCTGCGAAGTAGTCCGGCGTCCAGTCAACGGACCCCGAAGCTAGGTATGGGTGAATCTCCTTGCAATCCAACTGACCTTGAAGGCCTGCTCGCATGAGGTAACATCCTTGGTTATTTTCTGAATAGACTCTACAACGTTCATAGTTGTGTGGTGGCACCTGGCCACGCCCGCTTTGAATGCAGTGTAACCTCACTAGATCTGTTTCCGTAGATCGGACATCCTGACTTCGATACCGAGTAGGGTTCCCATCAACCACACTGATTTGTTGCGTGTCTTCATCCATATAGATTGGAAGCCACCAGTGGTTTAACAAGTGTTGTAAAGTTCTTTGAATGAGAGCCCATCCTTGGTTACTCTCACAACATCCTTTACAGCTC
The DNA here is from genome assembly GCA_022829125.1 of Lathyrus tuberosus. Lineage (NCBI taxonomy): Eukaryota > Viridiplantae > Streptophyta > Magnoliopsida > Fabales > Fabaceae > Lathyrus > Lathyrus tuberosus. Next base: position 5,853,544 of record JALAZF010000298.1, on the reverse strand, counting down.
AGATACTCATGAAAAGTGAGAAAACTGAGTTGGACCTGCCTGGCGTGTAACTCCACCAAGCTGGTATTCATTAGACGAATATCGAAGATTTGAATCATGTTGATCTGATAGGGATTCCTATCATGGTAGTCCTGGATCCATCCAAGATCCATCTGACATTGGAGGGCCTCTTGTATAAAAGAGCATCCCTGTTTGTTTACCGAGCAAGTCAGACAGGAATTGTAATTGTGTCGTGGCAAATTATGATACTGGCTTTGCCTTGAGTGCATCGCCACCAAGTTGACATTCATTGTACAGATGTCGTTGTTCTGAATGACGTTGGAATTCGTATAGGTCATGCTGACTCCACGAACTCGATGCTCTTGGATCCATCCGAGATCCAATTGTTCCTGTAGAGCTGATTGCACCACAGAACATCCCTGATTGTTTTTAGAGCAGATATCACATTGGTGATAATTATGAGGTGGCACATGGCCATATCCGCTCTGTCAACAATGCATCTTGACCAAATTAGCCCTTAACAAGAGTACATCTTGAATTTGATAGGTGTTGTCAGATTCTCCCTCTATCAAATTGACTGCAGCTTTCTCGTGTTGAGGCAGTGGGTTCGTGAGAACATTAGGATTCGTATCCTTGAAAGATAAGACCTCACTCCTAACAAGCTTTTGCACATCAGATTTGAAACGGAGACAGTTTTCTATGTTATGCCCTGGTCCTCCTTGATGGTAAGGACAAGTCTGATCTGTTTTGAACCAAAAAGGCGGATTTTACGGTACTGTAAGAGGAGACTTAGTTTGGACATGCCCCTTGACCAGTAATAATGGAAATAGTTATGCGTACAACACCGGTATAGGATCGAACCCTGGGGGTCACGTTGTACGATTGTTGTTGTGCTGAGGCCGAGCCTGCTGAAGAGGTTGTTGTGTCCTTTGCTAATATTGTTGTTGATTCGGTTGACTCTGAGAAACCTGAGGTTGATACGTAGGAACAGGCGCGGGGTTGATAGCAGGAGTTATGGCTGCTACTGGTTGGTATCATCGCCTTTGCTTTCCGAGAGAGATATTCCCAATATCTTGCTCTTTTTTCTTAGGGAGAGCACTACCGTATCATTTTGTATTACTTAATGATCCAGCGTCTTTAACTAACCGTCCTTCTTGGACTGCTTCCTCAAAACCAACTCCCATGCCCACCATCTCGGTGAAGTCACTGGGCGCACTGGCGACCATTCTGTCGTAGTAAAATGAGCCCAAGGTCTTTAAGAAGATCTTTGTCATCTCTTTTTCCTCAAGAGGTGGACAAATCTGAGCGGCGATTTCACGCCATCTCTGAGGATATTCCTTAAAGGTTTCCTTGTCCTTCTGTGACATTGATCTGAGTTGATCTCTGTCCGGTGCCATGTCCAAATTGTATTTGTATTGCTAAACAAAAGCAGCGCCAAGATATCTGAACGTTCCGATCATAGCGCAGTTTAAACCCATATACCATTTGAGTGCGGCACCGGTTAAACTATCCTGAAAGTAATGAATTACTAGCTCCTGGTTCTTTGTCTGAGCTGACATTCGCCGAGTGTACATCATTAAATGACTCTGAGGGCAAGAATTACCCTTGTATTTTTCAAAGCCGGGCACTTGGAATTTGTGTGGGACTTTCACATTGGGGACCAAGCAAAGGTCTGCGGCGTCCTTTCCAAATAGATCCTACCCGCGAAGGGCTTACAGCTTTTTCTGCATTTCCAGGAACTGTTCTTGGAATTCATCCATTCTGTCAAACATGCTGTCATTTCCACCAGAAGGTATCTGGGGAATCTGTCCTTCCGGGGCAGTGTGTGCCACGGGCGGTGGTATAGTCATTATGGCCGAGACCCTCAGTGCCTCCCGAAGTTTGTAACCTTCAGGAATTGTTGTCATGCCCCTGACATCTTTGCTTTCCCGAAGTTTGTAACCTTCAGGCCCATTGGCTCCTGTTGTGGTTCCCTGATCCTCAGCAATCGGCAGAACACATCCTTCCAGGATATAGTTAAGTGCATGCCCCAGGGGCGATCTTTTGGCATCTTGTACCTAGGATCATACTTCTCCACTATGGGCATTGATATGATCTCCGAGATCACAGTCCTCTATTGTTGGATCTGAGCTTCTACTAGAGCTTGCAAGTCGCTATGAAGCTTTCTCAGATCCTCTTTCAGAGTGTCGATCTCTTCTCTCAACTCTCTGTTCTCTTCCTCAAGATCATCCATCTTTTTCTGACGATTGGCCCAAGTATTGTATGAATGAGACAGTTTGACTCTAGAATCGAGACGCAAACGTGAGATCCGTAGGTAAGAAGAATGCGTTTATGAGAATGATGAATGCAAGGATTATTAATTATTTTTGTTTATTCAAAGTAAACTTCGACAATTGGATTGCAAATATCAAACAGTGGGGAAACCCTGTTTTATTGAATTCAAAGGATTGCGGAAATGGAAATACAGTAGATTCCAAAGTACTGAAAAAGGAAATCTAAACTAATGGATCCTGAGTCCTCTCCGAGGAGAGCTCAAGTGCTGGTTCAGGTGCTTTCCTTTTCTTTGGCAGGGGCTCGAGGGCCGTTGTCGGGTTATCATTCCTTTGCCAAGTGAAAGGAGCGAGCAAATTCCTTTGGTCATCCTGATTTTCTACAGCATGTTGCTCTAAAATCTCAATCAGGGCATCTTTTTCTCTTAACAGTTGCTGTATTTTCTTACATTCCACATTGAGAATACGATACTTGTTCCTCCAAGACCTCTTCTCCTGCTGAACTTTGCTGAGAGTAACTTGAAGTTTTTCCGTCTCAGATATAAAATAAAGGGCAGAGTCCCTTAATGGAAGAACTTCCTGACGGAGGTAAGGCATCCTCAACTTGAGAGCTCTAGTTTGTACCGAGTGGAGATAAGGCTCCATTGAGACAAAGTCTGGTTTTTCTAAAGTCTCTCGTCCTTTCCTATGAACGTGTTTCCAAGCGTGCACTATTTCCGTCTTTAGTGCCCTGTCATTTTCTCCTTCCTTGAAGAAAAGACCTTCCAGATGAGCATTCCGTGGGACGTGCCTCATCGGGTATCCGAATTTACGACGAACGAGAATTGGATAATAGTTGATTCCCCCCTTAGTTCCTATAAGGGGTACATTTGGGAAATTTCCACAATGGTCAATGATCCTGATCTCGTCATAGATTCGATTGTACCAATCGATGTCAGAGTTGGTAAGAGACATGATTCTCTGAGACCAACGTAAATTATTCTTTTGATCCCAAAATGCAGCAGACTTGGGCAAATGGGAAGTGAACCATTTATATAGCAGGGGTACGCAGCACATGATCATTCCTCCGCTGTATAAATTCCTTAAATGTATCGAATGATACGCATCTGTGAGTAAGGTCGGTACGGGGTTTCCAATCAGGAAAATCTTAATGGCGTTGATATCTACAAAGTTATCGATGTTGGGAAACAAAATAACCCGTAGGTGAGCAAAACAAAGATGCTCTCGAAAGCGGCCACGTTCCCTATAATGGCAAAGTATAGAGCTTTCTTGGTCAAGAACTGGGCTGGCAAACCCTGGATGCCACCCTTAGTGGTTAGGTGAGTCCTGACTTCTGACTCGTCCAAATAAACTGCTCTTGTAATAGTTTGATCTTTTGGAATTTCTTCCAGTCCAGAAAAGGGAGCTTAGTCAGTAATATTTAAATCAGTCAGGTGAGAGTACTCCTCCAGCATTGGTGCAAGCTGATAATCCAGGAATGTGAAACAGTGATAGACCGGATCGTAGAACTGGATTAATGTGGACATGATTCCTTAGATTACATGAACACTTAACAAGGACAGCAATCCTCCATACTTGGCTCTGAAAGCCTCGTGGTTGGTGATTATTCTCGCCAGACCTCTTAAATCCTCCAACTCTAGAACCTTGAAGGTGTACTTATGAGTTTTCCTTCTACCGAAATCCATTAGCGCAATCTCCTTTCTCTGACATTTGCAATCAATGTCTTAGTTTAATTTGAAAAAGGGAGACTAGAAGAGAAGAGATTTTTTTTTTGTTTTAATGTTTTTTAAATGAATGCATAAATGCAGCACGCAAAAACATAGAAAAAACATGGGGTCAAAGGGTCGGTGTCATGAAGTCAAGGCTCTACCCCCCCCCCCCCAGAGGTTTATACTGGTGATTTTTTGTACCTGTCTGCAAAATCATTGACCCCTCTGGGATAACAACAGCAAGCGGATCGCCAGCGAGCTGATGTATCCTAGAGTGATCTCAGATGAGGGTAGTATCGCGTGACAACTATTTTCGATAGCTTCCGCACTACAAAATGGCTTAAGTCTACTAAAAACCTCAGCTTCTCAGATAACCCAGTCGACCACACTACTTTCAACAACCGAAGTCGTATAGGCAATGTATCTGCAAAGGGAGTCTCCACTGAGTTTGATGGTCGATCGGGGGCTCTTAACTAGAATTCACTCCCAGTATGATTACCCGCATTGCCATCACTTATCTTAGGTGTATACTCAATCTTTCCACATGCGGCATCACACGCATTCCCATTAGCAGAAAAATAAACACATATATCAATTAGGAAAAGCAGTATATATATTTATCTTGATCATCCTAGACCTCTAGTCTTATGATCCTATACAGACAATGACTCCCCAGCAGAGTCGTCATTTCTGTGACATGAATTTAGGGTTTCAACCAGAGAGATAAGAGGACCAAACCCTTAAGCCCCACGGGGGGCGCCATTTTTTTGTGGCGGCCACCGTGAAAATGACTCGTTCAAGGCTTCCACCTAGAATTGTAACAAAAGAAATATGGCCCCACGGTTGGCTCCACTTTTCTGTAGCGAGCGATTTTGGACGTGGTTCTTAAGCACTGTCGCTCTGGGGTACTACAGGTCGAATCATTTTTTATCCTATTGAAGCTTGATCAAGGAAGGGAAATAGATGTCTCCAATTAACCCTGCTTGTATACTGAGTTTAAACAGACGACTGTTGGTTTACAGATGCGGTTTAGATTGTGGGCCTCTCTCTGCTTATTTTGCTAAGAATGAAAAGACGGGACTATGTTATTGGTAGGATGTTAGGACTGATTCTTTTCGATTGATGTGTGAAGGTACGGGATTTTGGGTTTTTGATTAGTGTGCTCGCTAAGATTTTTCAATCTTATGCCTACGTATTCCCGTTTAACGAAACAGGAAAATCAGAGCGATCGTAGTTCCTCCTATTCTATGGGAGGAAAAAAGGTTGTTTTGATGTCTTGTTCAAAGTCCAAGACGTGAAGCTAAAGGTGGTTTGTATCTTGTTCAAAGCACAAGATGTGAAGCTGAAGGGTCTATTTGTATCTTGTTCGAAGCCCAAGATGTGAAGCTAAAGGATTTTGACTTTAGAGAGAATTTGTCATCTCTAAAGAGGGGTATTTGGTCTGTTTGTCACAATTGTTGGGTGACTGATTATAAAGGAGAATTACTTTAACTGGGATATGTGAATCCAGCAATGCCATAATTTCCTTTATGGGAGTTTTTAACCTGAAGGAGAAGACTTTAACTCAGTGTAGAACAATGTTATATTTCCTTAGGAATTTCTCATGCTAAAAGAGGGATAGTGGCGTGGATGTAAATAATCCAGAGGCTTGCCGCTTACAGCAATTAGATGGGGGAAAAGGAGTTGTTAATGTTTGTATACTTTGAATGAGGCACAACTTTTGATGCTAAAAGGTTGATTGACTCAACCGGGGTTTCCTTATACAAAGCCTAAGAGGAGGCTAATGACCCAACAAGAGGGTGTTTTTATGTGTCTCGCATGAAGCCCGAGAGAGAGGCTAAAAGGGTTGACTAAACAAGAGAGTGCTTTTGTATGTGTCTTGTACGAAGCCCAAGATGGAGGCTAAAGGTGTTTGACTCAACAAGAGAGTCTTTGTATCTCGTACGAAGCCCGAGATGGAGGCTGAAAATGTTTGACTCAACAAGAGAGTCTTTGTACCTCGTACGAAGCCCGAGATGGAGGCTGAAAGGGAAGTGACTCAACAAGAGAGTCTTTTATACTCAACAGGAGAGTGTTTTTATATCTCGTACGAAGCCCGAGATGGAGGCTAAAAAGGTTAGTTCCGCTGGGGAGAATCATTGTACAAAGCCCAAGAGGAGGCTAGGGTGCTGGTGACTGTTTCAGTTTAGTGACAGGTCCAGTATGTTGGATAAAAGAGAAAATCAGTTCTTATATGGATAATGTTGTACTTTGAGATTGATCAGAGGATCGGGGAGATTTCCTGTTCTTTAAGGAAATGGGAAATCCAAAGGATATTGAGACTGTCCAAGTCTACGGGTGTTTTGAGAAATCGATTCTCAGGTAGTGAATGATCTTTGTATGATACCCAAGAGAAGGCTGGTATGTTAAGGGATGAAGGTCAACCCATTAACTAGTCTGACACTTGACTCAGAAAGACAACTCTAGCAAATTGATGACTAGGTTCTATTCCTATACCTGTAGAGGTCTCTGGGTCCTTGTACTAAGCCCAAGAGAAGGCATGAGAGCTTATAAGAAGCCAAAGGGTCCTTGTACAATGCCCAAGAGGAGGCGGGGATGCTTTTAAGAAGCCTGTTGGTCCCCAATCCCCGAGAAGTTCAAGACAAGCCATTCACCGAGAATTGATCAAGCCAGGAAAGTCCAAGAATTTGGAAGAAACTCTATAGATGCCATTCACAGAGAAAAGATCATCTCTGGGGAGTTAGAGTTTCTTTGACGATTTCTAAGAGTGACAGTCTGAGAAAGGGTTCACCGAGAATGCTGCCTTTCACGTCTCCATATTGTTTAACCCCAAGAGGAGGGAAGACTGTGTCTGGTAATCTTATGAGGATCTAGTTTTGTTTGTATTTAAGAGTGACCAACATGGCTTTACATAGGGCTAGACCCAGTTGCCGGGGAAAACTATAAATAACTATACTAGTATTACATAGTTGATATTTTGACAAGTAAATAAAAGTTTGTGAAAGAAGACTTACAGTGAGCAGCCCCACAATACAGTTATATATATATATATATATGAAAGCGGATAAAGAAAGCGGGTAAACACTTACTCGATTGTAGAGCTTCCATGTTGTTTTGTTAGTTTGTTCAACAAAGAAAGCTTTGATAACAATATTATATTCAAAATAAAAGAAGACAGTTCTTTGAAAAGATTGTTGGGGCTTACAGCTCAAAGAGAGGCCCAAGGTTTTATCAGTGATTGCACTATTGTTTTGAGATTGTACAGGGACTTATACAAGTGACTAAGGCCCAAAAAGGTTCTTTGTATAAAGGGATGGGTCTTAAACTCTCTCAAAAGGCCCAAAGGATTATTTTTGTACAACTGGCGGGGCTTACAGCTCAAGGAGAGGCCCAAAGGTTTTGTTTTAATAGGCGACGATCGCGCCGAACTTTTTGATGGTATCGGGACTTATACAATAAGTGAGGCCCAAATTATTTTGGTTTTCAAAAAGGGTTGGGTCTTACACTCTACTAGAGGCCCAATGGTTTTTAAAGAATGAGGCTTATAACACGAGGGTAGGCCCAAGGGTTTGATTTTTCAACTGGCGATCGCGCCGAGATTTTCTTTTAACGCGAGGGACTTATACAATATCTGAGGCCCAAAATTATTTTGGTTAAAAGGGGATTGGGTCTTACACTCTATTAGAGGCCCATGAGTGTTTGAAAATGATTTGTTTGAGTGAAAATCAAGGAAACCCTAAATTTGTTTTCTTTTAAAAAGAAATATTTAAAGAAAATCAAATAAAAATGATAAAAATACCAAATAAGTTTGAATAAACCACTTGTGATTTTTGTTGAGGGTTTGAAAAATGAGGTTTTAATCACTAGATAAATTAAAACTCATTTAGTTTTGATTTTCATAGTAAATATTCACTTTTAAATGTTTAAAAACAATTAAAAAGGAATTTATTCACAAAAATACTAATTATATTAAATATCTAATATAAATTTAATTTTTTTGTGGAATAAAATATTTCAACATTTTTGTGATTTTTTACAAAAAGAACCAATAAAAAATAATTAAAATTGAGAGAGTTATTAATTTTTCAAATCATTAAAAATAATAAGAAAAATAATAAAAATATGAAAAAGTGATAAAAAGAGGATCTGGGGCGAGGGGGATTCAAACCCCAAACCTCTTGTGTATAGGGCGCGCGTCTTACCACTTTGGTGGTGATACATCCGTTGATTGAAACACAACCACAAATATACAAGGCTTGCCTTGTTTTTCGCCTGGCCCAAGGCAAGGCAAGACAAGATTTTGGTTGAAAACGTGAAGGCCATAACTTTCTCATTTCTCCATGGATTGGAACAAAATTTAGGTCTATCCTGCCTAGAATTTCACTAGGAATCCAATGGTGGTGGTATTTTTTTCAGATCATGCTCCTATTGAAAAACCCGATAGTGGTTTTGAAATAGGCCATGATTTGCATTTTCTATACCATCTCTTGGTACAAGCATGAATTACATGATAAATTGGTGCAAACACAACACATATAACATGTATAAGGGATGCATGATCAGTGGACATCAAAAGAAAGCATGGTTCAAAGAATCCAAGTTGTGATGCTTACATCTTTTTGGAGCTTTTGTGCAATCTGCCAAGCCACTTGTTCCAGAAACGATTTGATGCTTTGAACAACCTCAAATGATCTCTTAGCAGCTTTTAGGATGGTTGGAATCAGCTGGAAACCTCAGGAATGGAAACTGGCCCTTTCTTGCAAAAGGGGCAAAAGTGACCAAAATAACAACTCTCTCAAATGGTGTTCCAGATGGGGGAACCATTTGGGACAGTTCAAGGATGATATTTGGAGTGTGTTTGAGGTTTTATCTGGTTTGGAAAGTGACTGAATCAAGACATGGCTTGAAAAATGCACAAAAGTCCTATTTTTGAGGTTTTGAGAGGTGACTTTGTGATTTTGGTGTAACATGTCACTTGTGAGAGTTTGGACATCTTAGATATGACATATTGGATGTGTTTGGATCATGAGCTGTGGTGGAATTGCTCTCTAACTCAAAAACTCAGAGTTACCTTGCTAAAGAAGGTATTTTTGCCTAGAGAACGAGATTTTGAGGAAAACAAGTGTTGTAGTGCTTTGGTGTACTCAAACTGAACACAATTAAGCTCTATTTATAGTATAGCAAGTTTGTTTTGGCTACAATATTGAATGGCAACTACAGCAGAGGTTTGGCCAATGTTGAGCAATGAGAATCCAAGTCTCCTCCATCCATTGACTAGAGGTTAGGGCACAGGCTGCTGGTCCTCTTGGTCTTGGATAAGTCTTAACTGAATTCAGTTGGAAATGGATCAATCCATGCCACCTTGGTGCATCCATTGAATGCTCTAATCTAAAATTGGAGTCTTGTCCCTCTTTTAGGGATTTCTAGGTTTGGCATGCTATTTTTGGTTTCAAAGACTTGGGAGGTTTTGGATCAGAGTTGGTTCCTCCTTGGTCCCCCCTTGAGGTGTTCAGATGGATAGAGTTGCTTGCCCTTTGTAAAATTTGAGTAAATCGAGCAAAACTCCAAAATCTGCCTTGCCATGACAGTTTGCAGCAAGGCATATTGGCATTGTCAAATCTCATGGCTCAAGTGGACTTTGATGGAGTTCTTGGCCATTTTGGAAAGCCCTCATATGATACACCAACTATTTGATCATAATTGGTTTTGATACTTTTGGATCCAAGTGAAAAATGCCCCTACATTTGGAAAAAAAGTAAGGCAGATTCTGACTTAGTGAAAATTTCACTAAGTGTTGGAAAAAAGTGACATTTTCACTTTTTGTTATTTTGATCATTCCATAACTTAAAATCCATGAGGAATTGGAATGAGTTGTGTTTGAAGCTTTTGTAGAGGGCCATGAGAGCTACAAATTCATCTTTTGATGGGGAAAAATGGCATTGTGGTTTAGGAGTTATGATCCTCCAAAGTTGGTACCCTAGCCACTTTGTTCCATAACTTAGAAAAATTTCTAAGTTTTTATGGTTACCCCTTTTACAAGTTATCCCACTTTTCTTGATTTTTCTTGATGAATGATGATCCAATCACACATTAACATCATTTTAGGGTTAAAAAACCATAATTGTGAAAAATCTCAAAAAGTCAAAGTTTGACTTTTGTGCACAATTGACTTTTTATCAGATGAATTCCAAACTGTGCGATCCTCTATGAAATCAAGTCCTTGACCTAAATCAAACTTGATGGATTGATTTCATAGGTGTTATAGGGTGTATTGAATCATGTCCTAAAGTTTGGGAGCATGTCTTGGTCAAAAGTCAAAGATACAGTTGATTTTTCCCGCGAAACCCTAACTGTGGTTCAGATGAAATTGAAACTTGCTGCTCAGGCTTCTTGGATCAATCCATTGTTGCAAATGGATCAATGTGATTTATTAGAGACCCTCAAATCATGTCTTGAGGTCTTGGCTCATTCTTTGCCCCAAAAGTCAACCTTAGGGGTGAATTAGGTCAAGAAACCCTAATTCCTGATTTTTTTGTGAATGCATCCCCTGAGGTTAAAATTGACTTGATGATTGAGTCCATGATGTACCATGGAGTATATTAGGTTATGCTTTGAAGCATTGGCTCATGCCTAGAGGAAAATTTCCATCTGGAGGTCCTGGTCAACCAAAACCCTAATTTGGTGACACTGGCGATCTTGAGGCTTAATCCTTGATGTGGGAGTCCTCTTGATCCATTGTGGATGTTTGAGAGGCTAGACAAGTTGAAGATCATGTCATTCCTTGATTAATCCTTTGTCTAAGAGCTCTGAGAGGGCTTGAAACCATAAGTCTGATTGTAGTGGATGCTCAACCATCTTTGGGGAGACTAATGGTTCATCCATATTGTGATGATGATTTGCACAATGATGGGAAATCTTAGTGGTAAAGATTTGGGGTATGACAAACTTGTAAAAGGGGGTAACCATAAAAACTTAGAATTTTTCTAAGTTATGGAACAAAGTAGCTAGGGTACCAACTTCCAAGGATCATAACTTGAGATCCAAGCAACCATTTTGGATGGTCCAAAGATGGATTTGTAGCTCTCATGGCATACTTTAAAAGTGTCAACTACATCTCATTCCACTTTCTCATGGATTTTATGTTATGGAGTGATCAAAATGGCTGAAAACATGAAAATGGCATTTTTCCAACACTTAGTTAAATTTTCACTAAGTCAAAAATCTGCCTTACTTTTTCCAAAATGTAGGGACATTTTTCACCTTGATCCAAGTCAAACTAGGTCTAGAGGTGGACATCAAAGTTAAAGTATGCCATGAGGGCTTTCTAACAAGTACTATATCATCTCCAAATTCCATTTGAGCAAGGAGATACAGCCCTTGAAACATGGCCTCATGAACTGATTTCCTCTAAGACAGATTTGGCAGATTTGAGGCATTTTGATTTATTTAATCAAATCTGACAAATCCAAGCCTTGTCATCATTTTGGACACATCTGAGGATCAAATCTAAGGGGGATGATCTAATCTCTAAGCCTCACAAGTCCAGGAATCTACAAGTAGTATGCCAAACCTAAAAAGGCTACAAAGACACCAAGACTCTAATTTTGTTTCAATGCATTCAATGGATGCACCAAGGTGGCATGAACTGAGCCTATTCTAACTGAATGATTCAAGGATAAGCTCTGAACCAAAGAACCATAGGCCTGTGCTCTAACCTCTAGTCAATGGCTAGAGGAGACTTAAGATTCCAAAGTGATCCAATTGGCCAAAGGCCTGCTGCAGCCACCATTCACTATTGCTTGCAAAACAAACTTGCTCTACTATAAATAGAGCTCATTTGTGCTCAGTTTAAGTATACCAAAGCACTACAACACTTTCTTTCCTCAAAATCTCTTTCTCTAGGCAAAAATGCCTTCTTTTGCAAGGTAACTCTGAGTTTTTGAGTTAGAGAGCACTTCCATCACAACTCATGATCCAAACACATCCAATATGTCATATCTAACCTGTCCAAACTCTCATAAGTGACCTGTAACACCATAATCACAAAGTCCCTTCTCAAAACCTCAAAATTGGACTTTTTTTTGCATTTTTCAAGCCATGTATTTATTCAGTCACTTTCAAAACCAGATAAAACCTCAAACACACTCCAAATATCATCCTTGAACTGTCCCAAATGGTTACCCACATCTGGAACACCATTTGAGAGAGTTGCTATATTGGTCACTTTTGTCCCTTTTGCAAGAAAGAGCTCAAAATTGTTCCTGAGGATTCCAGTTGGTTCCAACCATTCTAAAAACTTCTAAGGGATCATTTGAGGGTGTCCAAAGCATCAAATTGTTTATGGAACAAAGCACTTGGCAGATTGCACAAAAAGCTCCTAAAGAGGTAAGCATCACAACTTGAACTCTTTGAAATATGCATTGTTTTGAAGTCCACTAATCATGGACATCTCATACATGTTATATATGTTATGTTTGAACCAATTCATCATGTAATTCATGCCTGTAACAAGAGGTAGCATAGAAAATGCAATTATAGGCCTATTTCAAGAACATTATCGGGTTTTGAAATAGGAGCCTCATCTGATAAAACCACCACCACCATTGGATTCCTTGTGAAATTCTAGGCAGGATAGACCTAAATTTTGTCCCAATCCATGGAGAAATGAGAAAGTTACAAGCTTCACGTTTTTTGCCAAAACCTTGTCTTGTCTTGCCTTGGCCAGGCCAAAAACAAGGCATGCCTCATATATTCATGGGGTGGTGAGCCCAGTGGTAGAAGGTGCACGCTGCACCCTAGAGGTCTGGGGTTCGAATCCCCCTCACCCCAGATCCTCGTTTTACCACTTTTTTCCATTTTGTATATATTTTGTTATTTTTCTAAATGATTTGGAAAATTAATAACTCTTTCAATTTTAATTATTTTTTACTGGTTCTTTTTGCAAAAAATCACAAAAATGTTGAAATATTTTATTCCACAAAAAAAATCAGATTTATATTATTTATTTAATATAGTTGGTATTTTCGTAAATAAATTCATTTTTATTGTTTTTTAACCTATTAAAAATGAATATTCATCTTGAAAATCAAAATCAAATGAGCCCTAAATCATCTTGTGATTAAAACCTCATTTTTCAAACTTTAACCAAAAATCACAAGTAGTTTTTATAGACTTATTTGGCATTTTGGTCATTTTATTCATTTTTATTAAAAGGATTACTTTTAAAAGAAAATGAAATTAGGGTTTCTTAGATTTTCACCCTAATAAATCTTTTTCAAACACTCATGGGCCTCTAATAGAGTGTAAGACCCAACCCCTTTTGAAAACCAAAATAATTTGGGCCTCAGTCATTGTATAAGACCCACTGTGTTTTCAAAAACCTCGGCACAATCGCCGTTTTCAAACAAAACTTTTGGGCCTCTCATTGAGCTGTAAGCCCAATCACTTGTAAAAAAAATAATATTTGGGCCTCTAATAGAGTTTAAGACCCAACCCCTTTTGAAAACCAACATAAGTTGGGCCCAGTCATTGTATAAGACCCACTTTGTTTTCAAAAACCTCGGCACGATCGTCATTTTCAAACCAAACTTTTGGGCCTCTCATTGAGCTGTAAGCCCCATCACTTGTACAAAAATAATCTTTGGGCCTCTAATAGAGTGTAAGACCCAACCCCTTTTAAAAACCAAAATAATTTGGGCCTCAGTCATTGTATAAGACCCACTGTGTTTTCAAAAACCTCGGCACGATCGCCATTTTCAAACAAAACATTTGGGCCTCTCATTAAGCTATAATCCCCATCACTTGTACAAAAATAATATTTGGGCCTCTAATAGAGTGTAAGACCCAACCCCTTTTGAAAACCAAAATAATTTGGGACTCAGTCATTGTATAAGACCCACGACGTTTTCAAAAACCTCGGCGCGATCGCCAGCTTAAATAAAAAAAAAACAAATGGGCTTCTCCTTGAGCTATAAGACCCGTCTTTTAAACTCTTTGGTCCTCTAATAGAGTGTAAGACCCAATCCCCTTTTAACCAAAACTATTTTGGGCCTCACGTATTGTATGAGTCCTCTGTGTTAAAAGAAAAATCTCGGCACGATCACCAGTTCAAAATCAAAACATCTGGGCCTACCCTCATGTTGAAAGTCCCATTTCTTTTCTTTAAATAATCTTTGGGCCTCTCCTTGAGTTGTAAGACCCAACCCTTTTATAAATAAACCATTGTGGGCCTCAGTCGTTGTATAAGTCCCTCTGTACATATCCAAAACAACGGTCCGATCACTATTAAAGCTTGGGCCTCTCCTTGAGTATAAGCCCCAACAAACTTTTCAAAACAACTTCCCTTTTGATTTAGGTTCAAATATATGTTGTTATCAAAACTTTCTTTAATTTCTTTGAATAAATAACAAAACAGCATGAAAGCTTGCTCGCCTGTAAGTTTTATCCGCTTTCGTTTACTCGCTTCCATATATATATATAACTGCATTGTGGGATGCTGCGCATGGTTAGTCTTCTTTCATTCTTTTAAATACATGTCATATATATATATATATATATATATATATATATATATATATATATATATATAATTGTATTGTGGGAAGCTGCGCATGGTTAGTCTTCTTTCGTACTCTTTAAAATACTCGTCATATATCAATTGTATATATACTAGTATAGTTATTTAGAGTTTTCCCCGGCAACTAGGTCTAGAACTAGGTAAATCCATGTTGGTCGCTCTTAAATACAAACAAAACTAGATCACCATAGGATTTCCAGATACAGTCTTCCCTTCTCTTGGGGTTAAACAATATGGAACAAAGAGAAAGGCAGTATTCTCGGTGAACCATTTCTCAGACTGTCACCCTTAGAAATTGTCCAAGAAATTCTATTCCCCGGAGTTGATATATTCTCTATGAATAGCATCTCTTGAGTTTCTTCAAACCTCAAACTTTCCTGAAATAATCTCTTCTCTGTGAATTGCATTTCTTGAACTTCTCTTAGTTTGGGACCCACGGGCTTCCTAAAAGCATCCTCGCCTCCTCTTGGGCTTTGTACAAGGACCCTTCGGCTTCTTAGAAGTTCTCATGCCTTCTCTCGGGCTTAATACAAGGACCCAGACGACCTCTTAAAGGTATAAGCCAGAACTTAGTCATCCTTTGCTAGAGCAGTCCTTCCAGTGTCAAAACTCTGACCATTTTAAGGTTGATTCTCATCCCTTAATGACCGTGCCTCCTCTTGGGCATCATACAAAAGATAAAACTCTCCCACACTAGTAGACTTGGACAATCTAATCCCCTTGAGTCTCAAAGACATTATCAAGTTCCTAATAAATATAGGAAGAACCTCGGTCACTCTGGATCAATCTCCAGCAGAAACCTAGTCTCTCTCATGAGAGTTCCCCAGCCAGGGTCAAAAGGCTATTAAGAACACTATCCCAAATCAGAACCTCAGGGCATCTAATACCTCAACTCTTCTGTAATCCTCAGCAAGAGTTGACTCCCTACTTGGACCTGCCTCGGAATCTCAATTATCCCCGGCAAAAGATAGCCTCCTCTTAGGCTTTGTATAATGATCTTTCCTCAGCATAGTCAGCCTCCTCTTGGGCTTTGTACAGTGATTCTCCCCAGCGGAGCTAACCTTTTCAGACTCTCTTGTTGAGTTAATACCCTTTTAGCCTCAATCTCGGGCTTCGTACGAGACAACAAATCACTCTCTTGTTGAGTATAAAAGACTCTCTTGTTGAGTCAATCACCTTTTCAGACTCTCTTGTTGAGTCAATCTTTTCAGCCACAATCCTGGGCTTTATACATGACAGAGAAAAGCACCCTCTTGTTGAGTCAAACCCTTTTAACCTTAATCTTGGGCTTTGTACAAGACATAAATCTTCCAAAACTTTCTCTTTATCCTGGGACACACATCTTCCCCAGCAGAGTCATTTCCTCCCAGCCTTTTTTTAAGCTTTGACGAATGATTTCCCAAGCAGAGTCAAACTATTTCAGCCTCAATCTTGGGCTTTGTACAAGACACATAAAAATATCCTCACCCGAGTCAGCTAAATTTCCCATTTCAGCCTCAATCTTGGGCTTTGTACCAGACGCATACAAACCTCCCCAACGGAGTCAAAACCCTTTTTAGCCTCCTCTTAGGCTTTGTATAATGATATCCCCAAAGAGCCAGTCTCTTTTTTGCCTCAATCTTGGGCTTCTTACAAGACACCTATATCTATACTCTATTATTGAGTCGATCATATTTAGCCTCCTCTCCGGCTTTATATAGGGAAATCCCCTAGACGAGTTAATTAACCTTTTAGCATCAACCTTGTGCTTTGATCATGGCACACAAAAATCAACAATCCCCTTAAAGGAAATCCAATCCCTCTTTAGAGATGACAAGTTCTCTCTCAGTCAAACCTTTTAGCTTCAATCTTGGGCTTTGAACAAGACACAAATACTCCTTTTAGCTTCAATCTTGGGCTTTGAACAAGACATCAAAATATATTTTTCCTCCCATAGAATAGGAGGAACTACGATTTCTCTAATTTCCCTATTGTGTTTAAACA
Source organism: Lathyrus tuberosus (assembly GCA_022829125.1). Lineage (NCBI taxonomy): Eukaryota > Viridiplantae > Streptophyta > Magnoliopsida > Fabales > Fabaceae > Lathyrus > Lathyrus tuberosus. The sequence continues at coordinate 5,837,006 of JALAZF010000298.1, read as the reverse complement.
GGAATACGTAGGCATAAGATTGCGAAATCTTAGCGAGCATACTAATCAAAAACCCTAGGTCCAGTACCTTCACACATCAATCAAAACTTAGGTCTAGTACCTTACCAAAAACATCGGGAATAACCCGAACATCAGCAAAAACTCACTCACTCTCTCATTTTTCCCAAGAAACTTTCCCAACCCATCATCAGATAGTCACCATCAATTACAAAGTGAAACTTAAAGCTAACATCCTGTGGATAACCACATATAGGATGGGTAATTGACAACTACCCATTGTATAACCTAACCCTGGACACCCCAATCTCTTTAAAGTGTTTGTTCAGTTAAACATTCGCGTGCAAGGTTAGTTTTAGATAGCTTCCCTTTCCCTTCCAGCTTCATGGGATAAATAAGAAATCAGAAAGTAGCACCCATCCCTCCTCATTGCGGTAAGGAGAAGAACCAGCGATAAGGTGGTCGCGTCACCGACAAAAATTACTCGCTACATATAGCCATCAAAATTAAAGAGGAAGTGCAGAAACAGATCAACGCAGGTTTCCTCGCCACCTCAGAATATCCTCAATGGTTAGCCAACATAGTGCCAGTTCCGAAAAAGGACGGAAAAGTCACAATGTGTGTAGACTACAGGGATCTGAACAAAGAAAGTCCAAAGGATGACTTCCCCCTGCCACACATTGACATGCTGGTTGACAGTATAGCAAAGTTCAAAGTCTTCTCCTTCATGGATGGATTCTCGGGCTATAATCAAATCAAAATGGCGCCAGAATATATGGAGAAAACTTCATTCATTACCCCATGGGGCACCTTTTATTACAAGGTAATGTCGTTCGGTCTAAAGAACGCTGGGAAAACCTACCAAAGGGCCATGACCACTCTGTTTCACGACATGATGCACAAAGAAATTGAAGTGTATGTCGATGATATTATTGCCAAATCTAGAACAGAAGAAGAGCATGTAGAACACCTATCAAAGTTATTCGAGCGTTTGAGAAAATACAGACTCCGTTTGAATCCCAATAAGTGCACGTTCGGTTTGGCTCAGGAAAGCTCTTAGGATTCATCATCATCCAGAAAGGAATCGAGGTTGATCCTGACAAGGCCAAGGCCATTCAAGAAATACCTTCACCAAAGACTGAAAAATAGGTTAGAGGATTTCTGGGACGTCTGAATTACATCTCCAGATTTATATCCCTTATGACCGCAACATGCGTGCCAATCTTCAAACTACTCAGGAAGAATCAAAACTGTGTATGGACAAAAGATTGCCAAAAAGCTTTCGACATCATCAAAAAGTATCTGTTGAATCCGCCTATTATGTCTCCTCCAGTAGAGGGAAGACCACTGATCATATACATAACAGTCTTGGAATACTCTATGGGTTGTGTACTTGGCCAACAAGACGAAACAAAAAGAAAAGAGTCTGCCATTTACTACTTAAGCAAGAAATTTACAGACTGTGAGACTCGGTACACTATGCTCGAGAAAACTTGTTGCGCTTTGGCTTGGGCAGCCAAACGTCTTTGCCAGTACATGATTTGTCACACTACTTGGTTAATCTCTGAAATGGATTCGATCAAGTACGTCTTTAAAAAGCCTGCCCTCACGGGAAGGATTGCCCGTTGGCAGATGTTGTTATCAGAATACGACATTGAGTACCATGCTCAGAAAGTCGTCAAAGGAAGTATTTTAGCCGATCATTTGGCTCATCAACTGATTGACGATCAGGAATTAGTCAGATTTGACTTCCCAGACGAAGATGTCATGTACTTAAAAATGAAAGATTGCGATGAACCGCTACCCAGGGAAGGGCCAGAACCAGATTCCCAATGGGGATTAATTTTTGATGGAGCAGTCAACAATTATGGAAATGAAATTGGAGCAATTATCGTAACACCTCAGGGTACTCACATTTCTTTCACTGCCAGATTGACATTTAAATGTACAAACAACGAGGCCGAATACGAAGCTTGTAACATGGGTCTCGAAGAAGCAATTGGCTTAAGGATTAAGAACTTGGATGTATACGAAGACTCAGCCCTGGTTTTCAATCAGATCAAAGGAGATTGGAACACATACCAATCAGGACTGATTCCTTACAAAGATTACGCGAGAAGGTTGTTAACATTCTTCAACAGAATCGAGTTTCATCATATCCCTCATGAAGAAAATCACATGGCTGGTGCACTAGCCACTCTCTCTTCCATGATCGCTGTAAATCATTAGAATGAAGTACCTAAGATTGACATAATGTGCCTAGAGAGGCCCGCTTACATCTTCACGATCGAAGCAGTCATAGACAATAAACCTTGGTACCATGATATCAAGTGCTTCCTTCAAAGACAAGAATACCCGCATGGGGCATCAAGAAAAGACAAGAAGACTCTCAGAAGACTGGCTGGCAACTTCTTCCTGAGCGGTGATACACTTTATAAGAGAAAATTTGACATGGTTTTGCTCAGATGCGTAGACAGCCAAGAAGCAAACATGTTGATGAAGAAGATTCACGAAGGATCCTTTGGCACTCATGCCAACGGACACACAATGGCAAGAAAAATTCTGAGAGCAGGATATTATTGGCTGACAATGGAATCTGATTGCTACAAGTACATGAGGAGATGTCACTAGTGTCAGATATACGCAGACAAAATCCATGTACCGCCAATACATCTCAAAGTTATTTCTTCTCCATAGCCTTTTTCTATATGAGGAATCGACATGATTGACCTGATTGAACCCAAAGCTTCAAACGGACATCGGTTCATCCTGGTGGCCATTGACTACTTCACCAAATGGGTCAAAGTAGTGTCATACCCCAATGTAACCCGACAAGTGGTAGTCCGCTTTATCAAAAACAATCTCATCTGTCGTTATGGCATTCCAAGCCAGATCATTACTGATAATGGATCCAACTTGAACAATAAGATGATGAAAGAGTTATGTGCTGAGTTCAAGATTAAACACCATAACTCATCTCCCTACCGGTCTAAGATGAACGGCGCGGTAGAAGCGGCTAACAAGAACATCAAAAAGATCGTTCAAAAGATGGTTGTAACCTACAAAGATTGGCACGAGATGCTACCCTTTCCTCTTCACGGTTATCGTACATCTGTCCGCACTTCAACAGGGGCAACCCCTTTCTCTCTAGTATATGGCATGGAGGCAGTGCTCCCCATAGAAGTAGAGATCCCATCAATCCGGGTATTGATGAAAGCTAAGTTAACAGAGGCTGAATGGTGTCAAAGTCGACATGATGAACTGAACCTAATCAAAGAAAAGTGAATAACGACTCTATGCCATGGTCAGTTATATCAGCAAATAATGAAGAAAGCGTTTGACAAAAAAATCCGACCCCGTGTCTTCAGAAAAGGAGACCTTGTGCTCAAGAAGATACAATCATTTCTCACTGATTCCCGGGGTAAATAGACTCCAAATTATGACAGCCCCTATCTGGTCAAGAAAGCCTTTTCAGGCGGCGCCTTGAGACTCGTAACCATGGATGGAGAGGAGTTTACCTACCCCACAAATGTTGGTGTAGTCAAGAAATACTTCGCCTAAATAAAAAAAATGTCTCGGTGGATTGAAAACTCAAAAGGGAGGTCCAGGTAAAAATTAGAGACATAAGTAAAAAATCATCCCGATGGATTAGAAACCTCAAAAGACAATCCAGGAAAAAGTTAGGGAATCATGAAAAGTAACTACGTCCAACAAGGTTAAATCCCCAGCGATAACACCATCTGTCGAAAAACTTCAATCAAGGTCATCTTTGGTAGAAGCTCAGGATGTCCAAAATTCAAAGTTGGTAGAAGGATAACGGTCGTTATGTTTCAATGTAGCCCCTTTTCCCGTAAATTACCATTTTCTAAACTTTGTAAATGCTCTGTGGTATCACGCGCTTGGCTGATTACCATTCTATCAATAAAATTTGAGCCCTAGTGATTTTTGTTTCCAATGATCTGAGGTATCACGCGCTTGACATTTTTTTTAACACGATCAATGATTCTTGAAACAAAACAAAAATGAATTTACTTGTCAAATTTTCTTCTGATTTTAAAATAAAGATGACAATTCTTTTTGACTACTGAACATCAAAAGGAACATCAATGTCTTCTCCGAAAGTGATTAAACCTCAAAGTGCAGAATCAAATTACTCCTAAACCAGTATGCCTGAATAAAGGATCAACTGTTTCAGATGTAATACCCCATCTGATATCCCCGACAGAGTTTTTACCTCTTAAGACCAATTGATGGTTCTTTCACCCCCAGTAGGGTCTAGCTCTCCAAAGCGGGAAAGGATCACCATCATGAACCAATGATACTTTTTATCCCCTGCAGTGGTCATGTGTCCAGTCGTGTTCATTTCACTAGTCTGTATGTCTCGTCTGTTTTGTCAATATAAACATACATACATCATGCATATTTGATTCATATTCATATTCATATTGCATTACTATCACCTTGGTCATATTCGTCCCCAAGTGATAACGTACTCTCGTGAATAAGGTTGTCAGTTCTTTCCTCGTCAGGAAATGTATCGTCTGAGCAATTTCTCCCCAGTTTATTTCTGGATTGGGGCCTGTCCTCGACCACTTTGATAACTTGAATCTCTGAAAGGCAAGAAGGCATTCGACCGACACCTTTAGAACACCACTCTTCACCATTGAAGATGATATTTTTTCTTTCCCAGATTAAAGAAAATCCCCAATGAAAGCCTCTTAACCAAAGACTCTCGACAATACATTGGTTTTTCTCCCAAGAAAGTCGATGTTGATGAAGTCATCAGCACCTCAAAATTGGATCACATCACATGGCATTTCTCCGACAAGATCTCGAAGAAAAAGTATGATGTAATGTTCCCAAGTAGAAAGCAGTCTCTCAAGAGACTCGTTTTTCCCAGTAGGGTCGACAAATGGCATCTCCAACGGAGAAGTTTGCACGCCTCTACAACTCATACAAATGGATTTCCCCAGCAAGTCTGACATAAAATCTTTTTCCATCAAATGGCATCTCCCTAGTAAAACTCGGTGAGAAGTTTGATGAAGACTGCTACTCATAACATTCCTTGTCAGGAAAGAAACCCGACAAGAAGAAAATGAGACCAGTTCTGTGGCTGAAGACCAGGATCGAGGGGAAGTTTTATTTCAAAAGAAATTGAGACTAGTTTCGTGGCTGAAAACCAGGATCGAGGGGAAGTTTTATTTCAAAAGAAATTGAGACCAGTTCCGTGGCTGAAAACCAGGATCGAGGGGAAGTTTATTTCAAAAGAAAACTAAGACTAGTTCCGTGGCTAAAGACCAGGATCGAGGGGAAGTTTACTTCAAAAAGAAACTAAGACTAGTTATGTGGATGAAGACCCGGATCGAGGGGAAGTTTTACCCTTTTCTAAGTATCATTTCTTACCAAAATAAGATGGATGAGCAAACTACCATTCATAACCACCGTCAAAATTTCGGGTATTCCGATATTTAATCCTCTTGCACCCTGAATGTCCGAATATCTTCACCATTCACACCTTCGGGTCCAAGAAAATTAAATAGGGGAATCTGTTATACCCCAAATTTTGACCACCATGATTTCCCATCATTGTGAAAATCATAACCAAAATATGGATGTACCTTCATACCTCATCAATCTCCTCAAGGATTGTTGGGCATTCACTACAATCAAGAATTAGGGTTTCAAGCCTTCTCAGAGCATTTAGACAAAAGATCAATCAAGAAATGACATGATCTTCAAATTATCTAACCTCTCAAACATCCATGAAGGATAAAGAGGTCTCCCACATCAAGAGTCAAACACAAAGTTACAACATTCCAAGTGGAATGAGCTTCGAAACACCCAGTGTCACCAAATTAGGGTTTTGGTCGACTGAGGCTTCCAGAGTGAAGTTTTCATAGGAGAATGAGCCAAGGCTTAAAAATGTGACACAATGTGCTCAAAATAACCCTAAGGGTCCATTTTCAAAGTTAAATCACCCTCAGAGAATGCATTCCTCAAAAGTCGAGAATTAGGGTTTCTCCGCACCGAACCGCTCCGGAGCCAAAAGTCAAAACATGACATTTTAGGCAAAAATGATCATTGTGACTCATATTCTCATAAAATATGATCTATAATGACATTTGAACAAGAATTGATCAAGAAATCATGATAACTTGTAAAAGGGGTAACCTTGAAAATTTGAAAATTTTTCCAAGTTATTAAATTTGGATGGTTTTGGTGCTAACTTCCAAGGACTATAACTTTTGATCCAAGCAGCCATTTTGAGTGATCCAAAGCCTGATTTGTAGGTCTTCCTACACTATATAAAAACTTCAACTACCTCAAACCCTAATTCTTCATGAATTTTTAATTAGGAGTGGATCAAAGTGGTCAAAAAACCAAAATGTGTCAAAAACACTTAGAGAAAATTCTGCCTTGTTGTTTCAGCATTTCCACCAACTTCCAAGGCATTTTTCACCTTGATGCAAACTGAACCAGGTCCATTGATGGACATCAAAGTTAGAGAGGGATATGCAAGCTTTCCAATGAGCCCAAAAGCATGAGAAAATTCCACTTGAGCTAGAGGTTATGACAGTTGCAATATGCCTTGCTACACACTGTTTTGCAAGACAGTTTTGTGCAATTCTTGCTGGCCATGATTCCTTTTATCAAGGGTAATGATCAAAACCACTAACATGCAATGTATAACAGATGAATCATCACAAACCTGCAAGGCTGGACCAAGGAGTCAAGGAAAATTCAAATGGCATGATTTGGTTTTGTCACTTTGTGCCTTGAATTCAAAATGACATTTATGTGCAATAGTGCACATTCAACAAAAGGACTCTTGCCAGTCAAGATGCTCCTATAAATAACAATAAAATCATCTACAGAATGTGAATTGAGTTAATACATAGCTGATCTATTTGGAGCAACCATAAGTACCTTGTGTAAGAAACAATTATGCTTGGCAAGACCATTAACTCCAATCTTATCCTTTGAGCTTCAAGTGAGAAGCTTCAGCATAACTCTTCTCCTATAAATAGAGCTCATTGTTGGTCATTCAGAGTACACCAAAGAAACTTACAAGATAGCTTTCTCTCATTCCCTTCTTAAGCACAAAAACTCCATTTTCTTGAGAAAGCACTATCGGGTTTTGAGTTGGAGACCAATGTAACTCAAACCATTGGTTCACACACCTCATATACAACATATAGAAGTGATCTAAACACCTTAATCACTTCTGTAACACAAGAATCAGGATCTCACTAGTAAGCTTGAATCAAGTGCAACTGAATTCCAGCCAAGTGATTCAGGGAGTTCCAAATCATTCTAAAGGTTGCAACACAATCCTTGAGGCCTAAGGAAGCTATCCAGATCATTGTTTCACTTCTGTAACATTTCTACAATAGATTTCGATTCATTCTTGTAGAGGTAAGCCTTAAAATTTCGAACTTAATGAATCATGCATCATAAATGTTGTTTTAAGTTACCATCATGATTCTGATTGCTTATAGATCATTAACCCTCAATCAATTGCTATTTATCTTGTGTGTATGAGATTTCATTTAGTTATTACATTTTTTAGGGTTCATCTGGTTACAACATGATATCTTTTGTTACACTTAATTTAAATGAAATTAAAAAAACTATAATGTTTCTTGTTAAAAAACAAATAAGTTTCATTTTTACATCTTGTAAAATGGTTGAGAAACGAGAGAGATAGATTGCTTCACGCAAGTCTGATTGTTGGCCCAAGAAAGAAGATGACCATGGCGCCATTTTCAGGTTTTTAGAACCAAACATAGTATATATTATACACTTGCCAATATATGTTTGAATTGGCATTGCGCCCTAGTGGAAACACTAGTATTTGTGTGTGTGTAGCGAGCGAGAGGTCTGGGGTTCGAATCCCCCTTACCCCAAACCTTTTGGTATTTTTTTTGAACCATTTTCCAAAGGGAGTTTCACATATTATTTACTCTTGCCATTCTCTATCAGCCAACGCAATTGGCTCAGTTGGTAAAGTTTTAAACCCTCCACCCCAAGGGCGTGGGTTCAAACCTTGGGAGGACCATCCCATTCTTTTTACCACTTATTTCTTTCACATTTTTTCACAATCTCTTAATAACTTCAAAAATTAATTTCTCTCTCATTTTTTATCATTTTTGAATGGTTCTTTTTTTCAAAATTCACAAAACTGTTAAAGTATTTTATTCCATAAAAAAATAAAAAAGATATTATTTATTTAATATATTTTGAATTTTTTGAAAAGAATTCCTTTTAATTGTTTTTAAACATTTTAAATAAATTCTTTTTCTTGATTTTTCAAATGTAAATGATTTTTAAATCATTCTATGGATAAAACATGATTTTTTTCAAATTCTTGTGCAAGATCACAACTTGTTTTTCACACATGTTTGATAAATTTGATCATTTTAATTGAATTTTATTGAATTAAAATACATTTTAAAATCAAATTAGAGTTTTGATTACTTTTCACCCTTACAAATCTTTTTTCAAAACACTCTTGGGCCTATAATAGAGTGTAAGAGCCATCCCTTGTCAAGACAAGCTTGTTGGGCCTCAATCATTGTTTAAGACCCGATACGATTTTCAAAAACAACGCGATCAATGTTTTTCCTCTGGGCCTCTCCCCGAGTTGTAAGCTTCATTCTCTCTTCTTTGCAAATACTCTTGGGCCTCTAATAGAGTGTAAGTCCCATCCCTTTGTAAATAAACCATTTTTGGGCCTCAGTCATTGTATAAGTCCCGATACGTTTTAAAAAACCTCGGCACAATCGCCGTTTTCAAAACAATTTTCATCTGGGCCTCTCCTTGAGTATAAGCCCCAAATTTCCTTTTAAAAACAACTTTCTTTTGATTTAGATTCAAATTTATAGTTGTATCAAAACTTTCTTCAATTTCTTGAATAACTAACCATACAACTATGTTTATAATGCTGGAAGCTTGCTCACTTGTAAGTTCTACTGTTTTATTCAACATACTTGTTTATATATTTCATCTGTATATATATGCTTGTATATATTTGCTTAGAATTTTCCCCAGCAATTAGGTATAGTTTTAGATCAAACCAGTGGTTACTATTTCAACACAGTCAAAACTAGTTCCCCATAGGAAATTCCATATACAGTCTTGCCTCCTCTTGGGCTTATACAATATGGAACAGAGAAAGGCATTATTCTCGGTGAAACTTTTCTCAAGACTGTCACAAACAAGAAATATTTGTACAAGAAATTCACTTCCCCAAAGAGGATTATTCCCGGTGAAACCTCTCTTGAATTTCTTCAACCCTAGAACTGTTCACTAAAGAAAGGATTATTCCCAGTGAAACCTTTCTTGAACTTTTCTTAGGCTTGGACCCACAGGCTTCCTAAAAGCATCCCCAACCTCCTCTTGGGCTTTGTACAAGGACCCTTAGGCTTTTCAGAAGTTCCCAGCCTCCTCTTGGGCTTAGTACAAGGACCTGAAGACCTCCTACAGGTATAGGACAGAACTTAGTCATCTTTTGCTAGTTCAATCCTCCAGTGAGTCAAAACACCAGACTAGTTTAGGGTTGATTCTCATCCCTTAAAACATCAGCCTCCTCTTGGGCTTCATACAAAGATAAATTTTCTAGTTAAGAGAAAACCTTTTCATACCAGTAGACTTGGAAAGTATCATCTCCTCTTGGATCTCAAAGAAACCCTCAAGTTTTCTAAAAAAACACAGGAAAGACCCTGATCATTTCCTTAATTCATCAGCAGTCTTTAAACCTTTCATTCTAAGTTCCCCAACTAGGGTCAACTTACCATTAATACAACACTAACAGAATCAGAACCTCATGGTCTCTAATATTTCAACTCTTCTGTAATCCTCAGCAAGAGTTGATTTCCCAATTTGGACCTGTCTCTGGATCTCAATAAATCCTCAGCAGAAGCTAGCCTCCTCTTAGGATTTATATAAGAAATTCCCCAACCAGCCTCCTCTTAGGCTTTGTATAATGATCTTTCCTCAGCAAAGTTAGCCTCAATCTTGGGCTTTACAGATCATATTCTCCAGTTGAGTCAATCAATCTCTTTTAGCCTCAATCTTGGGCTTTATACAAGACAGATAAAACCTCTCCCCAGTGGAGTCATCCCTTTTAGCCTCAATCTTGGGCTTTGTATAAGACAGATAAAATATTTCCCAAATGAGTTAATCTCTTTTCAGCCTCAATCTTGGGCTTTGTACAAGACATATATAAAACTCTCTAAACAGAGTCATCCTCTTAGCTTCAACCTTGGGCTTTGATCAAGGCACACATAAAAACCATCATCCCCTCATAGGAAATCAACATTTCTCTCTATAGGAAGACATTTCTCTGTACATCACACATCAAAATAGACAATCAATAAACCCTAATTCCAGATAACTGCTGTAAGTGGCACACTTGTTGATTCAAAAATCCAAGGTATGGTCCCTCTTTTATCCTGGTAAACTTCCCCTTTCATCTAATTGCTGTAAGTGGCAAGCCTCTGGATTATTTACATCCAAGCCAATGTCCCTCTATTAGCATGTAAAGACTCCTATGGAAAAATGGCATTGCTCAACACTGAGTTAAAGTTTCCTCCTTCAGGGCATCTCCCTTGTAAAGGAAATTATGGAATTGCTGGATTCTTATATCCCAGTTAAAGTAATTCCCCTTTATAACCAAATACCCCAATAAACTGTGATGAATAGGTTGGATATCTCCCTTTAGAGATGACAAATTCTCTCTCAGTCAGACCTTTTAGCTTCAATCTTGGGCTTTGAACAAGACACAAATACTCATCTAGCTTCAATCTTGGCCTTTAAACAAGACACCAAACAAATTTTTCCGGAACTATGATCGCTCTGATTTCCCTGTTTTCGTTAACGGGAATACGTAGGCATAAGATTGTGAAATCTTAGCGAGCACACACACATATCAAAAAACCTTAGGTCCAGTACCTTACCGAAAACGTCAAAAAACCCGAAAACAACAAAAATACTCTGTCAACTTTCCCAAAGGAGAAACTCTCCCAATTTATAACAGATAAACACCAGTAAGTAGATAACAGAAGAACTTGCCAAACGATCTATGGATAACCATATATACACTGGGTAATTAACAACTTCCCTTTGTATAACCTGACCCCGGACCCCCCAATCTCTTAGTATTTGTTAAAGAAAACATTTGCGTGCAAGGTTAGTTTTAGATAGCTTCCCTTTCCTTTCCAGCTTCATAGTATAAATAATAAATCAGAAAGTGGCAGCCAATTCCAACCAATGCGGTAAGGTGGTCGCGTCACCGACAAAAATCGCACGCTACAGAAGGGAATCTAACCATGATCGTGCTCTATCTCTGAGGGAAAAGGGAAATAGTCTCAGACGTATCACCTCAGGAGGACAACTATTGGATTTTAGGGTATCCACTATTTTGATAAAGATTTTTAAATGTTGGTTCGGCGAACTGATTTTGTTGCACTAATTGTAATAGAGCGCGGGTTTCAACTCAAAGTTATGAGTTGCGATAGCTGGGTTAACTATAATCGAGTGGGGTTCTTCATTATATGGTAGGGCGAAGTCTTTAAGAGGTCTTTGGTTTTGTTCTTTTACCATCGCTCTTTTAATCTTTTGAAGTAAAAGACGTGCGCGTGCGTATCTTTCGAGTTCTTCTATTGGATCTACTAAATTACCAGTGCTGCGAGTTCTTCGCATCGACCGGTAAAAAGGTGCCTAAGTCTAGACAGTGTAACAACAAAGTTGGAATATTTGACATAATTGGTCCCCGACAACGGCGCCAAAAACTTGATCGGGTGTATAAGATCTAACTGCAAGTGCACAGCCTATCGTGTAGTTTTAAAAGATATCGATCCCACATAGACCAATAGTCAAAGATCTATTGTTTCCAGTTTTACGGTGTTTATCTAAGGCGAATGAAATAGTTAAAAGGAAGGAACAAAATAAAATGATTTAATAAAAACAGACGAATAACAATGCTGAAATGTAATTCACATCAATCAACAATGCTTTGATTGTCTCTACTAAGATAACTTACGGGGCAATGTTTCCTATTTAGAAAAGAACTAGTTTAATAGGAACTGTCACTTTCGCGTATTCATAACCGAGTTTCACTCTCTAATTCATACTCTCCATTTGTCACATATGGAAGGCGCTTACCGCGTTAAAGTAGTAAACTCACTTTTAAGAAATTAGACTCTTAACTTAATAGAAAAGTGATTTTAATTGAAAAGTTTAACTTAAAAAGGGTTCTTAAGCCTTCGCTTAAGTACCGGATCCTAAACCTATAAACGCTTTCGCAAATAGTTTTAAAACCTCCTTCTAGAAAGGTTAAAGCTTCCTAATTAATTAACAAAGTGCTTTCGCAGTATTTGTTAACCAAAGATAAACCAATTTTAGTAGTTAATGTCAGACAACTTTCGATCTTACCCGATGTTTTCACTGCATCACTTACGTGAAGGCAGATTAAAATAAGTTCAGAAAAATTGCTTTTAAATCAAAACATCCCACAGAGGTAATCTTAAAGAGACAACATGTAGAGCATCGTCTATTGACGATCCTCACATGTCAGCATTCAATAATTTAGGTAGACATATTTAGGAAAAATAAAACATAAATGGTTTCAAGTGCAAAGGTAAACATAATGACGGGTAAAAAACATTATAAAATTAATTAAGACGAAGAGGACAAATGCGATTAAATAAGACAAGGAAATTAAAGGCAAGACAAAGTAAAAGTAAATGTTGAATGAATTAAAAACTTGCTCCATTCGGAGTCTTGAATCTGATACAAATTGTGATAACTTGAAATAAATCTGGACGAAATGTAAATGACGGAAATAAAGTGCTTCAGAAATAAACAAGGTGCTCCAAACTTGATACAGACTCGATTGACGGTGCAATAATCCTCCGGTGTGAAGAGATTATTGCTTTACAATTCTACAGTATTTTGGCTAAAGTTTGCATAAGCTTGGATACCCTAGAAAATGGCATGAAAGGGGTATTTATAGGAGTCTAAAACCCTAGAAATCACCAAGGAACCACTTCCAGGTCGTGGAGAAAATGTAGGGACGGTTTATGGAGACTTGGAGACCAAGCATGATCTGTTCCCAACCGTTTGGGATTTTCAAGGGTGACGACCGCCACAACCTCATGTCGACTTCCATGTTCACAAAGTGGGCATGAATTGGTCATCCCACTAGTTGCTAGGTGGACCACCCATGGCACCCCTAGGATGAACACCATGGTGGTCGCCATAAGTGCAAGTATGCTCCAATTCTTCGCTTTTCGTCCATTTCGCTTCGTTTCTTCGCCCGCAACTCTTGATTAATAAATTCCCTGAAACAAAGGAAAAACACTAGCATAATAGTGGAAACAGAATTATAACAATAGGAAAATATGCATAAGTCAAGTCAAATAAACGATAGTTTGAGGTGTCATCAGCAAGAAACAGTTGCTGATACTACAATTGAGGCCGATTACATTGCTGTCTCAAATGCATCAAAGGAAGTTGTTTGGATCAAGAAGTTCATTAGTGAACTTATTATAGTCCATAACATTGAGGATCCCATTAATCTCAATAGTGATGACAATGGTGCTATCGATCAAGCTAAGAAGCCTAGATCTCCCCAACGATCCAAACACATACTTAGGTGTTATCACCTCATTCGAGAGATAGTAGATCAGGGAGATGTGAAGATATGCAGAGTACCTACACTTGACAATATCCCTGGCCCACTAACAAAGCCTCTTGTGTAGCAGAAGCATGACGGCCATACTAGATCTATGGGTATTAGCGGTATGCCTAATTGGCTCTAAAGCTAGTGGGAGATTGTTAGTGTAATCCCTAGAGGGCAATACTTTTGGTACTTGTATCAATTTATTTATTAATAAATGGAATTTATTTATTATGTTTGTTTTTCCAAGATAATAACGTCCGTAGAATAGTTTGTATGTTTAATGAAATATTAAGTGTGACTTAATCATTAGATCCCATTAAACATAAGGAAACTATTCTTAAAGTATCTGTAGTTGAGCTTTACTGTGAAGTGGGATAACCTTAAGGCATTAAGACTATTATGTAGATAGACTGATATTCACATCTCATGGATCATGGATAAGGAGTTATCAAGTCTTAACATAGGTATAAATACCTGGAGTAATATTTATACTGGATTGAGCCGCTATGAGAGTAATACATAGAATGTTATGCAAAATGTCATTAGTTACGCTAATGGTGATAGTGGTGTATACCACCCTTCAACCTGAAACCACTATGGACCCTAGACGTAGAGTCGAGTTCTTTATTGTTGATCAAACATTGTCTGTAACTGGATGACAATAAGGCAGTTGATGAGTACTCAACAAAGCATGTTAAGGAAAATGAGTGACCTAGATGGAATTTTCCCATCCTACGTAACAGGATAAATATCTAAGGGCCCAATATTAAACTGGACAAGGATGAAACAACATATGCCTTGTGTTCAATATAGACATAAGGGCAAAAGAGTAATTATACACACAAGTATTATCACAAAAGGTTTTGTCATATCACATGACATTTTTGTGACTTAGGTAGCAGTGATATGTTGCTAGATACCACTCACTATTTATTATGTTAAATGTGTGATTAAATATAATTACCAACATCGCGAAAACCTACAGGGTCACACACATAAGGACAAATTGATAAGAGGTAGAGTAAATAAGGAACACCGTAAGGTAGGTGCACTTAAGTAAATGTATAACACCGTAAGGTACGGTGCACATAAGTAGAATACAGAATTTGATAAGGTACCACGCGCTTAAGTAATATACAGTACACCATAAGATATGGTGTGTGTACACTTAAGTGGGCTTTTTAGTTTGCAGCCCTATACAACTGGTACTATAAATAGAACCCTTGTGCAGAAGCATTCACACTTGATGAAAGTTTGGTCCATGAAACCTTAGTCGTATTTTCCTTCTCTCTCTCTCTCTCTCTCTCTCTCTCCCTCTCTCTCTCTCTCTCTCTCACACTCAAAGCCTTCAATTGTAGCAGCTAGCACTGAGACTGAAGGAATATGTTCGTGTGGACTGAGTAGAGGCGTTGTTCATCATTCAACACTCGTGATCACTCCTTCGATTAAACATCAAAAGTTTTATCGCCACAACAGGTAACCGTTTCTATCACTGATCATGCCCATTCGTAAGGATCACTAAAGAAAATTTTTTAATTTTTGTTGCATTTTGGATCACGATTTCCCTTCAGTGGTATCTGAGCCACTTACGAAACGATTCATCTGATAGTTGTTATTTTCTGTACTTTCTATTTTAATTCGATTAAAAGATAAAATAAATTAAATTATAATCGAGTAATTGAATTTTGGCATCAGGATGTGTACGATTTGAATGATCGATGTTGACTATGCTTTATAATGTGACGTTAGTATGGTGAAGCAGCGATACATCGATCGTCCTTAATTTACACAAATATGATCGATCAAATTTTATATGTGATATAAGTAACTCTAGTGCAAAGATGGTATATTGGATATGTTGTTTCTATTTTGTCCATTCAATCACTTCATGACTGTTATTCTTTTGAGCTATCCATGTTCATTTGCTTCAGACTCTGATGTTAGTATGGTGAACCAATGGCATGTCGATCAACCATACTGAATTATTGATTATGGTGTTTTGATTGTATGAAGTTGTTGCATTAGGGTCGATGACGATACAAGGTTTGTGCTGTCAAAAAGGTGTGCAATTAGGGTTGTGACGACACAAAAGTTGTGCTTTAATGATTATGGAAAGTATCAAGTGTTGATGGAACCACCGTCTACTGACCGGGCAGCGAAACCCCCTACTACTCTGTGTAGTGTGATAATTTGTTGAAATTTAATTTTATTTATTTAATTTACATGATTTAAATTAATAATAAAAAAATGTATTTATTATTGTTCTCTTGTGGTGATCAGTTATGGCCTTAGTTTCCCTTTATTTTGTTTTGGGATTTTAAAATATAACCTACGTGTTGTGTCTCTCTTTTAATCTCTTGATGTAACTTCTTTTCTCATCTCACTCCCTCGTATGTAAAACGAGTATTCTTTTATGTAATGTAATGTTATGAAGAAAGAGGTGAATAAACGATCAAAGGAGGACAACCTTGGAGATCTTTCTTGGAAAAGCGTAGATCGTTATTAGGTTTAACTTAGGCTCTCTCATTGGCTTGGGAGAACAATTGCGCTAGGGGCCATAAATGCTTCATTTTGTATGCATGTTGATGCATGTGAATGTATGTTGATGCATGTGAGAGACGATTTATATGATAAATAAGTCGGTGAGATCAAACTAATTGAAAATTCCCTCAAAATTGAATATTAAGTTTATGCTTTCCAAGTTTTAGCACTCATCAAGACTAGTATCGAATAATGTAGGTTTCGCCTAACGCGGGGTGCGCGTTCTATATTAGTAAGGTACGATGGGATAAATGTAATATCCAATTTCTAAAACAATGGGTCAGACTTAACTAAACAAATTATAATAAAATTATATACGTTTAGAAGCAAGAGTTGAGAATGATCCATATGATGGATTAGAATAAGGAGTTATCCACCCAACTGAAATATTCAAGACTTGTATTAGATATAATTGAAAGGAGTTCCTACCTAAATAATCGAGTTTTGTGTAATCAGCCTAACACTGACTTAAGACAAAGTGAAATATGGATTTCAATCCACTAGAAAATCTTCCAAAGGGATTTTCCGAATCAAATGGTAAAGGTCATTTGATTTGAGGAAAATAGTGGGAGCATATTTAATTAAAGAACTAATTGAATAAGGTGTTTTTAATTGATACTTATAATTTAATATTTTTCCATGTAGATAACCACGAAAACCAACACCTCTAATAACTTTTTGCAATCAATCCTTGGAAAGGAAAATTGTCTGGGACAAATTTTCTGGATTAACACCAAAACCTGAGGATTGTCCTCAAACATGATAAAAATTTGTATGTCTTAGAGACACCTGTTCCTGAAGAGGAGCCTCCTAGTTCTGCACCTAAGGCAGAAGGAGTTACTTATAAGAAGTATGTCGATGATGCAAATGAAGATTCCTGCCTCCTACTGGCTACCATGAACTCGGAGTTGCAGAAGCAACATGAGAACATTGCAGCGTTTGATATAATCAAACACCTGAAGATGCTCTATCAAGAGTAGGCAAGGCATGAAAGGTTTGAAGTTTTAAAAGCTCTTTTTCAAAGCAAGTTAGCTGAGGAAGCCCCTATAGGTCCCCATGTACTCAAGATGATTGGGTATGTGGAGAACCTTGAAAGGTTAGGGTTTCTCTTCAAAAAGGAACTTGTGACTGATTTGATCTTGCAATCGTTGCTAGAGAGATTAAGTCAATTTGTCCTTAATTTTAACATAAATGATATGGACAAAACTCTTCTTGAATTGCTAGGCATGTTAAGAATTGCTGAGCAAAATCTGAAGTTAAAAGAGAAATCCATTCTGATGGTAAGTAATGGAAAGAAACAAAACAAAAGGCCCACCAAGCAGGGCGGTAAATGGAAAGACAAGGATGTTGCCAAACCCAAACAAACTTCTCTTGGTTTGAAGCTGTTAGGTGCAGATTTTACCTAAAAGTGAACCATTTTCTTTGCACTTTTTCTTCTCATTTCTCATGTTTTCATTAGTTTTACTCATGATTGTTGTTATTCTTCCAACATTGAGAATATACCTTCGGTGCTTGTAATATGTGTGTTATTGTGCAGGAAAAGGAATAAATTAATCAAAGTTGTAAGACACTTGAAGTGGTAGAAGCTGCCAAAGAACAGAGGGAAACTTTAAGAAGTTCGCTTTGCGAACTAGCTAGCGAAGGTTCACTTTGTGAAGGCTGGCAAAGTCCAAGCGAATGGTCCTAGAATTTGGCAGAGGAAAAAGGACCTAAAGTTCGCTTTGTGAACTTGAAAGCGAGTGTTCACTTTGCGAATAACCCTTCGCATTGCGAACTCATGAAAATTTGGTGGCGGTTTAAGCTTATCAGAGGCACCTCAGGTGCCTTTTTTTACATTCGTTATGCGAATAAAACATTCGCAGTGCGAACTAGGCAAATCCTAATTGTACTATATAAGTAACTTTTCAGCATTTTTAGAAAATAATCAATATAGTTTGTATTAGAAAGATATTTTTTAGCAGAGAAACTTTTCATCTCTTCATTTTCAAGGGAGAGAAGGTAAGAGCTTCGATCTCTTGTTGGGAAAGGATGTAATCTTTTGATGCCTTATGTATTTCTTCTAATCTATTTTTGTGAACTAGTTGTGATTCTCAATTATTTGTTGTCTTTGATTGCTTATTTGTTGGTCTTGACAAAACCTATTTCAAATCCGTGATCTTAGATTTTCTTCTATCATTGAGCAAGCTTTTGACATGGGTTTGTGATTTGATATTCATTTGCATCTCAGCTTTTTAGCATTGTATTGATTGTTAGTTTGAATAGCTTCTAGTAATTAACGCAGTAAGAGACCACGATAGAGCTTGACGAACGATATCGTGAGGGTGCGTGAGAATAGTGATGAAGAACGACATTCACATTCATTTGGAAAATTAGTTGAATGCATGTAAAAAGGGTTAAACGTGTGTACGTATTCTGATCATTGGCTTTGTATATGAATTACTCATTAGTTTGATATTGATGTTATAGTAATATCTGTTGGATCTAGATTCATGTAGGTTTTAAATGCTTTGTATTGATTGGTAATGTGCGAGAGCAATTATTGATCGGTACAAAATCACTCACAACATGCGGGGACCGAGAGGATATGTATGTCGTGAGTGATACATGATGATATTAGGTGAATGTTTGATTTATGTATAAATTGGTTAGAAGAATGCACGTGTTATCAATTGAAGAGATCCAATTCCAACAAGGCTCCGTTTATATTCCAGTCTTTATTTTATATTTTCAGTCTTTACATTTTCTGCATTTGCTTTTGGTTCCCTTTTAAACCAAAACTTTTAAATCATAAGCTTAGAAATATAGATACCGTTGAACGACATTCTTTCCCTCGCATTGATCCCTGTGGAGACAATAAAACTGGGTTGCTTAAATTATTTTTGCTTGCTACTGTATTTACAGTTCAACAAAATGGCCCCGTTGTCGGGGATCAGTGTTTAGATATTGAATCGCATTGCGATAGTTTCTATATTTTTGAGCTTTGTACATTTGTTTATATTGTATCTATTCGTTTTCTTTTATGTTTTCTCTAGTGTGATCAGGAATGATGAGAACTACTAGATTGGTTGTTATTTGTATAAAAGTATTCAATGAAGCTTCGGCCGAGTCTGGATGGATGTTGAGCTTTGAAAGTTTGCGAGGTAATTTGTACCGCTTTATAGAATGTTAGAATGATTTTAGAATTTTGTGCCTTATGCAAATGTGTATGCTTGTTTCACTTAGGTCCAAAAGCCACAAATTTTGAGAAACCTCCATTGTTTACTATATGCTAGGATGACTGATAACTTTGTTTAATTCGTTTGATTCATGCTTTATCTGTTGATTATTGTGATTTTGTGGAAGCATTAGAAATGATCAAGGCATTTGTTTATATTGAGCACAACCGTATCCAAAAGTATCTTACCCGTGAGTAGAGAGAATTCGTTAGCCCTTTGAGCCAAAACTGTTTAGATCTCATTTTAGTGATGAACTTGGTTTATGTACATAATGTGAAAGTATAGTTCATCATTGAATTTTGTGAGGTTCTAAAAATTTCTTCTTGAACCTTTGAACATTGTTTTAATTTGATTTCTTTGCCTTAAAAAGTAAGGGAAATTCATTTGAGGTTTGGTTGAATTCAAGTTGGGCAGAATGAAAAAGAAGATTGGTAGGTTGCTATAAACTTTTGAAAAAGTTCAAACAAGCATGAAAAGAAAAAGCGTGCATATGAATGCGAAAAACAAAAGAAAAAGAATGCTTGTTTGATAAGAAAAATAGAGAATGAAATAATTGCGCATAAGCAAGTTTGAGAAGGTTTGTGGTAAAGGAATGAAAATGGTGAATGAAGTTGTGATGTGTAAATACCATGTATAGTGAAGGATTCTTTTTGCATCTGCAATTTCGATTCAATGGCCTTTAAAAATGTCCCTTTGTTTAGAGATCTTTTTGCTTCCATGTTGTCATTTTTTATTGTTAGATGTTGTATGAATTAATTGTTATTTGCATTGTTTGTCGGGTCATTGAAATTTCCCCGCGATTTCAAACACGTCAATTTATTCATTCTTATTTTGAAGAGGAGTGTTAGAGTGATTCAAGTATGAAAATTTAGTTGTTCTTTGACCCATTTATGATATTTGTTTAAGAACTTAATTCTTTGTCATTGTTCGATTATATTGAGTGGTGAACGTTGCTTGTGCGCATTTTCATGCTTGACTTTGGTTGAATCTTATGCTTGAGCAAATCCTCTTGTTTCAATGAGAGGCATACTTTGCTTGAGGTCAAGCAAAAATCTAGTTGGGGAGAGTTGTTAGGTGCAAATTTTACCTAAAAATGAACCATTTTTCTTTGCACTTTTTCTTCTTATTTCTCATGTTTTCATTAGTTTTACTCATGATTGTTGTTATTATTCTAACATTGAGAATATACCTTTGGTGCTTGTAATATGTGTGTTATTATGCAGGAAAAGGCATAAATTGATCAAAGTTATAAGACACTTGAAATGGTACAAGCTGCCAAAGAACAGAGGGAAACTTCAAGAAGTTCGCTTTGCGAACTAGCTAGCGAAGGCTGGAGAAGTCCCGGCGAATGGTCCCAGAATTTGGTAGAGGAAAAACGACCTAAAGTTCGCTTTGAGAACTTGAAAGCGAGTGTTCACTTTGCGAATAACCCTTCGCATTGCGAACTCATGAAAATTTGGTGGCGGTTTAAGCTTATCAGAGGCACCTCAGGTGCCTATTTTTGACATTCGTTATGCGAATAAAACATTCGCAGTGCGAACTGGGCAAATCCTAATTGTACTATATAAGTAACTTTTCAGCATTTTTAGAAAATAATCAATATAGTTTGTATTAGATAGATATTTTTCAGCAGAGAAACTTTTCATCTCTTCATTTTCAAGGGAGAGAAGGTAAGAGCTTCGATCTCTTGTTGGGAAAGGATGTAATCTTTTGATGCCTTATGTATTTCTTCTAATCTATGTTTGTGAACTAGTTGTGATTCTCTATTGTTTGTTGTCTTTGATTGCTTATTTGTTAGTCTTGACAAAACCTATTTCAAATCCGTGATCTTAGATTTTCTTCTATCATTGAGCAAGCTTTTGACATGGGTTTGTGATTTGATATTCATTTGCATCTCAGATTTTTAGCATTGTATTGATTGTTAGTTTGAATAGCTTCTAGTAATTAACGCAGTAAGAGACCACGATAGAGCTTGACGAACGATATCGTGAGGGTGCGTGAGAATAGTGATGAAGAACGACATTCACATTCATTTGGAAAATTAGTTGAATGCATGTAAAAAGGGTTAAACGTGTGTACGTATTCTGATCATTGGCTTTGTATATGAATTACTCATTAGTTTGATATTGATGTTATAGTAATATCTGTTGGATCTAGATTCATGTAGGTTTTAAATGCTTTGTATTGATTGGTAATGTTCGAGAGAAATTATTGATCGGTACAAAATCACTCACAACATGCGGGGACCGAGAGGATATGTATGTCGTGAGTGATACATGATGATATTAGGTGAATGTTTGATTTATGTATAAATTGGTTAGAAGAATGCATGTGTTATCAATTGAAGAGATCCAATTCCAACAAGGCTCCATTTATTTTCCAGTCTTTATTTTATATTTTCAGTCTTTACATTTTCTGCATTTGCTTTTGGTTCCCTTTTAAACCAAAACTTTTAAATCATAAGCTTAGAAATATAGATACCGTCGAACTACATTCTTTCCCTCGCATTGATCCCTGTGGAGACAATCAAACTGGGTTGCTTAAATTATTTTTGCTTGCTACTGTATTTACAGTTCAACAAAATGGCGCCGTTGTCGGGGATCAGTGTTTAGATATTGAAATACATTGCGATAGTTTCTATATTTTTGAGCTTTGTACATTTGTTTATATTGTATCTATTCGTTTTCTTTTATGTTTTCTCTAGTGTGATCAGGAATGATGAGAACTACTAGATTGGTTGCTATTTGTATAAAAGTATTCAATGAAGCTTCGGCCGAGTCTGGATGGATGTTGAGCTTTGAAAGTTTGTGAGGTAATTTGTACCGCTTTATAGAATGTTAGAATGATTTCAGAATTTTGTGCCTTATGCAAATGTGTATGCTTATTTGATTTTGCAACTTGTTGGAATGCTTGTTTCACTTAGGTCCAAAAGCCACAAATTGTGAGAAACCTCCATTGTTTACTATATGCTAGGATGACTGATAACTTTGTTTAATTCGTTTGATTCATGCTTTATCTGTTGATTATTGTGATTTTGTGGAAGCATTAGAAATGATCAAGGCATTTTTTTATATTGAGCACAACCGTATCCAAAAGTATCTTACCCATGAGTAGAGAGAATTCGTTAGCCCTTTGAGCCAAAACAGTTTAGATCTCATTTTAGTGATGAACTTGGTTTATGTACATAATGTGAAAGTATAGTTCATCATTGAATTTTTTGAGGTTCTAAAAATTTCTTCTTGAACCTTTGAACATTGTTTTAATTTGATTTCTTTGCCTTAAAAAGTAAGGGAAATTCATTTGAGGTTTGGTTGAATTCAAGTTGGGCAGAATGAAAAAGAAGATTGGTAGGTTGCTATAAACTTTTGAAAAAGTTCAAACAAGCATGAAAAGAAAAAGTGTGCATATGAATGTGAAAAACAAAAGAAAAAGAATGCTTGTTTGATAAGAAAAATAGAGAATGAAATAATTGTGCATAAGCAAGTTTGAGAAGGTTTGTGGTAAAGGAATGAAAATGGTGAATGAAGTTGTGATGTGTAAATACCATGTATAGTGAAGGATTCTTTTTGTATCTGCAATTTCGATTCAATGGCCTTTAAAAATGTCCCTTTGTTGTGAACCCGACCAAGCTACAACCTTTAAAGCCCTTAGAGATCTTTTTGCTTCCATGTTGTCATTTTTTATTGTTAGATGTTGTATGAATTAATTGTTATTTGCATTGTTTGTCGGGTCAGTGAAATTTCCCCGCGGTTGCAAACACGTCAATTTCTTCATTCTTATTTTGAAGAGGAGTGTTAGAGTGATTCAAGTATGAAAATTTAGTTGTTCTTTGAACCATTTATGATATTTGTTTAAGAACTTAATTCTTTGTCATTGTTCGATTATATTGAGTGGTGAACGTTGCTTGTGCGCATTTTCATGCTTGACTTTGGTTGAATCTTATGCTTGATCAAATCCTCTTGTTTCAATGAGAGGCATACTTTGCTTGAGGACAAGCAAAAATCTAGTTAGGGAGAGTTGTTAGGTGCAGATTTTACCTAAAAATGAACCATTTTTCCTTGCACTTTTTCTTCTTATTTCTCATGTTTTCATTAGTTTTACTCATGATTGTTGTTATTATTCTAACATTGAGAATATACCTTTGGTGCTTGTAATATGTGTGTTATTATGCAGGAAAAGGCATAAATTGATCAAAGTTATAAGACACTTGAAGTGGTACAAGCTGCCAAAGAACAGAGGGAAACTTCAAGAAGTTCGCTTTACGAACTAGCTAGCGAAGGTTCACTTTGCGAAGGCTGGAGAAGTCCCGGCGAATGGTCCCATAATTTGGTAGAGGAAAAAGGACCTAAAGTTCGCTTTGCGAACTTGAAAGCGAGTGTGCGCATTGCCAATGACCCTTCGCATTGCGAACTCATGAAAATTAGGTGGCGGTTTAAGCTTATTAGAGGCACCTCAGGTGCCAATTTTTGACATTTGCTGTGCGAATAAAATGTTTGTAGTGCGAACTGGGCAAATCCTAATTGTATTATATAAGTAACTTTTCAGCATTTTTAGAAAATAATCAATATAGTTTGTATTAGATAGATATTTTTCAGTAGAGAAACTTTGCATCTCTTCATTTTCAAGGGAGAGAAGGTAAGTGCTTTGATCTCTTGTTAGGAAAGGATGTAATCTTTTGATACCTTATGTATTTCTTCTAATCTATGTTTGTGAACTAGTTGTGATTCTCTATTGTTTGTTGTCTTTGATTGCTTATTTGTTGGTCTTGACAAAACCTATTTCAAATTCGTGATCTTATATTTTCTTCTATCATTGAGCAAGCTTTTGGCATGGGTTTGTGATTTGATATTTATTTGCATCTCAGCCTTTTAGCATTGTATTGATTGTTAGTTTGAATAGCTTCTAGTAATTAATGCAATAAGAGATTGTGATAGAGCTTGACGAACGATATCGTGAGGGTGCGTGAGAATAGTGATGAAGAACGATATTCACAGTTATTTGGCAAATTAGTTGAATGCATGTAAAAAGGGTTAAACGTGTGTACGTATTCTGACCATTGGCTTTGTATATGAATTACTCATTAGTTTGATATTGATGTTATAGTAATATTTGTTGGATCTAGATGCCAGAAATGTATATAGGCTTAACATTCATGTAGGTTTTAAATGCTTTGTATTGATTGGTAATGTGCGAGAGCAATTATTGATCGGTACAAAATCACTCACAACATGCGGGGACCGAGAGTATATGTATGTCGTGAGTGATACATGATGATATTAGGTGAATGTTTGATTTATGTATAAATTGGTCAGAAGAATGCATGTGTTATCAATTGAAGAGATCCAATTCCAACAAGGCTCCGTTTATATTTCAATCTTTATTTTATATTTTTAGTCTTTACATTTTCTGCATTTGCTTTTGGTTCCCTTTTAAACCAAAACTTTTGAATCATAAGCTTAGAAATATAGATATCGTCGAACAACATTCTTTCCCTCGCACTGATCCCTGTGGAGACGATAAAACTGGGTTACTTAAATTATTTTTTGCTTACTGCTGTATTTACAGTTCAACAGAAGCCTAGTTGAGGCATAACAAAGGAGCGTACTTGCTTCTATTGCGGTATGATCGGACATTGGAAGAGAAACTGCCTAAAGTACTTGGAAGACAAGAAGAATAGAGTGGAGACTTCGAATTCAAGTATTTTTCTTATAGAAATAAATTTATCTAGTTCTGCATCATGGGTATTAGATATTGGATGTGGTTCTCACATTTGCACTAATGTGTAGAGGCTAAAAAGGAGTAGAGATTTGGAAAAAGGTGAAGTTGACCTACGAGTTACCAATTGAGAAAAGGTTGTTGCTTTAGCTGTAGGAACTTATGTTTTAACTTTACCTAGTGGTTTAATAATTTAGTTAGAGAACTATTTTTATGTACCTACAATTAGAAGGAATATTATTTTTGTTTCATGTTTGGACAAGTTTGGTTTTTCATTCATAATTAAGAACGATTGTTGCTCCATTTATTTGAATGATATATTCTATGCTACTGCATAAATGACCAATGGACGATATGTACTTGATCTTGAAATGTATATTTATAACATTAATACTAAACGGATGAAACCTAATGAGTTAAATCCAACTTACCTTTGGCATTGTCGATTAGGCCACATAAATGAGAAACGTATTTCCTAACTCCATAAAGATGGACTCTTGGACTATTTTGATTATGAATCATATATGGCATGCAGATCTTGTTTAATTGGAAAGATGACAAAGTCCCCATTAACAGGAAAAAGGTGAAAGGGCTAATGATCTTTTCGCCCTTATACATACTGATGTATGTGGACCACTGGACATACCAGCCATAGGAGATTTTAAATACTTCATCACATTTACTAATGATTTCAGTAGATATTGTTATGTGTATTTAATGAAACACAAATATGAGTCCTTTGAAAAGTTCAAGGAATTCAAGAATGAAGTACAAAACCAACTAGGTAAGAATATTAAAACTCTTTGATCAGATCGGGGTGGTGAATATTTAAGTCTAGAGTTTGATGACCATCTAAAACAGTGTGGGATTCTATCCCAACTCACTCCTCTTGGAACACCACAATGGAATGGTGTATCTGAGAGAAGAAATCGAACCTTGTTAGACATGGTCCGATCCATGATGAGTCACGCCGATCTTCCAAACTCCTTTTGGGGACATGCAATACTGACATCAACCTACACACTTAATTGTGTTCCATCCAAAAAGTTTGAAAAGACTCCATATGAGATATGGAGTGGTAAGAAAAAACATATGTCTTACATGAAGATTTGGGGTTGTGTAGTTTATGTGAAACGACAAATTTCAACTAAGCTTGAGCGTAAATCTGATAAATGTTTTTTGTGGGGTATCCTAAAGAAACAAGAGGGTATTAATTCTATAATCCTTCTGAGGGCAAAGTGTTTGCCACTCGAACTGGAGTTTTCTTGGAAAAATACTTTATTTCCAAAGGAATCAGTGGGAGGAAAGTAGAGCTTGAAGAAATTCAATAATCACAAAGCATTGATACACATATGGAGGAATTAGAGCAGGAATCACAAATAGTTGTGGAAGAGTAACCTACTCAAGTACAACAAGACCATCGTAGGTCAAGCAGGACACGTCACCAACCAGAGAGATATGGATATCTCATAATTGATCAAGGTGATGTATTACTCATGGATCAAGATGAGCCTCTAACCTACTAAGAGGCCATAAGTGGTACTGAGTTTGAGAAGTGGCTAGAAGCCATGAAATTTGAAATGGATTCCATGTACACAAGCCAGGTTTGGACCTTGGTAAAGCCTCATCTACGAGTTAATCCTATAGGATGCAAAAGGGTCTTCAAAAAGAACATTGACATGGATGGTAAGGTACATACCTATAAGGAAAAACTGGTTGTTAAAGGCTATAAATAAATTCATGGGGTAGACTATGATGAAACCTTTTCACTAGTTGCAATGCTTAAATCTGTCTGGATTTTACTTGCTATCGCTGCATATCATGATTATGAAATATGGCAGATGGATGTCGAGACTACTTTCCTTAATGGGAATCTTCATGAGGATGTGTACAAGACACAACCTGAAGGATTTAACATACCAGAAGAAGCCCAAAGATATGCAAGTTACAACGATCAATCTATGGATTGAAGCAAGCTTCCAAAAGGTGGAATCTTTATTTTGATGAATCTGTAAAACAATATGGGTTCATACATAATGAAGATGAGTCTTGTTCCTACAAGAAGGTAAGTGAGAGCATTATCATCTTCCTAGTATTATATGTAGATGACATATTACTCATTAGAAACGATGCCCTACCTTGCAACAAGTGAAAACTTGGTTAAGGAAATACTTTTCTATGAAGGACCTTGGTGAAACAGCCTATATGTTAGGAATCAGGATATATAGAGATAGATCACAAAAACAACTTATCCTAAGTCATAGTACATACATTGACAAAGTGCTGAGACGCTTTAATATGCATGATTCCAAGAATGGATTCATACCTATGCAACATGGCATGTGTCTATCAAAAACACAATTCCCTTCAACTAAGAAAGAAAGGGATCACATGAAGAAGATTCCATATGCATCTGCAATAGGATCTATCATGTATGCCATGTTATGTACTCGACCAAATGTCTCGTATGCTTTAAGTGCAACGAATAGGTACCAATTTGATCCCGATGATGCTTATTGGGTATCTGTCAAGAATATCCTTAAGTACTTGAGAAGGACTAAGGACTCATTCTTGGTATATGGAGGTCAATAAGAGCTTGCTTGAAATTGATACACTGATTCTAGCTTCCAGACAGATAAGGATGACTTCAGATTGCAATATAGTTATCTATTCTGCTTAAATGGTGGCGATGTGAGTTGGAAAAGTTCACAGCAAGAAACATTTGTTGATTCTACAACATAGGCCGAGTACATTGCTGCCTCAAATGCAGCAAAGGAAGTTGTTTGGATCAAGAAGTTCATTAGTGAACTTGTCATAATCCCTAGCATTATGGATCCCATTGATCTCTAGTGTGATAATAATGGTGCTATCGATCAAACTAAGAAGCCTAGATCTCCCCAACGATCCAAACACATACTTAGGTGTTATCACCTCATTCGAGAGATAATAGATCGGGGAGATGTGAAGATGTGCAGAGTACCTACACTTGACAATATCGTTGGCCCATTAACAAAGCCTCTTGCGTAGCAGAAGCATGACGGCCATACTAGATCTATGGGTATTAGCGGTATGCCTAATTGGCTCTAGTGCTAGTGGGAGATTGTTAGTGTAATCCCTAGAGGAAAATACTTTTGGTACTTGTATCAATTTATTTATTAATAAAAGGAATTTATTTATTATGGTTGTTTTTCCAAAATGATAATGTCCCTAGAAAAGTTGGTCCGTTTAATGAAATATTAAGTGTGACTTAATCATTATATCCCATTAAACATAAGGACACTATTCTTAAAGTATTCGTAGTTGAGCTTTACTGTGAAGTGCGATAACCTTAAAGCATTAAGATTATTATGTAGATAGACTGATGATCATATCTCATGGATCATGGATAAGGAGTTATCAAGTCTTAACATAGGTATAAATACTTAGAGTAATATTTATACTGGATTGAGCCGCTATGAGAGTAATACATAGACTGTTATGCAAAATGTCATAAGTTATTCTCATGGTGATAATGGTGTATACCACCCTACGACCTGAAACCACTATGGATCCTAGATGGAGAGTCGAGTACTTTATTGCTAATCAAACATTGTATGTAACTGGATGACCATATGACAGTTGATGAGTACTCCACAAAGAACGCTGAGGAAAATGAGTGACCTAGATGGAATTTCCCCATCCTACGTAACAGGATAAATGTCTAAGGGCCCAATATTGAATTCGACAAGGATGACACGACCTATGCCTTGTGTTCAATATAGACATAAGGGTAAAAGGGTAATTGTACATGCAAGTATTATCATAAAAGGTTTTGTCAGATAACATGACAATTTTGTGACTTGGGTAGCAGTGATGTGTTGCTAGATACCGCTCACTATTTACTATGTTAAGTGCGTGATTTAATATAATTACATATGTTGTAAAAACCTACAGGGTCACACACATAAGGACAGATTGATAAGAGGTAGAGTAAATAAGGAACACCGTAAGGTACGGTGTACTTAAGTAAATGTAAAACACCGTAAGGTACGGTTCACTTAAGTAGAATACGGAATGTGGTAAGGTACCACACACTTAAGTGATATACTGAACACCATAAGATATGGTGCGTGTGCACTTAAGTGGGCTTTTTAATTTGCAGCCCACACAAGTGGTTTTATAAATAGAACCCTTGTGTAGAAGCATTCACACTTGATGAAAGTTTGGTATGTGAAACCCTAGCCATATTTTCCTTCTCTCTCTCTCTCTCTCACTCAAAGCCTTCAATCGTAGCAGATAGCACTGAGACTGGAGGATTATTTTAGTGAGGACTGAGTAGAGGCGTTGTTCATCATTCAACGCTCGTGATCACTCATTCAATTCAGCATCAAAGGTTTTATCGCCACAAGAGGTAACCGTTTCTATCACTGATCATGCACATTCATAAGGATCACTAAAGGGAAATTTTTAATTTCTTCTGCACTTTGGATCGTGATTTCCCTTCACATAGGTCGACCTAAGACCTTCATAGGTTGAAACAAAGACCTTTACAGGTCGTCCTATAGCTTTCATAGGTCGACACATACAATGCATTTTTCCAAAAATCATAATTTTCTCCATTCTTTTGGATTCCTTTTGCTTCCAAACTTGCATACTTATTAATACTTGATGCATGCATCATTTCTAGTAAGTGTCGTACCTTGGAAAATGAGAAACGACCTCGCGATGTGCAATTGCACGCTCGTGGGATTAACTTAACAGAGTCGCCACCAAACTTTATTTATTCCCAAAGATGGAAAGGAAAAATATCGATAAAACCTTTGAATGAAAAAGGGTATGAAAGGATAGGGCAAGGCCATCGCAACCAAAACCAGGTTCGGAAGTCGGTTATGCAAGGGGAAGGTATTAGAACCCCTCACATCTATTGTACTCAACAGGAACCATCTAGGTTATCTATGCATGAATGAGTGTCGTTATCTAAGGTGTTACTTGTTAGAGGGAAATAATGGGTTTTTTTATTAGGGTTCTCACCAAGACTTCGCAATCTTGTGCCTACATATCCTCATAGCGCAATAAGGAAATCAGAGCATTCATAGTTTGGGGTAGAAAATAAGTGTATGTTGATTAATTTTACATTGTCAAAAGGGATTTGAAAGATCGCACGGCGGTAAGAAAAAAGAGTTTGATGAGTTGATCTTGTTTTTAGGGTTTTTGAAAAGAGATTGTTCTTGATTAGGATTGAACTAAAGACTATGGGAAGAGGAGAATATTTAGAACTACCAAGCCAAGAGTCTTATGTCCAAAATACTCAGAGTAAGTGTAGGAAAGCTCTATTCTCACTCCTTTTCCATCACTTATGTGAGGTTGTAGATGGTTATGAGCAATGAAGGTTTGTGATTGAAGAATATACTGTTAGGAGTAATGCGTGAAATTGTTGTTGTTTGTGTTGTGCCCAAAATGAATGTGAGGAGTGAATGGAAGGTGTTATTTTTGGTGTGTGGAAGAAATGAATGTCCAGTCGTAGTCCCCCCTCCTCTTGCAGTGAATTAATTTTTTTATTTATAGAATAGGTTTAAGGGTAAATTCAGATTTGTTATGAAAGGTTTGTTATGAATTTGTTTGATTTGTATTGCTGCACCTCTTTTTTCTACAATAGCCTTTTGTATCTGAACTATGTTTTTCCATCGTGTTGCTGCATATTGTTGCTTAATTTCACTTGCCTTGGTTTATGGATTGTGACTTGGGCCTTTGAATGATATTGCTTTTTGCACATGTATCTTGTAATTTGAACTTGCTATTCAAATGCACATCTAGGCCTTAAATAATATTTGCACCCTTGTAATTCTTGCTTGGACAATGATTTTGTGTTGCAATTTCCATTTGGTGTGCCTTGTCTTGATTTGGATCCAAAAGCAAACGTAGAACACTACTTGAACTCTTTTGTATCATTCTTGAATTTTCACTAAAATCAACTTAAAAGGGTGAAGTAACCATGATTCCATGTTAAACATACTTGAATTACTCTTGCAAGAGAAAATAGACAATGAATGAATGTCTTGATTGCTACTTAAACTATGGTGAAACAAGATGCACACTTGAAGTTTCTTTGACAATGTTATGACCAAGATGAATATGCCTTAGAATTTAAGGTCATGCCTTGAGAAATGAATCCAAAAAAAATGAAACAAGCTTGAACATGTGACCATTTGAATCAAAGCACTTGATTTTTGAAGCAAACCCCTAACTGAATCAATGCTTAATCTCTAGATGATTTCCAACATAAACACCTTGAAATTTGATACACATTTGTCATTAGAATGATCCATAACCTGCAATGACTTGTAAATGAAGCACATATCTTGTGTTTGACCAAGATTAGGTCAAACTTTTCCTTGAATTGAATCTTGAATGAATGGACATTTGAAGCAATATCAACACACTTGATTTGAAGTCTTGAACAAAGCTTTGATGTCTCCTTGCAAACCCTAATCCACACAAAGAAAGAAATAGAAACAACTACACACATTTTTTTTGTATTTTTGAACGCAAGATGGTCAGATAAAATAAATAAATGACAAGAATGAACAAGAATTCAACAAAACTAATTACAAATGCAACTGGTATAAGATAAAAGCATCAGGACAGAGGGACACATAAGGGACCTTGGTGAGAATGTTTAGGAAAGCATTCAAAGGAGAAATCCTCACTCAAAATTATGAACTAACCTAATTTTGAATCAATGATCAAGTGATGCTAATGATATGCCAATGATATGATATACAGATAATAAAGGGATCACGACATCCAAGAATGACAATGGATAAAAAGGGATCACGACATCCAAGAATGGCATTGGATGCATCCAAGAATGGCATTGGATGAAAGTGAAAGACATCGTCCAAGAATGGAATTAGACGAAAAAGAATCACAACATCCAAGAATGGCATTGGATAAAAAGGAGACCTGACATCCAAGAATGGCATTGGTTAAAAAAGAAACAGCGACATCTAAGAATTGCATTGGATGCAAATAGAATCATAACATCCAGGCATGGCATTGGATGAAAGTGAGAAACACAACATCCAAGAATGGGATTAGATGAAAGTGAGCAACACATCATCCAAGAATGGCATTGGATGAAAGTGAGAAAAAGGACACCAAAGAATGGCATTAGATGAAAAGGAATCACAACATCCAAAAATGGCATTAGATGAAAGTGAGAAACACAACATCCAAGAATGACATTGGATGAAAGTGAGCAAAAGGACACCCAAGAATGGAATTGGATGAAAAGGAATCACAACATCTAAGAATGGAATTGGATGAAAGTGAGAAATAACGACATCCAAGAATGCCATTGGAGGCGATGAAACACGACATCCAAGAATGGCACTAGATGAAGGTAGAAATAGGTCACGACATCCAAGAATGTCATTGGATGAAAGTGAAAAAAATCTAGAAAAATAATACATCAGAAGCATCCAAGAATGGCATTAGATGTGAAATGAGACCAAATCTAAAGATACATCAGAGACATCCAAGAATGGAATTGGATTGAAAATAAATGCGACATCCAAGAATGACATTGGATGAAAAGGAGATAAGCAACATCCAAGAATGACATTGGATGCAAGAGAGAAGCAGACAGAGACATCCAAGAATAGCGTTGGATGGAAATTGAAATGACTGGGACATCCAAGAATAGCATTGGATAGAAAGAAGAAACAGATAGAGACATCCAAGAATAGAATTGGATGGACAAAAGAAACAAACAGACATATATCTCCTTTGGTAGGTGCCAAGTGAGTTGGACTTTGACCACAAGGTAAGATGTTGATAGTAACAAGACCTCGGGAAATGCAAATGAGCACGAAGTACACTTTGAGCCATGCTTGATATTGAATTTTGTATGATATGAATAATCAATGCTTGCAATGCAAATGCTTATGGCAACTAGATTAGACTCTTTTGGAAGGTAAGGCTAGAACACTTATCCCACAACATAGGGAACTTTTCCAACTATGTCTTCGAAAGATATTTTGAAAACAGCTTATGTTACACTTGTTAGATGTATCAGAATGACGATCCTTTCAGGAAGGAGTAATGAGATTTTCTTGAGGATTTCTTGAAGTAAACTGCCCCAAACTGGCTGATTCTTGGAACAACCGCTTTACTAGGTGCTTGAAATGCTTGCCCTAGCATGAGTCTTGAAGAAATTTTCTCTAGAAAACATGATCTTTGACTGTGATATGCCCCTGATAGGATCACTGATCAAGTTTCTCAACCATTTAAACTTCCTTGATGATGAGTGCTTACTTGCAAATAAAATGTTCATCACAAAATGGTAATTTTAATGTAATGCTTATGCAATTTTCGAAATCAAAGTCATTATTGGAATGAATTTGATGTACAACAAATGGATCACTGGTCAAAATGCAGTACTGTTTTAGACATTCAAAGTGAAATATAAAGCGAAGGTATGACACCAAAACAAATGATTAGCAAATCTCTTGGGAGTCAGTTTACGCAACTTTGTTGTAGTATGCTTTCAAAACCAACCTAGCTTCAATTAGGTCTTTTGAGGGTTGTATCGTTGCCTGGTTCACAGTTTTTGAAATAAAGGTTATAAGGCTCGAAGTTTATTTTTTACCCAACCCGTTCTCCATGATGATCTCCAGACCTACATTCAACTAATTCAACTTATGCATTCAAGTTCCAATAGATTTGGAATTGCATTCATGATGATGGTTCAAAGGCCAGGGATTTTTTTTTTGAGATAGCAGTCACTTCTCCCTTTTTGATAGTCACAACACATTTTTTTCAAGAATTTCGGTGACCCTTTTAATTTTGATATGATGGTCAACTCTTTTACTATTTTATTGACTTTTTTTATCCCTAATTTCTCCTAGACTGTTTCCTTGATGTTTTCAATCCACCGGGATACCCTGATTTTTTCCTAAGCCACCTTTTTAGGTTTTGACTTAGCGGGTTTTTTCTTTTTCTTTTTTTGTGATTTGGGAAGATAATGACCGCCTTTGATGAGAACAACCATTGGCCTCTCCAACACTTCCTTGACATGTGCGAAGGAGAGCTTGTACATGAAACCTTTATTGAAAGGTGTACAAAATGATTCTCTTGAATTTGAATGCACATCCGAATTAATTGAAAACTACCCTGCCCCAGGTTAAGATTACGGGTTTTTTGTACAAAAAGAAACACCAACTTCTATGCTCAAATGGGTTGACTAGGGATTAACTTCTTTATTTCTCCAGTGTTTGGGAATTGAAATAATGCCCTACATCGTCAGCAAAGTTTTATTTGAAATCATACCATTCATAACTTGTGTATTTCGTTTTCGTCATTCCCCCTCCGATCTTTGCTTAAACTATAGTTTGGTAAAGAAAGATGAATGAGAGAAACACTGGTAATTTTTGAATTTTGAGAAAGGAAAGCATAAATATGCACAAATATGAATGACAATGAATTGATTCAAAATATGCAACGCTCATTTTCATTAATATTAACATTCGAAAACAAACATGTTTGAAAGCAAATAAGCACAATATAAATAAGGAAATTGCAAATGGAAAGAAAACATGGCTTATTGACTAATCAGCATCAAGGATGAGCTTTCCTGTCTGATCCACTGGCTTTAGGAGGCGACTTGTCATGCTCTGACCCAGTATTCACTCACTCTATTTTGGAAAAGGATTGTTGACAACATTGGGAACTCTCTTCGTGAAAGTTATAACATCTCCTCTAACCAAGTATTAAACTCTAGTCTTTAGTGAGTAACAACCTTCTGGATTATGCTCTGCTGCTCCCTCATGGAACTAGCAGTGGAGATCAGACCTAAACCTAGGTGGAAGAGGATTTGGAGGAGAAGGTAGAGGCCTAGTTGTAATCAAACCTTTATGGACCAAGTAGGGATACAACTCAGTAAAGTTCACGGGAATAGGGTCAAATTGAGCCCTATTCCAAGCATTACAATTCTGATTCTTGCCAGCATTATGTCATAGAGGAGCTTGAGTTTGTGAAACATTAAGCACAAGAGAAACTGCAGCTACATATGGTGGACCATAGCGTTGTTGCCTGCGACAAGGTCTCCTTTCATCTCAAACAACATTCATATTGAAGATGGCTGGATTATACCTGAGTGAATTGCACACTCAAAGATAAAACAGAGTCGCCACCGAATTTTATTTAGTCCCAGAGGACAGGGAAAATATCCATAAAACCCAAGGGGAAGAGAAACGGGTCAGGGGGTCGGTTATGCGAAAGGAATGTATTAGCACCTTACGCATCCGTCGTACTCGATGGGAACCATTTCGCTTGCTTCTAGGCTTGGATGGGTTATCTATCTAAAGGCTTCTAGCTAAAAAAGGAGAAGAGAGAAAGAAAAGAAAGAAAAAAGAAAGAAAGTGCTCGCGGAGGATTAGGGCCCTTGTGCCTACGTACCCTCATAGTGCAATGAGGAAATCAGAGCGTCGTAGTTTAAGGGAACCCGGGAAAGGAAAGGGAAAGGAGGAAGATGGAAGTGTACTCTCCAAGATCATCGCGATCTTGTGCCTACGTATCATACCTTCGAATAAATGCAGAATCAGAGCATCTGTAGTTCATGGAACCAAGACGGAAAATGAAAAGGAAAGGTGGTGTCAAAACCAAGAGCAAAAGAAAGAAGGAAACTCCGTTAGGGATTCCAAAGAAATGGCGTCAAAACCAAGAAAGACGTGTAAAGGAAAGACAATAACTGTACTGAGGATAAAGTGCAAGAATGATGTCGAAACCAAGAAAAAAAAAGGGAGCAAAAGGAATAGAAGGGACTCCACTGGGGAGGTAAGAGAACAAAGAATTATGCTAGGGATCAGAGGGTAAGCTACCCTACTGGGAACCAAACAAAGGGATGGTATTGAAACCGAGAGAAAAAAGGCTCGGTATGTTAACTGACTTGCAGTGGTTAACCAAAGAGAAATAGATTAAGACTCTGTGGGGAAAAGGTTTTAAGAGATAGACTATGATCAATCAAAAGAACGGGTGTAGAACCAAGCGAAGGTTGTGACCCAAAGGACGGGTGTGGGACCAAGCAAAGGTCGTGACCTAAAGAAACCTGGTACACTGACTGAACAAGCACTACCTGACCAAAGAAAGGGTATTTGAACCAAAAGATGGCTACTAACCCAAGGATGGAAGTATTCGAACCAAAAGGAGGTTGCTAACTGCTGGGGATTCGGTGTTAACTAAAGAAACTGTGATTTACCGCAAAGAAACGAGTGATTAACCAAGAGAAGGTGATTAACTCAAAAGGAGCTCAATGTTAACAAATAGACTGTGGTTAACTGAAAAACGGGTGATTAACCAAGAGAAGGTGATTAACCCAAGAGGAATTCAGTATTAACAGATAGAATGTGGTTAATTGAGAAGAAATGCAAATTGGTATTTTAACTGACAGGCAGTGGTTAACCAATCAAAGGGAGAAGAACCAAGAGAAGGTTGCGAACTCCGCAAGAGTTTCGGTGTTTAACATGAAAACTGTGTAGACCCGAAGGAAAAGGAATTGAGACTCTTCTGGGGAATCAAAAGACAATGATTGACCACAAGAAAAGAATATGGGAAAAGAGAGAGATGGGTGTTAACCCAAGAGACAATGATCTTTAACCAAAAAAGATGGTGATCGATCAAAAGGGAGATAGATAGAGGCAAGAGTGATCAAGGATCGATTCAACTAGGGATGGAGATACGCTACCGCCTAGAGATAGAGGTGATTAAGCCAGGCACAGGGTCATTCGTCCCCTACCTGAAGTAGTCAGAATGAGAGTAGGAATTATTCATTCTCATTCTTTCTCTAACACACAGGGTGTAGTGCAGAAGTTGAAACTGCCAGCGTAACAGCTCCAAGTTGTACAATGCTCCAGTGTCGCGCGAAACTCTGACTCTATGGGGGGAAAAGGAGAGAGAAAGCTCTAAAGGAAGCCTAAAGAGAAGCGCCAACGGGAAGATTAATAATTGAAATGAAGTTTCGATTAATTTATCAAAAGGGAGGAATATGCTAATAATTTTCCCAAAATGAATTGAAAAATTTATTAAAGCAAAGGGTGTATTATTAATTATACAAGATTAAGCTTATCCTTTGAAGAACAAACTTAATTCAAACATGAATGGAAAGTGCAAAACAGTACCAAATGACACTCAAAATGCAACACAAAATCATGTTATTATGTGAATAGAATTGTGCAAGAATGATCATGTTCATACAATGCCAAGAATGTGCACAATTATAGAATCGAAAGGTCGAGCATTGGAAAATTCACAATCATGCCTTAAACTGAAGTGAAATAGCACCTTAAACATTCATAAACATCCATCATATTAATCCATGGAAGTTGGAGGAAGAAAGCATGGCAAACAAGCTTGAAAAACATCAAAATTGGCACTCTGTTATAGTTGTAATCGACTACCCTAAGTAGGTAATCGGTTACATGCTTGAAAAAAGCAGAACTGGTGAAAATTGTGCAGAGTAATCGGTTACTCTGTTTGAGTAATCGATTACTTGGTTGAAAACAGCAACGCTAGTGTAAATTTGTGCAGAGTAACCGGTTACTCTTTTTGAGTAATCAATTTCCACTGTAACAGTGGCAAAAATAGCTTTTCAAAAAGCACTTTGAGCACCTAAATCACTTGTCCAAACTACCACATGCTAGGGTATGAATTTGTGAACGAAAATCAAGCTTAATAACAACAAATAAACAATAATGGAATCAATTAAATCATCAAGATCATGGATTAAGTAATGGCATAATCAATTCACACACAAAAGCATCGAAACTACATCGTGAATGATACGAAAACGTTCGAATCAGTAAAATGTGCAAAGAACGACCAACCTACAAGCCTGAGATGTGCCTTGCATGTTGCTGTAAATGAATCTTGATGAAGATAATCAAAGAAAACCAGAGGAATCTTCAATTGCAGCCGAATCGTACCGAAACCGAGCAAATTGCGACGAAACTCCGAAATACGAATTTGAACTGTAGAATCTTGAAACAAACACTTGAGATGAATCCAAAAGCTAATAAAACTCCAGAAAATCAAGTATAATTGCAAGGTGATGAAGGTTAAGCCCAAGAAATAACCACTTCTAAGGTAGAAGTGATTATTCTTCAATGGTGAAGAGCTATAGTGAGGTTTGGGAAGAAAATGGAGAGGAAGATGAAGAAGTTGCGAAAATTCAGAGAGAATTGATAACTCGAAAATGTATCGTATTTTTTGCCCTGAATTACATTGATTTATTTCGTTATTTTCGTTTGTTAGCATTGTATTTGCGAGTATTAAGTTAATTTTCAGGAATTCTCTTTAAGTCAACCAGCAAGAAGAAAGAAGAAGAAAACAGAAGAAAATAGAAGAAAATCAGGTGTTTTGACAGCAGAAATAAGGATTCTGCATTAAGGAAGCGTTACGACCGTGACATAGGCATGGGGACCGTCACAAGCTAAAAGCTATGACGCTTATCACAAGGCCATGACGACCGGCACAAGGGAAATTCTCAGAATCCAATTTTAAACTACGTGGACTTCTCAACGGGTATCAACTAGACCAAAACCACGTTCAGCCAGTCAAGGAAGTGCTTCAGATATTTTCGGCCACAACTTCTCCAACTTTCCATTATCTCCACTACTTCTCCAACGCCCCATTATCTCCACTACTTTTCACATGAATTCTGAAGTAACTTCCAACCTGTTATCACTATATGTAGGACCTATCATTTAGTTTCAAGGGGATCCAAGTTTTGTGCGCGGAAGCGCTACCGAAATTCTTTCATAGTTTTAGGCATAAATTACAATTGTAAAAGGGGTAGTTTCTCACATCGAGGAACTACTCCACCATTAGTATTTAGGCCTATGTTCTATGTAACTTGCTTGGATCAACAATCTTGCCGTCATTATTGAAGTTAAAGTTAATTCAAGTTTGTTTATTTCCCGCATTTTACTTCAAGTCTTTACAGGTTCTTTATCGCATTGCTTATTATTATTGTTTATCGCTTTCCTAAATTAATTATGATGATGTTTTCAAATGCAATTATAATGTTTAATTTGTTTATGTTTAATTCCATGTCTTGCTAAATTGTTTAGAGTCCGGCGTGTGAGGACCGTCGTTACCGACGGGACTCGGTAGAAAATAATAGGTGCGAACTTTTGATTAGAACTCTGTTTTGGTTTTAATTCCAAGTCTAATTTAAATAGCTTGGTCACGAGAGTGGGAGGTTATTTAACACGATTTTGTCACGAGAGTGAGAAATTAATTAAGGTTAGAGCCGGCACTACGAGAACGTGGGGATCGAACCGGATAGTGGAAATTAGGAAACATACCTAAATACAGTGAGAGCGCTTTAGATACGTTTAGGATATTATTGGCTTTCAAAATATATTTCCTAGTTACCGGGCGAGCGAGAGCAAAATCTTGGGATTAGGGAACATGGCTTTAGTTAATACCGCGAGAGCATGAGGCGGACTTTTTAAGTCGATATATTCTACAGAACTAAGTTATAGTCGTAATTAGTACCCGAATTCTACAAAGTCCTTTAGGAACACGGAATCCATATTCCGGCCTCTCTTTATTATCATATTTTCTAAGTTCATTTTTAGTTTTAGTTCTAGTTTCCCTTTTTTTTCAAATATCATTAGCCTTAGCTTTACAAAGCGACGATAGATTACAGTAGGTTGACATTGGTCTCTTTGGGTTCGACAATCTTTTATATTACTTCGATATTTCCATGCACTTGCGGATGCATCAAGTTTTTGGCACCGTTGCCGGGGAACGAACAGTCAATATTGTTATTTCGTTGTTGCACCATATAGACTAAGGCACTCCTATAAAAAAAATAATAAAAAAATTAAAAAAATTAAAAACTATGTATCACCCAAATTTTCTCTATGATAACCACTCACAATATCTTGAGGAGCTGCACCCAAATTTTCTCTACAATTACCAACCGCAATACTCCCAATATTTTGAGGAATCGCAACCAAATTTTTCCTACGATTACCATTCCCAAAATTTCGAGGAACCGTAAGAATCTCATAATTCCAACCTAGAAATATTAATGCAGGATTTCAATGCGACACTGACTCACTCCCAATATCTCGAGGAACTGTATCTAAATTACCTCTACGATTACCACTCCTAATATTTTGAGGAACCACAAGAATCCGTTAATCCCAACCTCGAAACATTAATGGAGGATTTCATTCAAACAACAACTAATTCGAGGCTAGAATCCATGATGGAACACTTTGTGGAAACACAAACTCTCCAGGATGAAGAGCTTAAAAGACAACATCTCGATTATGAAACTCTTAAGCAGATAAACACTATGGTTGAGTCCCTCGCGACTCAAACCGAGGCATTGGAGACTCAAATTTCCCTACTTGAACAGACACCTATAGAACCCTCCCTTGAGGAGCATGTGGATGTTGTAGTGACATGTAGTGAAACAAAAATCAAAGATCCTAAGGAGAGTGATAATGAGGTTGAGGAGAGTGATATTGAGGTTGAGGAGAGTTCTGGTGAGGAAGAAGTAGAGATTGAGAAAAATTCACTGGAACCACCTGAAAGGGAGGTCGTCAAAGAGACAGAGAAAGTAGCATCTAATGTCGTTCCTCATCCCTATACCCCACCGATTCCTTTCCCGCAGAGGTTTGTAGAGGCTAAGTTAGACTCCCAATCCAAAACGTATACGGAGGTATTGGAAAATATCCACACCGATGCACCTTTGTCTGAGGTCCTGCATAAAAAGAGAAAATTCGAGGACCATGAAACTAGGGATATCATTACTGTTAAGAGGGTAAGGTTAGACTTTGAGATGGTGGATGAGATAACTAAGCCCAAACTCGAAAAGCTAATACTTAGGATAGATACAGAACCACCACCACAAGTTCAAAAGAATGAACCACCCCACAGAAGGAAGAAAAGAAAAGGTGAGGGATATGTGAGATGGCTTGATAAGTGGCCATGGAAACCGAAAATTATTAGCCGTCGAGCTATCGACGTTAAACAAAGCCCTGCGTGGGAGGCAACCCACGAACTTTTAATTTAATGTTTTCCTTTTATTGTTTGTGCTTGCAGAAAATAAAGAATTGTATCGCTTGTCATGTCTCAGCCATATTTAGGCAAAAAATCTCTAGGTGACAATCCCTTAAGATGAGTTGGTGCCCACGCACATTCCTACGAATGTCGCTGGTGGTGGTGACACCAATGATGAGTATGATGGGAGAAAGCATGTCTCTCCCATTCGTAACTTACATCCTCCTATTTCTTTGCATGGTCAGGTTCCACCTGCACACACCGCACCGTATTTTTCTAACAATTTTTGCAGGTACTTCCTTCGAAAACAAATAGTATGAAAAGCGGCTTCAGTAAAGTGAAGTTTCAGCAAATTCAGATAACTCGTAGTACAAGACGCCGGAGTAGAAGTGGCCAACGAAGACAAGGACAACAAGGGAAGAATCAGCGCGAATTTGGCTGTGGTAGCACACAATGGCATTCATACAGGTTCTATCTTTCCATTTTCACCTTTTATCAAAACATTGAGGACAATGTTTGGTTTAAGTGTGGGGGAGGAACTTTACTGCTTTTATTTTACCGCTTTCTAGTTAGATTTACTATTTTCCAGCATGATTTTAAATTTTTTCTGTTTTAAATGTTTTGTCCGTCTGTGTATGTGTTGTCGAGTCTTTATGCTGATTTTATGTTGTTTATCGATTTTCCCATTCTCTTGAGCCATACCAAATATTTTGAAATTTTTTGAGTTAAAAATAATGTTTCTTTTGAAAATCTTAGGTTACAGACGAAATTGAGGTTAGATTGTGAGACTTGGGAAAATTCCGCAAGATCGGTATCGTTCTAACACCGTGAGCCTCCCAATTATGGAAATCAATTTGAGTACTTGTTATGCCATAGCCTCAAGTTCTAACCCCTTTAGTAGTCCCTAATTAGTTTATTTAGCAGTCAGCACCATCCTAAGCACACACTAAGTAGGAAGTCGTTGCAAATAAGTGTATGATCTCAGGCTAAAGGTAAATTAAGAAAATAAAAAATGAATGAATGAAAATAAATTCCCCTTCTAAGTTAGGTGATCCTCACCCGATCATTTAGCCCAACGGTGCAAACTTCTTTATTTTATTGATATTTAAGCCAAGGTACAAAAAGAAAAAGAAAAAAAGAAAATGAAGATAATGAGATCATAGTCACTAACAGGCTATCCTACCATGAGTGTGAAAGGATAACGGGCTTAATGTGATTGCGCCAGAATAAAAAGGGATAAAAGAAGGATGAGTGAGTTAGGCTTAGGTATAATGACATGATTCAGATTGATTTGTATAGGAGGGAGTTTGATGACCTCCAAAGCAGAATTGTGTTGTTACGATATCCTTAGTGTGTGAGCAAGTACCTATCGACACAAACTTAACCGAAGTAAAGTTGGTAGCCTAGGATGAGTATCCATATACACTATTTTTCTCGCGAGTCATGGTTTGCTTGAGGACAAGCAAAGGTTTAAGTGTGGGGGAGTTTGATAACTCGAAAATGTATCGTATTTTTTGCCCTGAATTACATTGATTTATTTC
This sequence comes from Lathyrus tuberosus, assembly GCA_022829125.1. Lineage (NCBI taxonomy): Eukaryota > Viridiplantae > Streptophyta > Magnoliopsida > Fabales > Fabaceae > Lathyrus > Lathyrus tuberosus. Next base: position 5,794,257 of record JALAZF010000298.1, on the reverse strand, counting down.
GTTATTTTCGTTTGTTAGCATTGTATTTGCGAGTTTTAAGTTCATTTTCAGGAATTCTCTTTAAGTCAACCAACAAGAAGAAAGAAGAAGAAAACATAAGAAAATAAAAGAAAAGCAGGTGTTTTGACAGCAGAAATAAGGATTTTGCATTAAGGAAGCGTTACGATCGTAACATAGGCATGGCGGCCGTCACAAGCTAAAAGCTATGACGCTCGTCACAAGGCCATGACGACCGGCACAAGGGAATTTCTCAGAATCCAATTTTAAACTATGTGGACTTCTCAACGGGTATCAACTAGACCAAAACCACGTTCATCCAGTCAAGGAAGTGCTTCAGATATTTTCGGCCACAACTTCTCCAACTTCCCATTATCTACACTACTTCTCTAACGCCCCATTATCTCCACTACTTTTCACATGAATTCTGAAGTAAATTCCAACCTGTTATCAATATATATAGGACCTATCATTTAGTTTCAAGGGGATCCAAGTTTTGTGCGCGGAAGCGCTACCGAAGTTCTTTCATAGTTTTAGGCAGAAATTACAATTGTAACAGGGGTAGTTTCTCATATCGAGGAACTACTCCACCATTAGTATTTAGGCCTATGTTCTATGTAACTTGCTTGGATCAACAATCTTGCCGTCATTATTGAAGTTAAAGTTAATTCAAGTTTCTTTATTTCCCGCATTTTACTTCAAGTCTTTACAGGTTCTTTATCGCATTGCTTATTATTATTGTTTATCGCTTTCCTAAATTAATTATGATGATGTTTTCAAATGCAATTATAATGTTTAATTTGTTTATGTTTAATTCCATGTCTTTCTAAATTGTTTGGAGTCCGGCGTGTGAGGACCGTCGTTACCGACGGGACTCGGTAGAAAATAATAGGTGCGAACTTTTGATTAGAACTCTGTTTTGTTTTTAATTTCCAAGTCTAATTTAAATAGCTTGGTCACGAGAGTGGGAGGTTATTTAACACGATTTTGTCATGAGAGTGAGAAATTAATTAAGGTTAGAGCCGACACTACGAGAGCGTGGGGATCGAACCAGATAGTGGAAATTAGGCAACATACGTAAATACAGCGAGATCGCTTTAGATACGTTTAGGATATTATTGGCTTTCAAAATATATTTCCTAGTTACCAGGCGAGCGAGAGCAAAATCTTGGGATTAGGGAACATGGCTTTAGTTAATACAGCGAGAGCATGAGGCGGACTTTTTAAGTCGATATATTCTACAGAACTAAGTTATAGTCGTAATTAGTACCCGAATTCTACAAAGTCCTTTAGGAACACGAAATCCATATTCCGGCCTCTCTTTATTATCATATTTTCTAAGTTCATTTTTAGTTTTAGTTCTAGTTTCCCTTTTTTTTTCCGAATATCATTAGCCTTAGCTTTACAAAGCGACGATAGATTACAGTAGGTTGACATTGGTCTCTGTGAGTTCGACAATCTTTTATATTACTTCGATATTTCTGTGCACTTGTGGACGCGTCAAGAATGTGAGTGAATTGAGAGTGAAGTGTGAGAAATGTATGAAATGGTGGATCCCTTGAAAAATGATTGAAGGTTTGTTTATATAGAGTTTTGGTTTGGAGTTGATTGGTTTGGAATGTGCTTTGGACTTAGCTTTGGAGCTAGGTTGGGAGTTAGTTACACTTGACTCACCGAGTCAGTGGTTAACTCAGTTAGTTAGGTAGTTAACTCGGTAGAGAAATCCCAATGTAAATCCAAATCAAAGGCTCACATGCTTGGAAATCAAGGAACATGGTGCACTTAATTGAAATTGATGCATTGGAATAAATGTAAGTGAAGTTTCTTGAATGGTCTTGAATTGTCTAGAATGTTCCACACAATGCTATAACCATGTAGAATCCAAGAACAAAGAGAGTGCTTGGTTGCTGTCCCAAAAATACTGCAGAATTTGCAACTCTGTCCAGAGTAATCAATTACCCTGTTTGAGTAATCGGTTACTCTATGAAAAATTTGCCTAGATTGCTTATGATGATCAAGTGCTGAATCCCCGGTTTCGATTTTCCACCTCTTGCTTTGATGAATAATCATGGAAACCATTATTTTGTGCTTATTTTGATGATGTGATGACCTTGTGAGGATGCGATTAACCGGGCTAAAAACCTGAATATTCCTGCAACCCAAAAACACGGAGAAAAATGCGAATGCGTATGCCAGCGATGCGAATGCACATGCTTATGAAAAAGAGGAAAAAAGGGAGGTAAAATTTCGGGTTACGACACATATCACCCTCATTCTTCTTTTTAAAGTTCCCAGAGGAATTTCTTGTACCATTAGAGGTTTCAGCAGCGTTGGCAATTTTTCCATTCTTGATACCTTTCTCTAGTCTTTCTCCAATAGTTCAAAGTTAGCAAAACCAGATGATACACTGCCTATCATCTTCTCCCAGAAGAAAGGTTGTAGAGTGTCCATGAACAATTCAATTAGTTATTTCTCTGCCAATGGTGGCTCCACTTGAGCAACCAGCTCTCTCCAGCACTGAGCTTACTCTTTGAAAGATTCTTTCTCTTTCTGAGATATGTTCTGCAGTTGATGGCGATCTGGTGCCATGTCCAAATTTTACTTATACTGCTTCAAGAAAGCATCAGCCAAGTCTTTCCATCTTTGAATGCGGCTCTTTTTGAGTCACATATACTATTTCATCAAAGCTCAACTCAAGCTGTCTTGGAAACCGTGGATGAGCAGTTTGTCATTGTTGGTATTTGCACCCATCTTACGGTAGTACATCACCAAGTGGCTCTTTGGACAGGTGTTCCCTTTGTATTTTTTAAATTTAGGAGTTTTGAATTTGGCAGGCATAACTAGGTTTAAAACTAAGCACATGTCCATTGTGGTAGCACCAAAGACATCATTTCCTTCCACAACTCTTAACCTATTCTCCAGATTCTAGAATTGCTCTCTGACTTATCAATATCTCCAGGTTTTCCTTGACTTTCAATTTGGGAACCATCAGCATGGTACACGAAGGGAGGATTTTCATAAGCAGCTTGAGCAACACTATGCACGACAGGTGGAGATTCAGTGATTGCCGGAGCTTGTAATACTGGCAGCACAGATGGGCTAGCCCTTGTAGCATTTTCAAAGGGTGGAAAGTAATTCATGTTAGACGATAGGCTTCAATCTAGAGGGGGTGAATAGATCACGATTTTACAACCAAAAACTTTTGGCAAAAATCTATTTTCAAGAATATAATGCAGCGGAAAAACAACCGGGATCGAATCGTCTAAACGAACCTACAATCGAAAAGTTATATGTGTAACGTAAACCTTTTGAAATGATAATTAATACAAATTATTAAAAAATTATCGAGTCACAAATCAATCAAATGCAAAGCTATTCGTAATTCTTATTTCCAATTAACACAAAGCGATAAAAATACACACAAATATTTTATCGAACACCTTGTGTATGATTGATCACGTTTGGAAATTCGACTTATTTTGTTTATGTAAAAAGCCAATCACAATCAAAGTGATTGTGATTATATCAACAATAACAATTTAAAAGAAAGTTGAAAACAATTTCCAATCAAATTAATTGAAACAACAACGAAATCGATAATTTGTACAAACAACAATTAAAGAAAATTAAAGCGATAAGGAGACACAAAGATTTGTTTAGGCAGTTCCCTAATCGGCCTCGCTATGGGTACGCCTGCCCTCAATCCAAAATCGAATTGAGATACTTGCAATTAACCTTAACTTTGGAAAAATGTTTATACATAAATGTTGACACACAAATCATGGTTTTTGATGTGTATGACATGCCTAAGACCTATCAAACTTGTTCAAAGACTATTTTTATGCATCCTAAGACTAAAAAGGCAAAAGCACATCTAAATTTAGGTTGACACCATCCAATATACAAAATCTATGATATACTACCTTATTTGACATCATTCAAAACCCGGTTGAATTTGTAAATAACACTCACATACTCCCCATTTTTTATGATGGTAAACGTAAATGATGTAGGTATAATCCTTGATAGCGCTCCCCCTAAATTTTTGCATTATCCTCTTCATTTTCTTCTCCTCCTTTGACAACATCAAAAAGAGAAAATCCAATCTATTAGAAGCATCACGTAGATGCACAATTATATATATATATATATATATATATATATATCATATACTACACAGAGGCAATTTTCAAAGAAAAAGTGGTGCACTCACATAAAGTAAAGAACACAAGCTTAATAAACAAACCACAATACTCATATTAATTTGATTAATCAAAGTACAAGCATTGCAATATTACATAAATAAAAATGATAAGCATCCAACCAAAAGAGAAAACATGAAACAACCAAACAAAAACAAACCGAATGCATGAAAAAAATTCTAAGACACACTAAGGAAACAATCTAAACTCTGCTCATTACTGCCTTCTGCGACCTCCAGGTCTCGCTCCATGAAACCAACCCTAACCATCATTTCCAAACCGAAGGTTCAAGAAATCACACATTTCTTGATAGAATTGTGTGTAGTGATGACGGTCTTCATTTTGGACAATAATCATATGATTGACCCTTGCGATGATAGAGGCGGTATTTGCATCCATTTCCTCCATCAAGAGGACCAGCTTCTCTGTGACGAAAGAGGCAAAGGCCTCAAAGTTTGCATGTTGAGTCATTATATGTTCTTGCATATTTTGGACCTGTGCCATCTGAGCATCTTGTCTGTGTAGTAGATTTTGAAGAAGCGAGGTCATGTATGAATTGTTGCCAGCAAAATTGCCTTCTTCTTGTTCAGCGACATGTTCCGCATCATGCATAGGCTCATCATCTTCAATATATTGCTCAGCAGTGGGATCAACAAAGGCAGTAGGATCTTCAAAGTTGTAAACCTTCTGTCAATGTTTTCCCCGCCTTAGATAGTATGCTTGACGTTTTTTATCCCAGAAGTACCCCATGTTAGTTAAGGTATGTTGGGAGAATTCTTGAATTGGGCCAGGTGAGATGAGTGGTATATTTGGTACACTAATGTTGAAGAAGTTCAAAAATTTTGAGATCGTTGATGAGTAGCAGAAGGATGTTCCCTTGTTACAATCCTTGATGGTGATTATTCTGGAGACAAAATAATGTGGCCAGTTGATGCGGATCTTGTGCATAAGGATGTACACAAGATGAATCTCTGCGCTATCCACTCTAGAGTATCCTCCTTTCTTGGGGCGTAGAATGTGGGAAACCAGTCACAATAAAATTCTCAAAGCCATCTTAAGTTGGATGACTACTATTGTCACATGGCAGTCTTCTGGCTTTGGAGCCTTGAGCACTTCATTGAGATGATCGTTCCACTCGAAATCCCGATGAACATGGACATCCGCTACCAACGGATCAGGTTCATCCTCATCATAAGGGTCACTAATGGTGATGTTAAACAACCTCTTCCAAATAGTATCAGTAACCTCATACACTTTGTTTCCAATGGTGAACTTGAAGGAAGATCCATTTTGATCATACAGTCCAGAATAGAACACCCGGATGAGATCTTCATTGTAGTCTTGTGACAGTTGCAGAATATAGTTGATCTGCTGGTGTTCAACGAGTCGAGCCACATCAGGAATTTCTAAACATCCAACAACATATGGGTTCCATACATGTTGCTTCATGACAAGGCGGTGCAGAAATTTCTCTTTGAATTCTGCAACACAATTGTCAGAAAGTAGAGACAACACAGTTTCCGAAATGGTTGATGATGCAGAAGCCTTATCACTTTTGTTTCTCGCAATTTTGGGAGCCATTTGGATTGCTAAAGACTATTTGATAGAAATGTGATGGTTGGAACATGAGAGAAGGCGGTGCCAATTTATAGAGAATGAGAAAAGTAGAAAAATTATGTTGCAAGAAAGTGGAAGGTTGAATGGTTAATGGCAGGACTTGAATAGCATTAGTGGAGAATTAATGGCACATAATAAGTTATATTTGTTGACTGAAAGATGAATATCAAAGGAGACATATTCATGAGTCAACCATGAATGCCGGAAGATGAAAAAGTTGGTCAAACAAGCAATAATTTGTCCACTCACTATCATAGGTTGACCTGTACGAGTGTGTGTTCCGACCTATATTGTAAGTTTCGTGAAAATTTACAATTTTTAATTCACATAGGCCGACCTATACTGAATCATTTAGTATAGAGATTCAATTTTCTTGACATAGGTCGACCTGTTCCAATACGTGTCGATCTAAAGACTTCACAAGTTAAGGATATGCCACAAATGGACCTCTAGACACCAAACAATGACTCAAGTTAGATTCATGCATACTAACTTGATTAGAGACATATGCATATGATAGGGTTTGATGGTTGTTGGCTTGAATCATGGTACATATAATCATGCAAGCGTGACATGGTTTTGAGATAAAGATAAAATATGATGAAATTTATGTATAATTACTATAAACATGAAAAATACAACACAAAACAGTCACATTTAATATTTTTTGAAGTAAACACATATCACAAACATCATACACATAATTCATCACATATCCATAAGCAATAAACAGGTAAAAGAAACACTTACATACGTAACAAGAAATAGGGTTGAAACGATATTACCTCACTATTCATAAGATGAAGGATGCACTTGCATTCCACAAAGAAATTTCGAACGAAAGTTGAAATAAATGAACACGTGGCACAAACCACAAGCAAGACCAATCACTTTTACCACTGTTCTTCTTGTACAAGTATTTACAATAGAGTTAGTAATGTAGCCAAGAAGATCAATTGATGAATATTGGAGGTTCTCCAATTTAAAATACGATCGTCCACTACAGATGGACTTTTCATCTTATTCAATTATGATGTTAATCTTTCTTCTCCTCAAGTTTCATCATCTTAGGTTGATCACTCCTAGTTTTGATGTACTTGAGCAAGTCTAGTCGAAGAAAACCTACATTATTGAACATAATACCTTTCCGACACTTCTCGAATATCATATTAGTAATCATTCACATACTCTTACCACTTAAAAAACACAAAGAGTTAACCTGATTGGTAACACAATCCGCCTTGTTAGTCACATAAATCAAAACAATAAGGACATGTCACCGTGTTATGCCATGATGCTCCATAAATGAGATCCCATACTCTCTTCGTAGAGTCAAGACATTTTTCCTGCATGATTAACAAATATTGCTAGGTACCCAATATTCATTGGGTCCTTGGGGGTTAGTGACATTTTGGTTGCATCTAGGCATCCATTCAAAGCCACCATTAGGAACAAAAAGCTTCCTAAATCTACACTTTACAATGGTGTGCCCCTTTTTGCAAAAATAGTGATAATATGAGTTAAGAGAAGATAACTTTTTTTCTATTTAGTTCCTTTTTAACGTAACTATACATTCGATACAGATTATGAGATGGTAAGCCATACTTGGAAGCATCTATAGCAAAAGTAACCTTAGGTTGCAAAGCTTTATCAAGTTTAGCTTTAAGAGTCCTTGACTCCTTTTGCTAGATGTTACAAGTTTCACAACCAAAATTCCACAAAGATCTACGATCCTCATCTTGATCTTTTAGAATACCTGACATAGATTTCCTTAGTGCTTCCACATGTTTTTCATTTTCAGCAATCTTAGCTTCCAAATGGGAGATAATTCTCTTATTTGAAGCTAATCTCTTGAAGGCATCTATGGTTCGTCTTTGTAGATTTTCAAAAGACTCTTGAAGCTGAGAGAAAGCTAAATCTTGAGAAGCGTAAAGTTTAGAGTGACTTACAACCTTTTTCTTTCCTTTGTTTGCCATATAGCAAAGCTTGGCCGATTCATCACTTGAAGTAGAGCTATCATCACTTAAAGAGTCACTTTCGTTTCTAGATGTTTTGTAACGGCCTTGATCGTTCTTGATTTTTGGACACCCCGACTTGAAATGACCGGGTTTACCACAATTGTAACACGTGCTTCTCGACTTCCCCTTTTTGTTCTCGTCTTCTTCTTTTGAGGAACTTGATAACCTTCTTGATTTATCACGGTACTTGTTGGGATATTTGTCACCATGTTTTGACATGGATTTGTTGACTCGCTTTATGAACAATCTCATATCTTCTTTGTCAGATTCATTGTCATCTTTAGGTTTACTGTCCCTTTTCTCATCTTGAGAAGGCCTTGAGCTAGAAGTCTTTAGAGCAATGGACTTCTTCACTTCTTCTTTGTCTTTCCCTTTCTCATTCTTCAATCTCTTTTCATATTCCTTCTCGTATTTAGCTAAGCGAGCTCTTGCTCATGCTCTTCCAACTTACCAAACAAAGTTGTAAGATCAAGCGACTTAAGATCATTTGCCTCCTTGATGGCAGTGATCTTGGGCTACCATTCCCTACTTAAACATATCAAAACTTTATTAGTAGCATGTTTATTGGTAACGTGATTACCTAGTGCATTTAACCTATTTATGAGATGAGTGAACCATTTTTGTATATTTGCAATGGTTTCACCATGCTCAATGCGGAACAACTCAAACTCTTGATTCAATGTGTTTGATTCTAGCTTGTTTAACATCATTAGTACCCTCATGGGCAACCTCTAAGGCGTCCCATATAGCCTTGGCGGTCTCACAATAAGAAACACGATAAAACTCACCAACTCCCAAAGTCAAAGTGAGAATGTTTTTCGCTTTCCAATCATTAGCATCCCATTGTACTTCCGATTTGGATACGGTAACACCCTCCGCATTGGTCGTATTTATTTCATTCGGGCCATTTTGGATAGCGTCCCATATACATTTGTCAATGGAGTTGACATGGATACGTATAAGAGCTTTCCAATAGCCATAATTTTCGCCAGTAAAAATTGGTGCTCTATTGTACGCACCCTTAGGCTCGGTAGCCATTCTTCTAAGAAATATATCTCAAGCACGAAATGAACCAGAGCTCTTGATACCACTTGTTAGACGAAATGCTTCGATTTTGAGGGGGTGAATAGATCATAAATTTTACAACCATTAACTTTTGGCAAAAATCTGTTTTCAAGAATATAGTGCAGCGAAAAAACGACCTGGATCAAATCATCTAACTGAACCTGCTATCGAAAAGTTATATGCGTAACGTAAACTTTTTGAAATGATAAGGAATACAAATCGTTCAAAAATTATCAAGTCACAAATCTATCAAATGCAAAACTATTCGTAATGCTTATTTTCAATGAACACAAAGCGATAAAAATACACACAAATAATTTATCGAACACTTTATGTGTGATGGATCAGGTTTAGAAATTCGATTTATTTTGTTGATGTAAAAAGCCAATCACAATAAATGTGATTGTGATTATATCAACAACAACAATTTAAAAGAAAGTTGAAAACAAATTCCAATCGAATTATTCGAAACAACAACGAAATCGATAATTTGCACGAACAATAATTAAAGAAAATTAAAGCGATAAAGAGACACAAAGATTTGTTTAGGAAGTTCCCCAATCGGCCTCGCCATGGGTACGTCTGTCCTCAATTCGAAATCAAATTGAGATACTTACAATTAGCCTTAACTTTGCAAAAATGTTTATACAGGAGATGAAGAACTCAAACTCCAAAATCCCTATGATTTGTGTTGATTCTTGCACCTCCAAACCCTTGATCAAAGCTTGATCAAGTGACCAACAATGCGGCTGCAATCCTCTGATTATCCCAAGCACGCAACTTGTTGAAACCCAAGATTCCTGAACACAATTCACTGCCTCGCACTACTCCCTTGCAAGGAAACCACCTTGTCCCAAGGCCTTCACTCGTTCGAATTTGTGTTGATGTGATCTTGTCCAAAACCTTTAAATCACACCGATCTTGAAGGAAAACCCCACCTTGGTTTTCTTATTTGAACACACAAAGTTCCCTACCCAATATGCTTGGTTACACCAAACCTAATTTAACATTATCAACCCTAATCTAGATGGTCACCCAATTGAAAAATAATTATGTGTAGTTCAATTGTGTGTATGCATAGAAGAAGGGATGAAGATGATGGGCAACTTTGTAATCTGGTTTCATTTAGGTTTTTACTCTCTAGAAAACCTTGTTAAACTAGAAAAAGGCACATGTATGAGTATATATAGGTATGTGTGTTAATAGGCAAAGAGAATGCAATAAAAATAAGATGCAAAAAGAAATTTTCAATTTTGAATTTGCATAGATCGATCTGTGAAGGTCATAGGCTGGCCTATGAAGGTGTTCAAGCTGGCCTGTAAGGCGACCTGATAGGTGACCTGTGGACGAAGCCTACAGGCTTCGTTCTTGGAGCGTAGGAGCCGACCTATAACTTGGATGTGCCGACTTGTACCGAAGGCAAGGCTTCCACAGGTCGACCTGAACTCGTATAGGTCGGCCTGTGCTGTTGTGTTGACACACAAAACTTGGTTTTTGATGTGTATGACATGCCTAAGACCTATCAAACTTGTTCAAAGAATATTTTTATGCATCCTAAGGCAAAAAAGAAAAAAAAACACATATAAATTTAGGTTGACACCATCCAATATACAAAAGCTACGATATACTACATTGTTTGACATCATTCAAAACCCGGTTGAATTTGTAGATACCACACACAATTCAGTGGTAACCCAAATTCTGGACAAGTAGAAACCGGCCTTGGGGGAGGCACAGGGTCAACAGCAAAACTATTGACTTCGGAGATGATAGTCCTCTAAGGTTAAGCTTTCTTAGCGGTCAAGGCTTGTAGCATTTCCATGATCTTGCTCACACTATTTTTCAACTCATCAATGTCTTCCCTAACTATTTCGTTATGTTGCTCTTGATCAGTCATTCTTCTTTTGACGTTGGCCATGGTTCCGTACTTATGTTGAGGAATCAGCTTGATGGTAACTCAACAAATATAAAGATGAGAACGAATGAAAATGAGTTGTTTCATAACTTGAATGTATGCATGAAGTCATATGCAAAGGAATGCAATCGTATGCAAATGGATGCAATGATATGTCATGTATCAATTCAGGTATATCATGCTCTTAGGTAAATCAAAACACTAGGTAAATAAATGGTATCTATGATTAAAGAAACTCCATGGGTATGCTTTAAGGTTAGTAGGTCTCTAGAGTCACAAATCTTTCTCAAATACATTACCGCCTTGACATAGGCTCGTCGGACAATAATATCCTTGAAACGAGCTCTTCTAGGTGAAGTCTTCATATCGTCCTAACTAGGAAGGCTCCTCGCGAGCCTCTACTACACAACCATCGAAACTAAGGTTCTAAAAAGGTTCTCAGAATCATAGATTGGGGTTGAAAATATTACTATAAGAAAGTAATATGTTCAAGGGATCTCAATTGACTAGGGCTCTCATATCAACCTGTAGCGAGCGATTTTCGGATGTGGTTGCGAAGCACTACCGCTCTTTGGTATCTACAACTCGATTCATTTTTTATCCTATTAAAGCTGATAAAGGAAGGGAAATAGATGTCTCAAATTAACCCTGCTTGCAAACTGAGGTTAAACAGTCAAAACTGTTGGTTTACATATGCTACAAAGATTCGGGGTCTCTATTAGGTTTATTTTGTTAAAAGTGGTGTTCAGTCAATTGGTGGGAGGTTAAAATGTTAGGACGGATGTATGAAAGTATGGGATTTTGGGTTTTTGTTTAGTGTGCTCGCTAAGATCTTTTCTTTCAATCTTATGCCTACGTATTCCCGTTTGCCGAAACAGGGAAATCAGAGCGTTCGTAGTTCCTCCTATTCTATGAGAGGAAATGGGGTTTTGGTGTCTTGTTCAAAGCCCAAGACGTGAAGCGAAAGGTAGTTTGTATCTTGTTCAAAGCCCAAGATGTGAAGCTAAAAGGGTGTTGACTTTAGAGAGAATTTGTCATCTCTAAAGAGGGGGTTGTATGTCACAACTGTTTATAAAGGAGAATTATTTTAACCGGGATGTGTGAATCCGGCAATGCCATAATTTCCTTTATAGGAGATTTTTAACCTGAAGGAGAAGACTTTAACTCAGTGTAGAGCAATGCTATCTTTCCTTAGGAATTTCTTATGCTAAAAGAGGGACAGTGGCATGGATGTAGATGATCCAGAGGCTTGCCGCTTACAGCAATTAGATGAAGGGAAAGGAGTTGTTGATGTTTGTGTACTGTGAATGAGGCACATCTTTGATGCTAAAAGATTGATTGGATCAACCAGTGGTTTTCTTATACAAAGCCTAAGAGGAGGCTATGGGCCCAACAAGAGGGTGTTTTTGTGTGTCTCGTACGAAGCTCGAGAGAGAGGCTAAAAGGGGTTAATCCTACAAGAGGATCTTTTATACTCAACAAGAGAGTGTTTTTGTATCTCGTACAAAGCCCGAGATGGAGGTTAAAATTTGTTTGGATCAATAAGAACCTTTTTGTATCTCGTATAAAGCCCGAGATGGAGGCGGAAGGGGTGATTGACTCAATGAGGGAGTCTCTTATGTGTCTCGTACAAAGCCCAAGAGAGAGGCTAAACGTTGTTTGACTCAACGAGGGAGTCTTTTGTATCTCGTACGAAGCCCGAAGAGAGGCTAAACATTTGCTTCGCTGGGAAGAATCATTGTACAAAGCCCAAGAGGAGGCTATTGTAACTGTTTCAGTTGAGTGACAGCTTCAGTATACTGATTTTAAAAGGGAAAATCAGTTCTTATATGAGTAACACTGTACTCAAGGATTCTATTCGAGGACCAGGGATATTTCCTTTTCTTTGAGGAAACGGGAAATCCAAAGGGTATTGAGACTGTCCGAGTCTACGGGTTTTCTTCCTATTTAACGAAGGGGTCACTTGAGAATGTCTTTGAGACTCAAGGATATTAGACTGTCCATGTCTAGAGTTTCATCTTTTGTACTATGCTTTGAGAAACAGTAGTAAACTCTTTGAAAGGACTGTTTTATGAAGATGACTAAGTTCTGTTCCTATACCTTTAGGAGATCGTCGGGACAATTTGTACGAAGCTCAAGAGGAGGCTAGAGACTTTTAAGAAGTCGATCGGTCCTTGTACGAAGCCCAAGAGGAGGCTATCATTCCCGGAGGAAGAGATCATTATACGAAGCCTAAGAGGAGGCTGTGAATACTTCTAAGAAGCCGACAGGTCCTTGTACTAAGCCCAAGAGGAGGCGGGGTTGCTTTTAGGAAGCCTGTGGGTCCTTGGACGAGGCCCAAGAGGAGGCCGATGCTTTTAAGAAGCCTGTGGGTCCCCAAACCCCGAGAAATTCAAGACAGACTATTCACAGGGAATAGATCAAGCCAGGAAAGTTTGAGAATTTGGAAGAAAATCAAAGATTCCATTCACGGAGAATACATTCATCTCTGGGAGTAGAGTTTCTTGACAATTCCTAATGAGGACAGCCGAAGAGAAGACTGTATCTGGTGATCCTATTTGGGATCTTATGCCTATTTCTACGAATAAACGAAACGGATTTTCCTAGTTCTAGACGTAGTTGCCGGGGAAACTCTAAATATCTATACTATTATTACATAGTTGATATGAGTTTATGAAATAAGACTTACAGCGAAACAACCCCACAATACAGTTATATGTATATGAAAGCGATAAATGAAAGCGTATAAACACTTACTCGGTTGTAGAGCTTCCATGCTGTTTGGTTAGTTGTTCAACAAAGAAAGATTGAAAACAACAGTATATTAAAAATCAAAGGAGAAAGTGCTTTAAAATGAAAGATTTGGGGCTTACAGCTCAAGGAGAGGCCCAGGGTTTTACCAGTGATTGCACTGTTGAATTTTACAGAGGGACTTATACAAGTGACTGAGGCCCAAAAAGGTTTTCTGTACAAAGGGATGGGTCTTACACTCTCTCAAGAGGCCCAAAAAGTTTTTAAAGAAAAAGAGTTGGGCTTATAACACGAGGGTAGGCCCAGATGACTTTTCGTTAAAAATGGCGATCGCGGCGAGGTTTTCTTTTAACGCAGAGGGACTTATACAATAAGTGAGGCCCAAAATTGTTTTGGTTAAAAGGGGGTTGGGTCTTACACTCTATTAGAGGCCCAAAAAGTATTGAATGGGTCTTATAGCCCAAGGAGAGGCCCAAGGTTATTTTTCAAAAGGCGACGATCGCGCCGTTTGTTTTTTACGGTATCGGGACTTATACAATACACTGAGGCCCAAAAATGATTTGGTCAAAAAAAGGATTGGGTCTTACACTCAATTAGAGGCCCATGAGTGTTTGAAAATGATTTGTTTGAGTGAAAATCAAAGAAACCCTAATTTTATTCTTTAAGAGTAAATATTTAAAGAAAATCAATGAAAAATACCAAATAGGTTTGAATAAACCACTTGTGATTTTTGTTTAAGGTTTGAAAAATGAGGTATAAATCACAAGAGATATTAAAACTCATTTGGTCTTGATTCTTCAAGATGAATATTCATTTTAAAATGTTAAAAAACAATTAAAAATGAATTTATTCACAAAAATACTAATTATATTAAATAAATAATATAAATTTAATTTTTTTGTGGAATAAAATATTTCAACATTTTTGTGATTTTTTTCAAAAAGAACCAATAAAAAATAATTAAAATTGAAAGAGTTATTAATTTTCCAATTAATTAATAAAACATGAAAATATTGGAAAAAAATGGCAAAATGTGAAGAAAACACAAAATGGCATGGGTGGGGTTTGAACCCAAAACCTCAAGGTTACAAGGCGCGCGCCTTACCACTAGGGTGGTGATACATCTATTGTTTGAAACAAAAAAACAAATATACAAGGCATGACTTGGTTTTAGGCCTGGCCCAAGGCAAGTTTTGGCTCAGAAACGTGAAGGTCATAACTGTCTCAATTCTTAATGGTTTAAGACAAAATTTATATGCATCTGGACCAGAATTTCATAAGGAATCCAATGGTGGTGGTAGTTTTTTCAGATCACACTCCCTCCTCAAAACCCGATAGTGGTTTTGAAAATGACCTATAATTGCATTTTCTATGCTACAACTTGGTACAGGCATGGATTACATGGTGAATTAGCTCAAACACAACATATACAACATGTATGAGATGTTTATGATCAGTGGACTTCAAAGCATTGCATGATTCAAAGATTCCAAGTTGTGAGGTTTACCTCTTTTTTGAGATTTTGGAGCTTTTGTGCAATCTGTCAAGCCTTTTGTTCTAGAAATGATTTGATGCTTTAGACACACTCAAATGATCCCTTAGAAGCTTTCAGGATGATTGGAATTGACTTGTACCTGCAAAAACACAAGCAGTTCCTTTCTTGCAAAAGGGGTTAAAAGTGACCAAAATAGCAACTCCCTCAAATGGTGTTCCAGACGGTGGGAACCATTTGGGACAATTCAATGATGATATTTGGAGTATGTTTGAGGTTTTATCTGGTTTCGAAAGTGACTGAATCAAGTCATGGCTTGAAAAATGCAAAAAAGTGCCATTTTGAGGTTTTGAGAAGTGACTTTGTGATTTTGTGATTACAGGTCACTTGTGATAGTTTGTACAGCTTACATATGATATATATGAGGTGTGTGTGTGTGATTGATTGTGATGGAAAAGCTCTCAAGCTCAAAAACTCAGAATTACTTTCTTTGGAAGGCAAATTTGAGGTGAAAGAAGAGATTTTGAGGAAAGCATCTGTTTGATGGCTTTGGTGTACTTAAACTGATCACAAATGAGCTCTATTTATAGTAGAGCAAGTTTGTTTTGCAAGCAATAGTGAATGGCAACTGCAGCAGAGGTTTGTTCAATGTTGGCCAATGGAAATCCAAGTCTCCTCTAGCCATTGACTAGAGGTTAGGGCACAGGGTTGTGGTTCCCTTGGTCTTGGATAAGTCTTGACTAAATTCAGTTGAGAATGGCTCAGTCCATGCCACCTTGATGCTTCCATTGAATGCTCCAATCCAAAATTGGAGTCTTGTCCCTATTTTGGCAATTCTAGGTTCAACATGCTATTTCTTGTTCCAAAGACTTTGGAGGCTTGGCTCAGTGATTGTACCCTTTAGATTCAATCCTCAGAGGTTTCCAAGTGGATAGGAGTATTTGGATTTTCACAATTTTGGCAAATCGAGCAAAAGTGCAAAATCTGTCTTGCCTTGACAGATTTCAACAAGGCAACTTGCCATTGTTATATCTCATGGCTCAAATTGAATTTGGTAATGTTCTTGGTCATTTGGGAAAACCCTTACATGATACAACAACTGTTTGAACATGTTTGGTTTTGATCTCTTTTGAATCCAAGTGAAAAATCCCCCTACATTTGGAAAAAAGTAAAGGTAGATTCTGACTTAGTGAAATTTTCACTAAGTGTTGGAACAAAGTGACTTTTCTTGATTTTGATCACTCCATAACTCAAAATCCATGAGGAATTTGGACATAGGTCAGTATGAAGCTTTTGTAGAGGGCAATGTGATCTACAAATCAAGCTTTGAATGGGGAACAATGGCCTTGTGGTTTAGGAGTTATGGTCCTCCAAAGTTGGCACATTAGTGTCACTTTTTCCATAACTTAGAAATTTTTCTAAGTTTTTATGGTTACCCCTTTTACAAGTTATCCCACTTTCTTTGATTTTTCTTGATGAATGATGATTCAAATCATACATTAACATCTTTTTAGGGTTAAAAATCCATTTTGGTGAAAAATCTCAAAAAGTCAAAGTTGACTTTTGTGCACAGTTGACTTTTTATCAGATGAATTCCAAACTGTGCAATTCTTCAGGAAATCATGTCCTTGACCTAAATCAAACTTGATGGACATGTTCCATGGATGTCATAGGGTATATTGAATCATGTCTTAGGGTTTGGGAGCATGTCCTGGTCAAAAGTCAAAGTTACAGTTAACTTTCCTCGCGAAACCCTAATTGTGGTGCAGATGAAATTGAGACTTGTTGCTCAAGCTTCTTGGATTAATCCATTATTGCAAATGGATCAATATAGTATATTAAAGCCCCCCAAATCATGTCTTTAGGTCTTGGTTCATGATTTGTCCCAAAAGTCAACTTAGGGGTGAATTAGGTCAAGAAACCCTAATTCTTGATTTTTGATGTATGCATCCCTGAGGTCAAATTGACTTGATGATTGGGTCCATGAGGTTCCATGGAGTATATTAGGTTATGTTTTGGATCATTGGCTTGTGCCCAGACGAAAAATATCCATCTGGAGGCCCTGGTCAACCAAAACCCTAATTTGGTGACACTGTCGATCTTGAGACTTGATCCACCTAGAAGGGAGCAGCCTTGTGCTTAATCCTTGAACTAGGAGTCCTTTTGATCCATTGTGGATATTTTAGAGGCTAGAAAAGTTGAAGATCAAGTCATTCCTTGATTGATCCTTTGTCTAAGGCTCTGAGAGGGCTTAAAACCCTAATTTTGATTGTAGTGAATGCTCAACAACCCTTGAGGCATTTGATGAGGCATGATGGTTCATCCATATTGTGATGATGATTTGCACAATGATGGGAAATCTTAGTGGTCAAAATTTGGGGTATGACAGATGCCCCTATTTAATCTTCTTGGACCCGAAGGTGTGAATGATGAAGGTATTCGGGCATTCGGAGTGCAAGAGGATTAAATATCAGAATACCCGAAATTTTGATGGCTATGAATGGCAGCTTGTGCATTCATCTTCTTTTTCTAAGCAATGATGCTTAGAAAAGGTAAACTTCCCCTCGATCCTAGTTTCCTACCAAGGAACTGGTCTCAGTTTTCTTTTGAAATAAACCTCCCCTCGATCCTGCTTTCCTACCAAGGAACTTGGCTATGTTTCTGATTTAAACTTCCCCTCGATCCTGGTTTCCTACCAAGGAACTGGTCTTAGTTTCTTTTGTCAACTTCCCCTCGATCCTGGTTTCCTACCAAGGAACTGGTCTAAGTTTCTGATTTAAACTTCCCCTCGATCATGGTTTCCTACAAAGGAACTGGTCTCAGTTTCTTCCGTCAATAAACTTTATTGACAAGGGACGCTATTTGTAGTGGTTTTCCTCAAACTTCTCGCCGGATTTTCCTGGGGAGATGCCATTTGAGGGAAAAAAATGACGTCAGACTTTCTGGGGAGCCCAATCGTCTGAGTTGTAAAGGTGCACAAACTTCTCTGTTGGAGACGCCATTTATCGACTCTATCTGGGGAAAATGAGTCTCTTGAGAGACTGCTTCCGCTTGGGGTCTTACATCATACTTTTCTCGGGATCTTCCCGGAGAAATGTCATATGATGGGCTCCAATTTTGAGGTGCCGATGACCTTTTCATCAGCGGTCTTTCGGAGAAAGGCAGCTGTACTTCCAAATCTCTGCTTAGGAGGCTTTCTCTGGGGATTTTTCTCTAATCCGGGAAAGCAAGGATATCATCTTCAATGGCGAAGAGTGCCATTTGTAGAAAGCTTCTCTGGCTTTTCAGAGGTTCAAGTTATCAAAGTGGTCGAGTGCCGACTCTAATCCAGAGATACACTGGAGGCGAGATTGTTCAAACGCAGCATTTCCTGACGAGGCAAGAACTGACAACTCGATTGAGAAGACTGTTATCACTAGGGGACAAGACCGACTAGAGTGATGGTGATGAAATATGAATATGAATGCAAATCAAATGCATGATGTATGTATGTATGTATGTATATGCTGACAAAACTGACACGACATACAGACTGACGAGTGAACACGACTAGATACTCGACCATCGTTGGTCAAAAAAGTAGCAATTCTACCTTGCTTAGGAGAGATAGTCCCTGCGGGGAATACCGTTGATCGGGCTTAGGAGATAAGAACTCGGCCGAGGGTATCAGATGGGAAAGCCGCATCTCATACAGTTGATCCTTCGTTCAGGCGTACTGGCCTAGAATGAGTACTTTGATTCTGTACTTTGAAATTCAAACACCTTTGGAGATGCAATCGACGTTCTTCCGATGTTCAACAGTCAAAAGCAATTGCCATCTTTAATTTAAAAGCAGAAAAATTTTTAACAAGTAAATTCATTTTTATTTCATTTCAAGAATCGCTAATCATGTTAAAACGTCATTCTGTAAAGCTAAAACAAGTAAGAATTACAAACAAAAGCACAAGGGCTCAAATTTTATTGATAAGATAGAGATCAGCCAAACGCGTGATTCCAAAGAGTATATACAAAGTTTGAAAATGGTAATTTACAGGGAAAAGGGCTACGTTGAAACATAACGACCACTATCCTTCTACCAACTTTGAATTCGGGACATCCTGAGCTTCTGTCGAAGATGACCTTGACTGGAGTTTTCCTCCGATGGATGATGTAACTGCTGCTGAGGGACTTGCCTCTGTTGAACATAGTTACTTGCCATTATCCCTAATTTTTGCATGGATTGTACTATGAGATTTCCAATCTATCAGGATGATTTTTTTCATGTCTCTAACTTTTGCCTGGACCGCCCTTTCGGGTTTTCAATCCACCGAGACGTTTTTTTTTTTTTTTAGTTTAGGCGAAGTATTTCTTGACTACATCAACATTCGTGGGGTAGGAAAATTCCTCTCCATCCATGGTTGCAAGTCTCAAGGCACCGCCTGAGAAAGCTTTCGTGACCACATAGGGGCCATCATAATTTGGGGTCCATTTGCCCCGAGAGTCAGTGAGAAATGATTGTATCTTCTTGATCACGAGGTCTCCTTTTCTGAAGACACGAGGTCGGACCTTTTTGTCGACGCCTTCTTCATTCTCTGCTGATACAACTAACTGTGGCATAGTGCCGTGATTCGTTTCTCTTCGATTAGGTTTAATTTGTCGTGTCGGCTTTGACACCATTCAGCTTCTGAAATCTTAGCTTCCATCAATACTCGGATTGATGGGATCTCTACTTCTATGGGTAGAACTGTCTCCATGCCATATACTAGAGAGAAAGGGGTTTCCCCTGTTGAAATACGGACAGATGTTCGATAACCATGAAGAGCAAAGGGTAGCATCTCGTGCCAATCTTTATAGGTTACAAACATCTTTTGAATGATCCTCTTGATGTTCTTGTTACCCACTTCTACTGCTCCATTCATCTTGGGTCGGTAGGGAGATGAGTTATGGTGTTCGATCTTGAACTCAACGCATAACTCATTCATCATCTTGTTGTTCAAGTTAGATCCATTATCTGTAATGATCTGGCTCGGAACACCATAATGGTAGATGATATTGTTTTTGATAAATCGGACCACCACTTGTCGGGTTACATTAGCGTACGACGCTGCTTCGACCCACTTGGTGAAATAGTCAATGGCTACCAGGATGAACCAATGTCCGTTTGAAGCCTTAGGTTCGATCAAGCCAATCATGTCGATTCCCCATATGGAAAAAGGCCACGGGGAAGAAAGAACTTTGAGATGTGATGGCGGTACATGAATTTTGTCAGAGTATATCTGACACTTGTGACACCTCCTCATGTACTTGTAGCAGTCGGATTCCATGGTCAACCAGTAATACCCTGCTCTCAAAATGTTTCTCGCCATTGTGTGTCCATTGGCATGAGTGCCAAAGGATCCTTCATGAATTTCTGTCATAAGCATGTCTGCTTCTGGTCTGTCTACGCATCGGAGCAAGACCAAATCAAAATTCCTCTTATAAAGAGTGTCACCACTCAGGAAGAAGCTTCTAGCCAATCTTCTGAGGGTTTTCCTGTCTTTTCTGAGTGCCCCAGATGGGTACTCTTGTTTCTGAAGGAATCATTTGATATCGTGATACCAAGGTTTGTTGTCTATGACTGCTTCGATCGTGAAGACGTAGGCGGGCTGTTCAAGGTGTATTATGTCGATCTTAGGTAGGTCATTCCATTGACCTACACTAATCATGGAAGAGAGAGTGGCTAAGGCATCAGCCATGTGATTCTCTCTACGAGGGACGTGATGAAACTCGACTCTGTTAAAGAAGGGTAACAACCTTCTTGCATAGTCTTTGTAAGGAATCAGTCCTGATTGGTATGTGTTCCAATCTCCTTTTATCTGATTAATAACCAAGGCTGAATCGTCGTATACGTCCAAGTTTTTTATCCTTAAATCAGTCGCTTCTTCGAGACCCATAATACAAGCTTCGTATTCGGCCTCGTTGTTCGTACATTTGAACGTAAGTCTGGCAGTGAAAGGAATGTGGGTACCCTGAGGGGTAACAATCATTGCCCTAATTCCGTTTCCATAATGATTAACTGCCCCGTCAAAGATAAGTCCCCATTGGGAACCTGGTTCTGGCCCTTCACTGGGTAACGGTTCATCGCAATCTTTCATTTTTAGATACATGACATCTTCGTCTGGGAAGTCAAACCCGGTTGATTCTTGATCGTCAATCGGTTGATGAGCCAAATGATCGGCTAAAATACTTCCTTTAACGGCTTTCTGAGCGTGGTACTCTATGTCATATTCTGATAATAACATCTGCCAATGGGCAATTCTTCCCGTGAGAGCAGGCTTTTCGAAGACATACTTGATTGGATCCATCTCGGAAACCAACCAAGCAGTATGACAAATCATGTATTGGCGAATACGTTTGGCTGCCCAAGCCAAAGCGCAACAAGTTTTCTCAAGCATCGTGTACCGAGTCTCGCAGTCGGTGAATTTCTTGCTCAGATAGTAGATGGCAGACTCTTTCCATTTGGTTTTGTCTTGTTGGCCAAGTACACATCCCATTGAGTCCTCTAGGACTGTGAGGTAAATGATCAGTGGTCTTCCTTCCATTGGAGGTGATAGAATCGGCAGATTCAAAAGGTATTCCTTATTACTGTCGAAGGCGGTTTGGCAATCTTCTGACCTAACGCAATCCTGGTTTTTTTTGAGTAATTTGAAAATCGGCGCACACGTGGCGGTCATGAGGAATATGAATCTGGAGATGTAGTTCAAACGTCCCAAGAATCCTATGACTTGTTTTTCAGTTTTCGGAGAAGGCATTTTTCGAATGGCCTTGACCTTGTCAGGATCGACCTCAATCCCTTTTTGGCTGACGATGAACCCTAAGAGTTTCCCCGAACAGACACCGAAGGTGCACTTGTTGGGATTCAAGCGGAGTTTGTACTTCCTCAAACGCTCGAATAGTTTCGACAGGTGGGTCACATGCTCATCTTCTTTCTTAGATTTTGCAATCATGTCATCGACATATACCTCTATCTCTTTGTGTATCATGTCATGAAACAGAGTAGTCATGGCCGTTTGATAGGTTGCCCCGACGTTCTTCAAGCCGAACGGCATCACCTTGTAACAAAAAGTACCCCATGGGGTAATGAACGAAGTTTTCTCCATGTCTTTCGGCGCCATTTTGATCTGGTTATAGCCCGAGAATCCATCCATGAAGGAGAAAATTTTGAACTTTGCTGTGCTGTCTACCAGCATGTCAATGTGTGGTAAAGGAAAGTCGTCCTTTGGACTTGCCTTGTTCAGATCCTTGTAATTAACACACATTCTGACCTTTCCGTCCTTTTTGGGAACGGGTACGATGTTGGCTAACCATTGAGGATATTCAGATGTAGCGAGGAAACCTGCGTCGATCTGTTTCTGTACCTCCTCTTTGATTTTGATGGCCATGTCCGGGTGAGTCCGTCTCAACCTTTGCTTTACTGGCGGACATTCCAATCTTAACGGTAAGTGATGTTCCACGATGCTGGTATCCAACCATGGCATGTCCTGATAGGACCAAGCCAATACATCGGGAAATTCTCTGAGAAGCTTTATCAAACCCTCTCTGGCAGTTGGACTGAGCAGTGCCTCAATCCTGATTTCTTTTCTCTCTTTTTCTGAACCCACATTGATCGTTTCCAATGGCTCTTTGTGAGGTTCAATGGACCTTTCCTCCTGTCTGAGTAGTCAAGAGATCTCTTCTGGAATTTTGTTGTCAGCTTCTTCTTCAGCCCCAAATATCGGGAACCCAAAGTCGGGAGAAGGCATCGGATCGTATGTTTCAACTGGGTTTAAAACAAGCAATCTGCATGACGTGATGATTTGTGTTTAGAAGAGATAGACAAAATGCGAGTGTGTGCAGTGTATTTATTTTACTGCTTGTTTTTATTTTTAATTGTTTTTTAGGATAACCATTTTCTGAAAAAGCAAAAAGAGAAAACAACAAATAGTGCGGGAATTACATAACGACGTTATTTTATTTATGAACAAGTCGATCCTTGAAACTACAGCCCTATAAAACAAAACTCTGTCTCTTTGGGAGGAGCGAAGAGGGAAAATTTACAGAAAGCGAGCCCTATCAAAACATCTGTTTCCTGGGCAGGGTGAAAGGTTAAAGATGGAAATTACTTTGACTGATGAACGATCTTCGAAACCTCGATGGCAACCCATTGGCGGTGAACTCCTCGGTGAATCACAAAGTCTGGCACCTTCCTCGATTTGTCTTCAGAAATAACACTGATTTCTGGTGGAGTAGGATCGTTGGAATCTGTCTCCCAGGCAGAGTTATCGTAGGAGGATTCCTCTGTTGTATTTTGCATAGCATTTGTACTCTCAGCTGTATCTCCCCGTCCAGTTGGCTGGATATCTTCGAGCCTGATACGAGAGCTTTCGGGAGCGGTGTACTTGACCATATAGTCAAATTTTCCACTTGGTTGTCCCAGGGTGTCCCATACTTCTCTGGAACTGGAGGGGTCATTCCTCTCGATGACGTTGACCTCGGGAAAAGCATAGTTGATGAATTCTAGTCCGAAAAAAGTTGCAAGTTCATCGTCGTGTTGAGTAGTTTCTGAATGACCTGAGTATTGATCCCATGACATGGTGGGGACACAGGTATTATGTTCAATGACGGTCAGCTGATTTTCATTGTTCGGCTGACTCTCTTGCCCCAAGTCTCCTGGATAAGGTTGCCACATTGGCAGACCATCCATTAGGCCATAGTAGGTGTAGTCAGAATTGTCTTTCATCGGAGTATCTTCCTCTAATGAATTTGGCAGAGCACGGCATCCTTCCAGATCACAATCCCCGTATATCATTTCGATGTCTGACCTGGGTATAAATCTCATACTCTCTATAGGAAAGCAAAAAGGAGTTTGCGTTTCGTCCTGAGACATATAACCGTCCTTGTTAAGATAGGACTTCCACTCTTCCTCTGTGTCAGAGGGATTTTCCTCATTGATAGCATGGACTGCTAGAGGGACTGGGTGAAGAAAACCTCCACTGTGGAAGGAGTTCTGAATGGGATGAAGACTTCCATCGCTGGCAGCTATCTGGGTACAGGTTGCAGAAAAACCAAGACCCTTCTTTGTTTTATTGTCAATAGGAATGACAAGCTGTCCCCATCCGGTTGTATCGGTACTCTCGACCGCTTTGATAGCATCTTTGTATGAGGAAATCGAGGTTCCTCCTTGGGATTGATTGTCCTTTCCCACCGACAGTGCTTGGAACTGCGTCTCAATAACCTCCTCGGGTTCTACACAAGTAGATGATGATAAGTTACTCACGAGCAAGGCCTGTTCTCCACAGACTGTGACAAGTTGATCGTTCTGAACGAACTTTAGCTTTTGGTGGAGGGTCGAAGTGACCGCTCCAGCCTGATGTATCCAAGGTCTTCCTAATAAAAAACTGTATGTTGCCCTGATGTCCATGACCTGGAAAGTGATTTGGAAAGTGTGAGGACCGATAATTATGGGAAGATCAACTTCGCCGATAACTATTTTTCTGGATCCGTCAAACGCTTTGACGACGACCTCGCTGATTCTCATCGGAGGGCCTTTGAATGATAATTGCATCAAAGTGGACTTCGGTATAACATTCAGGGCTGAACCTGTGTCTACCAGTACGCTGGCTAAAGCATTCTCGTGGCAGTTAACTGTAATGTTGAGCGCCATGTTATGACGGCGACCCTCTTCGGGTAATTCCTCATCACTAAATCCCAAATTATTGCAGGAAGTGATGTTAGAGACAATGCTATCGAACTGTCTGATTGTTACATCCTGTTTCACAAAGGCTTGCTCCAAGACTTTCTGTAGAGCCTCCCTGTGGGCTTCTGAACTGAGTAACAGTGATAATACCGAGATCTTTGAAGGAGTCTGTAACAGCTGATCAACAATGTTATAATCACTCCTTTGGATGAGCTTCAGCATCTCATCATTATTTTTCGAAAGGTCGGGATTACTGGATTGACCGACTGATGGATCGGGAGCTTCTGTCTGAAGTTCCTTTTCCTTGTTAGGTTCTCCAACTCCTCGGTTGAAGATTCGACCGCTCCGTGTTACACGACTGATGTCTGCAATATTCACGACGGAGGGTAATGGAATTTCCTTTCCATTTTCAACTATCATTGCACAGTATTTGTAAGGGATATCCTTAGTTGTTTCATACGGTAGTGGTCCCGGTAGATAGATGACTATGGGAACCTTTTGATTTTTCTGACCATCATAAGTAATCTCGATCTATTCCCGGTTGGGAGCTCTAGATTCGTCAAGTAGAGGGATGATGCCAAAAACATCCCTGGTCTGGTGACGACCAGAGATTGTGACAACATCCTCGACTTGATTGGCAAGGTAGGTCGGCGTCCAGTTGATGGGTCCAGAACCCGGATATGGGCGAATCTCTCCACGATCCACCTGACCCTGAAGGGCTGCTCTCACAAGGTAACACCCATTACTTTCCGAACAGACACTACAACGGTCATAGTTGTGTGGTGGCACCTGGCCACGCCCACTTTGAATACAATGTAACCTCACTAGGTTAGCTTCCACATATCGGACATCCTGACTTTGACGTTGAGTAGGATTCCTGTTACTGATACTAATTTGCTGAGTATCTTCATCTATATAGATTGGCATCCACTAGTGATTTAACAAGTGCTGAAGCGCCTCCTGGACAAGGGTACAACCTCGATCGTTTTCGCAACCTGCTTTACAGCTTTGATAGTCGTGTGATATTAAGAATCCGAGTCGGACCTGCTCAGAATGTAACTCTACCAGGTTGGTATTCATCACGCGAATATCGAAGATCTGAACCATGTTGATCTGATAAGGGTTCCTATCATGGTAGTCTTGGATCCATCCAAGATCCATCTGACGCTAGAGGGCCTCTTGTATGAAAGAGCATCCCTGTTTGTTTACCGAGCAAGTCAGACAGAAACTATAATTGTGTCGTGGCAGATTATGATACTGGCTTTGCCTTGAGTGCATCGCCACCAAGTTGACATTCATTGCACAGATGTCGTGGTTCTGAATGACGTTGGAGTTCGTATAGACCATGTTAACTCCACGAACTCGGTGCTCTTGGATCCATCCGAGATCCATCTGTTCTTGTAGAGCTGATTGCACTACCGAACATCCTCTATTACTTTTAGAGCAGACATCACATTGATGATAATTATGAGGTGGCACATGGCCATATCCACTCTGTCTACAATGCATCTTGACCAAATTGGTCCTCAATAAGAGTACATCGTGAATTTGATAGACATTGTTAGACTCTCTCTCAATCAGGTTGACTGCAGCTTTCTCGTGTTGAGGCAGCGGGTTCGTGAAAACATTGGGATTCGTATCTTTGAAAGATAAGAGCCCGCTCCTAACAAGCTTTTGCACGTCAGATTTGAAATTGAGACAGTTCTCTATGTTATGCCCTGATCCTCCTTGACGATAAGGGCATGTTTGATCCACCTTAAACCAAAAAGGCGGATTTTCCGGTATTATAAGAGGGGACTTAGTCTGGATGTGCCCCTTAGTCAGTAGTAACAGAAATAGTTCTGCATACAACATGGGTATAGGATCAAACCCTAATGGTCGTGTTGTACGGTTGTTGTTAAATGGAGGACGAGCCTGCTGAAGAGGTTGTTGTGTCCTTTGCTGATTAGGTTGGCTCTGCGCAACCTGAGGTTGATACGTAGGAATAGGCGCAGGGCTGATAGCAGGAGTTACAGCTGCTACTGGCTGATAACATCGCCTTTTCTTTCCGAGAGAGATATTCCCAATATCATGCTCTTTTTTCTTAGGGAGAGCACTACCGTATCGTTTTGCACTGCTTGATGGTCTAGCGTCTTTTGCCAAACGTCCTTCTCGGACGGCTTCCTCAAGACGAACTCCCATGCCCACCATCTCGGTGAAGTCACTGGGCGCACTGGCAACCATTCTGTCATAGTAAAATGAGCTTAAGGTCTTTAAGAAGATCTTTGTCATCTTTTTTTCCTCAAGAGGTGGACAAATTTGAGCGGCAATTTCATGCCATCTCTGAGCGTACTCCTTAAAGGTTTCCTTGTCCTTTTGTGACATTGATCTGAGTTGATCTCTGTCCGGCGCCATGTCCAAATTATATTTGTATTGTTGGACGAAGGTAGTACCAAGATCTATGAATGTGCTAATCGTAGCACGGTTTAAACCCATGTACCATTTTAATACGGCACCAGTTAAACTATCCTGAAAGTAGTGAATCAGCAGGTCCTGATTCTCAGTCTGAGCTGACATTCGCTTAGCGTACATCACTAAGTGACTCTGAGGGCAAGAGTTACACTTGTACTTTTCAAAGTCGGGCACTTGGAACTTATGCGGGACTTTCACATTGGGGACCAAGCAGAGGTCTGCGGCGTCCTTTCCAAATAGATCCTGACAGCGAATGGCTTGCAGTTCCTTCTGCATTTCCAAGAACTGTTCCTGGAATTCATCCATTCGGTCAAACATAGTTTCCTTTTTACCAGAAGGTATCTGTGGAATCTGTCCTTCCGGGATAGTGTGCACCACAGGGGGTGGTACCGTGGCTACGACAGTGAATCTTGGCGTTTCCTGAAGTTTGTAACCTTCAGGAGTCTTTAATATGCCTCTGGCATCTTCGCTTTCCCGAAGTTTGTAACCTTCAGGACCAGCGGCATCTATTGTGATTCCCTGATCTTCAACGATCGGCGGAACATATCCTTCCGGGATATAGTTTGCAGGCATGCCCCAGGGACGATCTTTCGACATCTGATACCTAGGATCAAACTTCTCCACTATGGACGCTGAGGTGATCTCTGAGATCACAGTCCTTTGTAGGCTAGCTTCTGCCATGGCTTACATGTCGTTACGAAGCTTTCTCATATCCTCTCTCAGAGCGTCGATCTCTTCTTTCAACTCTCTGTTCTCTTCCTCAAGATCATCCATCTTTTTCTGACGATTAGCCCGAGTATTGTACGAATGAGACATTTTGACTCTAGAACCGAGACACAAACGTGAGATTTATAGGTAAGAAGAATACGCAATGTGAGAATGATGAATGTAATGATTATATTAATTGTTTTTTTTTGTTTAATCAAAATAAACTTCGACAATTAGATTGTAAATATCAAACGGTGGGGAAACCCCTTTTTATTGAAATTCAAAGGATTGCGGAAACGAAAATACAGTAGATTACAAAGTGAAAAAACGGAAACCTAAGCTAAGGGGTCCCGAGAGAACTCGGGTGCTGATTCTAGTATCTTCCTTTTCTTTGACCGGGGCTCTTGAGCCATTGTCGGGTTGTCATTCCTTTGCCAGATGAAAGGAGTGAGTGAATTCCTTTGGTCATCCTGATTTTCTACAGCATGTTGCTCCAAAATCTCGATCAGAGCATCCTTATCTTTCAGCAGTTGCTGTATTTTGGTACACTCCACATTGAGAATGCGATACTTGTTCTTCCAAGACCTCCTCTCCTGTTGAACTTTGTTGAGAGTAACCTGAAGCTTTTCAGTTTCCGTCATGAAGTACATGACAGATTCCCTCAGCGGAAGAATTCCGTAACGAGGATAAGGCATCTTTAGCTTGAGAGCTCTAGTTTGTACCCAGTGGAGATAAGGCTCCACCGAGACACAGTCCGGTTTTCCTAGAGACTCTCGTCCTTTCTTATGAACGTGTTTCCAAGCATGCACTATTTCCGTCTTTAGTGCTTTGTCATTTTCTCCTTCCTTGAAGAAAAGACCTTCCAGATGAGCATTCAGTGGGACATGCCTCATTGGGTATCCAAATTGACGACGAACGAGAACTGGATGGTAATTGATTCCTCCCTTAGTTCCTATAAGGGGTACGTTGGGGAAGTTTCCACAACAGTCAATGATCCTGATTCCATCATAAATCCTATTGTACCAATCTATGTCAGAGTTGGTGAGAGACATGATCTTCTGCGACCAGCGCAAGGCACTCTTATGATCCCAGAAAGTAGCAGACTTAGGTAAATGGGAGATAAACCATTTGTAAAGCAAAGGTACACAACATGTGATCTCCCCTCCATTGTACAAATTCCCTAAGTGTACAGAATGATACACATCTGTGAGCAAAGTTGGCACAGGGTTTCCAATGAGAAAAACCTTAATGGCGTTGATATCGACGAAGTTATTAATGTTGGGCAACAAAAATAATCCGTAGGTGAGTAAAACAAAGATGCTTTCAAAAGCAGTCACGTTCCCTATACTGGCGAAGTAGAGGGCTTTCTTTGTCAAGAACTGGGCTGGCAAACCTTGCATGCCACCCTTAGTGGTCATGTGAGTCCTGACCTCAAACTCGTCCAAATGAATTGCTCTTGCAATGGTCTGATCCTTTGGAATTTCTTCCAGTCCAGAAAATGGAGCTCGATCAGTGATTGTAAATCGATCAGATGAGAATATTCCTCCAGCGTTGGTGCTAGCTGGTAATCCGAGAATGTAAAGCAGTGATAAACCGGATCGTAGAATTGAACGAACGCGTCCATGATTCCCTCAATCACATGGACCCTTAACAGAGGTAGAAGACCTCCGTACTTGGCTCTGAAGGCCTCTTGGTTTGTGATCATTCTCGCCAAACCTCTCAAATCCTCTAGTTTTGGAACCTTGAAGGTGTACTTATGAGTTCTCCTTCTACCGAAATCCATTAGCACAATCCTTTTCTCTGATATTTGCAACCACAGTCTTAGTTTAATTTGAAAAATAGAGAGACTAGAAGAGAAATTTTTTTTGAATGTTTTAATGTTTTTTAAATGAATGCATGAATGTAGCACACAAAAACATAGAGAAAACATGGGGTCAAAGGGTTGTTGTCATGGAGTCAAGGCTCTACCCATCCCAAAGGTTTACTAGTGACTTTTGTACCTGTCTCTCATCATCATCAACTCTTGTCAAGAAAACACCAGCGGGCCGGGAACCGTGCTAGGTGATGTTTTTTGAAGAGTCCTCAGAAGAGGGTGGCATCGCATGACAACTATTTCCGATAGCCTCTGCGCCACTAATTTGCTCCTCAGCTTCTCAGACACCACAATCGACCCATTGCCTGTGAGAGGGAATGGGTTACATTGGGAAGCCTCCACTGAGGTTGATGGTCGACCTCGTCTCCATCACCTATCTTAAGTGTATACTCAATCTTTCCACATGCGGCATCACACGCATTCCCATTAGCAGAAAAATAAACACATATATCAATTAGGAAAAGCAGTATATATATTTGTCCTAATCATCCTAGACCTTTAAAGCTATGAATCCTATGTTCCTGACAGAAAATGGGTTCCCCGCCGGAAGCCCCCAATCTGTGGTTTTCACACAAGAGAAGAGAAAAAAGGTTAGAAGAGCCCCAAGGTGGGCCCCATTTTTAAAGTTTCCACCTAATAGATGGGAAGAGAACAAGATCTCTCTACAAAGGTGAGATAGATCCTAATGACACCTCCCCAGCAGAGTCGCCATTTTTCTGTAGCGAGCGATTTTTGGACGTGGTTGCGAAGCACTACCGCTCTTTGGTATCTACAGCTCGATTCATTTTTTATCCTATTAAAGATGATGAAGGAAGGGAAATAGATGTCTCAAATTAACCCTGCTTGCAAACTGAGGTTAAACAGTCATAACTATTGGTTTACAGATCCTACAAAGATTCGGGGTCTCTATTAGGTTTATTTTGTTAAAAGTTGTGTTCGGTCTATTGGTGGGAGGTTAAGATGTTAGGACGGATGTATGAAAGTATGGGATTTTAGGTTTTTGTTTAGTGTGCTCGCTAAGATCTTTTCTTTCAATCTTATGCCTACGTATTCCCGTTTGCCGAAACAGGGAAATCAGAGCGTTCGTAGTTCCTCCTATTCTATGGGAGGAAATGGGGTTTTGGTGTCTTGTTCAAAGCCCAAGACGTGAAGCCCAAGATGTGAAGCTAAAAGGGTGTTGACTTTAGAGAGAATTTGTCATCTCTAAAGAGGGGGTTGTATGTCACAACTATTTATAAAGGAGAATTACTTTAACCGGGGTGTGTGAATCCGACAATGCCATAATTTCCTTTATAGGA
The DNA here is from genome assembly GCA_022829125.1 of Lathyrus tuberosus. Classification (NCBI taxonomy): domain Eukaryota; kingdom Viridiplantae; phylum Streptophyta; class Magnoliopsida; order Fabales; family Fabaceae; genus Lathyrus; species Lathyrus tuberosus. The sequence continues at coordinate 5,763,176 of JALAZF010000298.1, read as the reverse complement.
GATTTTTAACCTGAAGGAGAAGACTTTAACTCAGTGTAGAGCAATGTTATCTTTCCTTAGGAATTTCTCATGCTAAGATAGGGACAGTGGCATGGATGTAGATGATCCAGAGGCTTTCCGCTTACAGCAATTAGATGAAGGGAAAGGAGTTGTTGATGTTTGTGTACTGTGAACGAGGCACAGCTTTGATGCTAAAAGATTGATTGGATCAACCAGTGGTTTTCTTATACAAAGCCTAAGAGGAGGCTATGGGCCCAACAAGAGGGTGTTTTTGTGTGTCTCGTACGAAGCCCGAGAGAGAGGCTAAAAGGGGTTGATCTTACAAGAGGATCTTTTATACTCAACAAGAGAGTGTTTTTGTATCTCGTACAAAGCCCGAGATGGAGGCTAAAATTTGTTTGGCTCAATAAGAACCTTTTTGTATCTCGTATAAAGCCCGAGATGGAGGCGGAAGGGGTGATTGACTCAACGAGGGAGTCTCTTTTGTGTCTCGTACAAAGCCCGAGAGAGAGGCTAAACGTTGTTTGACTCAACAAGGGAGTCTTTTGTATCTCGTACGAAGCCCGAGAGGAGGCTATTGTAACAGTTTCAGTTGAGTGACAGCTCCAGTATACTGATTTTAAAAGGGAAAACCAGTTCTTATATGAGTAACACTGTACTCAAGGATTCGATTCGAGGACCAGGGATAATTCCTTTTCTTTGAGGAAACGGGAAATCCAAAGGGTATTGAGACTGTCCGAGTCTACGGGTTTTCTTCCTATTTAGCGAAGGGGTCACTTGAGAATGTCTTTGAGACTCAAGGATATTAGACTGTCCGTGTCTAGAGTTTCATCTTTTATACTATGCTTTGAGAAACAGTAGTAGACTCTTTGAAAGGACTGTTTTATGAAGATGACTAAGTTCTGTTCCTATACCTTTAGGAGATCGTCGGGACAATTTGTACGAAGCCCAAGAGGAGGCTAGAGACTTTTAAGAAGCCGATCAGTCCTTGTACGAAGCCCAAGAGGAGGCTATCATTCCCGGAGGAAGAGATCATTATACGAAGCCTAAGAGTAGGCTGTGAATACTTCTAAGAAGCCGACGGGTCCTTGTACTAAGCCCAAGAGGAGGCGGGGTTGCTTTTAGGAATCCTGTGGGTCCTTGTACGATGCCCAAGAGGAGGCCGATGCTTTTAAGAAGCCCGTGGGTCCCCAAACCCCGAGAAATTCAAGACAGGCTATTCACAGGGAATAGATCAAGCCAGGAAAGTTTGAGAATTTGGAAGAAATTCAAAGATACAATTCACGGAGAATACATTCATCTCTGGGAGTAGAGTTTCTTGACAATTCCTAATGAGGACAGCCGAAGAGGAGACTGTATCTGGTGATCCTATTGGGGATCTTATGCCTATTTCTACGAATAAACGAAACGACTTTTCCTAGTTCTAGACGTAGTTTCCGGGGAAACTCTAAATATCTATACTATTATTACACAGTTAATATGAGTTTATGAAAGAAGACTTACAGCAAAACAGCCCCACAATACAGTTATATGTATATGAAAGCGGTAAATGAAAGCGTATAAACACTTACTCGGTTGTAGAGCTTCCATGCTGTTTGGTTAGTTGTTCAACAAAGAAAGATTGAAAACAACAATATATTCAAAATCAAAGGAGAAAGTGCTTTGAAATGAAAGATTTGGGGCTTACAGCTCAAGGAGAGGCCCAGGGTTTTACCAGTGATTGCACTGTTGAATTTGTACAGAGGGACTTATACAAGTGACTGAGGCCCTAAAAGGTTTTCTGTACAAAGGGATGGGTCTTACACTCTCTCAAGAGGCCCAAAAAGTTTTTAAAGAAAAAGAGTGGGGCTTATAACACGAGGGTAGGCCCAGATGACTTTTCGTTAAAAATGGCGATCGCGCCGAGGTTTTCTTTTAACGCAGAGGGACTTATACAATAAGTGAGGCCCAAATTTGTTTTGGTTAAAAGGGGGTTGGGTCTTACACTCTATTAGAGGCCCAAAAAGTTTTGAATGGGTCTTATAGCTCAAGGAGAGGCCCAAGGTTATTTTTCAAAAGGCGACGATCGCGCCATTTGTTTTTGATGGTATCGGGACTTATACAATACACTGAGGCCCAAAAATGATTTGGTCAAAAGAAGGATTGGGTCTTACACTCTATTAGAGGCCCGTGAGTGTTTGAAAATGATTTGTTTGAGTGAAAATCAAAGAAACCCTAATTTTATTCTTTAAGAGTAAATATTTAAAGAAAATCAATGAAAAATACCAATAGGTTTGAATAAACCACTTGTGATTTTTGTTTAAGGTTTGAAAAATGAGGTATAAATCACAAGAGATATTAAAACTCATTTGGTCTTGATTCTTCAAGATGAATATTAATTTTAAAATGTTAAAAAACAATTAAAAATGAATTTATTCACAAAAATACTAATTACATTAAATAAATATTATAAACTTATTTTTTTTTTGGAATAAAATATTTCAACATTTTTGTGATTTTTTGCAAAAAGAACCAATAAAAAATAATTAAAATTGAAAGAGTTATTAATTTTCCAATTAATTAATAAAACATGAAAATATTGGAAAAAATGGCAAAATGTGAAGAAAACACAAAATGGCATGGGTGGGGTTTGAACCCAAGACCTCAAGGTTACAAGGCGCGCGCCTTACCACTGGGGTGGTGATACATCCATTGTTTGAAACAAAACAACAAATATACAAGGCATGACTTGGTTTTAGGCCTGACCCAAGGAAAGTTTTGGCTCAGAAACGTGAAGGTCATAACTTTCTCAATTCTTAATGGTTTGAGACAAAATTTATATGCATCTGGACTAGAATTTCATAAGGAATCCAATGGTGGTGGTAGTTTTTTCAGATCACACTCCTTCCTCAAAACCCGATAGTGGTTTTGAAAATGACCTATAATTGCATTTTCTATGCTACAACTTGGTACAGGCATGGATTACATGGTGAATTAGCTCAAACACAACATATACAACATGTATGAGATGTTTATGATCAGTGGACTTCAAAGCATTGCATGATTCAAAGATTCCAAGTTGTGAGGCTTACCTCTTTTTTGAGATTTTGTAGCTTTTGTGCAATCTGTCAAGCCTTTTTTTCCAGAAATGATTTGATGCTATAGACACACTCAAATGATCCCTTAGAAGCTTTCAGGATGATTGGAATTGACTCGTACCTGCAAAAACACAAACAGTCCCTTTCTTGCAAAAGGGGTTAAAAGTGACCAAAATAGCAACTCCCTCAAATGGTGTTCCAGATGGTGGGAACCATTTGGGACAGTTCAAGGATGATATTTGGAGTGTGTTTGAGATTTTATCTGGTTTGGAAAGTGACTGAATCAAGACATGGCTTGAAAAATGCAAAAAAGTGTCATTTTGAGGTTTTGAGAAGTGACTTTGTGATTTTGTGATTACAGGTCACTTGTGGTAGTTTGCACAGCTTACATATGATATATATGAGGTGTGTGTGTGTGATTGATTGTGATGGAAAAGCTCTCAAGCTCAAAAACTTATAATTACTTGCTTTGGAAGGCAAATTTGAGGTGAAAGAAGAGATTTTGAGGAAAGCATCTGTTTGATGGCTTTGGTGTACTCAAACTGAGCACAAATTAGCTCTATTTATAGTAGAGCAAGTTTGTTTTGCAAGCAATAGTGAATGGCAACTGCAGCAGAGGTTTGTTCAATGTTGCCCAATGGAAATCCAAGTCTCCTCTAGCCATTGACTAGAGGTTAGGGCACAGGGTTGTGGTTCCCTTGGTCTTGGATAAGTCTTGACTAAATTCAGTTGAGAATGGCTCAGTCCATGCCACCTTGATGCTTCCATTGAATGCTCCAATCCAAAATTGGAGTCTTGTCCCTATTTTGGCAATTCTAGGTTCAACATGCTATTTCTTGTTCCAAAGACTTTGGAGGCTTGGCTCAGTGATTGTACCCTTTAGATTCAATCCTCAGAGGTTTCCAAGTGGATAGGAGTATTTGGATTTTCACAATTTTGGCAAATCGAGCAAAAGTGCAAAATCTGTCTTGCCTTGACAGATTTCAACAAGGCAACTTGCCATTGTTATATCTCATGGCTCAAATTGAATTTGGTAATGTTCTTGGTCATTTGGGAAAACCCTTACATGATACAACAACTGTTTGAACATGTTTGGTTTTGATCTCTTTTGAATCCAAGTGAAAAATCCCCCTACATTTGGAAAAAAGTAAAGGCAGATTCTGACTTAGTGAAATTTTCACTAAGTGTTGGAACAAAGTGACTTTTCTTGATTTTGATCACTCCATAACTCAAAATCCATGAGGAATTTGGTCATAGGTCAGTATGAAGCTTTTGTAGAGGGCAATGTGATCTACAAATCAAGCTTTGAATGGGGAACAATGGCCTTGTGGTTTAGGAGTTATGGTCCTCCAAAGTTGGCACATTAGTGTCACTTTTTCCATAACTTAGAAATTTTTCTAAGTTTTTATGGTTACCCCTTTTACAAGTTATCCCACTTTCTTTGATTTTTATTGATGAATGATAATTCAAATCATACATTAACATCATTTTAGGGTTAAAAATCCATTTTGGTGAAAAATCTCAAAAAGTCAAAGTTGACTTTTTATCAGATGAATTCCAAACTGTGCAATTCGTCAGGAAATCATGTCCTTGACCTAAATTAAACTTGATGGACATGTTCCATGGGTGTCATAGGGTATATTGAATCATGTCTTAGGGTTTGGGAGCATGTCCTGGTCAAAAGTCAAATTTACAGTTGACTTTCCTCGTGAAACCCTAATTGTGGTGCAGATGAAATTGAGACTTGTTGCTCAAGCTTCTTGGATTAATCCATTGTTGCAAATGGATTAATATAGTATATTAAAGCCCCCCAAATCATGTCTTTAGGTCTTGGTTCATGATTTGTCCCAAAAGTCAACTTAGGGGTGAATTAGGTCAAGAAACCCTAATTCCTGATTTTTGATGTATGCATCCCCTGAGGTCAAATTGACTTGATGATTGGGTCCATGAGGTTCCATGGAGTATATTAGGTTATGTTTTGGATCATTGGCTTGTGCCCAGATGAAAAATCTCCATCTGGAGGCCCTGGTCGACCAAAACCATAATTTGGTGACACTGTCGATCTTGAGACTTGATCCACCTAGAAGGGAGCAGCCTTGTGCTTAATCCTTGAAGTGGGCGTCCTTTTGATCCATTGTGGATATTTTAGAGGCTAGACAAGTTGAAGATCAAGTCATTCCTTGATTGATCCTTTGTCTAAGGCTCTGAGAGGGCTTAAAACCCTAATTTTGATTGTAGTGAATGCTCAACAACCCTTGAGGCATTTGATGAGGCATGATGGTTCATCCATATTGTGATGATGATTTGCACAATGATGGGAAATCTTAGTGGTCAAAATTTAGGGTATGACACAACCCAACGAGTCCAAGGTCTCGTAAGTCAATACTACACAACCACCGTAGATGGAACATGTTAAAAATATCTCTAGAGTCATCGATCCCAACTTGAAAACATTATCGTCATTACGAAGGATCGTCGAACAATAACATCTCCAAGAGAATCTACTCTAGGCAGGGTCTTCATATCGTCCCAACGAGGAAGGCTCCTCGCAGACCTCTACTACACAACCACCATTCTAATCCTATGGTTTTTCTCAGAATTGTAGAGAGCTTATCTCACAAAGTACCAATAATTAGAGAGCCCCAACAGATAAGATAAAAGTAATTAAAACAAAAGAGAAGACAATAAATAAATCAAGTAAAGAAATAAAGATAAACACCCAAACATGCGAAGAAGACAACCTAGACTAGGCTTGACTTACTTAGGGAAGAGTCCCTAGCAGAGTCGCCATCTGTCGTACCTCGAAAAACAAGAGACGACCTCGTGATGCACAATCGCACACTCGCGGGATGGACTTAATAGAGTCGTCATTGAACTTTATTTATTACCAAAGAGTGAAAGGGAAAATATCGATAAACCCCATAAACTAAAAAGGGAAGGAAACCATAGGGTATGGCCATCGCAACCAAAATAGGGTTCGAAAGTCGGTTATGCAAGGGGAAGATATTAGCACCCCTCACATCCGTTGTACTCAACAGGAACCATCTAGAATGTCTATGCGCGAATGGGTGTTGTTATCTAAGGGTTACTTGCTAGAGGGAAATGGTGATTTTTTAATTAGGGTGCTCGCCAAGACTTCTCAATCTCGTGCCTACGTATCCTCATAGTGCAATAAGGAAATCAAAGCATTCGTAATTTGGGGTAGAAAATGAGTGTGTGTTGATTGATTTTACCTTGTCAAAAGGGGTTTGAAAGATCGCACGACATCGAGAAAAAAGAGTTTGATGAGTTGATGTTGTTTTTAGGGTTTTTGAAAAGAGATTGTTCTTAATTAGGATTGTACTAAAGACTATAGGTAGAGGAGAATATTTTGAACTACCAAGCCTAGCGTCTTGTGTCCAAAATACTCATAGTAGTGTAGGAAAGCTCCATTCTCACTCCTTCTCCACCACTTAAGACTCATGGCGCACAATCCTAATTGTATTTTATTGTGTTTTTGAATTTGTTTTTGAGAAAAATGCCCTTTGACGTTGGATTAAGGGTTTTCTTGCTGCAAGATGAGTATAAAAATGGTTTGAGATTAAAATGGGATAGGTTGATGGCAACACATGAATCGAGTGACCTACAAGTTAGATATGGCTTGATGTATGGACCAAGAATGCTTTGAATTTGGTTGATGGCGATGCATGAGGCGATCGACTTACAGGGGTTAAGAGAGAATATAAATTGACGTTGGATCAAGGTTTTGAGAAAGTGGTGAGGAGATGTGTTGCAACAAGGTTTATGTGAGGTTGTAGATGGTTATTGTTAGTTCTTGGATTGGCTGGAATTTTGGTAAAACAAGGTATGTTCAATGTTGATGTCAAGGTGTTGATGTTGCAACATTGAAGTCTTAACAGTGGGCAGTGTTAAGTAATTAATTGCTGAAGTTGGATGTCTGATGTCACATAGGCGATGTTGTGACATTAGATCTGCAGAATTAACAACAGAAGGTTGTGATGTTGTTAGGGTTACGTATTAGCTGGAATTGTGGAGAGCAAGCTATCTCATTGGATGCGAATATCTTGGGATAGATATTTGCTGCTGCATAGGAGATCTGGTGCAGATTTGTAGGAGATTTAAAAGGTTGAAGATTTAAAAAGATTTTAAGGAGAAAATCTGTTTTAAATATTCAGTTTTAAATAACAAATCTGGGAGATATTGTAGCAAGTCCAAGACCAATTCAAGGAGCTATATAAAGCGCACAAGACCAAAGGAAAAAGTGACAGAAAACATTCAGAAGATCAGGAGCTGGAGGCTTAGTGTCTAGAGTTTGTTTAAAGTGCTTGTATTTACACTATTCTAGGGTTTGAATAGGTGTTATGTTTCTGTCCTCTCTAGAAGCTGTGAAGCAATAGAGAGTGGTTGCTTGATCGAAGCTAGGAAGCAAGATCAAGGGTACTCAAAGTGGTTTCTTTGAGAGTTTGTAAGGGATTGAGTGGTGTTCTCATACCTAGGTGGTTTCTTAGGTAGGAAGTCATTAGTAGAGTATAAGTTTAGGAGATTGTCAACGGGTTGTTGAGTCTGTAAATTATATCTACAAGTAGTGAATTCCATCCCTGGCTTGGTAGCCCCCAGAGTAGGTTGGTTGTAACCGAACTGGGTCCACAATTCCTTGTGTTGCTTTGTTACAGTTATTGCTGTCCATTGTACAGAGTGTGTTGTTGTAACATCGCACCTTAACATCACACGTCTGATACCAGAATTTCAATTGGTATCAGAGCAGGCATCATGTCTGTCTCTGGGTGAGATCTAGGGAAGTTACTTTCTGGTGTAAAGATGGACAAAGAAGTTAGAGGATTCGTCAACAGACCCCCTATTTTGGATGGATCCAATTATGACTATTGGAAGCCAGGGATGACCACTTTCTTAAAATCCTTGGACAGTAGGGCTTGGAAGGCTGTTATTAAAGAATGGAAAGCTCCTGTCATGTGTGAGAAGGATGATGCTGGCAAAGATAAAGAAGGCACCTCTAAGCCAAAGCCTGAAGAAGAGTGGACCAAGGAGGAAGATGAGCTTGCCCTTGGAAATTCCAAAGCTCTGAATGCAATCTTCAATGGAGTGGATAAGAATATCTTCAGGTTAATCAATACCTGTGAAGTTGCTAAGGAAGCGTGGGATATCTTGCAGGCTACAAATGAAGGAACATCTAGAGTTAAGATGTCGAGACTTCAGATTTTAACATCAAAATTTGAAAGCCTGAAGATGAAGGACGATGAGACTATTCATGACTTCCACATGAATGTTCTGGAGCTGGCTAATGCATCCAGTGCTCTTGGTGAGAAGATGTCAGATGAAAAGCTTGTTAGGAAGATCCTTAGGTCCCTACCTAAGAAGTATAAGATGAAGGTAACTGCCATTGAAGAATCACAAGACATCAGCAAGATGAGAGTTGATGAACTCATTGGATCTCTTCAAACTTTTGAGCTTGGGTTGAATGAGGAAAATCCAGAAAAGAAGCCAAAGAGTATAGCCTTGGTGTCAAATGATGCAGAAGAAAAAGGAAAGAGTTCTGAATCGCAGGAGGATCTATCTCAGGCCATAGTGATGTTGGGAAGACAGTTCACCAAAGTATTCAAGAGAATGAATAATAACTCCAGGCCTAATGTCAAGAACATATCTTCTGACATCAGCAACTCAAAAGGGAAGGATGAAGAGAAAACTGCCCAAGATAAAGGAGTTCAGTGCTTTGAGTCTGAAGGATATGGGCATGTCAAGAAAGAATGTCCCACCTTCTTGAAAAAGCAGAAGAAGGGCATGACAGTGTCCTGGTCTGACTCTGATAGTGAAAGTGAAGGTGAGTCAGCAAAGCATGTGAGAGCTTTAACAGGAGCTGTTGTTTCTGATGATGATTCTAGTGATGGAGAAATAACCTATGAGGAGTTAGCATCCACCTATCAAGAGCTGTGTCTAAAAAGTGCTGAGATTTGTCAAGAAAACAAGTGCCACAAGCAACACATTGCTCAGCTAGAGAATGAAAAAGCTGATCTGGAAAATGAAGTTGTACTGGTTAAAGCTCACCTTGATCATATGACCAAGTCTGTTAGAATGCTGATCTGTGGAATAAATACACTTGATAAGATCCTTCAGACAGAAAAGGTTGCAGGTGATAAGTCTGGTATAGGATATGTGGCAAGCACCTGAGGAGCAAAGGAGGAGGTGTCCCAACCGATGTCTCAAACAAAGAGACAGGATTCTACCCCTAAGAAGGTTGTTCAGCCTCAGAATGTTGAGAAAAAGGATGGTCCCCAACAGAGGAAGATGCATCCTCAAGGAACTAGTCAGTATATGTCTCCTCAATATCACAAGAGCATGCAAGCTGCAAGGCTCAAACAGGACATGTCACATCAGGTGTCTCAACATCAGGACAACTGGTATGGTTATGGATATGGATACAACAATGTTGTTCCTCATATCTATGGAAGAAGAAAGCCACACCATCATGGGAGACAATCCAGGAAACAGCATTCTCAGCCTTCTTATGGGAGAAGATACCAACATAATAGAAGGCAGACCAGTTATGGTAGGAGGAGACCACATTATGGATGGCAGCCTAAGCAATCTCATCATGGCAGAAGATTCAGAGATGAAATGGTGAGATGCTATTAATGTGGAAGGTTTGGACATATGCAGTACTCTTGCTACAAGCTGCATGGATACCCTTAGCCTCAAAACAGATGGAGAAAGTACAGGCCTAAAGTTGTTAAACAATGGGTACCTAAGGAGAAGGTGAAGTGCTTATTGGCTCACTTGGCTGACAAAGAGGTTAAAGAAGGAACATGGTATTTTGATAGTGGGTGTTCCAAACACATGTCTGGATGTAGATCCATGTTTGCTGAATTTAGACCTTGCCCCTCTCTTGAAGTTATGTTTGGCAATGGAGAAAAAGGTGTTGCTGCAGAAGTTGGAAAAGTGAAAGGTGATGGTAGACCTGAACTTTACAATGTTCTGTTTGTCAGTGGGTTAAATGCAAATTTGATCAGCATAAGCCAGTTGTGTGATGAAGGTTACAAGGTAAACTACACTAAGGATGATTGTGTGGTTTCTGATGAGCATAATCAGGTTGTTATGAAGGGTGCCAGAACCAAAGATAACTGCTATCAGTGGATTTCTCTTGAAGGACATTCAACTAATGATGTTCAGGTTGATGTTATAACATCAGACTATGATGTCAGGATGCTGAAAGGTCACTCAGAGTTAACAAGTTCTGATGTGAATCCTTTTAAATTTTTAAAAGGAAAGTCTTTATGGAGGGAAAACATTAGTGATTGGTCTTTAAGAGGTACTCAAAATCAGGCGCCTTACCATATTGATTCTACATCAAGATTTATCAAAGGGTTCTCATCTCAACGATTCGTCTCCCTCAACATAATAGAAAAATCTTCTCTAAACCTAGTCTGTTACAAAGGAACGATGTCTTCCCCTTCCAAGAACTCTGAGTCTCAAAAACCTGAGCAGGTACAAACTAGGGTTTCTTCCGAAAAAGAACTAGTTAACGAAGAACACATTTCTACTGCTCTTCCCGAGTCAGGTAACCGTAAACCCTCAACCACGGTGAATAGAACTGATGCTAGGTCATCATCCTCTCAAGCTGTTGAGGAGAAGTATGATGTAGACATGCATTTGGAGCAGATTGCCACCAAAATCCTTGAGAAGGGAATACGTGTGAAAGGGATTTCTGTCCCTTTAAGGTAAATGCTTGCTGAACAGGTCGACTCTCAAGGTGAGGACAAAAATCTTCAAAGACAGGCCCTGAGTCAAGAAGCTGAAGGAGAAGATCCTGATGATACTGATGTCATCTTTGATGTCAGAACATCGTCCCCTAGGAATGAAAGTCACAGGGGTAAAGGGAAGGATCAGGTTGAGGTTATAGAGATTGAGGACTCTTCTGATGATGATGGAATTGGAAGAAGGAAAGATAAGAAAAGGACTTCAGTTACAGACTCTCCCAAGTCGTGGAGCAAAGTTGCCAGGTCTGGCAAGAAGAGGAGAATCAGGGAAGAGTCAAATTCTGAGTGTGATGCTCAAGACATCAACCCTGCTACTAATCAAGTGCCTGATAACATCTCATCTCACTGTGCCAGAAGTGCATCCATGTGGGATTGTGTGAGCCAAAGAAAGATAGCTCTGGAAAGAGAGGTAGTAGCAGAAGACTTAGAGTCTACTGAAATAGTAGACCTAATTAAGTTTGCTGGTCTCATAAGGACTATGTCAGGGTTGACTAATTGCTAGATAGACTGGTCAGAGAATTCATAGTTAATATCCCTGAATCTATAAATGACAGCAAGAGCCTAACCTTCAGAAGAGTTACCATCAGGGGTAAGTGTGTCTGGTTCTCTCCTAAAGTGATCAATGCCTACTTAGGAAGAAGTGAGGAAGATTATAGAGAATTAGAAGTTTCCAATAATGTGATATGCAAAGAAATCACTGGTGGTCAGGTAGATGTTTGGCCCATAAAAGGAAAGCTGTTAGCCAGTTTGTTGAGTGTCAAAGATGCTATTCTGCACAGAATAGATGTTGTCAACTGGGTTCCTACTAGTCACAGGACCACAATTTCTGTTGGATTGGGGAAGATAATTTATGCAGTTGGGACAAAGCAAAGAATTGACTATGGCTCCTACATCTACGATCATACTATTAAGCATGCTGCTACAAATGCTGTGAAGATGTCCATTGCTTTTCCCTCTCTCATTTATGGGATTATCTTGTCTCAACATCCTGGAATTCTACAGCATTCAGATGTTGTTTGCAAAAGGAAGCCTGCCTTGTCAGTCCATAACAAGTTGTTTGAAGGGAAACATGTTCCTGACAGTGTCAAGACATCTGCTTCAACATCACAACAGTCACCAGCCAAGACTGGGTTGATTACAGAACTAGAGGAGGCTTGCAAGGAGTTAGATGAAGTCATAAGAGTTAGTACTGAAAGGAAACAAAAATTTGAAAGACTTGTCATGACTCTGAGATTGGCAGCAAAGGAAGGTGCAGCAGCCAACACAAGCAAGGATGTTGATGATGGACCTGGTGATGAAGAAGATAATGATGATCTCAGCTCAGATGATTCAAGCTTTTAATGTTTGCCTTCTTAATTAGTAGTGTTAGCTTTATTTTCTGTCTTTGTTTCAGCACTTTATGTGTTTGGTTATGTAATTTGAATATTGTGCTGTTATATGCACTATTTATGTTTTAGTTTTCTTCTATGATTTGTTTTGCCTGGTTGCTAATTGTGAGGCTAACAATGAGAGCTAGGGTGTACTGACTATAGTTAATAGGGCGTCTAATTGAAGCTTGTCTAATTGTGGCTAAAAAGGGGGAGGAAATAGCCAAGAGAGTCAAGAGTATCAAAGAATGCCAAATGTTGCTAGATGCTGCTAAAAATAATAAAAGGTGGTTAGTTGAAAAGTACTGATGCAGTTATTGAGGGGGAGTTTAGACTGAGCTAGTGAAGATATCATAGCATTTGAAGAGTGCAGCCAAGAAGACATCAAGGGGGAGAAGTGTTGTGCACATTGTGAGCTACTGAACAGCTGTGATGCTGGTTCATATTTTTGAGGGGGAGCGCCAATTGGCTGTTGTCAATAATAAAGATGGTGCTGCAGCAGATCAAGTGATGAAGACTATGAAAATTGTCAAACTGCTGCTGATGAAGAGTTTCAAATTATTAATTGAAGTTTTTTCCGCTGCTGAAGTCTCTGTAGGTGCAGAGTGCAGAGATTGTTTTAGCCAAAATTAGCCAAAGGGGGAGATTGTTAGTTCTTGGATTGGCTGGAATTTTGGTAAAACAAGGTATGTTCAATGTTGATGTCAAGGTGCTGATGTTGCAACATTGAAGTCTTAACACTGGGCAGTGTTAAGTAATTAATTGCTGAAGTTGGATGTCTGATGTCACATAGGCGATGTTGTGACATTAGATCTGCAGAATTAACAAAACCAGGTTGTGATGTTGTTAGGGTTGCGTATTAGCTGGAATTGTGGAGAGCAAGCTGTCTCATTGGATACGAATATCTTGGGATAGATATTTGCTGCTGCATAGGAGATCTGGTGCAGATTTGTAGGAGATTTAAAAGGTTGAAGATTTAAAAAGATTTTAAGGAGAAAATATGTTTTAAATATTCAGTTTTAAATAACAAATCTGGGAGATATTGTAGCAAGTCCAAGACCAATTCAAGGAGCTATATAAAGCGCACCAGGCCAAAGGAAAAAGTGACAGAAAACATTCAAAAGATCAGGAGCTGGAGGCTTAGTGTCTAGAGTTTGTTTAAAGTGATTGTATTTACACTATTCTAGGGTTTGAATATGTGTTGTGTTTCTGTCCTCTCTAGAAGCTGTGAAGCAATAGAGAGTGGTTGCTTGATCGAAGCTAGGAAGCAAGATCAAGGGTACTCAAAGTGGTTTCTTTGAGAGTTTGTAAGGGATTGAGTGGTGTTCTCATTCCTAGGTGGTTTCTTAGGTAGGAAGTTATTAGTAGAGTATAAGTTTAGGAGATTGTCAACGGGTTGTTGAGTCTGTAAATTATATCTACAAGTAGTTAATTCCATCCCTGGCTTGGTAGCCCCCAGAGTAGGTTGGTTGGAACCGACCTGGGTCAACAATTCCTTGTGTTGCTTTGTTACTGTTATTGTTGTCCATTGTGCAGAGTGTGTTGTTGTGACATCGCACCTTAACATCACACGTCTGATACCAGAATTTCAGTTATGAGCAATGAATGTTTGTGATTAAAGAATATACAATGAGGAGTAATGCATGAAATTGTTGTTGTTTATGTTGTTCCCAAAATGAACGTGAGTAGTGAATGAAAGGTGTTATTTTTGGTGCGTGGAAGAAATGAATGTCTAGTCGTAGTCCCTCTTCCTCTTGCAGTGAATTAATTTTTTGATTTATAGAATAGGTTTAAGGGTAAATTCAGATTTGTTATGAAAGGTTTGTTATGAATTTGTTTGATTTGTCTTGCTGCACCTCTTTTTTCTACAATAGCCTTTTGTATCTGAACTATGTTTTTCCATCGTGTTCCTGCATATTGTTTCTTAATTTAACTTGCTTTGGTTTATGGATTATGACTTGGGCCTTTGAATGATATTGCTTTTTGCACATGTATCTTGTAATTTGAACTTGCTATTGTAATGCACATCTGGGCCTTAAATAATATTTGCACCCTTGTAATTCTTGCTTGGACAATGATTTTGTGTTGCAATTGCCATTTGGTGTGTCTTGTCTTGATATGGATCCAAAAGCCAATGTAGAACACTACTTGAACCCTTTTATATCATTATTGAATTTTCAATAAAATCAATTTAAAAGGGTGAAGTAACCATGATTCCATGTTAAACACACTTGAATTAATCTTGCAAGAGGAATTATACAATGAATAAATGTCTTGCTTTCCACGTAAACTATGGTGAAACAAGATGCACATTTAAAGCTTCTTTGACAATGTTATGACCAAGATGAGTATGCCTTGGAATTAAAGGTCATGCCTTGAGAAATGAATCCAAAAAAATGAAACAAGCTTGAACAAGTGACCATTTGAATCAGGGCACTTGATTTTTGAACCAAAACCCTAACTGAATCAATGTTTGATCACCCGGTCATACCCTAATTTTTATCGCTAAGATCCCGCATCTTTTTGCATCATCTGTATAGTTTATCATACCTTTCATCTCGCATAATGCTCAATTTATTAGCCAGAATTAACTTGTTGGATTTACAGCCGAATCGGTCAAACTAAAAGTCAACTGTGCGACAAATCAGTGGACAGAAAATTTTAAAATCGAGCTTGCAAATGTCAGTCATATTAATCTATGTTTCGTGTAGTTTAACCTGGTGTGCCCATTTGAATTTTTTTGACTGCTTTTCGGTCACTTTTTGATTAATTTGAGCTGTTTAACCCGGTAAAATTTATTTCAAAATTTGACCAAATGCCATTGATTGTGAAGGCTGATCAAATCCTGAAGTGGGCCAAGACGAACATCTGGGATGGTGGATGTGTGAAATGAGGAGGGGGTGTACCTGCAAGGTACTCCAATGCTTAAGTAAGAATCGGGAGAGAGGAAGGCAAGTACAAAACTATGAGTTTCTTAGGATGATTTAGAATACCTGACCCTCTTAATTGATAGGGTTTTTATAATGCCCCCAGCGCATGGCCAACGGTCCCTATTTTTGGGGCGGAATAACGGTTTCCTGAAGAATAGGTAACTGCTGAAAGCTAGCCAATATGACAGGCAGAGATGCCCAAAACTAGTCGTTACCACGGGCAAAGGCATAGTTCCAGGCACAGGCATCATGACCGTTCTTGGATGATGGAGCCGTACGTAATGGGCAGGAATGTCGGGGAGGAGAAAATGACCTTGAGATTCATTTATCCATATGTGCCCGGTAGAGGGTCAGAAAGGTAAATGCTACCCTGCTCCAACTGGACTTATACAATTGGGCTGTTCTGGAAGCAGAAGTGAATTGGCCCATGCCTAGCCATTGGTCCAGTCCGGAACAGGAGCCCCCCCAGTCGTTGCTCCCGAGCATGGGAGTGATGACTTAAGGATAACTCGCAGCCCCGGGGAACTCTGAAGGGGTCGTCGTTTGTCTACGAGTTGGAACTGTCCTTGGATGCCCGGGGGTTTTAGTGCCTGCGGGATACGTAACGCTGTTCGGGCTGCCCGGCATGCTGGGAGACCAACGGTTAAGGCATTCTAAAGAGACGTGACGCCACGTGTCCCTCGTGCCTTGTGCAGCATTAAATGAGTCATGATGGCTAGGATAGGGTCATGATGATGCCCCTAGCCGCACGTTCTTATGCACGTGCTTTTAGACTACTTATATATAGAGGGAAGAGTTGCTCATTTGCATTTTTTTCTTCTCTCTCCTTCCTCGTTTTTCTCTCAGAGCCTTCAGTCCGTCGTCGTCGTCAACCGCCGCATCCGCCGCCGTACGAAGCTCCGAGCAAGTTCTTCGGCCCTATACATTCTCTTTGACCATGTAAGTTACCTATCTCCAGCTTCATTTCTAGCTTTTTTATTTCTATTTTGTTAGAACGCGTGTGATTAGGTTGAACTTAGGTAGAATTGTTGTGCCTTCTGGCGGCTGTTGGTGGTAGACTGTGGCTTGGTCACTTTCTGCTACTGCTGTGGTCGCCGGAGCTTCTTAGGAACTGTAGACTTAGGCCATTTTATGGCGCTGTTGCGATGACAGCGTAAGTGTAAGCGGTGGAGCTCCTGAGTTTTCCGGTTTTCTGATGAACTTTCCGATGAGTGTATGAGTTTTCCGGTGGAGCTTCAAATGGAAAACTGGGTAGTAAGTTGGGGAGATTTCCCCATACGCGCAGGAGGGGTTGCCTCTGGGAGTCTCCCAGTGCGATACTCTTGTGTTATTTGATTTAGGGCTTAGGTCGGGGACGTCGTCCTCGACCCTTTGCACGCCCTTTCACTTGACTAGAGGTGGAAGGGTGGATTTGATTTTGCAGTCGAATATACTTTTGTCCTCTACTTTTCAAGTGAATGAGGTGGCGCATGAGCCCGAGAGAGGGATTTTAATAGACTCGTCCGAGGAGAGCACCTTGGAGAGCAGTGACACTGAGGTTTCAACTTCCCCCAGCGAAGTCGGGGAAGATCCCGAGCATGCTTCCCCGAAGGAATGGACAGTTGCGGAGCCTGCCGAGCATGCCTCTACTTTTGCGTCTTATACCAGGGATGTTTTCACAAATGTAGGGTCAGAAGGGGAGTGGAAGGTACACTTCCCCAATCAGGACGACCATATATGTACAGACTACAGGGAGAGATTCCCAATGTATGAATATGCTTTCAAGGATATAGGGTTGAGGCTACCCTTCACTGACTTTCAGCAGTCTATCTTCGTACATCTGGATTTGGCCCCGTCGCAATTGCACCCGAATTCGTTGGCGTTCATTCGTGCCTTCGAGCTGACCTACGAGTTTCTAAAGATAGGAGCTACCTTGCCCTTGTTCTTCACCATCTTCCACCTCCAACGACAGGTTTCGGGGAAAAGGTACGGCTGGGTTTCGCTAAAGCAAGCGAGAAAACTGTTTAAGCCTTTCCAGAGTCTATCCGGACCTTCAAGGAGAGGTTCTATATCATTGAACCAGTGTCTGAGTAGGCCCAAGATACAACGTACGCCTGGGCAGTGACAACGGACGAGGATGGAAAGGATATGTATGACGAGGATGGGAAGTTACTGGCGGAGAGGGTGTTCAAGTTCCCTTTTAGTTGGAGTGGGAGCAATTTACCCAGGGTACTGACCTTTACCTTGCCCAGCCAGATATGTTGGACGAGCAAGACACAGCCACTTTCAATGCGTTGGTCAAATATGTTAATAGTTTTAGACCCGCAGAGTGCTGGACAAAAAATGGGGACCCGATCATTGAGGATGATGATGGGAAAAGGGTGGAGCATCGCTATATCAATACGAAGGCGCTTCTGGAGTGCAAGACTCATGCTAACGCTTTTAAGTTGCTTGGTAGTTTACTTTTTTAGCTTGTTCGAATTATAACTTTTTCGGTGGACAATGAGTTTGTAATGTTTGTTGTAGGTGAGATGCCTTCTGCTCATGAGAGGATGGCGAAGAATGACCCGGCGAGGGGAAAAGCTGGCGCAGCCACCTCGAAGTCTCGGTTAACTCAATGGGTGCCTCCTTCTAAACTGGCTGCGGGGAGCTCCTCACCCGTTCCTTCACCTGCTCAGGGATCCCCAGTGCCCGGGGCCTTAAGGTTTAAGCAGACTAGAGCGAACAAGCTGGTGGACCTCAGTCAGGCGGCGGAGAAGGGAAAATTTAAACTTCCCCCTGCCTCCATGACAAGAAGTTTTTCGAGGGGACTTCCCTGGTGGTTCCTCGAGCAAAGAGGGCACTGCTGGCGCAAGATGCCTATGTGTTGGTCTGGGTCCTGGACGCACGAGCAAGAGGGCACTGCTGGCGCAAGATGCCTCTATGTTGGTCTGGGTCCTGGAGATGGCTGCGGTATACGCCGAGGGAGATTCCTCCTCTGAGTCTGAACTAAAGAAATCCCAGGCGGCGATATCTTCTCTGGAGGAAAAAGTTAAGAAGGCCAAGGAAGAGTCCAAGGCTGCCAATGACGCGAGGAAGAAGTTTGACAAGGAGGCCGCTAGACTGAAAGGCGAAAATGATACCCTGGTTGCTAAGAATAAGGCCGCCGAAGACCTAGTCGAGCAGATGAGGTCTGCGGCTGCCACGGCGAAAGACGAGCCTGAGGAGGTAAAGGCGTTGAAGACTAGGGTCGAGCTAGTTGCTCGTATTGCACGGGTAGAAGAGGATGTGTACGCCATCAGGGAGGAGTCATTCAACAATGTCGTGGCCCAACTCAGGCTGGTGAATCCAGAAGTCCAGATATCTACGGTGGGTACTAACTTTCTGGGCCATATGGAGGATGGCAAGATAGTTACTCCGGACTTCTTCCACATTGGTGATGAGCATGCCCGACTCTTGAACGAGGAGACTCAGCCGCCACAGCCTAACCCCGAGCAACTCGACCAGATGGAGGAGTGAATCTTCCTTTGTTTTTTGTTGTAATGTATCTGGCCTGTGTGCCATATTTGATGTAATTTATTGTTGTTTGGTATGGGGCGTGGCCCCTTTGTCTTGTAATATTCATAATTGTGGTCCTTGTGGCCACTTAATTATTTTGGTATGTATGTAATCAGCCATCGTGGCCGGGTTTGTATAATCGCGCATGGCTTTCTTTGCTGTTTATTTTTGTTAAGTGTTGTATCTTTGCTCGATACCCGTGTATGGCCGTAATGGGGATGACTTTGATTCGTTTATTGCTTTAGGGGATTGCTCGACTTAGATGTATTCGGTAGTGAGGGGGACTGGTCGAATGATCTGTGGTATTTTCGGGCATGATAGCAGAGCTCAGGTTGCGTTTGAGGCCTGAGTTCGTAGCGTGAACCTCCCATCGCGAGCTGGGTGTTCTGCCTATCATGGTACTTTAACGAAGGCGGGCTCGGTTGAGGAATCGCCATCAGGCAAAGACCCAACTCGATCTTGAGCTGGATCCTGCCTTAGATGGTATGCGACGCTTGTACCTGGGCATGCATCGTAGTCAGGATGTTATGTTCGTTGCTTTGACGAAGCAAACTGACAATTAGGGCCTTAGCTATAGTATTGTTTTAGCTTTTTGGCATTCCATGGTTGAGCAAGTTCTTCCCCGTTGAGGTGTTCTAGGTAGTAGGCCCCATTCTCCGTCTTTACTCGGACGTGATAGGGTCCTTCCCAGTTAGCGGCGAGTTTGCCCTCTCGAGAATCCTTGTGGCTTCTTCTCAAGACGAGGTTACCCACTTAGAATTCTCGCCGTATTGCTTTAGCTTTGTGCCTGATTGTGATTTTCTGCTTTAATGAGGCTTCGCGAAGAGTTACCCAAGACCGGACCTCTTCAACAAGGTCGAGCTCTTCCCTTAGTGCCTCGTTGTTTACTTCTTCATCCAGGGGTGCTTCAGTCTGCCTAGATGGTACGTGTATCTCGATGGGGATTACTGCCTCAGTCCCGTAGGCCAGGAGAAAAGGAGTTTCCCCGGTTGAAGAGTGGGGAGTTGTGTGGTACGACCACAGGACGTTGTGCAGCTCTTTGACCCAAGCTCTCTTTGTTTCGTCTAGCCCCCGCTTGAGGCCTCGTAGGATTACTCGATTTACTGCTTTGGCATGCCCGTTAGTCTGGGGATGTTCGACGGATGCGAAGTGTTGTTTTGTGCCCAGTTGAGCGACAAAATCCTGAAACTTCCTGTCCGTGAACTGTGTCCCACTGTTTGTGACTATTGCTTGGGGAATGCCAAAGTGTGCAAGGATGCTCCACTTGCAGTAACGAAGTATGTTAAGGGCCGTTATTTTGGCTAGAACCTCCGCTTCTATCCACTTTGTGAAGTAGTCAATGCCTACTATTAAGTTTTTGTTCTGGTTTGATCCTACTACGAATGGCCCTAGGATGTCCAGGCCCCACCAGGCGAATGACCACTGGGAGGACATGGCTTTGAGCTCGTTGGGCAGAGCTAGGTCCATGTCCCCGTGCCGTTGGCATTTGTCGCACTTCTTTACGTGCTCTTTCGCATCCTGCTGCATGGTTGGCCAGTAGTACCCTGCTCGAAGGGATTTCCGGGCGAGGGATCTTCCCCCGAGGTGTTGGGCATTGATTCCTTCATGGATCTTGCGTAGGACGTGGTTGACCATCTCTTCCTCGACGCATTTGAGTAAAGTGATGGAGAACCCTCGCCTGTAGAGTTTATCTTCAACCAGGACGTAGGAGCAGGCCATGCGCCTGACTGTGCTGGCTTCTTTGGGGTCGGATGGAAGTTTGTCCCTAGCGAGGTAGTTGTAAACGGGGGTCATCCAGCAGTTGCTGTCGTCGATGACCTGCACGTCGAGGGTCGGAGATATCTTCTCGATACTGGGTCGAGGAAGCCCCTCCTAGATGACGGACTTGTTTCCGCCCTTTTTCTTCATGCTCGCCAGTTTAGACAACACGTCTGCTCTGACGTTATGTTCGCGGGGAACATGCTTTACTTCTACTGTAGCGAATTTCGTCATCTTTTCTTTTACCAGGGCTAAGTATTCTGATAGGTTATCTTTTTTGGCCTGGTATTCTCCTCGAACTTGAAGGGCCACGAGTTGTGAATCTGTGTAGATGACGACTTCTTCTGCTCCTAGGTCTTCGGCCAGACGCAGATCGGCGAGGAAAGCCTCGTATTCAGCTTGGTTATTGGATGTGGGGAAGGATAAGGTGAGTGATACCTCAACGATGATTCCCTCATCATTCTCAAAGATGATACCTGCCCCGCTCCCTACCGAGCTTGATGCTCCAACGACGAAGATGGTCCACTTGCGTGCCTTGCAGGTGGAGGAATCTGCGAATGTCATCCCTGCAACGAAATTAGCCAAAGCCTGGGCTTTGAGGGCTTTTTTGCTTTCATACTAAATGTCAAACTCGGACAGTTCTAACGACCATTTGAGCATTCTGTCGTCCATATTTGGTCGCCCCAGCAGTTGCTTCATGGGCTGGTTTGTCCAGACCACGATCGTGTAGGACAGGAAGTAGTGCCCCAGTCTTCGTGCAATGATAATGAGGGCCAGCACTACCTTCTCTATCTGCTGGTATCTCAGCTTTGGTCCCTGCAACGCTTTGCTTGTGAAGTATATAGGCTTTTGCCCGTTGGGCGTTTCAAGGATGAGGGCGGCGCTAACGGCCTCGGTTGCTACGGCGAGATAGAGGTACAGAGTTTCACCGTTATCTGGTCGAGAGAGGACTGGAGGTTCTGACCGTGCCTGTTTCAGATGGAGGAGAGCCTGGTCACATTCCTCTGTTCATTCAAACGATGCTTCTTTGGGAGTTTGAAGAAGGGCAAGGCATGTTGGGCAGACTTGGCCACGAAATGAGACAGAGAAGCAAGCATCCAGTTGAGGGATTGGATGGATTTCTTCGAGTTAGGTGTTGGAAATTCGGAGAATTCCTTGCACTTGTCGGGGTTGGCCTTGATTCCTCGCTCTGTTAGATAGAAGCCGTGGAACTTTCCCGCCTGTACCTCGAACGTGCATTTTTATGGGTTGAAGCGCATTCGGTATTTCCTGGCCTGTTCGAAGACTTTTCTTAAATGGCCCGTGTGATCGGTCTCCTCGTGGGATTTCACGATCATATCGCCCATATAGACTTCGAGCATGTCGCCTATCTCTCCCCGAAAGACCTTGTTCATCATCCTTTGGTAGGTTGCACCGACGTTCTTCAGGCCGAAGGGCATTACGTTGTAGTAATAATTGCCCGATTCGGTCATGAAGGCTGTGTATTTTTTATCACTTTTCGCCATTGGTATTTGATTGTAGCCCAAATACGCGTCCATGAATGCTAATAATTTAAAACCGACAGAGTCATCAACAAGTTTATCAATATTGGGGAGGGGGTAGGTATCCTTTGGGCATGCCTTATTGAGATCAGTATAATCAACACATATGCGCCACTTTCATTAGATTTTTTCACGAGTACAACGTTGGACAACCAAGTGGTGTACTTGGCTTCCGATATAAAGTTTGCCTCGATGAGGTCTTTTACAAGTTGTTTTGCAGCCTCCGTTTTCTCCGAAGACTGCTTTCTTCTACATTGTGCTACTGCATTGACGGCTGGGTCAATCATGAGCTGATGGCAAGGACAGCAGGATCTAAGCCGGGCATTTCCGTGGCACTCCAGGCGTACAAATCTGCATTTTCTCAGAGGCAAGCTTTAAGTTGTTTCCTCACGATGTCGGGGAGGCCGGTCCCTATTTTTACTCCTCGCTGAGGATCGTCGCCGAGCAGGACGAGCTCGAAGTCGCCATCCGAGATTAAGCGCGTCAAATGGGAACTGTCGCTGGTTGAGGCAGAGGTGTTACTCGGAAAAGCCTAGTCTTCCTTCTGGTCATCTTCGGAGAAGCGACTGTCGAGGTCGATGGAGTCGACGCGTGGCAGTGGCTTGGCTTCCTCTGAGCTGCTTGCAAGGCTGGCTTGCTAGGCGTCTTTGGCTTGGAAGTGATGGTGTTAAGTCCCTTGGCGGCCGCTTCGAAGCATCGTTGCGCAGCTTCGATGTCCCCGTGTAGTGTGGCGACCATACCTTTTGAAATGTAGTACTTCATTTTGAGATGGACGATTGATGGCACGGCTACCAGCTCGGCCAAAGTTGGCCGCCCGAATATGCATTGGTAAAGAGACGGGCAGTCAATTACCAGGAATTAAACCTTAATGGATCTGGCTATCTCTGTAAGTCCAAAGGTTACGATCAACTCGACGTATCCCCAGGGCTTCGTGACCGACCTGTTGAAACCCTGCAGGTCAGAACCCATGTAGGGAGTGAGGTACGATTCATCCAGTTGGAGGGTCGAGAACAGTTGTGATACATAATGTCGACCGAGCTGCCTTGGTCGACTAATATCCTGCGAACATCAAAATTTGCCATCTGAGCCCTAACGAGTAGTGGAATACTTGAGTTCGGGGCCCCTCCGAGGAGTTCTTCCCAGTAGAAGGAGACGGGGATTGATCCCTTCTGGGCCTTGTCGAGCGTTGTCACCTTGCTAGAGCTTGTGCTGATCAGGTGCTCAAACTTTCTCTTCACGGAGCTCACGGTGACTTTGTTGAAGCCCCCTCCGGAGATGACCATCGCAGAGGGGAAAGTTTCCCATGGGCTATGGGCTGCGAAATACGCGGGAGAGAGCGTTGAGCTCATCTGGAACGTAGAAATCCTCCGGTCGTGATATACTCATGGCGACTTAGAGGTTGGCTTCTTCCGAGGAAGGCACCTCTTTCTCTACTTTCTTTGACACCTAGACGTCTTGCCGGGGAGCCTCCTTCTTCTTCGTAAACTGCTTCAGGTGACCATCCCTGATCAGTATTTCTATGGCATCCTTTAGGTGGATGCAGTCTTCAGTGGTGTGGCCGTGACTCTTGTGGAAACGGTAGTATTTTGATTTATCGGCGTTTAGCTTGGCCGGTACCTGCTTGGGGAATCAAACCCTACTTGTTTAAACTCCGAGTTAGCACATTCAGAGAGAATTTTTTCCCTGGAGACAGTCAGGGGAGTGTAATCATGGAAACGGTCGGAGGGCCCCTTGTTGTCTTGGGATTCCCGGGGACGATCTTTGCGCCTCCTCTCCCTTGGAGGCCCGGGCGGAGCTGGCCGCTTCCTTTTCCTCGTACTGAATATATGCCTGCGCCTTGAGGAGGAAAGCGTCCAGGCTCCTTGGAGGTGCAAGGTCGAAAGCTTTAGAAAATTCTGAATGAGGGCGAAGTCCTCGTTCGAGCAGGAATTTCTTCATGTCGTCAGTGGTGGGGACTTGCACAACTTCTTTATTAAACCTCTCAATATACGCCCAGAGAGTTTCATCCTTTCCTTGAATTATGGCCTCAAGGGAGGCTTCGGTCTTTGGGTGGCGGCGTGATGCCCTAAAGTGTCTGGAAAACATCCTGCCCAGCTGCTTCCATAATGTGATGGACTCCTCGGGAAGTTGTTTGTACCAGGTCATTGCCCCTTTCTAGAGTGTGGTAAGGAATATACATCATTTGATGGTGCCCCGGACGCCACGGTAATCTAGCAGCGCATCAATATTTTCTATGTTCTCATCTGGGTCAGTTGTTCCATCATAAGTTCCCAAAGATGGTGGGTTCTCCAAGCCTTTGGGGAGGCGTGTAGCCAGGATCTCCTGAGATAATGGGCCATGGGGCTCATCGTCGCTGCTGGAGCTGGTCCAGGAAGAGGAGCGGATGCTTCGCTCAGGGATGTGACAGTGACTTCTACGGGGTGATGGTGTTCATGTCCGGCCCTTTGATCTGATAGGGGGTGAATGTTGATCTCTCTGGGTTCTCTTATTGCCCAGGGAATGTTGGTTTCGCGAGGAAACGTGATCACGTTTCCAAATGGTATGGGCCTCTGGCTCCTGGCGCACCCGACAGTCAGCTTCCCGCCGGGGATGTGGACTTTTGGATCGTCGTCGGTCTTTCTTTGGCTGAGGGGATCATGGACGGGCTGACTCTTCTAATGCCCCGATCCTCTCATTTTGTTGGGGGATTAAGAGGTTAGTCTTGTTGATTGCTTTAAGGAGGGCCACCATGGCCGGGTCGGCGTTGGGTGGAGCTAGAATGAGCTGGAGGGCCAGCAAGCGCTGGTCGTCAACACGGTCAGTACGAGTGGGGGAGGGAGATGCAGTAGCTTCATCTCTCAGATGAAGGGCGTCTCCTCCGAGGAAGGATGTAGACCCGTCGACATCAATTGTGTTGATGGGGAGAAAAGAAGGATTGCGTGCATCTTGGACGTGAACTTGGCAAGCCATGATCGTAATCTTGGACAGAGAGTTTGTTTTGGTCTTTGAATCTGAGGTGGATGTTAAGACGAGGAGAACAAGCTTCCCACAGACGGCACCACTGATCGTGAAGGATGATCAGATCCTGAAGTGGGCCAAGAGAAATGTCTGGGATGCTGGATGTGTGAAATGAGGAAGGGGTGTACCTGCAAGGCACTCCGATGCTGAAGTAAGAATCGGGAGAGAGAAAGGCAAGTACAAAAATATAAGTTTCTTATAATGATTTAGAATACTTGACCCTCTCAAATGAGAGGGTTTTTATAATGCTCCCAGCTCGTGGCCAACGGTCCCTATTTTCGGGGCGGAATAACCGTTTCCTGAAGAATAGGTAACTGCCGAAAACTAGCCGTTATGACGAGCAGAGATGCCCAAAACTAGCCGTTGCCACGGGCAAAGGCGTAGTTTCGGGCACAGGCGTCATCACCATTCTTGGATGATGGAGCCGTGCATAACGGGAAGGAATGTCGGGGAGGATTAAATGACCTTGAGATTCATCTATCCATATGTGCCCGGTAGAGGGGCAGAAAGGTAAATGCTGCCCTGCTCCAGCTGGACTTAGGCAATTGGGTTGTTCTGGAAGCAGAAGTGGATTAGGCCATGCCTAGCCATTGGTCCAGTCCGGAACAACTATATTTTTTCAAGTCGCTTATTTCGCGTTGATCATTTTGGTGTATTCATTTTATTTTTTCGAGCACTTCGATACCGGTCCAATTATTTGTTTTTACCGCTTTTATTTCTATTTTTAATTAATAATTATTTTAATTAATCAATTTTTTATTTTAGATTATTTATTTTGTTATAGTTTATTTTATTTTTACTTTATTTATCATATTTTCTTATTTTAATATTTAATTTTATTTTTTAACTATTTTTTAGTAATACTTATTAACTAAGGGTTGAAAAGTGGTATTATTTTTAAACTTCATTTGCTGTAACGCCTGGGCTAGTGCTGCACATAAAAAGGACACCTTTCTCTCTCTCACATGCATCGCCACACCATCTTCTCCATGAATTGAAACTACCACCCTCCTTTCTAATATATTTTTTCTAAACTCACCACATGAGTACTCCAATCGATCACCACCCTAAATCACTCACTGCTCACAACCTTCATCACTAAAACAAAACCCAGGAAAATTCATTATCTTATTCTCCCCCTCTAAGCTACACACTTCTCATTCCCAACCTTCAGACCTCACATAACCATCAACAACGATACCACAATCACCTTAAACCGATTCCCTCATCTTCATGCCTTCATTTATCACCCATCTTCGTCCTACACAACCACCACTATTATGTGATTCGTCTCTCACAGCAAAGTTATCGATTAGATGACATCCTTTTTACCTTGTTCGTGCAATAATTCATAAGATTCAGAAACATAATACCACCTTTACATCAACTCAGAACCACGACTGAGGTTTTTCTCTCCGACATATTTTCCGGTGGCAACAACAATATAACTTTACAAATCCACACCCCAGAAAACCAAGGCTTGAATATTAAAAATCATATCCAAGATCATTTGCTAGTTGAAGGATGCCACACAATTAAAGATTTGTCCTGCAACAACTATTCCATCACGCAACAACCATTGCCACTTCCACTTCCGACAACACCGACATCACCACCCTCTGCTTCACCAAAACAGCAAGCTCACCACACGCCCCAACTACTACACACGCAAGAGAGATTGGCGAGCGAGGTCATCAAAGATTCGTATGAAAGAGAAACAGATACATGAGACCGAGGGAGTACGAACGGAGGGAGTTGCGAACAAGAAGAAAGAGAGAGAGGCTAGTAACAGTGAGAGAAGGAAAGCAGGCTGAGGGCATAATCGCGAGCGAGAGAAAAGAAGAATGTACATGCATTGTGTTGATTTCATATGCTTCTTTTAATTTATTCAACATTATTGTTTGTTTCTTTTAAAAAAAATTATTTTTAAATATAAACCAAAAAAATAGGGTTAAATAAGTAATAGGTCCCTGAAAATAACCCAACATTCAAGTTTGGTCCCTATAAATATTTTCTTAAAGGTTTGGTCCTCCTAAAGTTTTCTGTTTGTAACTGTAGTCCCTCCCGTTAGTTTTCACTAACGGAGGATGACATGGCGTGCCACATGTGTAAATTTGTCTTGCGAACTGTGTTTTATTTCATTGACTAGTGAATTTTAAAAGAGAAAAAAAACAAAACTTTCAAATAAACAAAGCATCCACGTTACACCATAGACTCCCACTTTCCATAGTTCCCTCACCCTTTTTAATTGTCTGTCACCTTTCCTTTTCATTTCCAACAGATCCCATGCTTCATTTTCCTCCAACAAACCACTATTCATCACCATCGTTTTCATGTTACTACACAACCACAACACTTGCTAAAACTCCAAAGTAACCATTTTTCATTTTTACAAACTATCACCACCTTTCATGGTAAGATTGTTAATCTTCTACGTAAACATCACCCCTTTATGGTAAGATTGTTAATCTTTTACGTTAACATAGATGCAACTTGGATCTCGTGTTTTGGTTCAAGAAGAAAACTCTATAATGCTTATCAAAATTCTATGATTGTTGGCACAGGTTGGAAATGGTGTTACTGATGATTATCATGATTATATTGGAACATTTGAGTATTGGTGGACACATGGTTTGAGAAAACTCTAGAATTGCATGTGACTTTGGATCATCTCAGCATCCATTAGTGCAATGTATGCAGGCTCTTAGACTCTCAGTTGCTGAGCAAGGAAACATTGATCCATATAGCATTTATACACGCCTTGTAACAATATGTCGTCGCTTACACGCAGCTTGAACGGTCGTTACGTAAGCCTCTATATGCTTATCAATCCATTGAACTGGTTTGTTTATCTATTGTGAATGCATTCAAATTGCGCTTAATTCATTTTGATCTTCTAAAACGAAACAACCATGGATGTCAATAGCGTATGATCCATGTACTGAAAGGTATTCTGATTTGTATTTCAACCGTCCAGATGTTCAGAAAGCACTTCATGCCAATGTAACAGGGATTCCATATACATGGAAAACATGCAGGT
The DNA here is from genome assembly GCA_022829125.1 of Lathyrus tuberosus. Lineage (NCBI taxonomy): Eukaryota > Viridiplantae > Streptophyta > Magnoliopsida > Fabales > Fabaceae > Lathyrus > Lathyrus tuberosus. Next base: position 5,735,181 of record JALAZF010000298.1, on the reverse strand, counting down.
ATGCATGCTATTTAACATGTTCTATTGAGGTTTAGGATTCTATCAAAATTTCGATTTTAAAATGTTTAGACCAAATACATGTATCTAGTTAAATCAAATCGTATACAAATGAAACCGTATTCTGTAAGCTAGAGTTATAACTCTTCTTAACTCTCATATTTTGTCTGCAGTGGAGGTGCTCGTGATTTGGACTTCCTTTCTTCTTTACTTCTTTACTCAACTGTCAATGCTCATTTTGAGTGATAATAAATTTGGTAGTAAGTTGCCTGAACTTATAGGAAACCTTTTCATCAATCTCAAAACTTTTGATTTAGGCGATAATCAAATATATGGAGTGATACCTGAAAGAATTGAACAACTAATTGGTTTAACATACTTATCCATTAGAAACAATTCCTTTGAGGGATCAATTCCAAATTCAATTGGAAAGCTTACGAATCTAGTAATATTGGTCTATCAAGAAAACAATTTATCTGGCAACATTCCTACGAATATTGGAAATCTTACTATCTTATCTGAATTATATTTTTCAGTCAATAAACTGGAAGGAAACATTCCATTTTCCTTGAGATATTGCACTCAATTGCAAATGTTAAGTATTTCTGAAAATAAATTGATTGGTGATTTACCAAATCAGTTATTTAAATATCTAGATGGTTTAATATATATATTTACTTGTACAACAACTCTTTGACTGGTCCTATTCCTTCAGACTTTGGTAACTTGAAGCATCTTTCACAATTGCATCTAAACTCAAATAAATTATCTGGTGAAATTCCTAAGGATTTAGCTTCTTGCTTATCATTGATAGGTCTTTGGTTGGGGAGAAACTTCTTATATGGAAGTATACCCTTGTTCTTGGCCTCTTTAATCTCTTTCATAACTTTTATAACTGTCCATTTAAACTTGTCCAAGGTAATTAAAGAAATAAAACAAGTTCATATAACACTGAACATTGGCTACCTCAATAAATTTTACAGTGTGATTTTATTTACTGCAAGTGTTAGGTAGATTAACAAGGGGAGGAGATACTCATGGTGGCGGCGACATCAACAAAGCTAGATAGACAAAGACAGAAGAAGCAGAAGCAAGAAAGCTATATAAACGAGTTAGAGATGGTGGCGGCGATATTAACAAGAGGAGGACACACTCGTGGTGGTTAGAAGGTAAAGCGACCAAGGGAGAGTTGCGGTGATGGTGAGAAAGTTATGGGTGATGGATGAAAGCAGTGGAGAAAAAGAGAAGGAAAATAATGTTTTTATGTATGTGTTTAAGGGATTCTGCAATTGGAATGATAGAGAATGTGAGGAGGAAGGTGGAGGAGAAATAGAAGAATTAAATTATTTCTGACGTGGCATAAGAAGCAAGCAACAAATTTTCACATGTGGCACGCCAAGTCATCCACCGTTAGTCAAAACTAACGGGAGGGACTACAGTTAGAAACAAAAAACTTTAGGAGGACCAAACCTTGAAGAAAATATTTTTAGGGACTAAACTTGAATGTTGGGTTATTTTCAGGGACCTATTACTTATTTAACCCAAAAAAATATTAATCATTTTCATCTTTGATGTTTTGTTCTTATTTTGCATTAGTTTATTTAGAATAATATAAAAAAAAACTTATATTCTTATTTATTTTTAATTATTTATTTAATAATTTTTTTCCTTTTAGTTGTATATTCTAAAGAAATGCAAAAAAAAAGAAAACAGTTTATTTATTTATTCTTAGTATTCTTATTTCTAGTTTGAATTAGATTGTTAGATATTTGAAAAAAAAATTGTTTTAATTATTTTTCTTTTGTAATATTGAAAATACCAAAAATGTGTCATAATTATTATTCTTTTTTAATATTTTTATTTAATACTGATTAATTAATTTATTAATTAATCTTATAAAATATTTTTATTTAAATCGATTAATAATTCTGTCACCCGATTCTATTTGAGACTTTCTTGTTTCCTCGATTAAATATTGATGTTGTACTTTGATTAACTGTTTGAGGATTTTACACGATATTTTGATGTGTATGTGTGTGGATTTTTCACGATCCTTTGCCGTGAACGTGTTTGTTGATTTCATTCCTTGATGTTTTCCACGTATCTATTGTTTATTCCACAATGTTTTGACGTGTATGTATTCTTTGTCTGTGGATTTTACACGATGCTTTGCCGTGAATGTATGTGGCTTTTACACGATTCTTACATGATGTTTTTGCCATGTACTGTACCTTTGTCTCTTTGCTGATTTTACTTGATGCTTTGCCATGTACCTATGTTGTTGCTTCTACAGGATGTTTATGCCATGTACTTGTTACTTTCTGCTGATGTTCACATGATTTTTTCCCATGTTTATGTTGCTTTATATCCTTGTTGACCTAATCCAAGGGAAGGGATTGTATGTTGACTCATTGTCATTGTGCACGTTCCTCGCATGTTTGTATACTTTACCCGTCTTTGCTGTTGTTCTTGGTTCTTAAAACCTAACATCGTAGTTTTGAACTACGATTGCTCTGACTTCCTATTAAGGATACATAGGCATAGGATTGCGAGATCCTGGCGAGCTACCTTTTTCTTTTTTCCTCTTTGCTTTTTTACTTCGCCCATCTTTATCCTTAGCAAACCCAAAACACAAGTATTTCAAGAGGTTCCTGTAGAGTACTGCAGATACTTAGGGTGCAAGTACCTTCCCTTAATATAACCAACCCCCGTATCTTTGATCTCTCCTTAATTAGCTTTAGGTCTTGCTTTCTGCTTTGCATGTTTACTTAGGGTTTTTTGTTCGATCTTTTCTCCCTTCCCTTGGAAAAATAAAAGTTCGGTGGTGATATCATTGTTTTGCGAGCCAAGCTAATCCTATAGCTTTGGTATCCAATTCTCACTACTACAGAAAATGGTGACTTCACTGGGGATATTGTTCAGTGGGTTAAGCCTTACTTGTTATATTTGTGTTGCTATTATTAATTGATGTTTTGTTTGGGTATTTCTGTTTTTCAAGTTGATCTATGTGTGTTAGATAAGTCTTAACCCGGACTTGTGTGCACCATGAGATAGGATAGAGGCATAATCAAAAGTTACATGTTCGGAGTAATCTGGAGCATGATTAACATATGATATAGTCACGCTAAGTGGAGGCCCCTTTGAGGGTAGTATTTATTGAATGAGTAGTCGTGAAAGCATTACTACTTTCGACCTGGGAGCCCGAGAAGCTGAGGTTCTTTAGATCCCCTTTACCCCACTTGGCCTTCTAGGATGTAGTGCGGTGGTTATGAGGATGTAGACCCGAAGTAGTTGATACACGATGCTACACTCAGATGATATTCTCTTGAGAATATTACTGATTCCTGAGTAATTGGTGTGTTAGTAATATCCGAAAGATGGATCGTAGACTCTGGGAACCTTGTTAGAACTCGTTGTGGAGGTATTTTACCCATAGTACACACCCTGTGGACGGTTCTTCACCTAGACTCCATGCTCGTGATCCTGATTCTTTGATCCTGTTACCTATGATCTGCATCCTGTATTGCATCACATTGTATATCATTTGCATTTTTGCATGATTTATTGCATACATCCAGTTTGTCCATCAACTCATTCCAGTTGTCTCTATCTTCCAGTGTCATATGTCAATCGTCAAGCTGATTCCTCGTCACCAATATAGGACTAGAGCTAACTTCAGACGCAGAATGTCAAAACAAGAGCAGCACAATGCAGAGATCAGAATGGAGATTAATGATCTAAATTCAGGCGTGACTAAGCTTACTGAAATGCTCTAAGTCCTGATCGCTAGAGAGGAGCAACGTCAAAGAACTGTTATCCAAGAAGTTTCAAGAGTGGATCCTCAGCCTTTCAAATGCCACCTTCTACTTGGCCAGAGCTTGGTTTACCCCATAACTACTCTCCACCTCTTGCATCTACTGTTATGATTGGTCAAACTGCCAGACCAGTGTTTCAAGCTCTTGTTTTTTCAGAGCTCAGGCTAGTGGTTCATACTATTGCCCAGACTGTCCGAGCTCTCTTTGAGAATCCTCTCTATGAGTACAATGCCGCTAGTGCTCAAGGTGAAGACAGTGAACACTTTTTTGAAACAGGAGTTGTCCGTGAACAGTTTTAGACTATAGATAAGAGACTCAGAGCTATGGAGGGTAATGATTTCTTCAGTGTTGATGCAGACAACACGTGCCTTGTTTTTGACAAATTCAAGACTCTCGAGTTTGTGAAATACAAGGGTCATTCCTGTCCAAGAGCTCATCTGGTTATGTACTTCAGAAAGATGGTTGCTTACACCAAGAACCAGAAGCTGCTCATCCACTACTTTCAGGACAATCTGAGTGGAGCTTCACTCAAGGTACATGAACCTGAACATAACGGTATCCAATGCTTCCAGGATCTTGATAATGCCTTCATGAAGCAGTACAAGTACAATCTTGACATGGCTCCTGACCGTCGTCAACTTCAGAATATGTTTCAGAATGAGAGAGAATCTTTCAAGGACTATCCTCAGCGATGGAGATAATTAGCTTCTCAAGTTGAACCTCCTTTGGCAGATAAGGAACTCACAAGAATGTTCATGGACACCTTGTCTCCCTTCTATTGGGAAAATATGATTGGTAGTGTGTAATCCAACTTCACAGATGTGGTGACTATTGGCCAAAGACTTGAAGAAGGTTTCAAGAATGGCAAAGTGTCTAAAGCTTCTGAGTCTTCTAATGGTGCGAAGAAATCCTATGGGAACTTCCAGAAGAAGAGAGAAGATTATACCAATGTTGTCATGACTAAAGCGATAAGGCCTAGTCCCAGACCTCAGTATGCTCACCCCGTTGTTACTCACGTGGTTGCTGCTCCACGCCCAGTTCGACCTCCTTAACGTTCAGCTGTTGAACAAAATCAGAACCAGAATAGGACTCACTTTGATCCTATTCCCATGATGTACACTGAACTGTACCCTGCTATGGTTCAGAAAGGCTGGATTACCACTAGCACTCTGCATCCTCCTCCAAACCCTCTTCCAGCTAGTTTCAGATCTGACCTCCATTGTGCATTCCATCAAGGTGCCGTATGCCATGATTTGGAATATTGCTATGCACTGAAGACTAGAGTGCATGATTTGATCAAGGACGAAAACCTTACCTTTCATGACACCAATCCTAATGTCCAGACCAATCCTCTGCCAGGACATGACAAGTGAAGCTTCGGTTAACTTCAGCCAGCTTTCCTCCTAAAAGCCAGTGTTTCAGACAGGCTAGCTCACCCCTGTTGCTGATTAGTTACTATTCCATGTTTCTTATTGTTTGCATTTTCCTTTATTTGTATTAGCGTCTTGCTTTCAAATTATGTTTGTACTTTCATGTTAATGAAATAAGCATTGCAACATTTTGATTCAATTCGTTTGTGTTTGCTATTTACATATTTATGCTTTCTCTTTCAAGAAAAATAAAAATTTATCTGTTGTCCACTTTCTTTTTATTATGCAAAGATTGGAAGGAGGATGACAAAAATGTAATACCCATAATTGTTGTTGATATGCTTTCAGATCAAAACTTTGTGATGATGTAAGGCATTGTTTTACTTTCCCAAACACTGGAGAAATAAGGAAGTTATCCCCTTGTCAACCCCTTTGAGCCTAGAAGTTGGAGTTTCTTTCTGTACAAAAAACCCACAATCTTAACCTTGGGATGGGTTGTTCTCAGTTATCTTGGTTGTGCGTTCATGCAAGACACCTTTCATATAAAGGTTGCATTCATAGTTTTCCTTCGCACACAGTAAGCAAGTGTCGAAGATGTCTTTTAGTTTAAAGCCAATGACGGTTCACCGTAATCATTAAGCCAGACGGTCATTCTCTTTCTTTAAAAAATCAAAAGAAAAAGCCAGCTAAGTTAAAACCTATGAAGGAGACTCAGGAAAAACTGGGGCATCCCGCTGACTGTAAGCTTTAAAAGAAACAGTTTAGGCAAAAGTTAGTGATAAAAAGAGGAGATCTTTAAATCCTAACCATGAAAGTCCTCAATGGAAAAAACAAATAAAATGTTGTAAGGAAGCAGTGACTGCCATCTCAAGAGTCCATTGACTTCTGAACCATCTTCACTATCACCAGTGCAATTTCCAACCTATGGAAACCTGAGTGCATAGTCTGAGTTAACTGAGCGTAGGACTGAAGATCATCACGAAGATTGGGTGGGGACAAATAAACTTCTGGCCTTTATCCTTTGTTTCATAAACCGTGAACCAGACCACGTTACAACCCTTGAAAGACCTAACTGAAGCAAGTTTATTTTGTAAGCATACTAAGATTGCATAAACTGACTCCAAAAATATCTTTGCAAATCATTTGTTTTGGCATCACACCTGTGCTTTACCTTTCACTTTAATTATCTTGAACCGTTGTGTTTTTGACCCATGTGACTCTTATACTTTGCATCTTTCAAAAAAATGATTTTGCTTTCAAAAGTTGCATGAATTTTGCATTTAGCTTACCATGTTTATATGAATACTTTTGTTTGCAAACTGGCTTTCTTCTCAAGGAATTTTCAAACAGTCGATAAACTTGGTCGGTGATCCTATCAGGGACAAGTTCTTTCCAAATCATGTTGAGAATCAGTTCAAGATTTTTTGTTCAATGCAAGTCCTTCTCAAAATTGGTTTATCCAGAAGACTTTTTAAGACTCGCACTGGGAAAAGCCTTCCCAGCGCACAGTAAAGCAGTCATGTCCAGAATCAGTTAAACTGAAGCCATGATCAGCTAATCTACAACAGTCAGCTAATTTGGGGCAATTTATTTGAAGAATCCCCAAGCATCTCTCTATCCTTCCTACAAGGATCATCAACTTGATACAGTTTACCAGTGTGACGGAGATGTGTACTCAGCAACATCTTTAGCTCCCAAGCAGAATGGCGGTGATCTCTTTGTTGAGTAATCAGCCTTCCAATCTTTTCCTTGTTTGCCGATCGGTAGATATTTCTTAGAGGATGTGATGTCCTTGTTGCCAAGAGTCATTTGTTGAGAAGCTTCCACGGGGGATTTTCCTTGATCCAGGAAAGAAAAATATCATCTTCAATGGTGAAGAGTAATGCTCCAAAGGTGTATAACCAAATGTCTTCTTGTCTTTCAGAGGTTCAAGTTATCAAAGTGGTCGAGGACCGATTTTAATCCAGGAATAAACTAGAGAGAGATTGTTTAGATGATACATTTCCTGACGAGGAAAGAACTCAAACTAGGATTCTGTCCTATCTGACGTAGAAAGGAAAACTGACAACTCTAATGGAGAGAGGACATTTATCACTTGGGGATGAGTATGACCAAAGTGATTGTGATGCAATATAAGTATGAATATGAATCAATTATGCATGATGTATGTATGAAATGCTTATGCTGACAAAACAGACACGACATACGGATTGGTGATGAACATAACTAGATACTCGGCCACTCTGGGAGATGGGGGTATTACTAGAGATTTTGAAGGTATTACTTTTGTTTGGGAACATGGATTCTTGTGTTTGTTCTAGTTTCCGGAGGTACAAACCTGCTAGGGATAGAAATCCGTTCTTGCTTTTCAAGGGTAGACTCTACTGGGGAGAAAAACCAATCATTGGTTCTCAGAGATAAAATCTCTACCGGGGATGACAGATGAGACATTCCATCTAAAGTAATTGATCCTTCATTCAGAGTGTATTGGGCACAAGGAGTATTTTGATTCTGCATTTTGAGGTTTGATCACTTTCAGAGAAGTCGTCAATATTCCCTTTTGTGTTCAGTAATCAAAAGGAAATTGCCATCCTTATTTTAAAAGCAGAAGTTAAATTTGAAATTTCCATTTTGAAAACAAAAGAAAATTCGTTTTTTTTATTCAAGAATCGTTGATCATATTAAAATGTCATTTTGCAAAGCAGAATAAATGAGAATTGCAAATAAAAGGCACAAGGGCTCAAATTTTTATTGATAGAATGGTAATCAGCCTAATGCGTGATTCCATGGAGTAATACAAAGTTTAGAAAATGGTAATTTAAAGGAAAATAGGCTACATTGAAACATAATGACCACTATCCTTCCACCAACTTTGAATTCTGGATATTCTTGAGCTTCTGCTGAAGATGACCTTGATTGAGGTTTTCCTGACAGATGACGTTGCCGCTGGAGAGCCAATCTTGTCGGATGCAGTTACTTGCCATGAATCCCTAAGTTTTGGCTAGATTGCCTTTTCAGGTTTTCATTCTATCGGGATGATTATTGTTTATGTCTCTAATTTTTGCCTGGACCGCCCTTTCGCGTTTTCAGTCCAACAAGACATTTTTTTATTTATTTAGGCGAAGTATTTCTTGACTACATCAACATTCGTGGGGCAGGTAAACTCTTCTCTGTCCATGGTTGCGAGTCTCAAGGCACCGCCTGAAAAGGCTTTCTTAAAAACATAGGGGACATCGTAATTCGAAGTCCATTTACCCCTAGGATCAGTGAGAAATGATTGGATCTTTTTGAGCACGATGTCGCCTTCCCTGAATACACGAGGCCGAACCTTTTTATCAAAAGCCTTCTTCATTCTTTGCTGATATAATTAACCATGGCATAAAGCCGTCATTCTCTTTTCTTCGATTAGGTTCAGTTCGTCGTATCTACTTTGACACCACTCAGGTTCTGGTAGCTTGGCTTCCATCAAGACTCTTATTGATGGGATCTCTACTTCCATGGGGAGTACTGCTTCCATGCCATATACTAGAGATAAAGGGGTTGCCCCTATTGAAGTTCGGACAGATGTGCGATAACCGTGAAGAGAAAATGGTGGCATCTCGTGCCAATCTTTGTAGGTTACAACCATCTTCTGAATGATCTTCTTGATATTTTTGTTAGCTGCTTCTACCGCTCCATTCATTTTAGGCTGGTAGGGAGATGAGTTATGGTGTTCAATTTTGAACTCAGCACATAACTCTTTCATCATCTTGTTGTTCAGGTTAGATCCATTATCAGTAATGATCTGGCTTGGAATACCATAACGGCGGATGAGATTATTCTTGATAAATCGGACCACCACTTGTCTGGTCACATTAGTATATGATACTGCCTCAACCCATTTGGTGAAGTAATCAATGGCTACCAGAATGAACTGATGTCCGTTTGAAGCTTTGGGTTCAATCATGCCAATCATGTCGATTCTGCATATAGAAAATGGCCATGGAGAAGAGAGGACTTTGAGATGCGTTGGTGGTACATGGATTTTTTTGGCGTATATCTGATACTTGTGACATTTCCTCATGTACTTGTAGCAATCAGATTCCATTGTCAGCTAATAATATCCTGCTCTCAAAATTTTTCTTGTCATTGTGTGTCCATTAACATGAGTGCCAAAGGAACTTTCATGAATCTCTTTCATCAACATGTTTACTTCGTGTCTGTCTGCGCATCTGAGCAAAACCATGTCGAAGTTTCTTTTGTAGAGCACATCATTATTCAAGAAGAAGTTTCCAGCCAGTCTTCTGAGAGTTTTCCTATCTTTTCTTGATGCCCCAGGCGGGTATTCCTGTCTTTGAAGGAAGCATTTGATATCATGATACCATGGCTTGTCATCTATGACTACTTCAATTGCAAATATATAGGCAGGCCTATCAAGGTGCATTATGTCGATCTTGGGTACGTTGTTCCATCGACTCACACTAATCATGGAGGATAGAGTAGCTAGTGCATCATCCATGTGATTTTCTTCACGAGGAATATGATGAAACTCAATCTTGTTGAAGAAAGGTAAAAACCTTCATGTATAGTCTTTGTAAGGAATCAATCCTACTTGATATGTGTTCGACTCTCCTTTGATCTGATTTATAACCAGGGCTGAGTCTCCATACACATCCAAGTTCTTTATCCTTAAGTCGATAGCTTCTTCGATACCCATGATGCAAGCTTCGTATTCAGCCTCATTGTTTGTACATTTGAATGCCAATCTAGCAGTGAAAGGAATATGGGTACCCTGAGGTGTGACGATGATTGCCCCAATTCCATTTCCCTAAGTGTTGACAGCTCCGTCGAATATTAGTCCCCATTGGGAACCTGGCTCTGGCCCTTCGCTTGGTAGCAGTTCATCGCAATCTTTCATTTTCAGGTACTTTACATCTTCGTCTGGGAAGTCAAATTTGATCATTTCCTGATCGTCAATCGGTTGATGGTCCAAATGATCGGCTAGAATACTTCCTTTAATGATTTTTTAAGCATGGAACTCAATGTCGTATTCTGACAACAACATTTGCCAATGGGCAATTCTTCCTGTTAAAACAGGCTTTTCAAAGACGTACTTGATTGGATCCATTCCAGAGATTAACCAAGTAGTGTGACAAATCATGTACTAACGAAGACGTTTAGCTGCCCAAGCCAGAGCGCAACAAGTTTTCTCGAGCATAGTGTATCGAGTTTCACAGTCCGTGAACTTCTTGCTTAAGTAATAAATGGCAGACTCTTTTCTTTTCGTCTAGTCTTGTTGGCCAAGCACACAACCCATGTAGTCTTCCAAGACTGTTAAGTAGATAATCAGTGGTCTTCCTTCCACTGGAGGAGACAGAATCGATGGATTCAGCAAATATTCTTTGATACTGTCGAAAGCCTTTTGGCAGTCTTCTTTCCATATACAACTTTGGTTTTTTCTGAGTAGTTTGAAGACTGGCACGCATGTCGCGGTCATGAGGGATATGAATCTTGAGATGTAATTCAGACGTCCCAAAAATCCTCTTACTTGTTTTTCAGTCTTTGGATCAGGCATTTTTTTAATGGCTTTGACTTTGTCAGGATCAACCTCAATTCCTTTTTGGTTGACGATGAATCCCAAGAGCTTTCCTGAGCGAACACCGAATGTACATTTGTTGGGATTCAAACAGAGTTTGTATTTTCTCAGACGCTCGAACAACTTTGAAAAATTTTCCACATGTTCTTCTTCTGTTTTAGATTTGGCAATCGTGTCATTGACATATACTTCAATCTCTTTATGCATCATGTCGTGAAACAGAGTTGTTATAGCCCTTTTATAAGTTGCCCCTGCGTTCTTCAAATCGAACGACATTGCTTTATAACAAAAGGTGCCCCATGGGGTGATGAATGAAGTTTTCTCCATGTCTTCTGGTGCCATTCTGATTTGACTATAGCCTGAGAATCCATCCATGAAGGAGAATACTTTGAATTTTGTTGTGCTGTCAACTAGCATGTCAATGTGTAGTAGGGAAAATCATCCTTTGGACTTGCTTTGTTTAAATCCCTGTAGTCTACACACATTCTGACTTTTCCGTTCTTCTTGGGATTTGGCACTATGTTGGCTAGCCATTGAGGATATTCTGAGGTGGCAAGGAAACCGGCATCAATCTGCTTCTGCACTTCCTCCTTAGTTTTGATGGCCATATCAGGGTGAGTCCTTCTCAACTTTTGTTTGACTGGTGGACATTCTAGTTTCAGCGGCAAGTGATGTTCCACGATGTTGGTATCCAAACCTGGCATGTCTTGATAGGACCAAGTAAACACATCTAAAAATTATTTGAGAAATTTTATCATATTTTCTCTGACAGTTGCACTGAGCAGTGCACCTATCTTAACTTCTTTCCTTTCTTTATCTGAACCCAAATTAACTGTTTCTAATAGCTCTTTGTGGGGCTCAATGGACCTTTCCTCTTGTCTTAGTAGTCGAGAGATCTCTTCTGGAATTTCATCGGCTTCTTCTTATTCGGCTTCAAATACCGGGAACTCAAAGTTGGGAGAAGGCATTGGATCGTATGTTTTAACGGGGTTTAAAATAAGTAATCTTCACGACGTGTTGATTCTTTTTTTAGAAAAGACAGAGAGAATGTAAAAGTGTGTGCAATGTATATTTTTTTGAAAACATTTGTTTTTATTTTGGGTTGCTTTTTAGGATTACCATTTTCTGGAAAAGTGAAAAGTGAAAATAACAATAAATGCAGGAATTCAGAATGACATTATTTATTTATGATTTGTTGATTCTGGAAACACAAACCAATAAAACAAAACTCTTTCGCCCTGGGAGAAGCGAAGAGGGACATTTACAGAAAAGCAAGCCCTATAAAACATCCTTTTCACCCGGACAAAGTGAAAGGTTAAAACAAAGATGCGGAAATTACTTTAATTTATGAATGACATTCAAGACATCGACCACAACCCAATGGTGACAAACTCCTCTGTGGATCACAAAGTCTGGTATTTTTCTTCCAGGATTGTCTTCAGTAATGACACTGATTTCTGGCGGAGTTGGATCACTAAAGTCTTCTTCCCATGCAGCATTATCATAAGAGGATTCCTCTATTGTATCCTCAACAGTATTTTCATTTTCAAGAGTATCCCCCCATCCAGTTGGCTGGATGTCCTCATATCTAATGCGAGAGCTTTCGGGGGCAGTGTACTTCACTATGTAGCCGTCAGTTTTTTCGGTGACGCGACCGCCTACCGCATGTTTGGTGCTACTTTTTAATTTCTGGATTTATCCTATGAAGCTATAAAGGAAGGGGAAGATATCTTAAACTAACCCTGCATGCAAATGTTTTCTTTAACAAATGCTAAGAGATTGGGGATCGAGGTCTGGTTATACAAAGGGAAGCAACTAACACCCAAAGTATTTATAGTAATCTATAGGAACCTTCTTTTGCATGTATTTCTGCTAATTTGAAATGCTTTCTTGTGTTTTTCTGCTGTGGATTGGGAAAGTTTCTCCTTTAGGAGTGTTAAGAGAATGTTTTTGTTGTTTTCGGGTTTTCTGTTGTTTTTTGGGAAGGTACATGGACCTAAGATTTTTTATTTGTGTGCTCGCTAAGATTTCGCAATTTTATGCCTACATATTCCCGTAAAGAGATTTGGGAAATCAGAGCAATCATAGTTCCTCTGATTATATGGAATGAAAGATATTTGGTGTCTTGTTCAAAGCCCAAGATTGAAGCTATCAGAGTATTTGTGTCTTGTTCAAATCCCAAGATTGAAGCTAAAAGTTGACTGAGAGAGAGAATTTGTCATCTCTAAAGGGAGATATCTCACCTATTCATCACAAAATGTTGAGTAATTGGTTATAAGGGAAATTACTTTAATTGGGATATGGGGATCCAGCAATGCCATAATTTCCTTTAGAAGAGGGATGTCATGAAGGAAGAAGCTTTAACTCAGTGTAGAGCAATGCCACTTTTTCCTTATGAGTCTTTCATGCTAATAGAGGGACACTGGCTTGGATGTTAGGGATCCAGAGGCTTGTCACTTATAGCAGTTAGTTGAAAGATAAATTTTAGCCAGGATAAGGGAAGGGCTCCAGCTTGGATTTTGAATCAACAAGTGTGCCACTTACAACAATTATCTGGAAAAAGGTTTTTGATTGTTTGTTTTTGAGATGTGATGTATAGAAGAGGTATCTTCCTACAAAGAGAACTCATGGTCTCATCTGAGGGGATGTTGTTTTTTTGTGTGCCTTGTTCAAAGCCCAAGGTTGAAGCTTGAAAGAAAACGACTCCTCTGGGGAGTGTTATATCTGTCTTGTACAAAGCCCAAGATTGAGGCCAACTAGGGAAATTCTTATATGAAGCCTAAGAGGTGGATGTCTCTTGCTGTGGATTTATTGAAATCCAGGAGAAGATCTAAACTGTATTGGGGAATCCAAAGGGAAACTAACTCTTGCTGAGGAATCAGGGAAGATTTGAATTATCAAATTCCATGAGGCTTTGATCCTTCTGAGGATTTGTTGATTGTAACTTGACCCTGGCTGGGATGTTTAAGGAGAAAGTTAAGACTTGTTGGGGGTCAAAGGAGTTTAAGGGTGAGTTTAAAAAAAGTTTTAGAAGATTTTAACTCTGCTGGAGACTGGTGTATTGGTAAGAGGATCATGATTTATCCCGTGCCTTTAGGAAACCTTTGGGTCTTTGTGTGTAGCCAAAAAAGACTATGAGACTTTCCAAGTCTACTTGAATGAAGCCCAAGAGGAGGCTGGGACTATCCAAGTCTCAATTAGAAGAGATAGACTCTGGTTGGAAAGAGATGTTAGTATGATGCCCAAGAGGAGGTTGTGGGTTCTAGGGATGAAGATTAAACCCTTGAATGATTATATGTTCTGGAGCTTTGACCTTCCCGAGGATTGAACTAGCAGAGATGACTGAATTATATCCTATGCTTTTAGGAAGCCTTTGGGTCCTTGTACTAAGCCCAAGAGGTGGCTATAGGAAATTTTAAGAAGCCTGTTGGTCCTTCTACTAAGCCCAAGAGGAGGTTAGGGATACTTCTAGGAAGCCTGTAGGTCCAAGCCTAAGAAAAGTTCAAGAAAGGTTTCACCGGGAATAAGTCCTTTCTTTGTTGAACAGTTCTAAGGTTTGAAGAAATTCAAAAGAGGTTTCACCAGGAATTAATTCTCTCAGGGGAAATGAATTTCTTGTATATGTTCTAAGTTTTGACAGTCTTGAGAAAAGTTTCACTGGGAATAATGCCTTCTCTGTTCCATATTGAATAAAGCCCAAGAGGAGGCAGATTATATTGAGGGAATTTCCTATGAGGGAACTAGTTTTGACTAAGTTAGAAGTAACCTTTGGTTTGACCTAAGTGTAGACCTAACTGGTGGGGGAAACTCTAGACAGATATGCACAAGTATATACAGATAAGTGTATCAACAGGTATAGAAACAAGTATGCATTGAATGGAAAAATGTTGGGTCTTACACTCTGAAAAGAGGCCAAAGTGTATTGTCTTTGATTGTACTGATTACAATAGTATGATTAGGGTTTTAAGAAATTGAAGAAAGTTTTGAGAAAACTTTGAATTTGAATTTGAAAGAAAGAAAGTTATTTAAAAGAAAAAAATGTTTGGGGCTTATAACTCAAAGAGAGGCCCAAGTGGTCTAAGAGCAGTTTCACCGGGAATAATGCTCCTCTTAGTACCAATTTAAAATAGACAGATAATTTTGAAAATAAAGGTATGAGGCTTACAACTCAAGGAGAGGCCCGTGAAAGTTATTTGTTGTTTAAAACAAAGTTTATGTACAAAAGATTGGGGCTTATACTCATTGAGAAGCCCAGATGACTTGTTTTGAAAATAAGGATCGCACTGCAATACCGACAGACGTTGTGGGACTTATACTATAGCAGAGGCCCAAACTTTGTTTAAAAATAAAATGGTTTGGGTCTTATACTCTATTAGAGGCCCAAAAGTGTTTGTAAAGAATAAAAATGGGGCTTATACTTCAAGGAGAGGCCCAAAATTTTTATTTGAAAGGCGACGATCGCGCCGCTGTTTTGAAAAACCACAATGGGACTTATACAATGACTGAGGCCCAAATTATTTATGTACAAAAAGGAATGGGTCTTACACTCTACAAAGAGGCCCAAAATTGTTTCAAATGAAGTTTGAAAATTTAAAATCAAGGGAAAACCCTAATTTTAATTAAAAAAAACAATTTTTCAAAGAGAATAAATAATATTCTTTTGATTTTTTTGTAGAATAAAATATTTTAACATTTTTGTGAATTTTGAAAAAAAGAATCAATAAAAAATGATTAAAAATTAGAGAGAAATTAATTTTTAAAATCAATTAAGAAAATTAATTATAAATTCAAAAATTCAAATTATTTAAAAAAAGGCGCCAATAACATCTTCTTCCTCGCGCGTGCCCTGTTTCCCCAGATTTGCAAGACTTCTCATAACTCTCTGATTACTCAATGATTTTGCACGATTCATACATCAATCTCACTCGTTTTTGAACAAGGAACAAGGAACAAGATGGTACCATTTAATTTTATTTCTTTTAAGTGTGGAGAGAGTTATCATGTATGAACACATAGACCCTAGAATTTGCAAAAACTATCATGAAATCCTAAACACGAATGAAACATGGCAATTGATTGAGGGTTATCACTCTATGAACTACCAGGAATAAGTTGGTAACTTGAAAAAAAATTTATGATGCATGTAGTATAGAGTTTGAGAATGTCAGGCTTCCTTGTGCAAGAGGAATTCGAATTCTGATGTAGAGGTGTTACAGATGTTGTGTGATGATCTAGACAACTTTAATGGACCTTATGTAAGGTGTTTAGAAGCTTGGAATTGATTGGAAACGCCTGGAACTCATTGTGGCACTTCACCTGCAACTTGGCTCAAGTGTGATTTCGAGGTTTGTGATTCTGATGTTACAGATGATGGAGAAGTGTTTGGATAGCTTCTATATGATATATATGAGGTGTCTACACCATTAGTTTTGATGGAATTGCTTCCTATTGATAAATTCGATAGTTACATGAAAAGGAAGCAAATTATGGTTTTGGAGAGTGAAGTGAAGGAAAACATGGATTGCTATGTTTTGGTGTGTTCAAATCAGTCACAAATGACCTCTATTTATACTAGATGAAGTTTTTTTTTAAGGAATAGCGAATGGAGGCTGGATCACCCTATTATCCAATGGTTTTTGTCATGTAGCCAAAGTCTCCTCTAGCCATTGACTTGGGCCAAACTTTGCAGGTTTAGGTCCTCTAACCTTTGGAAAAATCTTGACTCATTTGGACTGGCTTGTAACTGATCCATGCCACCTCTATGTACTACATAAATTCTTGATGCCAAATTTGAATTTCAAGGTTCATGTCATGATGATTTTGCACATGCCTTGTTGAATTCTTGACTCCTTGATCAAGTAACAAGTGAGTCATCTGAAGTTTTGTGTTTTTGGAAGATGATAAAGTTGGCAAAATGGCAAAACTTGAAGGAAGAAATCGTGTGGCATAAGTCATGTATCCATGTTGTTGTGTAGGCAGGGTACAAAATGCCATTTTGGGAAACTCTTAACTTCTTGCTCAAGTTGAATAATGGGAGGCTCTTGTACTTTTTAGAAAGCCCATATATCATACTTAAACTTTGATGTTTAACTTTGGTCTTGAATCATCTTCGATCATGATGGAAAATGCCTCCAAAGTTGGACAAATCATGAGACAGATTCTGTCTCAGTTTTTTCTAAGTGTTTGAAAAATGTCCATTTCTCATTTTTTATGATTTTGATCAATCCAAAACTCAAAATCCATGAAGATTTGGAATTGGGTCTAGTTGACATTCTTGTAGTATGTAATGAGAGCTTTCATTTGAGCTTTGGATGGAAGAAAAAGGTTACTTGGATCACAAGTTATGGTCTTGCAAAATTGGGTAAAAATCACTTTTTTCATGACTTAGTGAAAATTCAAGTTTCTTAAGGTTTCCCCTTTTGCAAGTAACCCCACTTTTCTTGATTTTTCTTGATGGATGATGATCAAAACCATAAGTTAACATTGTTTTTGACTTGAAGAAGCCATGTTTGTCAAAAAATCTCAAAAGTCAAACTTGGTTTTTGGGCATAGTTGACTTTTTATCATATGAATTTCAAACTTTGTGATTCTCTATGAAATCAAGTTCTTGACCTAATTCAAACCTAATGGATGGATTCCATAGGTGTTTTAGAGTGTCTTGAATTATGTCCCAAGGTTTGAAATCATGTCTTGGTCAAAAGTCAAAGGTATGGTTGACTTTTTCTTCAAAAACCCTAGTTTGTGGTCCAGATGAATTTGCATCTTTATATTGTTCATGAAACACATTCTTTGTGTTCATTTGAACTTGTAAGAGGATCAATATAAGATATTTGAAGTCTTCAAAACATTCCTTGAGGTTTTGGCTCATGCCTTGCTCCAAAAGTTAACCTAGGGGTGAATTAGGTCAAGAAACCCTAATTCCTGATTTTTGATGAATGCATCCCCTGAGGCTATTTTGAACTTATGATTGAATCCATGAGGTCCCTTTGAGCTTCTTGGATCATGTTTTGAAGTATTGGCTCATGCCCAGATGAAATTCTTTCTCTAGAGGCCTTGGTCGACCAAAACCCTAATTTGGTGACACTGATGATTTTGAGGATTGACCACTTGAAATGTTGCACTCTTGTGCTTGATTCTTGATATAGGAGACCTCTTGATCCATCATGGATGTTTGAGAGATTTGGCAAGTTGAAAATCATGTCAATTCTTGATTGATCATTTGCCTGAGTGCTCTGAGAGGGCTCAAAACCCTAACTCTTGTTTGAGGTGAATGCTCAATAATCTTCGAGAGGATTGATGAGGTATGAAGGTACATATATATTATGGTAATGATTTGTATAATTATGTGGAACCTTGTGGTCAAATTTTAGGGTATGACAGATGCCCCTATTTAATCTTCTTGGACCTGAAGGTGTGAATGACGAAGACGTTCGGACATTCAAGGTAAAAGAGGATTAAATAACAGAATACCTGAAATTTTGATTGTGGTTATGAATGGTAGATGATTTGCTTGTCCATATTCTTTTGCTAAGTAAGGTCACTTAGGAAAAGGTGTAACCTCCCCTCGATCCTGGTCTTTAGCCACGGAACTGGTCTTAGTTTTTTTTAACATAAACTTCCCCTCGATCCTGGTTTTCAGCCACAGAACTGGTCTCGGTTTTGTTTTGAAACAAACTTCCCCTCGATCCTGGTCTTCAGCCATGGAACTTGTCTCAGTTTCTTTTGAAACAAACTTCCCCTCGTTCCCGATCTTCAGCCATGGATCTGGTCTCAGTTTCTTCTTGTCGAGTTCTTCTCTTGACAAGGAATGCTATCTGTGATGGTTTTCACCAAACTTCTCGCCGGGGAGATGCCATTTACTGGGGAAATTATACCATACTTCTTCTCGAGACTTTTTTCGGAGACACGCCATGTGATTTAATCTAATTTTGAGGTGCTGATGACTTCATCGATAGCAAATTTTTCTTGGGGAGAAACAGCCATATTGGCAAGAGTCTTTTGTAGAGAGGCTTTCTCTGGGGATTTTTCCTTAATCCGGGAAAGTAAAATATCATCTTTATTGGTGAAGGTTCAAAGGTGTATATCCAAATGCCTTATTTCCTTTCAGAGGTTCAAGTTATCAAAGTGGTTTGAGGACTGATTTTAATCCATGAATACACTAGAGAGAGATTGTTTAGGCGATACATTTCCTGACGAGGAAAGAACTTAAACCAGAATTTTTGTCCTATTGGACGCGGTAAGGAAGACTGACAACTCTATCGGAGAGAGGACGCTTATCATTTCGGGATGAATATGACTAGAGTGATATTAATGCAACATGAGTATGAATATGAATCAATTATGCATGATGTATGTATGAAATGCTTATGCTGACAAAACAGACGTGACATACAGACTGGTGATGAACACAACCGGATACTCAGCCATTCTAGGAGATGGGGGTATTACTGGAGATTTTGAAAGTTGTACGTTCGTTTGGGCACAGGGATCCCTGTGTTTGTTTTGGTTTTTGGAGGTACAAACCTGCTAGGGAAAGAAATCCGTTCTTGTTTTTCAGGGGTAGACCCTACTAGGGAGAAAAACCAATCATTGGTTCTCAGAGGTAAGAACTTTAGCGGGGATGTCAGATGGGACATTCCTTCTGAAGCAGTTGATCCTTCATTCAAGGTGTACTGGTCAAAAGGAGTATTTTGATTCTGTATTTTGAAGTTTGATCATTTCCGGAGAAGCCGTCGATGTTCCTTTTTGTGCTCATCAATTAAAAAGAAATTACCATCCTTGTTTTAAAAGCAAAATCAATTTGAAAATAAAAGTAAATTCATTTTTGCGTTTCAAGAATGTTAGTCATGATAAAATGTCATTTTACAAAGCAGAAATAAATGAGAATTGCAAATAAAAGGCACAAGGGCTCAAATTTTCATTGATAGAATGGTAATCAGCCAAACGCATGATCCCATGGAGCATTACAAAGTTTAGAAAATGGTAATTTAAAGGGAAAGGGGCTACATTGAAACATAACGACCGCTATCCTCCACCAACTTTGAATTCTGGACATTCTGAGCTTCAATCAAAGGTGACCTTGACTGAAGTTTTCCTGACGGATGACGTTACCGCTGAGGCGTCAATCTTGTTGGATATAGTTACTTGCCATGAATCCCTAACTTTTGCCTGGATTGCCTTTTCAGGTTTTCAATCCATCGGGATGGTTATTGTTTATGTCTCTAATTTTTGCCTGGATCGCCCTTTCGGGTTTTCAATCCAATGAGACGTTTCTTTTTTTTTATTTCATTTAGGCGATGTATTTTTTTACTCTCACAACCGTGGGGTAGGTAAATTCCTCTCCATCCATGGTTGCGAGTGTCAAGGCACCACCTAAAAAGGCTTTCTTAACAACATAGGGGACATCATAATTCGGAGTCCATTTGCCCCTAGAATCAGTGAGAAATGATTGTAACTTCTTGAGCACGAGGTCTCCTTCTCTGAAGACACGGGGCAGACCTTTTTATCAAACGCCTTTTTCATTCTTTGTTGATATAACTGACCATGGTATAAAGCCATAATTCTCTTTTCTTCGATTAGGTTCAGTTCATCGTATCTACTTTGACATCATTCAGCTTCTGTTAGCTTGGCTTCCATCAATACTCTCATTGATGGGATCTCTAATTCTATGGGAAGCACTGCCTCCATGCCATATACTAGTGAGAAAGGCGTTTCCCCTGTTGAGGTGTGGACAAATGTGCGATAACCGTGAAGAGCGAAGGGTAGCATCTCATGCCAACCTTTGTAGGTTACAACCATCTTCTGAATGATCTTCTTGATATTCTTGTTAGCCACTTCTACAGCTCCATTCATTTTAGGTCGATAGGGAGATGAGTTATGATGTTCAATCTTGAATTTAGCACACAACTCTTTCATCATCCTGTTGTTCAGGTACGATCCATTATCCGTAATGATCTGGCTTGGAACACCATAACAGCAGATGAGATTATTCTTGATAAATCGGACCACCACTTGTCGTGTCACATTGGTGTATGATACTGCTTCGACCCATTTGGTGAAGTAGTCAATGGTTACAAGGATGAATCGATGTCCGTTTGAAGCTTTGGGTTTAATCATGCCAATCATGTCGATTCCCCATATAGGAAAAGGCCATGGAGAAGAAGGAACTTTGAGATGCGTTGGAGGTACATGGATTTTGTCGGCGTATATCTGACACTTGTGACATTTCCTCATGTACTTGTAGCAATCGGATTCCATTGTCAGCCAATAATATCCTGCTCTCAGAATTTTTCTTGGCATTGTGTGTCCATTGGCATGAGTTCCAAATGAGCCTTCATGAATCTCTTTCATTAACATGTTTGCTTCTTGTCTGTCCATGCATCAGAGCAAAACCATATCGAAGTTTATCTTGTAGAGTATATCATTGCTTAGGAAGAAGTTTCCAGCTAGTCTTTTGAGAGTCTTCCTATCTTTTCTTGATCCCCTAGTGTCATACCCCAAATTTGTCCCACCTTCTCTTTTTCTTATACCAAACTTTATAGCCTGTGGCCATGATTCTTTATAGTTCAGGTTATGGAGATCTGGTGTGTGCTTCTCTAACGTGATCTTGCATGAGTGTCTGAGTTCAAGTAAGGATAAGGGAAGAATATGTTCTCCTTATGATGAGTAATTATTCAAAATAATGCCATTTCTTCTTGAAGATAAGACATGAGATAGGCCATTATGCATCATGAAGAAATAGTTGGAGACTATTTGAAGATCATGTTAGAGAGTCATCTTGATTGGCTTCAAATTGGTTTCCAATTTTTTTTAGTTAGAATTGGTTCAAAGTTATGATCAAGTTACCTCAAGTTATGTTGTTGGATTATAAAATTCAAGTCAGCAAGATGTGAGCTAAATTCTTTGCAAAATGCATTTGAATTGCAAAAGTGCACTACTTAAGTTGGAATTGCATAACTATTTTCAAAATGTAACAACATTCAAGTTGAATTCAAAACATTCACAATAGTCACAATCAAAAGGAGATACAAGCTTCAAGTATGACACGCATCTGATAGGATTCAAGTGTTCATGTTGCAAGTTACAAAATATTTCACAAATGCTACAAGGTTTAAATTACAGTGAGTTCAATTTGATCCTAAGGTTACATTCCAATGACATTGATACAAAAGTATTACACCAATGTGAAGGATCACAAGTTACGAAACTAAAATAATACTTAAATTCTACAGTGCCTAAGTAATAAATTCTTCACAAATTCTACATGGCTAACATGCTAAAATTCCTTCATTTCATGACCGCCAGTGTTCAGGTCTTATTTTCTGCCAAGATGTTCATGCCAATTCTCCAAGCTAACCGTGAACTCCAAGACAAACAATCCTTGGACTGATTTTCGGATTACGTATCAGTCAGTACACATGAAAAAAAAGGGATAAGTTATGTGTGTGATCCATAAAGAGTAGCAGACATTGATTGTTTCTTCATGCCAAGTTCTAGTGATTCGCTTCCAAGCCCCTAAAGGTGTTTCCATACCTTTGATCCATGATTCACATCCTCACTCCTCTTCATGATTCCAAATCCTTTGGTCCAATTTTCCTCATCAAACCAACATAACATTTTCTAAAGTAAAACCTGCAGCAGGTATAATGATGAACCACAAGTCAGTATATGAGACCACCTAATTCTACAACAATGTAGAAAAGGAAAAGTTAAATGTGTAGAGAAAAGCTCATACCAATTGTAAGTGTCAAGTTACAGTCAAGTATGCCAATTGATCTTTAACTCTCCCAATGGTTCCAATCCTTTTACTCACACCAACCTTGTGTCCAATGTCTCGTACCAAACAATGTACATGGAAAGAAAACAGAACAAATGATTAATGCAAAACACAAGCTATGTGTGTATATCAAATCATACTTTCTGAACATGTTAAAGGACAGGGCAACATCCATTCAACACTTATGCTCACTCAAACAAATTCATTCCATTCACATACAAGACAAGTTCATGCTATGCAGGCCAAACAATTAACACTTATAACCAAGTCATTTTATTCGGATCAATAGAAAGAAAAACAAAAACATTCTCAAGGCTGACAACAGATTACTCAGTATACCAAGCCATAACAAGGATCAAGTGCATAATTCAAACTCAAATAAAGCAACATTCAGTGGACAATATTCAATAGAAGGTCATACTATCACAATTTAAAATTCAATATGAGTTATTTAACAATGGGTGATGAAGAACAAATGCCATTCAGAGTCATACCCAAAAGTACACAAGATACACACTAATGGCAAGAAAACAATTCAACATACATGAGGTATCAAAATTGCAACATCAAGTGACACAAATAAATTCAAATTCAGGGCAATACATATTTCAAGCCAAGTCTAAATATACCAAATTCAAGCATAAGTCACTCAAAAAGAAAGAAGGCAGTGCTACACCATGTAAAATCAAGTCATAAAATTCACAAATGCAAAGTTTGCAAAAGAAAATTCTATGAAAGTGTTCTGGGTTAGCAAGTTGCATTAGGAGGTTCCACAAGAAGAACAACATATTACCTCTGCCAATGACAATGATCAATCCAACTCAAGGTGCGTCAAAAAATAGTGACTAGCATCATAAACCAAAAGTCACTCAAGTTGAAGAATTAATGTACCTGCAGATTCACATTAAGTGGCAGAGTTTTTTTTCTCAATATTCAAATAAGTCAAAGGAGATATTCACATCATAAAAAAATCAGTGGCAGTAAAAAAGCAGTAAAAGTAGTAAATTTACCTATTTTGCTCATGGGACCACCAACATTCTAGAAGAATTTTCCTATCACTACAGACAAAATAGCAGATATTTTCACAATTTCACTTTTTCAGCATCCCACAGAATCAGGGTACGTACCACAATTTGCAACGGATCAATACACAAAAATTTCCACCTCATTCTATTTCCTAACAACCTCACACGAGTACAAAGGAATTTCACACGTACCTTACAACAAAAGGGAATCACTATAAATGCTACACTATTCATTCATTCAAGGGGAGAGACCTGAGAAAGATTTTTGAGCCGTTTCTGCAAAAAAAAAATCCAAAACCCTAATCACCAAAGCTCTAGAAAAATCAGAAATTTCTCAGAGTTTCACATTGAAACTCTGAGCTAATTTGAGCTTAGCCTCACGTTTTTCTGCAATCATACGAAACCACAACGTCACGAAAAGAAGAGAATCAGAAGTATAAAGGAAGAAACAAAGGAGAAAGCGTAAAGGGAGAAAAAGGACAAATCAGAACTCACCTTTTGAGCTACGTTGGAATTTCGTCGGACTTGCTCCGTTTAGGTAATTTCTGAGCTCTTTCTTCATGTTTTATTCACGATCTGAGTTGAGCACGCTTTGTTGATTCGTATCCCTCTTTCAATTTATACTTTTGAGTCGTATTGGTATATTTAGGGTTTTTGGGTGATTTTGATTTTGGGTCTTTGACGTGCTTTTAGCCTAAAACAATGGTGGATTTGGAATCAGGAAGTAAAACTATATAGGGTTAGGGTATTATTTCGTTGATTGACCGGAGAAGAGAGGCGGCGGCCACCGTCTTCTCCGGTGGCTTTTAGGGTTCCGGTGAAAGTTCTTTAGAGAGATTTGGGAGAAAGGCTTCGTTGTGAGAGAGGGAGAACGAAGAGTTTGATGAGACTCTCTTTTCATTTCTTTTTTATCATCGCCGTTTAGTCTGGCCAAGTGGGGTGGTGACACTTGTCCCTCCCCTTGACAAGTGTCACCGGAACTAATGTTCCCTCCTGGTTTCTATGTGCGTGATCCCCTAGTTCCCATCATGCACGTTCGCTCTTAACCCTCTGATCAAGAGTCACCTTTGACTCTAAGCTTGATCCAACGCTCCAGATCTGTCTGGATAGTCAACTATGGTTGACGAAGGAGCACCGTAAACCCTCCTTTCCTGCGTGGGCTTCATCTTTGTTGGGCCTGAGAGAGTTTCTTAAACACACCCCCTTATTTTCTGTTTCTTCTGGCCCACTTGTTTTTTTATTTGTTTTTTAGTTTTAATTTCAAAACTTAATTTATTATTAATACTTAATAATAAAAATCTAAAAAAAAACACTTTATTTATTTTCTTTTAGAAACAAACTCTTGAAAAACAATATTATTAAAATAGGTTAGCTAATTTTATTAAAAAAATTTATTTAATATTAATTAATCTATTTATGATTAATTTTATTAAACATTGAATTTTAATTTAATTAATTATTAATTTGGTTTTAATTCTAAAAATTCTAAAAATACTTTTATTTAATAGTTTCTCAATTCTTATTTAATTAATTTTATTAAATTATTTTATTTAATATTAATTAATTTTTGATAATTAATTTCATTAAATATTTTGATTTAATTTAATTAATTATTGGAACTTTATTCTAAAACCTAGAACTTAATTTTAGTTTAGGACTTCCCTCCTTAGAATTAACTTTAGAATTAGGTTACTAACCTAACTAATATGCTTGTTTTTTTTACCCCACCATTTTACTGTGTACCTTATTCATGTGGATTTTATTTCATGCTTTAATTATATGTATGCTATTCATATTATACTTGTCCAAACCAAAAAAATCTTTTTCAAACTAATATCTTGACTTAATGTCAAGCCCTTTTAGTACCTTGTAAGTCGATCGTTTTCACGATCGCAATCGACCTCACAATGCCTCCTCTTGGGCTTTATACAACGATAATTGTTACACATTTCACTTTGATTTATACGCGTGTATGTGATTGGCTCACTTTAATCGTGGCTCGATTATTCCCACTTGATTAATTACACCCCTCTCCCATAAGATTAAAATCAACCCTTTTTTTTACAACAATAAACAAGCTTGATCCAACGTCAAGTATTTTCCAAATCAAATTCAATTAATCTCCAACTTTCACTTGATCCACATATCAAGTCCCTTTACCTCTTGTAAGTCGAGCGCTTTTGCCTCGCAATCGACCTTACCTTAAACCATAAGACCTCCTTTCCATTAGTGCTCAAACCATTTCGCACCCAAATCCAAACCTTGATCCAACGTCAAGTATTTTTCTTAAATCAAATTAATACATTTAATTATACTAAATATCATTTCTTAAAAGTTTAAAAAGAGGGGGATCAAGTCTTTGGTCTTTCTCCTCAATTTTTTGGGTGCGAGTTCTCTTACTCGTGTGTGGACAATTGACGCCTTTAAAACACTTGTAATCCGACATCACTCAAATTTCTTTTTCCATTATTAAAGCATGTAATCTCTACTTAAATATCATTTCTTAAAAGGTGAAAAGGAGGGGGATCAAGTCTTTGGTCTTTCTCCTCAATTGTTTGGGTGCGAGTTCTCTTACTCGTGTGTGGATAATTGACGCCTTTAAAACACGCGAAACTCGACAACATTCAAACCTTTTTCCAAGCAATTATCAAAACACTTAATCCCTACTTAAACATTTTTACCAAAGGTGAAGTGAGGGGGACCAAGTCTTTGGTCTTTCTCCTCAATTGTTTAGGTGCGAGTTCTCTTACTCGTGTGTAAGCAATTGTCACTTTTAAAACATCCAATACGATCAAAATTATCCTTTCCTCGCCTCCGTGCGACCGAAACCTTAAAACACATACCAATTAAATTCTTTTCTCAATCAAACTTTCTAAAACATTTAATCCTTATCTAAATAATTTCTTACAAGGTGTAAAAGAGGGGGCTAAGTCTTTAACCCTTCTCCCCAATTGTTTGGGTGCGAGTTTTCTTACTCGTGTGTGAGCAATTGGCACCTATATAAAATACAAACCAAACAACCGTAGCCGCGAACTATGAATGCTATGACTTTCCCATTGCACGAGGGAATACGTAGGCACAAGGGTCTTTGAAATTCTGGTACCAGATGTGTGATGTTAAGTGCGATGTCACAACAACACACTCTACAATAGACAATATAACACAACAGAAAAGACACAAAGAATTGTTCACCCAGTTCGGTCTAACTACCTACGTCTGGGGGCTACCAAGCCAAGGATGAATTTCACTATCAGTAGAATTAATTTACAGACTCAACAACCCAGTTGACATCTCCTAAACTTAATCACTACTTAATGAACCTTCTACCTAAGAGGCCACTTAGGTATGAGAACACTACTCAATCCCTAAATCACTTCAGTGATATAATTCAAAGATCACACACTTTGAAAAACATAACTTGATTCTGCTTCACAGCTTTGATCAAGAACAACTCAAAACAACAATACCAATTCACACTAGAATGGTTTACAACACATACACGAAGACACAAACGACTCTCAGTCTTTAGCTCTCTTTCTTCGTTACTTTTCCTTCAGGATTGATGCACTTTATATAGCTATTTGATTTGGGCTTGGACCTGCTACAATATCTGACCTGATTTGTTATTTAAAACTAAATCTTCAAAACAGATTTTCTCTCAAAATCTTCTTAAATCTTCAGCCTTTAAACACTCCTACAAATCTGCATCAAATCTGTTTGCAACAGAAAATATCTCCTCCAAGATATTCGCATCCAATAACTCTACCAGCTCTCCCAAAATCCAGCTAATACGCTTAACCCTAAAAGCATCTCAAACCTGATGTTTTAATGATCTGCATATCTGATGTCATGACATCGCATGTGACATCAGACTTCAAAACTTCAACAACTTAAACACTTAACATTATCCAATGTTAAGACTCAATGTTAAGACATCACCCATGTGACATCAACATTGAACAACTTTGTTTTACCAAAATTCTAGCCAATCCAAGAACTAACAGTCTTCATCCTTGCCGAGCACAATAATCAAAAACACCCCTTCTCCTTTAGTAAGCGAACCCTTTTACCTTAGAAGATAACAAACAAACCTAACTTTCTCACGAATCGAATCAAGAGGTTCCCGTTGAGTACAAAGGACGTAGAGGGTGCTAATACCTTCCATCTTGCGTAACCGACTCCCAAACCCGAATTTGGTTGCGATGACCACGTTCTTATCTCCCTTTAAAGGTTTTATCGATATTTTCCTTTCCCTCTTTTGGGATGAATAAAGTTCGGTGGCGACTCTGTTTTGAACAGCTTTTTCCGCGTCCATCGCGAGGATCGTATTTTTCGAGGTACGATAGATGGCGACTCTGCTGGGGATTTGCATTGCCCTATGCTAGAGGGAGTCAAGCCTAACTTAACTCGATTTGTGAGTGTTAAATCCACTTGTGTGTTTATCTTCTCTTGTTTGTTTGCTTGCTTGTTTGACTATCTATTATCTACTTGCTTGTTAATTGTTATTATTATCTTGTATGACACTGTTGGGGTTCTCTGATCATTGGTGCTCTGTGAGATGGCTCTATACCCGAGTCCGAGTATAACCCTAGGATTAGGATAGTGGTTGTGTAGTGGAGGCTTGCGTGGTTTCTTCCGCGTGAGTCAAAGAAAAGACCCTGCTTGGAGGAGATTCCCTTGGAAATGTTATTGTTTTGACGTTACTTCATCACGATGATAATGTTTTCGAGCCTAAATCGTCGATCCCAAGGACCATTAACCCATTTATCCATGGTGGTTGGTAGTGTTAACTCTTTGTGGGTTAATGTGAACGCCCCAATCAGATGAGATCCCTCGAACGTATTACTTCCTGACAGTAATATTTTCGACCTCGATCTAGGATTCTGAGAACCCTGCTTAGAACCCGTGTGTCGATGGTTGTGTAGTGGGCTCCTCCGAGGAGTCTTTCTCGTGGGGAAGGAATGAAGACCTCACCTAGACGAGATCCTTTCAAAGATATTATCGTCTGATGTTCCTTCGTCATGGCTATAATGTCTTTGAAAGATATCCATAACTCTAGGCACCTACCTGGTTAGAGCCTACCTATGGGGGGTCTTGTGATCAGTGATATCCTGTGTCTGGCTCCTTCCTCAGAATTAGATGATGCTTTTAATCCTGTACCCTTGCATGAGCATCGCATGACCATAACATTTTCACACCTTTTTGTTTTCAGGGAATCAAAGAATTGTCATTTGCTACAGATAGGAATTATGGAAAGTGACGTCCGTTGCCCTCGTTCTTTCAAGTTCAAGAAGCCTAATCTGACTGCTTTACGTGGGTTGGTTTCACGTATGCCTGCTGTCTACCGAATCAACTTTGGGAAGAACTTTGGTAAACTGTTGTGTATTCTGAATCAAGATGTAGACTTTGCCATGCTAAGCACCTTCGTACAATTCTATGATGCTCCCTTAAGATGTTTCACATTTCAAGACTTCCAGTTAGCACCAACACTTGAATAGTATGAGAAACAGGTGGATATCCCAATGAAAGGCAAGTCGCTATTTGAAGGGGTTGATGTGACTTTGAAGGATGAAATCATTGCAAAAGCTCTCCACATGACCAAACAGGACGTCACCAACAATTGGAAGACTAAGGGAGGGGTTAAGGGTTTCTTCCTCTCATTTATTTTGGAAAGGGCCAACACTCTGTTGAAAGACGAAAGTTGGGAAGCCTGCTATGCTGCTGTAGCATTGGCCATCTATGGGATTGTTCTGTTTCTAATGTGGATGTAGATGATTTCATAGATATTACTGCCATCCATGTTTTCCTCACAGGAAACCCAGTGCCTACCCTTCTAGCTGACGTGTGCTATTACCTGAGTTGGAGACACGTTAAGAAAGGAGGTATGACTGCGTGTTGCGCTCCTCTATTGTATCAATGGACCCAAATGCACCTTCCGAAGAAGGGACCCTTCATAGAACAAGTGGACGAAAGTTGGGCCCAAAGGTTGGGAACCCTCAGATCAGCTGACTTATCTTGTTACTCCGTAGACTACGATACAGTCATATCCAGTTTTGGTCGGTTCCCTAATGTTTCCCTCATCGGAACCCGCGGCTGTATTAATTCTAATCCAATATTGTCTGTGAGGTAGTTGGGGTATCCGATGAGTGGACCACCTGATGAGAAGGCTTTGGAAGCATTCTTAGTACATGGTTTAAAAGCTGAGAACCCTGTCCTACTCAAAAGAATCACAAAGGCGTGGAAGGAGGTCCACAGGAAAGGAAAAGATGAGTTAGGGAGAAGGAACAACATTACTAAAGAGCCTTATTTCATATGGGTCAGAGAAAGAGTGGAAATAATCAAGGTGCCTTTTACCATTAAGATGTCTGAGCCTTTGCCTGAGCCAAAGCCTACTCACGTCCCGATTGAGGAGGCCGAGAATCTCAAGGCAACGATAGCCAAATTAGTAAAGGAAAATGAGCAACTTAAGTCGAAGCTTCAGAATGTTACTAAGGAGAAGAATGACTTGAAGTGGGAGCTTCAGCGCAAGAACACTAAACTTGAAGCAATAGGAAGTTTGGCGAATGAAGAAGAACAGCAGAAAAAGAAGGTTAAGGTGTGTCTGAACCAAGCTGATGGAGCAATAGATAGGCTTAAGGAGGAGTTGGATCAAGCTTACAAGAAGTGTGCCGAAAATAGGAAAGCTTGGCTCCTTGCCACTAAGAGGAAAAAGACACTTAGGGAAGAGATGGGAGCGGAAATAGAAAAATTAAGCTCAGCTCTACGCCAGTCAAAGGCTTCAGAAGCATTAGAACGCCAACTTAAAGAGGATCTCATGAGAGTTACTTATGTGGGGCCAACGGATTGGGACAGAGTGTGTGGCGAGTTAAATAATCTCAAAAGACTTGCAGAAGAGTAGAAGAATCATCTTGAGGCTGTCCTTGCAGACAAAGATATTTGGGCCTCTGCGAGGAAGAAGGTGCTTGATGAGTGTACTGGTTATGAACGCTCCATTAACATTCTAATAGCTGATAGAGATATGTACCGCAACAAGCTTAATGGGCTAGCGGATTTTTGTAACTGGTTGGCTG
This sequence comes from Lathyrus tuberosus, assembly GCA_022829125.1. Classification (NCBI taxonomy): domain Eukaryota; kingdom Viridiplantae; phylum Streptophyta; class Magnoliopsida; order Fabales; family Fabaceae; genus Lathyrus; species Lathyrus tuberosus. The sequence continues at coordinate 5,704,553 of JALAZF010000298.1, read as the reverse complement.
AAGACTTGGTGTGGAAGCATAAAGATGCTTTGGAGGCTCTCGACGAATCTACCCCTCAAGAAATCGTCAATTTTGTTTGCCTTTGTAGGGAGATGTTGAAGAGGTTTAAAGAAGAGTTGAGGGAGCGCGAGGCTCGAAGGCCCAAGTTTTGAATCTTTATGTTGCTTTTGTACTTTCTTGCTTTATGAATTGTACTAATGTATGGATGATTATGTATCACTTGATTATTACAATCGTATGAATGAATGAGATTTGATTTCCTTTGTAATAGTTTATTTCTTAATATTCCTGTGTAAATAATGATTAATTCGAACGATTCCCTGAAAACAAATGCATACCATGCTGCATACATATCATTGCATTCTCCAAACGTCTATTTCTCTTTTCTGTTACCCTCACTCTCTCTCGATCCTGCACTTCTCTCACTATCTTCTTCTTCTTATACTAAACAAACAAGTCAATCAACATAAAGCTTCAACATTTCATAACGGCATATACCAAAATCATAACTTCCACCCTTCAAAACCCAACTTAAACAAACAAAAGGAGAATTAGTATAAGGATGTTACCGGCGGCGAAAACAGTGATGTGGAATTAATGGTGAGATCGCGCGCGGTTGCGTCGGAGATTTGCGATGAAGGTGTGGCGCCCACGGCGGCTAACGTGGTGGTCGGAGGGAGCTCGCGATGTCGATGATTGCGTCGGCAATGATTGCGGTTTCGACAATGTCGGCAATTGTGAAGGTATTTTCCTCTGCTTCCGAACCGTGTGTGTTTGTTGATATTCAATTTGTGTTGTGTGGCAATGCTCTGGTATGTACGAAGCTGTGTGCATGTGTTTGCTGTGAATCTGTGTGGAATTTGTGAATGACTTTGTGAGTTTTGTGTGAATTTTTCTGGTGGAATGTTCTTCTGGTGTGGAGAGCTGCTTCTACAGCGTGTGTGTATGTTTTTTTTATGTGATTTTCTGCTCTTTTGTTCTGTATGTTGTTGCCTCCCCCCTGATGTGCGTGTGGATGTGTTGCTTATATAGGCAGCTGTGAATTTACTATGAGTTGAATGCTCAGATTACAACTTGAATGTGGTGATTCTTTTGTTTCGGTTTTGGAAAGTTATAAGCCTGCTGATTTGAATATGTTCTTGCCTGGTTTTGGAAATAACATGAACATGTTTTCAATGACAATATTAAGTTTCCCGTTTCGATTTCGTCATGTTCGAACATGTTTTGATTTCTTTCTCTTTTCATCTTGACAGGTTTGTGGATATTTGGAAAGGATTAAATCGCTCTTGATGATGTACTGATTTGTTGCTGATCTTTGTCTTGAGCACTTGAATTTCATGAATATGTTTATGTTTTCGGTTCGGAGAAGGTCTCACTGCCAACAATTGCATCATAGCTGCTGCTTAAGAAGTCACGTGACCAACAATAATGCTCTCACGTTCTTCTGCTTTTTTTTTAGTGGCAAGAGTGGAATTCTTATTAGTTGTAGAAAATACATTTTCTTTACTTGTAAAGAGCTTTGACAAAAGCAATTTTGTAATTTCATTTGCTCCCGAGCTGTAATCTCAATTTGACAATTGGCCTGTTTCTTCAATTCAGCAAGTATTAATTTAGTACTCCTCTCCCAGATGCACATATGAGAAATACAAACCCAAACTTTTGCATATACCGAGCATTCCATTTAGCTAGTTCCTGTAAACTAGAAGCAATAGCAGTTGCTAAAGTAGTTGATTGTTCTCCCTTATTCCATTGAGCACTGGTTTGAGAAACGGGAGAAAGAACACGAGCTTGACCAATAAATTGATTACCAAACATGACATTTGCTTTGGCTCACACGAATTCACAACTTTGAAATAAATATGGCATCTTGGATTTATGAACTTGCATTGGTGAATTTGTATCTTTGTGAAAAAACCTTGAACTTGAAAACGAGAAAACTCTTACAATTTGAATACCTTAAATTTGAATTTGAAATCTTGAGATTTGACATCAGTTCTTGGAATTCCATCTTCGTTACTCGAATCTCGAGCAAACTACGCAAGACACCCTCCACATAAGATCTCGGTCTGTAATCAGCATGAACACATTGACAAAATTCAAACGATCCTTTAGATAAACACGTGCACCGTGTCTTGAGGAATCCCTGAAAATACCACTTGTAATGTGACTTGCAACGAAAATCATAACCAATCCTCAAATGACCACGTTCCACATCATTGGGCATAAAATTCTTTAGGGGTATATGCTGAAACTTCCGAGGAATCCTGAGGAATATGACAGGTAGAAAAGCCTAGAGCTATTCAGAATCAACTGGTCATGTCTTGAAATTCTTGAGAGAGGGAACGAATGCTTGAGACTACCGTACCTGCACAAACTGGTTAGTCATAGTAAACACGCAAACAAGACCTTATGACCTAAAGATGTCATGCAGGATGATGCACAAAGATGGTGGAATCTTATGGTCAAAAATTAGGGTATGACAAATCTTTATCCCTTCGTAAATTCGATTGTACCTATCACGGCCGGCAAAAATATAGATTCGCCATCATATTTTTTTAAGGAAAATAAATGATAAACCTAAAATCCTAATTCTAACGGTAGATATTCCTAAGGTTCGGGAGTCGGTTAAGCGAGGGAAAGGTGTTAGGCATCCCTCACTTCCATTGTACTCAATGGGATCCTCCTTAAGTTCTAGGGTATGTTTGTTTGTTGTTTGAATTTTTGACTATTTATTTATTTATAAAAAACATATTATTATACAAAGAAAAGTTTAATCCAAGAGGGGACTCTAAGTTTTATTATTATTGTACTCGCTAGGGTTTACAACCCTATGCCTACGTACCTTCAAATTTGAAGGATCAGAGTAACCGTAGTTCACCTCCCCTACGCCCTATTCCTATTCATATTCTTATTCCTATTCCCAATCCTAATCCTAATCCTAATCCTTTATTTATACTCTTCGATAAAGAGTTCTATCCCAAATCCTTATCCATATTCATACTCTTGGATGCAGAGTTCTATTCCAATTCCCTATCCATTATTTATACTCTCGGATGAAGAGTTTTATCCCAAATCCTAATCCATTTATTTATAATCTTGGATATCAAGAGTTTTATCCCAATTCCTATGCATTATTTATACTCTCGGACGAAGAGTACTATTGTAACACCTTTTTCTACCCCCACAAATGTTGAAGTAGAAACAACTCAAATATCAGAGTAAAGCATCAAAATCACCTCAAAAGGGTGCACATTTCTCATTTAAATCAAAATAATACACTTGCCCTATAAACAAAGGGTTTTTCCTCAAAATAACTCAAAAACCTTCACATGGCAGCGAAACTCAAAATTCTCAATTAAAAGGTTTTCAACAAAACATCGTAATAATCCAAAAATAAAACCACATCATCAAATGACAACAAAATAAGGAAAACAACATAGTTCGACTCAAAGGACCCTAACCCGATGTTACACTATCAGAGCAAGACCCTCTAAATCGACCAAAAGCAAATAAACTTCAAGGTCCTCGAAAGCATCCACAGCTAAACCTGATCACCTGCACGTTACCCACGTGGAGGCAACATTCAAACAGGCAAGGTGAGTAATCACAATTCATAATAATCATTATAAAACAAGATATACATAAAATGGCATTATCTTCATAAACAACATCTTCAGGGTCATCACAAGGAAACATCAAAATCACAAACAACATCATAAATTACAACCATGCCAATTAAATGCAAATGCACAACAAGACTCATGCATGTGGTACCAATCGTCATAATAGATGGACACTAGGCCATCAACCCTCCAAAGATCCCCATCAATAGGATCGATCCCGCAATTGGAACCGGAGCACGTCATAATTACCTCATATCCGCACAATGGGAATAAAGCGTCATCACAGAGTATGCACATGAATGTATGATACACAACATCACTAATCATCATCATCAATAAACATCAAAATATACATCATCATTCATCAATCCTCATACAAATCATGTCATCATATATTCATCAAAACATCATAAATCAGCACCTCAATATCATCAGGAACATCATGGTAAATCATCATAAATATCACAGCATCGAAACATCACAACAGCACATCAGAATAAACAAAATTTCACGAACAGCAGCAGTTCGCTCCAGGATTTGCTAGGCAAACCTATTCGCTAAAACCTTCGCTTAGCGAAGCGGCCAGTGAATCTCACAGACACCACACCAAAACACCAGAAACCACTATCTGTCATACTGGCTGGTTTATTCGCTGGGCGAAGCTACTCGCTGATTCATTCGCTTAGCGAGACTTCCAGCGAATCCCCACTTCTACTCCAAAATCATCTCAGTACCTACACTCATGTTATCGTGCATTCGCTACACTGTTCGCCTAGCGAACTATGGCAAACATTCGCCTATCGAAGCGATGGTTGACTTACAAACCTGCGATTAAACAAATCGCTGCTACGTATCAGTAGCTCTACAGCCTCAAAGGTACATACGATTACAACTCCAAATGACCCAAAAACATCCCTATAACAATTCTAATGCATCACAGAGATCAACGACATAAAACCTACGTCTATTAGGTCGATTCGGGACCCTACGGAAACCTTAAATTCCCTAAACCTTCAAAACTCTCAAGCTTCCTATAAACTCCATAAGTCCTTCACCACAAGATTGAAACTACAACAACGGGGAAATCTTCCCCAAAGGTCTATTTTTATCTGATTAAATTCAACCCTTAATAATCTATTCACAAAATACCTTCAAATCATTAATTCGTCGCAAAAATCCCATAAACCCTTAAACACAAAACAACCACTTCAATTACATCGAATCCTATAATGAAAACAATGAAAGGTAATTACTCCCCATATCTTAGATTGTCGATCCGAAGTGTTTTCTCTTGAGTTTTTGGAAACCTTCACGAATTCCTCGCCTTTTCCCTTTTTCCTCAGAGCTCTCCTTCTTTTCACGGTTAACCAAAAATGAACCCCATTCTCAAAATCCTCCTTAAATATTCAACCTAACCCTTGGGCCTCAAAATTGGGCTTTCTCCATAATGCCCTCATTAATTCTCCTCAAATGTCCGTCTTACCCTTAATTCCTCTAATATTATTTAAAATAAATAATAATACAATATATTTTGTAATATATACTATTATTTAATTAAATAACCAAAACTTCACAAAACACCGACATCGACACAATCCACCAAAAACACAGAAATTCACGAATATAATATTTAAATAAATTAAATAAATATTCTTACGAAATTTGGGGTGTTACAACCCTCCGCCACTTAAAGGATTTTCGCCCTCGAAAATTACCTCTAGGGAATAGATTCGGATACGACTCCCTCATCTGATCTTCACGTTCCCAAGTCCAACTTTCGCCAGCTGGTCCACCCCACAACACCTTTACCAAAGTTATGTCTTTACCCCGCAGTTGCTTCATTTCTCGACCATCGACACGCACAGGCAATGCTTCCACAATTATATTATCCCTCACTTGTACATCATCCATCTGGATCACATGCGACGGATCCGGAATGTACTTCCTCAACTGAGACACATGTAACACGTCATGCAAATTCGCAAGTGACGGTGGTAAAGTAATTCGATAGGCTACCTCTCCTATCCACTGCGATATCTGATATGGATCAACAAAACATGGAGTGAGCTTTCTAGACTTTAAAGCTCGACCCACACCAGTCACTGGCGTCACTCTAAAAAATACATGATCTCCCTCTTGGATTTCAAGTGCTTTCCTCCTCTTATCATGGTAACTCTTCTGACGACTCTGTGAAGCTTTCATCCTCTCTTGAATCTTCTTAATCTTCCCAGTGGTCTCTTGCATAATTTCAGGTCCGAGTACAGCACTCTCGCCCGATTCATACCAACACAACGGAGTCCTACACCTTCTCCCATACAAAGCTTCATAGGGCGCCATTCCAATACTAGAATGAAAACTATTATTGAACGTGAACTCAATCAACGGTAAATGGTTATCCCACGATCCTCCATGATCCAACACATAAGCCCTCAACAAATCCTCCAAAGATTGGATAGTCCATTTGTCTGGCCGTCCGTCTGCGGATGATATGCAGAACTCATCGTCAACTTGGTACCCAACGCATCTTACAAACTCTTCCAGAACCTCGATGTAAACCTCGAGTCTCTATCCGACACAATACTCAAAGGTACCCCATGTAACTTCACAATCTCCTCAATGTACATCTCAGCTAGCTTCTGCATGGAATGATTAATCTTCATCGGCAAGAAATGAGCCGACTTAGTTAATTTATCCACAATCACCCAAATTGAATCATTTCCCTTTACAGTCTTCGGAAATCCCACCACAAAATTCATGAAAATATTATCCAATTCCCATTCTAGAATCCTCAACGGCTGCATTATACCTAAAGGCTTCTGATGCTTAACCTTCGACTTCTGACAAGTCAAACACGCATAAACAAACTCCGCGACATCCTTCTTCATACCTGGACACCAAAACAACTTCTTCAAATCCTGGTACATCTTCGTAGCACCGAGATGAATACTCAACCTACTTCAATGTCCTTCTTCAAGAATGCTCTTCTTAATATCTAGAACATCTGGGACACATACCCTGTCTCTGAACATCATTATGCCATTCTTATCAATTCGGAATTCACCTTCGTTACCTTGGTTAATCAAAGTCAATTGGTCAACAAACTTTAAATCAGATTGCTGCCCCACTCTGATTTTTTCCAGAATACTACTAGTCAACTTCAACATTCCCAACTTCACACTGTTAGGAGTCGCTTCACATACCAGACTCAAATCTCGGAATTGCTCAAGTAACTCCAATTCTTTCACCATAAGCATCGACATATGCAATGACTTTCTGCTCAATGCATCCGCCACTACATTTGCTTTGCCCGGATGATAACTCAAATCAAAATCAAAATCCTTCAACAGCTCTAACCACCTTCTCTACCTCATATTCAATTCCTTCTGATCAAATAAGTACTTCAGACTTTTATGATCACTGAACACCTCAAATTTAGAGCCAAACAGATAATGTCTCCAAATCTTCAACACAAACACCACTGTGGCCAACTCCAAGTCATGTGTAGGATAATTCCTCTCATGAACTCGCAATTGTCTTGAAGCATAGGCCACAACTTGTCTATTCTGCATCAATACTCCTCCAAGACCCATCTTCGATGCGTCACAATACACCGCAAAAGATTCACTTGGATTAGGCAAAATCAACACTAGGGCAGTAGTCAAAATCTTCTTCAATTCCACGAAACTCTCTTCACAAGTTACGTCCCACACAAAGGCTTGACCCTATCGAGTCAACTGAGTCAAAGGTAATGCCAACTTAGAAAAGCCTTCAATAAACTTGCGGTAATAACCAGCCAATCCCAGAAAATTTGTATCTCAGTCGCAGACTTCAGAGTCTCCCACTGTAACACGACATCAATCTTAGAAGGATCAACATCTATCCCACCACTTGAAATAACATGGCCAAGGAAACTCACTTACTTCAACCAGAACTCACACTTGGATAGCTTTGCATACAACTTCTTCTCCTTCAAGACTTGCAACACAGTTCTCAAATGCTCAGCATGCTCTTCTTCAGATCTAGAATATATCAAGATATCATCGATAAACGCCACCACAAACTTATCCAAATACTCATGGAAAATCCTATTCATATACTCCATGAACACACCAGGTGCATTGGATACACCAAACGGAATCACAGTGTATTCATAGTAACCATACCTCGTCCTGAAAGCCGTCTTCGGAATATCATCAGGCTTAACTCGAATCTGATAATAACCAGTCCTCAAATCAATCTTTCTAAACACACAAGCACCTACTAACTGATCCATCAAATTGTCGATTCTCGGAAGTGGATACTTATTCTTAATAGTCACCTTATTCAACTGTCGATAATCAACACATAGCCTCATACTCCCATCTTTCTTCTTCACTAGCAACACCGGAGCACCCCACGGAGAAACACTTGGTCGAACAAACTTCTTCTCAAGAAATTCTTCCAGTTGTTTCTTCAACTCACTTAACTCAGAAGCTGACATCCGATAAGGAACCATCGACACTAGACTCGTACATGGTACTAAGTCCACTGCAAACTCTACTTCACGCTCTGGAGGCAAATCACTAACGTCATCTGGAAACACCTCTGGAAATTCACAAACAACAGGCAACTCCACACTCGCAGCTTCAAGATTAATTTGCAACGATGGAAACATTGCAAACACCAAGGCTTCGTCTTCTAAAAGTTTGTCTACTTGCTTAGCAGATAAGAACATCAACTCCCCACTATCATCAATCTCAGGAAACTCTACAGTCTTGTTATAACAATTGATATGAACCCGGTTGAACTCCAACCAGTTCATTCAAATGATCGCGTCAATTTGGTGCAAGGGTAGGCACACCAAATCCATCACAAAGCTCTTCTCAAAAATCGTCACAGGACATCTTAAACACACAAGGGTAGTAGTAACAGAACCATTAGCTGGAGTTTTTATTACCATATTACCATTTATATCAGATAACTTCAAACCTAATCTATTAGCACATTCAAGCCAGATAAAAGAATGAGTAGCACCAGTATCAATAATAGCAACCAATTCGATATTATTAATAAAACATGTACCTCAAATCAGGTTATCCTTCTCTGGCGCCTCTGCACCACTCAAAGCAAACACTCTGCCAGTGGTCTGAGCAGCAGTCGCAGTCTTCTTCGGCTTTTGACATTGAGTACTGATATGACCTTTCTCGCTATAATTGAAATAGGTCGAACCATCATCTTTGCAATCAGTAGCTCGATGACCTTTCTTACCGCATCTATAACACCTCAGCACATTATTGGTGCACACATCAGCACGGTGACCTTGCTCGCCATACTTATGACACTTCCCAGAGGCGGGAGCAACTCCCCCACTTGTCTTTTTCCCATCTGAAGCCTTCTGCTTCCCTTTGTCAGCTGAAGTTGTATAAGGCTTCCCCTATACTGCCCTTTCTTCTCACTCAACTGCTTATAGTGAGCAGATCGAGCTCGGCTATCCTCATCATAGATTCTGCTCTTGTCAACTAACTCAACATACATGCGGATCTGCTGATACCCAATACCCTGCTTAATCTCTGGTCTCAGCACATTCTCAAACTTGAGACACTTGGACATCTCAGCATCAACACGATTGTAGTTCAGACAGAACTTCATTAAAGCCTCGAACTTTGCGGCATACTCTGCCATAGTCAGATCTCCTTGCTTTGGCTCAAGGAATTCCACTTCCCTCTTGCCACGAGCATCCTTTGGAAAATACTTCCCCAAAAACTCCTGCTTAAACACAGCCCAGGTTATCACAGTTCCAACATCCGTGAGTCTCTGACGGGTGTTATCCCACCAGTCCTCAGCTTCCTCTTCCAACATATGCATTCCGAACTGAACTTGTTGCTCATCAGAACACCCCATCACTCGGAAGATCTTTTCGATCGCCTTCAGCCACTTGTGTGCACTTGCTGGATCATGAGTACCCACAAATGTCGGTGGATTGTTCCTTTGAAACTTCCCCAAAGAACGAAACTCGTCAGGAGCTCCACCATTTGGATTCAGCTGCGCCACCATATTCGCAACCGATTCCAATGCATCAGTAATCCCACGATCATTTCTTCCAGCCATCCTGCACACCACCAACAAGGTTAGAAGAACTAAAACATCGATAGTGTACACACACTCGCCGACTGACAGGGGACTGACAACACGTAAAAACCTGGCCGGACGGACCAACCTGCTCTGATACCACTAATGTAACACCCTTTTCTACCCCCACAAATGTTGCAGCAGAAATAACTCAAATATCAGAGTAAAGCATCAAAATCACCTCAAAAGGGTGCACATTTCTCATTTAAATCAAAGTAATACACTTGTCCTATAAACAAAGGGTTTTTCCTCAAAATAACTCAAAAGCCTTCACATGGCAGCGGAACTCAAAATTTTCAATTAAAAGGTTTTCAACAAAACATCGTAATAATCCAAAAATAAAACCACATCATCAAATGACAACAAAATAAGGAAAACAACATAGTTTGATTCAAAGGACCCCAACCCGATGTTACACTATCAGAGCAAGACCCTCTAAATCGACCAAAAGGAAATAAACTTCAAGGTCCTCGAAAGCATCCACAGCTAAACCTGATCACCTGCACGTTACCCACGTGGAGGCAATATTCAAATAGGCAGGGTGAGTAATCACAATTCATAATAATCATTATAAAACAAGATATACATAAAATGGCATTATCTTCATATACAACATCTTCAGGGTCATCACAAGGAAACATCAACATCACAAACAACATCATAAATTACAACCATTCCAATTAAATGCAAATGCACAACAAGACTCGTGCATGTGGTACCAATCGTCATAATAGATGGACTCTAGGCCATCAACCCTCCAAAGATCCCCGTCAATAGGATCGATCCCGCAATTGGAACCAGAGCACGTAATAATTACCTCATATCCGCACAATGGGAATGAAGCGTCGTCACAGAGTATGCACATGAATGTATGATACACAACATCACTAATCATCATCATCAATAAACATCAAAATGTGCATCATCATTCATCAATCCTCATATAAATCATGTCATCATATATTCATCAAAACATCATAAATCAGCACCTCAATATCATCAGGAACGTCATGGTAAATCATCATAAATATCACAGCATCGAAACATCACAACAGCACAACAGCATAAACAAAATTTCGCGAACAACAGCAGTTCGCTCCAGGATTTGCTAGGCGAACCTGTTCGCTGAAACCTTCGCTTAGCGAATCCCACAGACACCACACCAAAACACCAGAAACACCATCTGTCATACTCGCTGGTTTATTCGCTGGGCGAAGCTACTCGCTGATTCATTCTCTTAGCGAGACTTCCAGCGAATCCCCACTTCTACTCCAAAATTATCTCAGTACCTACACTCATGTTATCGCGTATTCGCTGCGCTGTTCGACTAATGAACCTTGGCGAACATTCTCCTAGCGAATCGATGGTTCGCTTAGCGAACCTGCGATTACAGCAAATCGCTGCTACGCATCAGTAGATCTACAGCCTCAAAGGTACCTGCGATTACAGCTTCAAATGACCCAAAAACATCCCTATAACAGCTCTAATGCATCACGGAGATCAGCGGCATAAAACCTACATCTATTAGGTCGCTTCGGGACCCTACGGAAACCTTAAATTCCCTAAACCTTCAGAACTCTCAAGCTTCCTATAAACTCCATAAATCCTTCACCACAAGATTGAAACTACAACAATGGGGAAATCTGCCCCAAAGGTCTATTTTTATCTGATTAAATTCAACCCTTAATAATCGATTCACAAAATACCTTCAAATCATCAATTCGTCGCAAAAATCCTATAAACCCTCAAACATAAAACAACCGCTTCAATTACATCGAATCCTATAATGAAAACAATGAAAGGTAATTACTCGCCATACCTTAGATTATCGATCCGAAGTGTTTTCTCTTGAGTTTTTGGAAACCTTCACGAATTCCTCTCCTTTTCCCTTTTTCCTCAGAGCTATCCTTCTTTTCACGGTTAACAAAAAATGAACCTCATTCTCAAAATCCTCCTTAAATATTCAACCTAACCCTTGGGCCTCAAATTGGGCTTTCTCCATAATGCCCTCACTAATTCTCCTCGAATGTCCGTCTTACCCTTAATTCCTCTAATATTATTTAAAATAAATAATAATACAATATATTCCGTAATATATACTATTATTTAATTAAATAACCAAAACTTCACAAAACACCGACATCGACACAATCCACCAAAAATCACAGAAATTCACGAATATAATATTTAAATAAATTAAATAAATATTCTTACAAAATTTGGGGTGTTACAACTATCCCTTAAATCCTATCCATTGTTTATACTCTCAAAAGAAGAGTTATATCCCTTAAATCCTATCCCTTGGCCTATATTTATACTCTTGGAACCTAAGAGTTTTATCCCAAAATTTTAATCCCAATTCTCTCCCCAAAGTCCTTATCCATTATTTATACTCTCGGAAGAAGGGTTCTATCCCTTAAATCCTATCCCTTGGCCTATATTTATACTCTTGGAACCTAAGAGTTTTATCCCATTCCTATCCATTATTTATACTCTCGGACGAAGAGTACTATCCCTTGGCCTATATTTATACTCTTGGAGCCTAAGAGTGCTATCCCCAAGTTAATCCTTGATATTCCATATATCCCTTAAAATTTACTTAACAAAATAAATTAATTGTAACATAAAAAAGATATAAAGAAAAACTCAAACTTAAAATCCCTTTGTTTTATTTAGAAAATAGATCAAACATAATAGTTTATAAAAAACATCATATTTTATCCCTTTTGACTTACCTCAAAAAAATATCCTCAAGTTTCTTAACTCCTTTTATTTGTAAAAGTATCCCTAAGCTCATATAATTATACTTAATATTATATAAAGAAATCCCAAGCTTCTTATCCCTAACAAATATTATGACATCACTCTTTCAAATTATTTATAAAATAAATTAATTGTAAAGAAAGTTATAAAAATGAAAAAAACCATATTTTACCTTTAATCCCTATTTACTTATCCCAAATCAAACTCCTTAGTTACCCCAAAAATACTAAATCTTATCCCTTTGAATTTTCCTTAAAATATTCCAATTTATTTGTAAAAATTATCCCTTTTTAATAATATATAAAAACCACAACCCTTATCCCTATTTTATTATAGAATCTCCCTTTAAAATTATTAAAAAAAATTAATTACAAAAATCCTAAAAAACCTTAAGTTTTTATCTCAAAATGTTAATCCGAAATAAATAATCTAGAATTAATCCTCAATTAAAAATCCTAATTATTTTTGTATTTTTCTTATTCCATATTAATCCTAATTATTATTATTATTTACATTAACCCCATACTAAAATACAATAAACTCACCAACATAATTTAATCCCAACATAATATTTTAATAAACAAATTTAACAATATAATTTTCAATCCAAAAAAAATACTCTTCTTAAAAATCCAGATTTAAATAGAATTTAATTTAAACAAGAAAAATTTCTCTATTTTTAAAACCCATTTTATAACAAAAGAAAATTACTTAATCTGTTAATTTTAAAACCCCAAAACAATTCCAAAAAAAAACCTAACTAATAATTAAAATCCTAAATTATTTTTTCACCCTAATAAACCCTAAATCAAATTCTCATTCCTAATTATCCCACTAATCTCCCCATAATAATTAAATTAAGGAATTAATTAAATTAAATTAATAAAATCCCAGGGGGTGTAAATTATGTTTAACGCCCAATGGGCTTGGTGACGGGGGGTGCGAACAACAATCTCAAGAAGGCCCATCAACGAAAAAGGCCCAAGATTAAACTAGGAGGTCCACGGGAGAGCGTCAGTCAGTTGACTCTCTCTAAAGCGTTGGATTGATCCAACACATCACAACCAGTTTGAATCCGGATCGTTAGATCTGAATACTTACAAGGTAAACCACATGGGTGACTGAGATTGAAAGTCTACGAAGGGAGCACTATGGTCCCTCATCCACAGGAAGAGTCAAAGTCATGAAATCGCCCGGCCAACAAAGAGCCACGCATCCTAGATCTAAAAGCGAGGGGAGGGAGTATTTCAACGGGGTTCCCCTCAGAATGCTCCCATTTTTCCCTTTTCTTTCTCTCTCTTAACTCGTTCTCTCTCTCTCTCTCTCTCTCTCTCTCTCTCTCTCTCTACTCAAATGCTCTCATCTCTCTCTAAATTTCTCCCTCCGGCCGTCCCCCAAACCACCGTCCCACCCAGGTTTCCGGTTGAACTTCAACCGGAACCTTCATACCACATGAACCCTAACCCCACCTCAACCCAGATTCAACCCAGTTCTTTAGGGTTCACGAAGAACCCTAAGCCTAACCTTCATCCCAAAACCTAGAAACCACCCCAGTTCTTCAGGGTTCGCGAGGAACCCTAAGAACCCTAACCTACTTGAGATGAACCCTAACCCTCGCCATGAACCCTAGGGTTCAAAGCTTGGACCCTAACCCTAATCCACAAGAACCCTGACCCTAAACAACCCAGAAAACCCTAAATCGCAACAAACCAAAAAAATCCCTAATAACTACAACTCAACAATCAACATCAAAAAGCTAAGTTGTTTTTTTTTACCTTCCCTGCCGTGACCAATATTAAGCTGCTTTCCTTCCCTCCCCGTTATTCCTCTATTGCGCTTCTGATACCTTTTTTTTTGCTTTTGTTCGCAGGTGCTTAAAGGAGGCTTTGCTCAGGGGATTTAGGGTTCTGATGATGAACCCTAATCCTCTCTACCAATGAGCTTTTAGTGGTGGGTTCGGAGGATTGTGTAGCGGCAACAATGGAGAATTCCTAGGGTTTCCTCCCCTTTTTCTGATTTTAGTTTTAGTTTATATAGGATTAGATTTAGGTTTAGAAATTAATAGGTAGATTCTGATTTAGAAAAGTTTGAATCCGATTGGATTCATGTAATTTGATTTCATTTGATTTTTAATTTAAAATTAGGGTCGATGGTTTGTAATGTTTCTATACCTGATTTGATTATGGAATAAAATATGATTTTTTTATTGGTAAAATACCCTTTTTGGTCCCTTATGTATACCCTCTGGTTCACTTTGGTCCCTTAATTTTTTTTCGTGCCAATTTGGTCTTTTAATTGTATAAAAGTTGCAAAATAGCCACTTCCGTCAATTGGATGCAGACGGACGTTTGTTTTGTCCATCTGGCTTCTGAGCTGGCACGTTCATGTTTATATCATCTTCATCCTTCACCATTTTCAGTATCATTCATGTTCATCTTCGTCCCTCTATTATTCGTCTTCTTCTTGTTCATCGTTCCATTCATCTTCATCTTCTCCATCGTTCCATTCATCTTGTTCTTTTTCTTGTTCCTGCTTGAATTGCTTCAACATGAAGGTTAGCCATGGCCAGTCTATTTTGAAGGAGAACAAATCTGAAAGTGGGCATTCTTGTGTGCAAAGTTCGTCGCGAGATGTACCGTTGTGTCTTTGTGGACACGAGGCAGTGCTTCGCAGGGAAAACACCGAGAAGAATTTCGGAAAGAAATTTTGGGGTTGTCCCAATTATAAGGTAAACCCTAAATGTTGTTTGAGTTAAATTATGGTAAAAATCTGATTTTGATCCATATCTATTTTGCAGGGGTCGTTGCAAAGAGGATGTGGTTTTTTCATTTGGTTCCATGAAGAAAAAGTGGAAGACACAAATCAAGTTTTGGTGAATAGATTGGAAAGGTTATCAAAGGATTTTGAAAAATTGAAGTGTGGAAATGAAGAACTAAGAAAGGTTGTGACTGAAATTCAAGTTGAACTGAACAAGATGTGGTGGTGGAAAATGTTGTGTGTTGTAATGTTATGTGCATGGTTTCTTAGGATGCTTTAGAAGTGAATGTAGGATGTATGGTTATGTGTCTTTGTGACAGATAGGCTGTATTGAAATTTGTAACAGATGACAATTTAATGAATATTATGAGTTGTTTTGTTTGGTATATGTTAATTTCTAGCACCATGTTATTAGGTTGATAGACTTTTTTTGTCAAACATATATCAAATTGGCAAAAATGATTACATTAGTCAAAGATGAACACAAACTGAGTTTGATTGATATCAGTCAAAGAAAAACATACAAATAGTTTTACAGAGGCTCCAAAATATAGTGACATGTTACATAGACATGTTAAAACTGACTTCAAAATACACTACCAGATACAGTTCAAAACTACTTAAAACAACATTACAAAATACTAAATGGTTCAAAACGACTTAAAACAACATGCTAAATCAAGCCTAATTAATACTAGATGTTTCTCCTTGGTGTGATCCTCTTGGTTGGGGATGTCCTTCTGGTTGTAGGACCAACCAAATTCTTTGAAGCAGACAATCTTGTTGTTGGTCCTGGTGCTACAAATGGCCTTCTTACACCAAGCTTCTGTGGCCTTGAGCACTGTCCTGATACAACCTTTCCTTTAGAAGACTTGGTGGCAGCCTTGTAACCTTGTGTTGCTGATGATTGACTGGCATTGGTGTAAGTTGCTGCTACATTACTAACTGTGGCCTGACTGGCATTGGTGTGAGCTGCTGCTACATTGCTAACCGTGGGCTGACTGGCATTGGTCTGAGATGGTGCTACATTTCTAGCTGTGGTCTGACTGGCATTTACCTGAGATGTTGCTACATTGCTAGCCGTGGCCTGACTGGCATTAGCCTGAGATGGTGCAACATTGCTAGCTATGGGCTGACTGGCATTAGCCTGAGATGGTGCTACATTGCTAGTTGTGGCCTGACTGGTAATGTCCTTGCAGGTTAATTTGTTATGTCCTACCTTTTTGCACCTATAGCACTTGACAACAAAACCAATTCTTCTCATTTTTTTGTCACTTCCATCAATCTCCCCGTGCTCAATATTTCTCCTTTTCTTCGGTCTCCCAGGCATCCTCCTATACTTGGGTGGCTGAACAACTGGATATGGAGTCTTGACCCACAAATTGGATCCATTCACAGGGTATAGAATAGGCTTGTACACTGCCTTGTAAGTAGATATTCTATAATATTCAGGAATGTAGTCATCAACTTTAAAGTTCCTACTCTTCATGGATGCCATTGCATGGACACAAGGAAGTCCTGTTAGATCCCATCTTCTGCAGGAGCATTGGAAGTCCTTCAAATTCACAGTGAATGTCTCAGCTAGATTTTCCAAATGTCTTACCTCAAATATATGCTCATCTGCCATTCTACAATAACAAGAAGCCCATCAATAACTATAAGCCATAACTTTGTATATTCTCATGAAAATCAAAAACCAATACTAAAATGTCATCAATACTTGACCAGCCAAAAGTTTGTAAAATTGCTAGTTATCTCAAGTTTCTTTCTAATGTTGGGCAAAATATCATTACCAGATACATCTTGGAACCTCATTCTATTTTTTGCCCATCTCTCCATAATGTAAGTCCTGATCTCCTCCAGCATTGTCACAAGTGGCTTTCCTCGAGAGTCAACAATGACACTGTTAAATGACTCAGACATGTTATTTAACACAGCATCACACTTATTAGATGTCCTGAAATATGCTCTACTCCAAAATCTTGGTGGAGTCTTCATCATATGGAAATATGCTTCTTCATTTGCCAATCTCATTCTCCTCATCTCTCTTTCCCAAGCTTGAGCATAGGTTGACTTAACAGCCTTCCAGATAATTTCCTTCAACAGCTTACCAGGGAACCTTTTCCTGAATTTGTTATACAAATGTCTAACACAAAAGCGTTGTTCAGCATTGGGCAACAACTCATCCATGGCTGGTAACAACCCCTACAATAGCAATGTAGCATAATTGACAAGTTTACAAAACAGAAAATAGCAACATAAATAACAAGTTTACAAGTTGTTTATATACAAGTACCTTTTGTTGGTCTGAAATGAAAGTGTATGTTAGACACTCAGTAGTACCACCTAGGTCAGCACTCAATAAGTCCAAGAACCAAGTCCAGCTTTCCTTATTTTCACCTTCCACCACTGCAAATGCTATAGGAAGCATCTGATCATTTGGATCCCTTCCTATAGCTGCCAAAATTTGCTCTCCACAAAGTCCCTTCAAGAAACAACCATCCAGCCCTATAACATGTCTAGAAAGTCTGAAACTCTCCTTACAAGCTGCATAGCATATGTAGAGTCTTATAAAATGTGGTCTTTGGTCAGCAACACCTTCTGGAATAGGTTCAACATTCATCTTAACTGTTGAACCTGGATTAGCTCTCAGGAGTTCATGACAATAGTCGTATATCCTAGTAAAATCCCCTAAGAAAGACCCATCAACCTTATCCATGGCAGCCACTCTTGCTCTTATTGCCTTAGTCTTGTTTACCCCCACATTCCACTTCCTTAAAGCCTTTTCTTTTATATCCTTAACCTTCAACCTAGGATTGTTTTTCAGTGCATTTGTATCCTTTTGCTCAACCATTTTGTTGACAACATCTTCACATTGAACTCCCTACTACAGTTGTGTTTGTCAATTACTTTTCTTACCTGCCAAGAATCCTCATTTGGTAGCTTGGCACAATACAGCTCCCAATCACAACCATCCTTACACCTCACCCTCACCCTTTTGTTGTCATTTTTTTTGAATTTCAAGTCTCTACCATTTTGTACAGCATATGAGGCAACTGCATCCTTTATATCACTTTTGGAAGTGAAATACATACCAAGCTCCCATTTCTAATTGGACATATCTTTCCTTTCTTTGAAAATTGGGTACTTCTTCCTATTAACCACACTACTGTCATCACTATCACAGCCACTTTGAAGATCATCACTGTCATTATCACTCCCCTTAAGATCTCCTATATCTTGTGTCCTCTTTTTTTTCAGAGATGAGTTTCCTTCACTTTCAAATGCAATGAGATCATCAAGTTCATCTTCATCCATTTCATCATAACCATTAGATTCATCATCAAATTCTATATCAAGTGCACTATCATAATGGAAGCTCCCATCCTCACTATCATCAGAATTAGATTCATCATGTACCTCACCAAAATTACCATGACTAGACCTTATTGCTCCGTCCTCCACAACAACATTGGTTTCCTTCACCCCAGCACCTACTTCCTCCACAACAACATTGGTTTCCTTCACCCCAGCACCTACTTCCTCTACAACAACATTAGTATCACTCACCCCAGCACCTCCTTCTTCCACAGCAATATTAGACTCATCATCCTTATCAATTACCTCTTCAGTCAACTTTTTAAGCAACTCTTGAACCTCATCTACAATTATCCCAGGCTCTTCAACTCGTGTCTCCACTGGTCCATCAATATAATCAGGCTAAGACACAGTGTGTTGAATGTAAATGTCAACACTTCTGTGCACCCTATAAAGGTCTGTAATATCTGAAGCCCCTTTGTCATTAAGTAGGGTCATCATCCCAAATTGTGGATCCTTGTAATACATCTTTTCAAAGTCATTATAACCTAAGTCCTTCAAAACACCTACTAACTCAAAAAAACTCCACCTATCAACATCCACTCTCAGTTGAACTTCTGTTCCTCCAACATACTCACTAAGTTCAGGTTCAACGAATACACCACTGTGGTGAATAGTAAGCTCCAAAAACTCTTCCATTTAGACCTAACACAGTTTAATAAGATAGTTTCAACCTAATTTCTACAGAAAGCCCTAAATCTACAGAAAGTCCTAAATCTATCTAAACCCTAAATCGAAACAAACTCTAACACAGTTTATGGAGCGAATACTTACCTGGAATCGTTCTTCTTCAAACTTGTTTCGTCTTCGCAGCTCCTTCGTCTTCCACTTCGCAGCTCCTTAGTCTTCCACTTCGCAGCTCCTTCGTCTTCTTCGCAACTAATTTGACAAGAGTGGCTTCAACATATTTTTGTATCAGTTGTGGTCAAATGCAATCTTGGAAGTCACTTATCCACCTAAGCATACAAACTGCCAGCTGGAGGCTATTTTTTAAAATTCTCTAACGTTCCATTAACGGAAGGACTAACATGGCTACGTTTATACAATTAAAGGACCAAATTGGCACAAAAAAAATTTAAGGGACCAAAGTGAACCAGAGGGTATACTTAAGGGACCAAGAATGGTATTTTTCCTTTTTTATTTAATTCCTTACTGTGCATTGAATTAGGGTTTCTGATAAAAGGTTTGGAATTTTATTGGTCAACTATTTTGACCGAAACAACAAACAAAAAAACTAAAAAATAAAACCACCAAAAATGATACCAAAATAATTAATTAAAATATAATCTTAATATTCTTATTATTTTAATACCCGACCCTCCCCCTTAATTATTATAAAAACCTTAAACTATTACTAATAACAAAAATCGTCCACTAATAAAGTTAATACTAATAACCATAATAATCTTAATTTAATCCCTAAATAAAAGCTTACCCTAACACAACATTAATAAAAAAACCACCCTTGATAGACTTAAACTTTTTATTAAATTACTTAAGTTAAATCTAATATTAACAGTCATAAATCATCTTAAAAAAAATTAAATAAAGGTTAAAATATTTAGATTAATTCTAACAACCCTTGACCCTCTCTTGATAATAATCCTGATAATCCTATGATTAAATTAAGAATACTCCCCTAATAAACGATAAAATAATACTTAATGTTAATAGCTTTAATTATAAAAATTCTTAATAAAGTTAAAAACCCAATGTCACTAATAATATTATTAGAATTAATAATACCTAATAGTTTAAATAATAACCTTAAATAAAACCTTCCTCTAAATAATTAATAGTAATAATTTAAATAGATTAGTCTCAAAAATAACCCCTTATACAAGCTAATTTATCCAGACCCCTAATGGATTTAATTAAAATCTATAACCCTAAATGATTAATACCATAACCCCCTCCCCCCCTTAAAGTGAATTAATTTTAAAGTGAGCCTAAAAGTGCTAACAACCTCAGAAGCCCAGGCTGGTATCTAAACGACGCCCACTGATAAAAAATCCCAAAATAGTAAGGGATCTCTAACCGCATGTAAACCACTGGTCAAAATTTAGGGTACGACAGCTGCCCCTATTTAATCGTCTTCGAATCAGAAGGATGATGTCGATGAGCCTTCCTCTTTTTGAAGAGGAGACGATTAAATACAAGAAGGATCCAAATTTTGACCACGGAGTCCGACAGGTGTGGACCAAATTATGGTGCTCCGCTAATGTCCTAATATCCCTATATACAAGATCCCTGGTAACAAACCCTTGGCGAAATATCCGGCTGAACCCTTTAGATAATCCCTGACATTCCGCTTCAACCCTTTCGGGTGGACTATGATTCCTATGATTATCCGATCATATTATTGGAATCAAGTAGAACTTTAATGATATCCTGTTCACTCCTGATGAAACCACTGGATAGAACCCCTTTTAAAAACCTGATCAAAACCCCTTGATAAATCCCTTAGAAAAAAACTGGTAGAACCCCTTGATAAATCCCTTGGATAAAAATCCGAATGAAATCCTTAATGAAATCCCTTTTGATTGAACCCCGTTAATAAACTCCATTTGATAAAATTCCTTTTAATAAAACCTATCGATAAAATCCCTTGGTGAAACCCTTTCGATGAGATCCCTTAACCTTTCCTGACAATCCTTGATGAACCCTTAGTAGATAATGCTCCGATGAAAACCCCTAAATAGAATCGATTTGTTAAATCCCCTTTCTTTTTAATAAAACTTCTTGAGACAATCCTTTAGTACAACTCTTAATAATAACCCTGATATGTTTGATGGCACACCCTCCGTGGGTGAGATTAGTTGCTTAAGTGAAAGGTGAAGACCTACTCACTGATAGATGATAATCCTGAAAAATCCTTTACTGAAGTGTTTTTTTCGCGATATAATCGAGAATTAAATCCTTAATGGTGATTATGAACCCTATGCATGTATGCATGTTTGCGTATATGAGTGCATGTATGCGTACTTTTATGTATGATGCATTATTTGGGCTAACTCCTCTTTTTATATAGTGCAATGTATGTCTTTGTCTGAAATAATACTTTTCATAACGTCCTGACTCCCTGACCCTTGAGACTTTGATAATTGTAGTAAGCCATGATACCCTTGATTCTTGTTTAATATGTAACATGTCGTATATTCCTGTCAGTGTATAGACCCTATACCCTGCTTTGGAAGAATATGATCCCTTTGATGATTCCAAAAATCGAGGTAAAATCCATTTTCCCTTTTCAAAGCTTTTATTTATACCCGATATTTAGATGCATTATTTCATAATTAATCGACACCTTGTGATCAAACGGAATAATTTAGGAGGCGAAGAAATATATTTGAAAAGCAAATTTTATTAAGAATTGGCCAGAAAATGGGCAATAATACGTAAGGAAGGTAATTCCCATAAGGAGATATTACCATAAATCCAGAAAATATGTAAAATGGCAATAAGAAAACAAATTTATTTATGTCCCTATTAAATGTAACACCCGCTAATATCCCTAAGTCTCCAAGATCACGACACTTCAATTCTAAAGATGACGGCTGTAATGATTGCTCCCTTCTGAATTCCTGTTACGGGGTGACTTGAGTGTTTTCAGTCATATGCCTTTTGGATATCCTTAACTTTTGCCTGGAACGCTCTTTTTAGAGTCTTAGTCCACCGGGATGATATACCATTTTTTCGACTAAGCCGCCCTTTAGGGTTTTCGACTTGTCGAGTATCATTTTTATTCCAGTCCCTAATTTTTGCCTGGATTGCTCTTTTGAGTTTTCAATCCACTAGGACGCCCTAATTTTTGCCTAAGTCTCCCTTTAGGGTTTTTGACCTAGCGGGATTTTATCCTCTTTTTCTAGGCATAGCATTTTTTGACCGAATCGGAGTTCACCGGTCGTGGTAAATCCGCTCCATCCATGGTTGTTAATATTAGTGCTCCGCCAGAGGAGGCACTCTTCATGACATATGGCCCTTCATAGTGTGGGGTCCATTTTCCGGGGTGTTCCTTATGGATGGGTAATATTTTCCTTAACTTCAAGTCTCCGTCTTCGAGTAGGCGAGGACGAATTTTCTTGTCGAACGCTCTCTTAATTCCCTGTTGATATAATTGCCTACAGCCACACGTTTCCCTTATACGAGGTTTAGCCGATCGAGTCTATTTTACACCTATTCTGCCTTATCCAGATTAGCTTCCTTTATGATCCTAAATGATGAATTTTCACTCCGATTGATAGCCCCTCTTTAAAGCCCATATCCTTATGCAAATATAAGTTTCCATCAAGATCCAGGTCCAGGTCCTTCATAGGAGTCTGAAGTTTCACAATCCTTTATAACCATGACATCTTTGTCCGGGAAGTCCGTCTGCATGAGTTTGATAGTCGTCAACTGGTTTATGAACGAGATGATATGCTAGTGTACTTCCTTTAATAGCCTTTGGAGTGACGTATTGGATGTCACATTCAGTTAATAACATATGCCACCTAGCTATTATCCCTGATACGTCATATTTCCCTAGTTCACAACCCATTGAATTCTCAAGTATTGTTAAATACATTATGAGTGGTCTCCTTGGGACTGGTGGCACCAATATAGGTGGCTTTTGCAAATATTTCTTGATCCAATCGAAATCCTTTTGACATTCTTCATTCCATTCAATGATTTGATCCTTTTCTGAGTAATTCGAAGATTGGCTCACAAGTAACTGTAAGGTGTGAGATGAACCTCGTAATATAATTTAATCTCCCCAAAAATCCACTAACTTCCTTTTTTGTCCTTGGAGCTGGCATCCCTTGAATGGCTTTCATTTTGTCCTTTATTCCCATTTGACTGACCATGGACCCTAATATTTTTCCGAATCTGATTCCATAAGTACACCTTGTAGGATTTAGTCGTAACTTGAATTTCCTTAACTGATCCAACAACTTTTGTAAGTTAGTTATGTGATCTTCTTCTTTTTGTGACTTGGTAATCATATCATCCACATGAACCTCTATCTCCTTATGTACCATATTACCATAGCCCTTTGGTAAGTTACTCATACATTCTTTAACCCAAAAGGCATTACCTTGTGACAAAAAATCAAAATGTTTCTTGACTTCTTCCCAGATCTTGAGGATCATGTCTGGTCTAGTCCTCCTCAACTTTTGCTTGATTGACATTCATTTTGTCTTGAGCGGTGGTTTGTGCTCAACGATGTTTATATCACGTCCAGCATATCCTGGTATGACCAGGCGAACACATCTGTGTACTCTTGCAATAGCTCGATCAACCTTTCCTTTATATCCTTATTCGGAGAAGCACCGCCTTTGACCTCTTTCCTATTTTCCTCAGTTCCCAGATTGATCACATCCACTGGTTCCTGATGAGGTTGTATTTCCTTGTCCTCTTGCCTCAACAGTCTGGCTAACTCTTCGGGAAGCTCACACTCGTCCTCATCACCCTCTTCCGCTTGGTTAATCGGTAATCTGAAGCCATTCAAGATTATAGCGGTGTCATTTTCAATAAGTTCATTTTTAAATTTGCACGAGGAATATTTTTTTATTAGTATCCTTTTTTTTTAATTGATGGGAATGAAAATATTGAAAGAAAGTGTATTGCCATCTTGAACAAAAAGAAAATGAAAGAAAAAGATCTTGATTGAAAACAAAATGCAATTTTATTGATAGAAATAATCCAAAGAAATAAAAGGTGGCCCTACAAAGCTTTGTCCACTTGCCTTGGGCATAGCAAGGGACTTATTATTATTTTAAGAAAAAAGTAAATTACTTCGAAACAGAAATCATCTCAGGAATCCCGATGGCCTTCCAATTGTTGAGGATTATATCAGGTGAGCCATGACACACCAAATTAGGCATTCCTCTTTCTTCCTCTTCTATTAAGGCCACATGATCCTCAACTCTGAATCCCACACTATGGAAATTGTCTTTTATCCCTTCATTAGCTGGTTTGTAACCCAGCCCGAACAAATCCTTCTCCTCAAGTGACTCCCATTGTTTGCCCTAGTTTGTTATGTCTCCCTTCTTAATAAGGAATTCATCTTCCATCCCTTCCATGGCGTCGACTGTTGCCCCAATGTGCCCCAGTAACGCATTATCTCCCAGATTTGGACCTTCAAGGTCTACAACACTGACATCGTTTTTCTTTGAGTTATTTTCGGGATACTTTTATTGTTATGTTGATCGGAGGATGACTTCCCAATCTTTCTTGTCTTTAAACCGTTCTCAACCCTCTCTCCAATGATAACCAAGTCAGCAAATCCTGTTGAGACTGCCCCAATCATCCTCTTATAGTACGTTCCTTGTAGGGTATCTATAAACATGTCCACAAGTTCAATTTCCAATAATGGAGGTTGTACACGGGAAGCTAGTTCTCTCTATCTTTGGGCATATTCTTTGAAGAACTCATTCCCTTTTTGAGACATATTCTGCAAATGCGTGCGGTTAGGAGCCATGTCCACGTTGTATTGGTATTGCTTCAGAAAGGCACTCGCAAGGTCTTCCCAAGTCTTAATATGAATCCTCTCCAATTGCATGTACCAGTCCAAGGATGCCCCACTAAGGCTGTCTTGGAAAGTGTGCATCTTTAGCTTCTTATTAGTAGCATGGGCACCCATTTTTCGAACAAACATCCTAAGGTGATTCTTAGGATAACTTGCACCTTTGTATTTCTCGAAGTCTGGAGCCTTAAACTTGGGAGGTATGACCACATCGGGTACCAGACATATTTCCAAAGCATCCACTCCAAAGATATTGAATCTTCCACGACCTTTAACCTTTCCTCAAGTGCTTTGTACTTATCATCAATCCCTCTCCTTTCCATAACAGTGGTTCCTTTATTTTCGAGGGCCACTTGTCTTGGATTTCCACCCTCGTATTGGAGGTTCCAATCTGCGTAATTCTCACGTGGAATAGGTATGTGAGTAGTACGAGGTGCCCCAATGGAAATAGGTGGAGAGACGGTTCCCTCGAGAGATTGGTTAACAGTTTTGTGCTTAGTTTCAGCCTCCTCACGTTCCAGATCATGGACAAACCCTAGTAGAGGGTTATTGACCTCAACATGGGGGGTAGGAGTAGGAACCTTCCTTTGACGACTTGACTCGGTTCCTCTGGCTATCAAATTCTGGATGGTAAGTGTTAGTTGATCAATCTAGCTTTTCATACCTTCCATTTTCTCCTTAACATTATCTATTTCTCCTCTTAGAGTGACCAGATCCTTTTCCAACTGATCCATATCTTTCCTCCGGTACGTTCGAGTGCGAGGTCGGGAAGTCAGATTGTTATGCTTAATGACTCTGAGACAAAGTTTGTAAAAGAAAATGATTTTTTTCTTTATTCCTTTTTCCTTATTTTCTTTTTGTATACATGTTGATGCATGGATGTATGAATATGCATGATGTATGCTAAAAAAACATTTTTAGGGGAATTCCAAAATCCATTGTAAAAGTGTTAGAGATGAATATTTTTAAGGAAAAAAACCCATACACATAAAAATTACTTTACAAAATTCAAATCCATTAGCCAATTCCAAATCCAAAATGAATTCCAAACTTAAAAATAATTCCTTGGGAGTAACCCAAAAAATAATCCAAAATGAAAACTCCTGAACTTAAGAAGGCGTAAACTAAATAGATGCTTCCAATGCCTTCTTCAAATGAGCTTTAAACTCCTCCAAGTATCCTTTCTTGAGCCCTCGTACTTCCCTATCCTCCTTGTGGTGAGATGATAGATCTTCAACAGGTACAGCTAAGTCTTTAGGCTTGACCCCTTTTCCCCTTTTTTTCTCTTACCCCCATACCCTTGTAAGGTTTTTCCCTCTCCTTGTAAATCCAAGTATAGTCCAAATTGTTCCAGCATAGGAGCTAGTTGAAAATCCTTGAAGAGGAAGTCACATAGAGGAGGATCATAAAATTGTCCAAAAGCAATTACGGCCTCTACCTTCATAGGGATCCCTAAAAGATCGAGGATCCTTCCACACTTGTGTATAAACATCTATCATACCCCAAATTTTGACCACTAAGATTTCCCATCATTGTGAAAATCATCATCACAATATGGATGTACCTTTGTGCCTCATCAATCTCCTCAAGGAATTGTTGAGCATTCACTACAATCAAGCTTAGGGTTCCAAGCCCTCTCAGAGCATTTAGACAAAGGATCAATCAAGGAATGACATGATCTTCAACTTGTCTAACCTCTCAAACCTCTACAATGGATCAAGAGGACTCCCACATAAAAAATTAGGCACAAGAGTGCAACATTCCAAGTGGATCAAGCCTCAAGTTCATCTAATACAAAGTCAATTGACGCAGAAAGTCAAAGTTTGACTTTTGGTCAACTTTGAGCTTCACAAGCCATTACTTAAGAAAATATGATGGATGATTTAATTTGATCAAATTTAAATCAAGAAATTATGGAAAATTGCAAAATTGATCAAATTGAGGGAAACTTAGAAAATTTTTCTAAGTTAAAATCATGTTCAAGTGCACAACTTTTCAAGGTTGTAACTATTGATCCAAGCATCCATTGATTTTGCGTAAGAGCTACTTTTAAAGAGGGTATTTGATACTTCAACATTGAAGAAGGAATCAACTCAAAATATCATAAGGATTAAAAGATATAAGTGATCAAAGTTGGGAATTCTTAATGTCCAATGTTCTGACATTTCATAGGACATCATTAATATTTTTCCAGCAAGAATGTCCCAACTTCAAGGATGTTTTTCTCCATGATCCAAGTTGATTCAGGAAAAACCCTAGGCATGAAAGTTGAAGTACGTCATCTCACCTTTCCAAAAAGTCCTATAAAGCTAATTTATCATTCTCGAGCAGAAAGTTATGGTCTCTGCAAAAGGCATTGATAAAACAGAATTTTCATGACAGCTTTTATGACAGATTTGATCACACAAGTTCAAGGTTAATTTTGGCAACTTTACAAGTCTTATCTTCACAAAACTTGAACATCAAAGTTGAAGTATGTCATCTCAGCTTTCCAGAAAGTTGTAGAACGTCCATTTATCATACTCGAGCAGGAAGTTATGAACTTTACAAGAAGGTTTGCTGCAGCTGTTTTTTTGGACAGATTTTTTGCACTTTTTCTTGTGCCACGCAATTTTCAAGCTTTGTCACCATGCAGGACAAGCATCAAAGGTGCAATTCAATTCAACTCAAAATATCATAGTGGATTAAAAGATACAAGTGATTAAAGTTTGGAATTATTAATGTTCTTAATGTCAGATGTTCCAACATTTCATAGGACATCATTAATATTTTCCAGCAAGAATGTCTGAACTTCAAGGATGTTTTTCTCCATGATCCAAATTGAACCAAGTCTAGGGTCAAACATCAAAGTTTAAGTATGTCATCTCAGCTTTCCATAGAGTCCTGGAACAACCATTTATCATTCTTGAACAAGAAGTTATGGATTTTACAACAAGGCTTGTTGCAGCAGATTTTTAAGACATGTTTCAGGACAAATTTGTACATTTCTTGTGCCACACGAATTTCCAAGCCTTGTCATCATTTTGGACACATCTGAGGATCAAATCCAAGGGGGATGATCTGATCCATAAGCCTCCCAAGTCCAAGATTCCACAAGTAGCATGCCAAACCTAAAAAAACCCTAAAAGAGGGACAAGACTGCAATTTTGATTTGGAGCATTTAATGGATGCTTAGAGGTGGCATGAACTGAGCTTCCTCTAACTGAATTCAGTCAAGATTCCTCCAACAACTAGTGAACCAGTAGCCTGTGCCCTAACCTCTAGTCAATGGCTAGAGGAGACTTGGATTTTCATTGGCCAACATTTTCCAAACCTCTGCTGCAGCCACCATTCACTATTGCTGCCAAAACAAACTTGCTCTACTATAAATAGAGCTCATTGGTGCTCAGTTTGAGTACACCAAAGTCATCAAACAGATGCTTTCCTCAAATTCTCTCTTTCACTCCAAAATGCCTTCTTTAGTAAGGAAATTCTGAATTTTTGAGTTAGAGAGCATTTCCATCACAGCTCATGATCCTAACACCTCATAAACATCATATGTAGGTGATCCAAACTATCACAAGTGACCTGTAACACCAAAATCACAAAGTCACCTCTCAAAACCTCAAAATTGGACTTTTTTGCATTTTTCAAGCCATGTCTTGATTCAGTCACTTACCAAACCAGATAAAACCTCAAACACACTCCAAATATCATCCTTGAACTATCGCAAAAGGTTCCCAACATCCGGGACACCATTTGAGAGAGTTGTCACTTTGGTCATTTTAACCCCTTTTGCAAGAAAGGGCCAGTTTTTGTTTTTGCAGGTTCCAGCTAATTCCAACCATCCTAAAAGCTTCTAAGAGGTCATTTGAGGGTGTCTAAAGCATCAAATCATTTCTGGAACAAAGCACTTGGTAGGTTGCACAAAATCTCCAAAAAAGAGGTAAAATTCACAACTTGAATTCTTTGAATCATGCTTTCCTTTGTTGTCCACATACAAGCATCATATTGAACAATTCTTGAAGCAAAAATGTAGTCTTTAATGTGTATTATATGATCCTCCTACTGTTTGCACTTTAACATGTTTATATGTGGAGTTTATGTTGTTTTAAACTTAAGGTGCAGATCTGGTTTTTTGCCTTGTGTGTGTTGTACATTAAGTTTCAGTATGTATGAGTGATACCATTGGATTCCTTGCAAAAAATTGGTCAAGATAGGTTCTTACGGATTTTAATTTCGTAAAAAATCGAGAGAGTTATGAGTGTTGAAAGTTTGATAAGCAAAGATGTTTAAAATCAACATGCAGTTCTGGTTTTTTGCTTTGTGTGTTATGTACATTAAGTTTCAGTGTGCATGAGTAATACCATTGGATTCCTTGTGAAAAATCCGTCAAGATAGGTTCTTACGGATTTCAATTTTGTTAAAAATTGAGAGAGTTATGAATGTTTGAAGTTTGATAGCAAAGATGTTGAAAACCAAGGTGCAGTTCTGGTTTTTTAAGATGTCGAATGTGATGTTGTGATATATTCCCTTTTTCTCTTATCTTCAAAACTCATGAAAGATGTCGAATGTGATGTTGTGACA
Organism: Lathyrus tuberosus; assembly: GCA_022829125.1. Taxonomy (NCBI): domain Eukaryota; kingdom Viridiplantae; phylum Streptophyta; class Magnoliopsida; order Fabales; family Fabaceae; genus Lathyrus; species Lathyrus tuberosus. The sequence goes on along the minus strand of JALAZF010000298.1, from coordinate 5,674,853 downwards.
TCTTTCCTCTTATTCTTAGTTTATCTTCAAAACTCAACCAATTCTTTTACATAGCAAAAATCATCATTTTCCAATTCTGTTTTACACACCTCTTATTCATACTCCATAATATTTTAATCCACCAAAAAATCACAAAAAATATTATTATTTGATATATTTTTAATATATTCAAAAATATTGTTTTAAATTATTTTAAATGCTTTTAAAATGATTTCTTTTTCTTGATTTTTAAAACCAAAATGATTTTAAATATTCATGTGGATAAAATAATTTTTCATAAACCTTAATCATTGTTTATAAGATGATTAAGGATTTTATTTGATATTTGTATCATTTTTTTACTTGATTTTTCTTTGAAAAATGCCTTTAAAAAATGAAATTGGGGTTTTTTTTATTTTCACCCTAACAAATCTTTTTCAAACACTTTTGGGCCTCTAATAGAGTGTAAGACCCAACCCTTTTTGTACAAAAATATTTTGGGCCTTAGTTATTGTATAAGTCCCGATACGTTAAAAATCTCGGCGCGATCACCATTTTCAAACTGAAAATCATCTGGGCCTCCCCTCGTGTTGTAAGCCCCATTTCTTTTCCTAAAATACACTTTGGGCCTCTAATAGAGTGTAAGTCCCACCCCTTTTGTAAATAAAATATTTTGGGCCTCAGACATTGTATAAGTCCCTCTGTACATTTACAAAGTTCGGCGCGATCGTCGCCTGTTAACAAAAAAAACCATTGGGCATCTCCTTGAGATATAAGTCCCATTTCTTTTCATTTTAAAACCTTTGGGCCTCTAATAGAGTGTAAGACCCAATTCCTTCGTAAATACCAAAATTTTGGGCCTCAATCACTTGTATAAGTCCCACGGTGTTTCCAAAACCTCGGTGTGATCGTTGCCCTTTTCAAAATTAACCATTGGGCCTATCCTCGAGTAGTAAGACCCATTTATTTTCTTAAAACTCACTTGGGCCTCTTGAGAGAGTGTAAGATCCATTCCCCTTGTACAGAAAAATTTTTGGGCCTCAGTCACTTGTATAAGTCTCACTGTACAAACTCATATGACAGTGCAATCACTACTAAAACCCTGGGCCTCTCCTTGAGCTGTAAGCCCTAATCTTTCCTTTCAAAGCACTTTCTCCTTTGATTTTGAAATATACTATTGTTTTTAATCTTTCTTTGTTGAACAACTAACCAAACATCATGGAAGCTCTACAACCGAGTAAGTGTTTATATGCTTTCATTTACCGCTTTCATATACATATAACTGTATTGTGGGGTTGTTTCGCTGTAAGTCTTCTTTCATAAACTCATATCGACTGTGTAATAATAGTATAGATATTTAGAGTTTCCCCGGCAACTACGTCTAGCACTAGGTAAAGCCGTTTCGATCATTCTTAGAAATAGACAATACTAGACCTCCCATAGGAGCACCAGATACAGTCTTCTCTTCGACTGTCCTCCTTAGGAATTGCCAAGAAACTCTACACCCCAGAGATGATCTCTTCTCTGTGAATTGCATCCCTTGAGTTTCTTCCGAATTCTCTAACTTTCCTGGCTTGATCTATTCTTTATGAATAGCCTGTCTTGAACTTCTCGTGGTTTGGGGACCTACAAGCTTCTTAAAAGCATCCTCGCCTCCTCTCGGGCGTTGTACAAGGAACTGTCGACTTCTTAGAAGTATTCACAGCCTCCTCTTAGGCTTCGTATAAATGATTTCTTTCTCCGGGAATGATAGCCTCCTCTTGGGCTTCGTACAAATTTTTCGACGACCTCCTAGAGGTATAGGAACAGAAATTAGTCATCTTAATAGAACAGTCTTTCAAAGAGTCTAGATCTTTCTACCATGAACGTACTACTAGTGTTTCTTTAAGCATAGCACAAAAGATAAAACTCTAGACTTGGACAGTCTAAATTCCTTGAGTCTCAGAGACATTCTCAAGTAAGGAAACACCCGCAGACTTGGACAGTCTCAATTACCCTTTGGATTCCCCGTTTCCTTAGAGAACAGGAAATAATCCCGATCCTCAGATCAAATCCATGAGTGCAACATTACTCATATAAGAACTGATTTTCTCATTGAACCAACATACTGAACCTGTTACTCAACTGAAACAGTAACCTTTTAGCCTCCATCCCGGGCTTCGTACGAGATACAAAGACTCTCTTGTTGAGTCAAACCTTTTAGCCTCCATCTCGGGCTTCGTACGAGATACAAAATCACTCTCTTGTTGAGTATAAAAGATTCTCTTAGTGAGTCACCATCTTTAGCCTTCATCTCGGGATTCGTATGAGATACAAAGACTCTCTTGTTGAGTCAAACCTTGTAGCCTCCATCTCGGGCTTCGTACGAGATACAAAGACTCTCTTGTTGAGTCAAAACTTTTAGCCTCCATCTCGGGCTTTGTACGAGATACAAAGACTCTCTTGTTGAGTCAAACCTTTTAGCCTCCATCTCGGGCTTCGTACGAGATACAAAGACTCTCTTGTTGAGTCAAACCTTGTAACCTCCATCTCGGGCTTCGTACGAGATACCAAAACACTCTCTTGTTGAGTATAAAAGGCTCTCTTCTTGAGCCAATCTCCCTTTTAGCCTCCATCTCGGGCTTCGTACGAGACACAAAAACACTCTCTTGTTGAGTATAAAAGACTCTCTTGTTGAGTCAAACCTTTAGCCTCCATCTCGGGCTTCGTATGAGATACAAAAACACTCTCTTGTTGAGTATAAAAGACTCTCTTGTTGAGTTAATCACCTTTTAGCCTCTATCTTGGGCTTCGTACGAGATACTAAATCACTCTCTTATTGAGTATAAAAGATTCTCTTGGTGAGTCACCATCTTTAGCCTCCATCTCGGGCTTCGTACGAGATACAAAAACACTCTTTTGTTGAGTATAAAAGATTCTCCTATTGAGTCAACTCTTTTAGCCTCTCTCTCTCGGGCTTCGTACGAGACACACAAAAACTCCCTCTTGTCGGGCCAATAGCCTCCTCTTTGGCTTTGTATAAGGAAAACCCCGGTTGAGTCAATCAACCTTTTAGCATCAAAGTTGTGCCTCATTCACAGTACACAAACATCAACAACTCCTTCCCCTTCATCTAATCGCTGTAAGCGGCAAGCCTCTGGATTATTTACATCCATGCCATTGTCCCTCTTTTAGCATGAAAAAGTCCTAAGAAAAGATAACATTGCTCTACACTGAGTTAAAGTCTTCTCCTTCAGGTTGGAACCCCCCTATAAAGGAAATTATGGCATTGTCGGATTCACATATCCCAGTTAAAGTAATTATCCTTTATAAACAGTTGTGACAAACAGGCCCTCTTTAGAGATGACAAATTCTCTCTAAAGACAACACCTTTTAGCTTCACATCTTGGGCTTCAAACAAGATACAAATAGACCCTTCAGCTTCACATCTTAGGCTTTGAACAAGATACAAACCACCTTCAGCTTCACATCTTGGGCTTTGAACAAGATATAGATCACCTTTCGCTTCACGTCTTGGGCTTTGAACAAGACACCAAAACACCCATTTCCTCCCTTAGAATAGGAGGAACTACGATCGCTCTGATTTCCCTGGTTCGGTAAACGGGAATACGTAGGCATAAGATTGAAAGAAAAATCTTAGCGAGCACACTAATCAAAAAACCTAAAGTCCCCTATCTCCACCCAATCGGACAAATTCCCCATGAATAGTCCCAGTTTTCCACCTTAATAAAGTAAGAAGAAAGAAAGGCCCCATTACCATAGAGCATCCATAACCTAACAGACCGCTGTTTAAACTCAGTATGCAAGCAAGGTTAATTGGAGACATCTATTTCCCTTCCTTAGTCAGCTCACAATAGGATAAAAAATGAATCGACCTGTAGTAAACCCCAAAGAGCGACAGCGCTTAAGAACCGCATCCAAAATCGCTCGCTACAGAAAAGTGGCGCCCACCGTGGGGCAGTTCACGTTATTTCTTACAATTACCTTGGACAAGTCATGGTGACTTCACTGGGAATTTCACTGGGAATAGGACTTTTTGTTGACTTCACTAGGATCTTATGTCAAAACCTTTAAGTTGGGAAGGTACCACAGAATGGCGACTCCGCCGGGGAGCCATTTTCTATCAGGAACATAAGACTCATAGCTCTTAAAAGTCTAGGACATTAGGACAAATATATATATATTGCTTTTCCTAATTGATATATGTGTTTATTTTTCTGCTAATGGGAATGCGTGTGATGCCGCATGTGGAAAGATTGAGTATACACCTAGGAAAAACCTCTTTTAGTGGTGCGGAAACTATCGGAAATGGTTGTCACGCGATACCACTCTCTTCTGAAGGTTCTTCGAAAAAACATCACCTAGCACGGTTCTCGGCCCGCTGGTGTTTTCTCGACAAGAACTGATGATTTTGAGAGACAAGTACAAAGATCACTAGTATAAACCTTTGGGGGATGGGTAGAGCCTTGACTTCATGACAACGACCCTTTGACACCATCTTTTTTCTATGTTTTTGTGTGCTGCATTCATGCATTCATCTAAAAAAACATTAAAACAAAGAAATTTTTTCTCTTCTAGTCTCTCTTTTTCAAATTAAACTGAGACAATGATTGCAAATGTCATAGAAAAAGATTGCGCTCATGGATTTCAGTAGAAGGAGAACTCATAAGTACACCTTCAAGGTTCCAAAACTTGAGGATTTGAGAAGGTTAGCGAGGATGATCACTAATCCCGAGGCTTTCAGAGCCAAGTATGGAGGTCTGCTACCTCTGTTAAGAATCCATGTGATTGAAGGAATCATGGATGCACTCGTTCAGTATTACGATTCGGTCTATCACTGTTTCACATTCCCGAATTACACGCTAGCACCAACGCTGGAGGAGTACTCTCACCTGACTGATCTACACATTACTGATCAAGCTCCATTTTCTGGACTGGAAGAAATTCCAAAGGATTAGACCATTGCAAGAGCAATTTACTTGGATGAGTCAGAAGTCAGAACTCACATGACCACTAAGGGTGGCATCCAAGGTTTGCCAGCCCAGTTTCTGACAAAGAAGGCTCTGTACTTTGCTAGTATAGGGAACGTGACTGCTTTTGAAAGCATCTTTGTTTTACTCACCTACGGGTTATTTCTGTTGCCCAACATTAATAACTTCGTCGATATCAACGCCATTAAGTTTTTTCTCATTGGAAACCCTGTACCGACTTTGCTCGCAGATGCGTATCATTCTGTATACTTAGGGAACTTATACAGCGGAGGGGAGATCACGTGCTGTGTGCCCCTGCTATACAAATGGTTTATCTCCCATTTGCCTAAGTCTGCTGCTTTTTGGGATCATAAGAGTACCTTACGCTGGTCGCAGAAAATCATGTCTCTCACCAACTCTGACATAGATTGGTGCAATAGGATTTATGATGTAATCATGATCATTTCCCCAACGTACCCCTTATAGGAACTAAGGGAGGAATTAATTACCATCCAGTTCTCGTTCGTCGTCAATTTGGATACCCGATGAGGCATGTCCCACGGAATGCTCATCTGGAAGGTCTTTTCTTCAAGGAAGGAGAAAATGACAGAACACTAAAGATGGAAATAGTGCACGCTTGGAAACATGTTCATAAGAAAGGACAGGAGTCTCTAGGAAAATCGGATTGTGTCTCGGTGGAGCCTTATCTCCACTGGGTACAAACTAGAGCTCTCAAGCTAAAGATGTCGTATCCTCATCACAGAGTTCTTCTGCCAAGGGAATCTGTCATGTACTTCATGACAGAAACTGAAAAGCTTCAGGTTACTCTCAACAAAGTTCAATGGGAGAGGAGGTCTTGGAAGAACAAGTACCGCATTCTCAATGTGGAGTGTACCAAAATACAGCAGCTGCTGAAAGATAAGGATGCTCTGATCGAGATTTTAGAGCAACATGTTGTGGATAATCAGGATGACCAAAGGAATTTGCTCGCCCCTTTCACTTGGCAAAGGAATGACAACCCGACAACGGCTCAAGAGCCCCGGTCAAAGAAAAGTAAAGTACCAGAATCAGCACTCGGTTTCTCCTCAGAGAGGACTCAGGACCCATTACCTTAGGTTTCTGTTTCCGCACCTTGTAATTTACTATATTTCCATTTTCGCATTCCTTTGAATTTCAATAAAACGGGGTTTCCCCACTGTTTGATATTTGCAATATAATTGTCGAAGTTTATTAAACCAAAAAACAATTAATCTAATCATTGCATTCATCATTCTCACGTCACGTATTCTTCTTACCTACGAATCTCACGTTTGTGTCTCGGTTCTAGAGTCAAACTGTCTCATTCGTACAATACTCGGGCCAATCGTCAGAAAAGGATGGATGATCTCAAGGAAGAGAACAGAGAGTTGAAAGAAGAGATCGACGCTCTAAGAAAGGATATGAGAAAGCTTCGTAACGACATGCAAGCCATGGCAGAAGCTCAGCTACAAAGAACCGTGATCTCAGAGATCACCTCAATGCCCATAGTGGAGAAGTATGATCCTAGGTATCGAATGTCAAAAGATCGTCCCTGGGGCATGCCTGTTAACTATATCCCGGAAGGATATGTTCCGCTAATCACTGAAGATCAGGAAATCACTGTAGGAACCGCTGGGCCTGAAGGTTACAAACTTCGGGAAAGCGAAGATGCCATGGGCATGACAGCAACTCCTGAAGGTTACAAACTTCGGGAGGCGCCGAGAGTCTCGGCCATAATGACTATACCACAACCCGTGGTACACACTGTCCCGGAAGGACAGATTCTGCAGATACCTTCTGGTGGAAACGAAAGCATGTTCAAAAGAATGAACGAGTTCCAGGAATAGTTCCTGGAAATGCAAAAGGAATTGCAAGCTATTCACGGTCAGGATTTATTTGGAAAGGATGCCGCGGACCTCTGCTTGGTCCCCAATGTGAAAGTTCCGCACAAATTCCAGGTGCTCGACTTTGGAAAATACAAGTGTAACTCTTGCCCTCAAAGTCACTTGGTGATGTACGCTCGGCGAATGTCGGCTCAGACAGAAAATCAGAACCTACTGATTCACTACTTTCAGGATAGTTTAATCGGTGCCGCATTAAAATGGTACATGGGTTTAAACCGTGCTACGATCATCACTTTCAGAGATCTCGGCACTGCCTTCGTCCAACAGTTTAAATATAATTTGGACATGGCACCAGACAGAGATCAACTCAGATCAATGTCATAAAAGGACAAGGAAACCTTTAAGGAGTACACTTAGAGATGGCGTGAAATTTCCGCTCAAATATGTCCACCTCTTGAGGAAAAAGAGATGACATAGATCTTCTTAAAGACCTTGAGCTCATTTTACTACGACAGAATGGTTGCCAGTGCACCCAGTGACTTCACCGAGATGGTGGGCATAGGGGTTCGTCTTGAGGAAGCCATCCGGGAAGGACGTTTAGTTAAAGATACTGGTATCAACCCTGCGCCTGTTTCTACGTATCAACCTCAGGTTGCGTAGAGCCAACCTAATCAACAGCAACTTCAGCAAAGGACACAACAGCCTCTTCAGCAGGCTCGTCCTCAGTACAACAACAATAACCGTACAACGCGGCCACCAGGATTTGATCCTATACCCGTATCGTATGCGAAACTATTTCCGCTATTACTGGTCAAAGGGCACGTCCAGACCAAGGCTCCTCTTACAGCACCGAAAAATCTACCTTTTTGGTTTAAGGTGGATTAAACTTGCCCTTACCATCAAGGAGGACCAGGGCATAACATCGAAAACTGTCTCAATTTCAAATCCGACGTGCAAAAGCTTGTTAGGAGCAGGCTCTTATCTTTCAAAGATACGAATCCCAATGTTCTGACGAACCCGCTGCCTCAACACGAGAAAGTTGCAGTCAACCTGATAGAGGGAGAGTCTAACAACGTCTATCAAATTCATGATGTACTCTTGTTGAGAACCAACTTAGTTAAGATGCATTGTAGACAGAGTGGATATGGCCATGTGCCACCTCATAATTATCACCAGTGTGATATCTGCTCTAAAAGCAATCGAGGATGTTCTGTGGTGCAATCAGCTCTACAGGAACAGATGGATCTCGGATGGATCCAAGAGCATCGAGTTCGTGGAGTTAACATGGTTTATACGAATTCCAACATAATTCAAAACCACGAAGTCCGTGCAATGAATGTCAACCTGGTGGCAATGCACTCAAGGCAAAGCCAGTATCATAATCTGCCGCGGCATGATTACAGTTCTTGTCTGACTTGCTCGATAAACAAACAGGGATGCTCTTTTTTACAAGAGGCCCTCCAACATCAGATGGATCTTGGATGGATCCAGGACTACCATGATAAGAATCCCTATCAGATCAACATGATTCAAATCTTCGATATTCGCTTGATGAATACCAGCCTGGTGGAGTTACACGCATAACAGGTCCGTCTCGGATTCCTGGTATCACATGATTATCAGAGCTGTAAAGCGGGTTGCGAAAACGATCAAGGTTGTGCCCTTATCCAGGAAACACTTCAGCACTTGTTGAACCACTGGTGGCTTCCAATCTATATGGATGAAGACACCTAGTAAATTAGTATCACTAACTGAAATCCTACTAGATATCAAAGTCAGGATGTCCGGTCAATGGAAACTGACCTAGTAAGGCTACACTGTATTCAGAGCGGACGCGGCCAGGTGCCACTACACAACTATGAGCGGTGTGGAGTTTTTTCAGTGAACAATCAAGGATGCTACCTCGTGCGGGAAGCCCTTCAAAGTCAGTTGGACCGCAAAGAGATTCAACCATGGTCAAGTTCTGGATCAGTCAACTATCTCACTGATCAAATCGAGGACTTTGTCGTAATCTCTGATCATCAGAGGACTAGGGATGTTTGTGCCATCATCCCTCTACTTGACGAATCGAGAGTTCCCAACCAGGAACGGATCAAAATTACTTATGATGGTCAGAAAAATCAGAAGGCTCCCATAGTCATCTATCTTCCAGGACCACTACCGTATGAATCAACTAAGGCTATCCCTTACAAATACAGTGCAAAAATCGTCAAGAATGGAAAGGAAATTCTGTTACCCTCCGTCATGAATATTGCAGACATCAGTTGAGTAACACGGAGCGGTCGAATCTTCAACAGAGGAGTTGGAGAACTCTGTAAAGAAAAGGAACCTCAGACAGAAGTTCCCAATCCACCAGTCGGTCAATCCAGTGATCCCGACCTTTCAAAGAACAACGATGAGATGATGAAGCTCATCCAAAGGAGTGAATACAACATTGTTGATCAACTGTTACAAACTCCTTCAAAGATCTCAGTGCTATCACTTTTACTCAGTTCAGAAGCACACAAGGAGGCTCTACAGAAAGTCTTAGAGCAGGCCTTTGTGGAACAGGATGTAACAATCAGACAGTTCGATAGCATTGTCTCTAACATCACTTCCTGCAATAACTTGGGATTTAGTGATGAGGAATTACCTGAAGAAGGTCGCTGTCATAACATGGCGCTCAATATTACAGTCAACTGCCAGGACGATACTTTAGCCAGCGTACTGGTAGACACAGGGTCAGCCCTGAATGTTATGCCGAAGTCCACTTTGATGCAATTATCATTTAAAGGCCCTCCGATGAGAACCAGCGAGGTCGTCGTTAAAGCATTTGACAGATCCAGAAAAACGGTTATCGGCGAAGTCGATCTTCCCATAACTATTGGTCCTCACACTTTCCAAGTCACTTTCCAGGTCATGGACATCTGGGCAACATACAGTTATTTATTAGAAAGACCTTGGATACATCAGGCTGGAGCGGTCACTTCGACCCTCCACCAAAAGCTAAAGTTCGTCCAGAACGGCCAACTCATCACAGTCTGTGGGGAACAGGCCTTGCTCGTCAGCAATTTATCGTCATCCACTTATGTGGAACCAGAAGGGATAATCAGAACCCAGTTCCAAGAACTTTTGCTACACAAGGACGATTAATCCGGAGGAGGAATTTCCATTTCCTCGTACAAAGATGCTATCAAAGTGGTCGAGAGTACCAATACAAAAGGATGGGGACAACTTGTCATTCCTACTGACAATAAAACAAAGAAGGGTCTTGGTTTTTCTGCAACCTGTACCCAGACAGCTACTAACGATGAAAGTCATCATCCCATTCAGAACTTCTTCCACGGTGGAGGCTTCCTTCAACCAGTGACTCAAGAGGTACATACCATCAATAAAGATGATTCATCTGATATGGAGGAAGAATGGAAGTCCTATCTCAACGAGGACGGTTATACGTCTTAGGACGAAACGCAAATTCCATTTTGCTTTCCTACACAGAGTCCGAGATTTATACTCAGGTCGGACGTCGAAATGATATATGGAGATTGTGATCCGGAAGGATGCCGTGCTCCACCAAACTTGTAATGCCCAAATATTTAATTATTTATTTATTTGAATATTTAATTATTTGTTTGTGATTATTCGGTCGATTTTGTGTTGTGATAAATTAAGTCGGAATATTAAGTCGGAAAGTCGTGGAATAATATTAGTAGTAACATTATCGTTGTTGGAGTGTGTTGGTTTCGTGGGCTTGGATTCGTGTCGGAATTAGTAATAGAGGGGTGTATGTTGTTAGGCCCATTATTAATATTAGTAAAATAATAATATTATATGATAAAAACAAATAATAGGAAAAGAAGAAGTTAGGTTGTATCAGTAAGAGAAAGAGGAGAACGTGAGAAGTTGAGAATGAGAGAAACCGCTACCGGTGTCAAATTCCCGGAATCCGATCGATTGTCGAGCTGCCTTCAATCCAAGGTAAGGGTGGGGTTCGAATTTTATAATCGGGTTATGATGATTGATACTTAGGAATTGGGATCAGGTAGTTTTGTGTGGTTGTTGATGATTTGGTTGATATTGATGTTGTGTTGATGGTGAATTATACTGATTCTGAGAAATACTGATTTAATCGGTTGTGTGGAAATTTCATTGCTGAATAATCTATGTGTTGCTGTCGATTTAAGTAATCCTGGGAAAAAAAATGAATTGGGACGAAACTGCATTTTAGGGGTGGCGCAGGCCACCCACCACACACTTAGGGGTGGCGCAGGCAACCCAAAGTAAAAGAGAAATCACAATGGCGTGGGCCACATGTTGGTGGCGCCAGCCACCCTACTTGGTATGGCGCAAGCCATTAGTTTTTTTTGGAATAAGGGTGGCGTCAGCCACCCATGAAAAAGAGGAAGAACTTTTGTTTAATTCATGGTTAAAATACTATTTCATATAAATGAAAATATATATTTCATGATACCATTCCATCAATTTTATAATCAAGTAACACAAAATCAATGTCATGTTTCTACTTAATAAAGTGAATTGAATTAATGAAATTAGACTGATAGTGTGATGTATCTGAACTACACAGGATATAATGTTATCAGTATGCCAGCATAACAGATAAGTATGAATAACAGGTTTTTATTATAAACAGAGAGAATTTTTTACAGGAACTGAACTGATTAAAATCTATGGCAGAAGCTTGAAATTTATTTTAATGGTAGTAGTAATAGAAAACAGAATTTTTCCATAAGTCGTACTAATCGCAGAAGTGAAAATAGTACAGTTTTAGTCGGTTTAGCCGATTTATGCGGAAAATTTAGTTGCCCGGAAATTAACGAAAATTATCGGGGTAAGTCAGGTAATTTATTAAGTGATTTTCTTTGGCTTGTTTTGTTGAAATTATGTCGAAAAAGTTGATTTGCAGGTACAACTGATTGTATTGTTTTGTTCCTATATACGGACGAATCTTAAGTTGTAGGCTTGATAGCCAACGTTGAATAAGTTGTTTATGTTGTTTAAGTTACTTATGCGGTTGATGTTGTTGAATTGTTTATGTTGTTGAGTCGTGCTTGCCATATAGCATACTTGCATTTTCATGTCGGAGCCGATGCTCACACCACGTTGGCCTGGATTGGCACAAGTTGAAAGTTGAAGGCTTATGCCTTGATGCCTCGATAAACTGGCAATTTTAAGTTGAGAGTTTTACTCCGATGGTACCACATGCATAACATAGTCGAGTCGCAGTAAAGTTGCATTTTTCAAGTTGTTGTTGATTTTGTTGGTTGTTGATGTGAAGTGGTGATATTTGTATGATTCCTATCTATGTATTGTTTATCATATTTCGTTTGTAAAATTCGATATCTCACCCCTTCTGTTTGAATGTTGTCCCTATATTGGCAATGTGCAGGTAATCAAGAGGAGTAGCCGGTTACCTTAGTCCGGGTCGGTGGTTGTCGCTCTGATACGTAGCACTCGGGGGGATGACGCATGTCTTTTGTTTATTTGTTTACATGCTGAATTTTTAGGGAAATTGCCGAAAAATACTTTGTTGTTTAATTTAAAGTTGTTTTATGTTGGATAAAGATGCTATTACGATGATTATGAATCCGCTGCGTTGCATTTGATAAAGTTGAATATTTTTGAAGACTATTTGTTGGTTTATGTTCCCTTGAATTGTTACGTATCTTTCATGATTGTCTACTGTGTTAATGATTTTAAAGTTGAAAAAAATGTGACATCCTGTTTTAAGTTGAATATGATGACTCTGAATTTATTTATAAATGTCGGGTAGAAATGGGGTGTTACATAAGTGGTATCAAAGCAGGTCGATCCGTCCGGCCAAGTGTCGAGTCGTAGTTGGTTAACAATCGAGTATTGTTAATTAGTTCTAACCTTTGTTCATGTTGCAGTGATAAGTTGAGATGGCTGGAAGAAACGATGCTGCAATGGCTGCTGCTATGCAAGCAATGGCCCAAACTGTGCAGAACCTGCCGAACGCTGACGAGAATGCTGGATCTCGTAGTTTGGTGACTTTTCAGAGGGAGAATCCGCCTACCTTCAAGGGCAAGTATGATCCTGATGGAGCGTTGGATTGGTTGAAAGTGATAGAGAGGATCTTCCGTGTGATGGACTGCACTCCAGCGCAGAAGGTTCGTTATGGGACTCATATGCTAGCAGTCGAAGCTGATGACTGGTGGCTAGAGACTCGTCAGAGGTTGGAGACTACAGGTGAAGTTATCACTTGGGATGTGTTTCGAAGGGAGTTTCTGAGGAAGTATTATCCAGAGGATGTTCGTGGTAAGAAGCAGATTGAGTTTCTTGAGCTGAAGCAAGGAACTATGTCGGTTACCGATTATGCTGCGAAGTTTGTTGAGTTGGCTAAGTTTTATCCGTACTATACCAGGGATGATACTGAGTTTTCTAAATGCATCAAGTTTGAGAGCGGGTTGCGCTCTGAGATCAAGAAAGCTGTTGGGTATCAGAAGATTCGTGTCTTCTCTGATTTGGTTGACAGTTGCAGAATATATGAAGAGGACAACAATGCTCACTACAAAATTGTTAGTGATAGAAGAGGCAAGAAACAACAGAACCGTGGCAAGCCTTATGATGCTTCAGTTGGAAAGGGTAAACAAAGAGCGACTGAGGGCAAGAGGACTAGTGGGGGAGATGCTCCTGCTGGCATAACTTGTTTCAAATGTGGAAAACCTGGTCATAAGAGTAATGTCTGTACTGCTGAGGTGAAGAGATGTTTCCGATGTGGTAAGACTGGACATGCAATATCTGATTGCAAGCACAAGGAGATGATATGTTTTAATTGTGGCGAAGAAGGACATATTGGTAGCCAGTGTCAGAAGCCAAAGAAAGCTCAGACAGGGAAAGTGTTCGCGTTAGCAGGAACTCAGACAGCTAACGAGGACAGACTTATCAGAGGTACATGCTTCATTAAAAGTACTCCTTTAATTACTATTATTGATACTGGTGCTACACATTGTTTTGTTTCTGCTGATTGTGTTCAAAGATTGGGTCTTAAGTTATCTGCTATGAATGGAGAATTAATCGTCGAGATTCCAGCTAAGGGATCAGTGACTACTTCTCTTGTGTGTTTAAGGTGTCCTTTATCGATCTTCAATAAAGACTTTTATGTTGATTTGGTATGTCTGCCACTGATCGGAATGGATGTAATCCTAGGTATGAACTGGTTAGAGTATAACTACGTTCATATAAATTGTTATCGCAAATCGGTGAGGTTTTCTACTCCGAAAGAGGAAGGAGTTGGATTGTTGTCTTTCAGAGAGTTACAGCAATTGATGAAAGAAGAAGCTCAGATGTTTTCATTGATGGCAACATTGTCTATTGAGAGCAAAGCTAAGATTGAAGAATTGCAAGTGGTGAATGAATTTCCTGAAGTTTTCCCTGATGAAATTCCTGATGTGCCGCCAGAGAGAGAGAGGTTGAATTTGCAATTGATCTTGTACCTGGTACTAGACCTGTTTCGATGGCACCATACAGAATGTCGGCATTCGAGTTGTCTGAATTAAAGAAGAAGTTGGAAGAGTTACTTGAGAAGAAATTTGTGAGGCCGAGTGAATCGCCGTGGGGAGCTCCAGTGCTGTTAGTAAAGAAGAAAGATGGAAGTATGAGACTTTGTGTTGATTATAGACAGCTGAATAAAGTAACAATTAAGAACAAGTATCCACTTCCGAGAATAGATGATTTGATGGACCAGTTGGTGGGTGCTCGTGTGTTTAGCAAGTTTGATTTGAGATCGGGTTATCATCAGATTAAAGTGAAAGATGAGGATATTCAGAAGACAGCGTTCAGAACACGGTATGGACATTATGAGTATTCAGTGATGCCTTTCGATGTTACTAATGCGCCAGGAGTATTCATGGAATACATGAACCGCATTTTTCATAATTATCTGGATCGTTTTGTGGTTGTATTCATTGATGATATTCTGATTTATTCTAAGTCAGAAGAAGAGCATAAGGAACATTTGAGAACATGTTGGAAGTTTTGAAAGACAAGAAGTTATATGCGAAGCTGTCCAAGTGCGAGTTTTGGTTGAAGAAAGTCAGTTTTCTTGGTCATGTGATTTCAGGTAGTGGTATTACCGTGGATCCTTCTAAGGTAGATGCTGTGTTGCAATGGGAAACTCCAAGGTCGGCTACTGAGATTAGAAGCTTTCTGGGACTAGTTGGTTATTATAGGAGGTTTATAGAAGGATTTTCGAAGTTGGTTCTTCTGTTAACTAAGTTGACTTGTAAAAGTAAAGCTTTCGTGTGGGATGTTCAGTGCGAAGAAAGTTTTACCGAACTGAAGAAGAGGTTGACGTTAGCTCCGGTGTTGACATTACCGAATCCAGGAGAACCGTTTGTGGTTTATTATGATGCTTCGTTGATGGGTTTAGGAGGCGTGCTTATGCAGAACAATAAGGTAATTGCTTATGCGTCGTGACAGTTGAGGACTCATGAAAAGAACTATCCTACGCATGATCTGGAACTTGCTGCAGTGGTTTTTGTGCTGATGATTTGGAGGCATTATCTTTATGGTTCTAGATTCGAAGTTTATAGTGACCATAAAAGCCTAAAGTACTTATTTGATCAGAAGGAGCTGAATATGAGACAGCGAAGGTGGTTAGAATTGCTGAAAGATTATGATTTTGGTTTGAATTACTATCCAGGCAAAGCTAATGTTGTGGCTGATGCTTAAGCCGAAAGACCTTGCATATGTCAGCAATGATGATTAAGGAATTGGAATTAATTAAGCAGTTTCGAGATATGAGTTTGGTTTGCGAAGTGACACCGCAGAGTGTTATGCTGGGTATGTTGAAGATTAACAATGATTTTCTGGACAGTATTCGAGAGGCTCAGAAGCTGGATGTGAAACTAGTAGACATCATGAGTAGTTGCGGTCAATCAGAGAAGAGTGACTTTAAGATGGATGCACGAGGTGTGTTGAGACTGGATGATCGAATTTGTATTCCGGATGATGCATACATGAAAAAGATGATTCTTGAGGAGGGTCATAGGAGTAATCTGAGTATTCATCCGGGAGCCACTAAAATGTATCAAGACTTGAAGAAAATATTTTGGTGGTCCGGAATGAAAGAAGATGTGGCACGATTTGTGTATGCGTGTTTGACTTGTCAGAAGTCGAAAATCGAACACCAGAAGCCTGCGGGGTTGATGCAACCGTTAGAAGTTCCAGAATGGAAATGGGATAACATTTCTATGGACTTTGTGACAGGGTTGCCTATTACTTCAAGGGGACATGATTCAATTTGGGTGATTGTTGATAGGCTTATGAAGTCGGCTCATTTTATACCTATTAACATCACATATCCGATTGCGAAGTTGGCAGAGATTTATATCCGAGTAATTGTGAAGTTACATGGTGTCCCTTTGTGTATCGTGTTGGATAGAGATCCGAGGTTTACGTCGGAGTTTTGGAAGAGTCTACAAGAAGCGTTGGGTTCTAAGTTGAGGTTGAGTTCGGCATATCATCCTCAGACGGATGGTCAAACTGAGAGGACTATTCAATCGTTGGAGGATTTATTGAGAGCTTGTGTTCTTGAGCAGGGAGGTTCGTGGGATACTTATCTTCCGTTGATCGAGTTCACTTATAATAATAGTCACCATTCTAGTATTGGAATGGCACCTTTTGAAGCGCTGTATGGTCGGAGGTGTAGAACTCCGTTGTGTTGGCATGAATTTGGTGAAAGTGTAGTACTTGGACTGGAATTAGTTCGAGAAACTACCGAGAAAGTGAATTTGATTCGAGAGAAAATGAAAGCTTCTCAAAGTAGACAGAAAAGTTACCATGACAAGCGGAAGAAGGATTTAGAATTCCAAGCGGGTGATCATGTGTTTTTGAGAGTCACGCCTGTGACTGGTGTTGGGAGAGCTTTGAAGTCTAAAAAGCTCACTCCTCGTTTTATCGGGCCGTATCAGATTCTGGACAGAGTTGGAAAAGTTGTTGATCGAGTGGTGTTACCGCCAAATCTTTCAAATTTGCATGATGTGTTCCATGTGTCGCAACTTCGGAAGTACATTTCAGATCTGTCTCATGTGGTTAATATGGATGATGTGCAAGTACGGGATAATCTCACGGTGGAGACGAAGCCTGTGCGAATCGCGGATCGTGAAATGAAGACTTTGCGAGGGAAAGAGACCGCGTTGGTGAAAGTTGTCTAGTTGGGAGCTACTGGAGATAGCATGATGTGGGAATTGGAGAGCAAGACGCGAGACTCCTATCCCAAGCTGTTTGAATCAGGTAAATTTTCGAGGACGAAAATATTCTAAGTAGGGCAGAGTTGTAACGCCCAAATATTTAATTATTTATTTAATTGAATATTTAATTATTTGTTTGTGATTATTCGGTCGATTTTGTGTTGTGATAAATTAAGTCGGAATATTAAGTCAGAAAGTCGTGGAATAATATTAGTAGTAACATTATCGTTGTTGGAGTGTGTTGGTTTCGTGGGCTTGGATTCGTGTCGGAATTAGTAATAGAGGGGTGTATGTTGTTAGGCCCATTAGTAATATTAGTAGAATAATAATATTATATGATAAAAACAAATAATAGGAAAAGAAGAAGTTAGGTTGTATCAGTAAGAGAAAGAGGAGAACGTGAGAAGTTGAGAACGAGAGAAACCGCTACCGGTGTCAAATTCCCGGAATCCGATCGATTGTCGAGCTGCCTTCAATCCAAGGTAAGGGTGGGGTTCGACTTTTATAATCGGGTTATGATGATTGATACTTAGGAATTAGGATCGGGTAGTTTTGTGTGGTTGTTGATGATTTGGTTGATATTGATGTTGTGTTGATGGTGAATTATACTGATTCTGTGAAATACTGATTTAATCGGTTGTGTGGAAATTTCATTGCTGAATAATCTATGTGTTGCTGTCGATTTAAGTAATCCTGGGAAAAAAAATGAATTGGGACGAAACTGCATTTTAAGGGTGGCGCAGGCCACCCACCACACACTTAAGGGTGGCGCAGGCAACCCAAAGTAAAAGAGAAATCACAATGGGGGGGCCCACATGTTGGTGGCGCCAGCCACCCTACTTGGTATGGCGCAAGCCATTAGTTTGTTTTGGAATAAGGGTGGCGTCAGCCACCCATGAAAAAGAGGAAGCACTTTTGTTTAATTCATGGTTAAAATAATATTTCATATAAATGAAAATATATATTTCAGGATACCATTCCATCAATTTTTATAATCAAGTAACACAAAATCAATGCCATGTTTCTACTTAATAAAGTGAACTGAATTAATGAAATAGGACTGATAGTGTGATGTATCTGAACTGTACAGGATATAATGTTATCAGTATGCCAGCATAACAGATAAGTATGAATAACAGGTTTTTATTATAAACAGAGAGAATTTTTTATAGGAACTAAACTGATTAAAATCCATGGCAGAAGCTTGAAATTTATTTTAAGGGTAGTAGTAACAGAAAACAGAATTTTTTCATAAGTCGTACTAATCGCAGAAGTGAAAATAGTACAGTTTTAGTCGGTTTAGCCGATTTAGGCGGAAAATTTAGTTGCCCGAAAATTAACGAAAATTGTCGGGGTAAGTCGGGTAATTTATTAAGTGATTTTCGTTGGCTTGTTTTGTTGAAATTATGTCGAAAAAGTTGATTTGCAGGTACAGCTGATTGTATTATTTTGTTCCTATATACGGGCGAATCTTAAATTGTCGGCTTGATAGCCAACGTTGAATAAGTTGTTTATGTTGTTTAAGTTGCTTATGCGGTTGGTGTTGTTGCATTGTTTATGTTGTTGAGTCGTGCTTTCCATATAGCATACTTGCATTTTCATGTCGGAGCCGATGCTCACACCACTTTGGCCTGGATTGGCACAAGTTGAAAGTTGAAGACTTATGCCTTGATGCCTCGATAAACTGGCAATTTTAAGTTGGGAGTTTTACTTCGATAGTACCACATGCATAACATAGTCGAGTCGCAATAAATTTGCATTTTTCAAGTTGTTGATTTTGTTGGTTGTTGATGTGAAGTGGTGATATTTGTATGATTCCTATCTATGTATTGTTTATCATACTTCGTTTATAAAATTCGATATCTCACCCCTTCTGTTTGAATGTTGTCCCTATGTTGGGAACGTGCAGTTAATCAAGAGGAGTAGCCGGTTACCTTAGTTCGATTCGGTGGTTGTCGCTCTGATACGTAGCACTCGGGGGGATGACGCATGTCTTTTGTTTATTTGTTTACATGCTGAATTTTTAGTGAAATTGCTGAAAAATACTTTGTTGTTTAATTTAAAGTTGTTTTATGTTGGATAAAGATGCTATTACGATGATTATGAATCTGCTGCATTGCATTTGATAAAGTTGAATAGTTTTGAAGACTATTTGTTGGTTTATGTTCCCTTTAATTGTTACGTATCTTTCATGATTGTCTACTGTGTTAATGATTTTAAAGTTGAAAAAAATGTGACATCCTGTTTTAAGTTGAATATGATGACTCTGATTTTATTTATAAATGTCGGGTAGAAATGGGGTGTTATAAAACTCATTAGAGAAAGACACTCCGATGAAGGACAACTTTGATCACAACTACTATGGCCGGATGGATGGGCTGCCAATGTGGCAGCCTTACCCAGGAGACTTGGGGCAAGAAAATTAGCCGAACAATGGAAATCAGCTGAGCATCATTGAACAGAATACCTGCGTCCCCACCATGTCATAGGATCAACACTCAGGTCATTCAGAAACTACTCAACATGACGATGAATTCGTAATGTTGGCAGGACTAGAATTCATTAACTATGCTTTTCCCGAGGCCAATGTCATCGAGAAAGCTGACTCCTCCAATTCCAAAGAAGTGTGGGACACCTTGGGACAACCAAGTGGAAAATACGACTATATGGTCAAGTACACTGCTCCCGAAAGCTCTCGCATTAGGCTCGAAGGCATCCAGCCAACTGGATGGGGAGATTTACCTGAGAGCACAAATGCTATCCAAAATACAACAGAGGAATCGTCCTACGACAACTCTGCTTAGGAGACAGATTCCAATGATCCTGCTCCACCAGAAATCAGCGTTATTTCTGAAGACAAATCGAGGAAGGTGCCAGACTTTGTGATTCACCGAGGAGTTCACCGCCAGTGGGTTGCTGTCGATGTTTCGAAGATCGTTCATCAGTCAAAGTAATTGCCATCTTTAACCTTTCACCTTGCCCAGGTGAAACGGATGTTTTGATAGGGCTCTCTTTCTGTAAATTTCCCTCTTCGCTTTGCCCAAAGCGACAGAGTTTTGTTTTATAGGGCTGTAGTTTCAAAAGTCGACTTGTTCATTAATAAAATAACATCGTTCTGTAATTTTCGCATTAATTGCTGTTTTCTCTTTTTACTTTTCTCAGAAAATGGTAATCCTAAAAAACAACTCAATAATAAAAACAAGCAGTTTTCCAAAGAAAAATACACTGCACACACTTGCATTTTCTCTATCTCTTCTAAACACAAATCATCACGTCTTGCAGATTGCTTGTTTTAAACTCCGTTGAAACATACGATCCGATGCCTTCTCCTAACTTTGAGTTCCCGGTATTTGGGACTGAAGAAGAAGTTAACAATGAAATTCCAGAAGAGATATCCCGATTACTCAGATAAGAGGAAAGGTCCATTGAACCTCACAAAGAACCATTGGAAACGGTAAACTTAGGTTCGGAAAAAGAGAGAAAGGAAATCATGATTGGAGCGTTGCTCAGTCCAACTGCCAGAGAGGGTTTGACAAAGCTTCTCAAAGAGTTTCCCGATGTATTCGCTTGGTCCTATCAGGATATGCCAGGGTTGTATACCAGCATCGTGGAACATCATTTACCGTTAAGGTCAGAATGTCCGCCAATAAAATAGAGGTTAAGACGGACTCACCCGGACATGGCTATCAAAATCAAAGAGGAGGTACAGAAACAGATCGACGCGGGTTTCCTTGCTACATCAGAATATCCTCAATGGTTAGCCAATATCGTACCCATTCCGAAAAAGGACGGAAAGGTCAGAATGTGTGTCGACTACAGGGATCTAAACAAGGCTAGTCCAAAGGACGATTTTCCTTTACCATACATTGACATGCTGGTAGACAGTACAACAAAGTTCAAACTTTTCTCCTTCATGGATGGATTCTCGGGCTATAACCAGATCAAAATGGCGCCGAAAGACATGGAGAAAACTTCGTTCATTACCCCATGGGGTACCTTTTGTTACAAGGTAATGCCGTTCGGTTTGAAGAATGTCGTGGAATCCTATCAAAGGGCCATGACTACTCTGTTTCATGACATGATACACAAAGAAATCGAGGTATATGTCAATGATATGATTGCAAAATCTAAGACAAAAGAGGAGCATGTGACCCACCTGTCAAAACTATTTGAGCGGTTGAGAAAATACAGACTCCGCTTGAATCCCAACAAGTGGACCTTCGGTGTCCGTTCAGAGAAACTTTTAGGGTTCATCGTCAGCCAGAAGGGAATTGAGGTTGATCCTGACAAGGTCAAGGCCATTCAAGAAATGCCTTCTCCAAAGACTGAAAAACAAGTCAGAGGATTCCTGGGACGTTTGAACTACATCTCCAGATTCATATTCCTTATGACTGCGACATGTGCGCCGATTTTCAAATTACTCAAAAAGAACCAGGATTGCGTTTGGACTGAAGATTGCCAAACCTCTTTCGACAGTATTAAGGAATACCTGTTGAATCCGCCGATTCTATCACCTCCAGTGGAAGGAAGACCACTGATCATATATCTAACAGTCTTGGAAGACTCAATGGGGTGTGTACTTGGCCAACAAGATGAAATCAAAAAGAAGGAGTCTGCCATCTACTATCTGAGCAAGAAGTTCACCGACTGCGAGACTCGGTACACGATGCTCGAGAAAACTTGTTGTGCTTTGGCTTGGGCAGCCAAACGTCTTCGTCAGTATATGATTCATCACACTACTTGGTTGGTCTCCAAGATGGATCCAATCAAGTACGTCTTTGAAAAGCCTGCTCTCACGGGAAGGATTGCCCGTTGGCAGATGTTGTTATTAGAATATGACATAGAGTACCATGCTCAAAAAGCCGTTAAAGGAAGAGTTTTAGCCGATCATTTGGCTCATCAACCGATTGATGATCAAGAATCAATCGGGTTCGACTTCCCAGATGAAGATGTCATGTATCTAAAAATGAAATACTGCGATGAACCGCTATCCAGTGAAGGGCCAGAACCAGGTTCCCAGTGGGGACTAATCTTTGACGGAGCTGTCAATCATTACGAAAACGGAATTGGGACAATCATTGTTACCCCTCAGGGTACCCACATTCCTTTCACCGCCAGACTTACGTTCAAGTGTACAAACAACGAGGCCGAATACGAAGCTTGTATTATGGGTCTCAAAGAAGCTATTGACTTAAGGATCAAGAACTTGGATGTATATGGAAACTCAGCTCTGGTTATCAATCAGATCACAGGAGATTGGAACACATACCAATCAGGATTGATTCCTTACAAAGACTACGCAAGAAGGTTATTACCCTTCTTCAACAGAATCGAGTTTCATCATATCCCTCGTGAGGAGAATCACATGGCTGATGCATTAGCTACTCGCTCTTCCATGATTAGCGTAGGACGATGGAATGACATACGTAAGATCGACATAATGCGCCTTGAATGGTCCGCTTACGTCTTCACAATTGAAGCAGTCATAGACGACAAACCTTGGTATCACGATATCAAATGCTTCCTTCAGAAACAAGAGTATCCACCTGGGGCATCCAGGAAAGAAAGAAAAACCCTTAGAAGACTGGCTGGAAACTTCTTCCTGAGCGGTGATATACTCTATAAGAAGAACTTTGACATGCTCTTGCTCCGATGTGTGGACAGACCAGAAGCAGACATGCTTATGAAAGAAATTCATGAAGGATCCTTTAGCACTCATGCCAACGGACACACAATGGCGAGAAAATTTTTAAGAGCAGGGTACTACTGGTTGACCATGGAATTTGACTGCTACAAGTACATGAGGAGGTGTCACAAGTGTCAGATATACTCCGACAAAATCCATGTACCGCCAACACATCTCAAAGTTCTCTCTTCCCCATGGCCTTTTTCCATATGGGGAATCGACATGATTGGCATGATTAAGCACAAGGCTTCGAACGGACATCAGTTCATCCTGGTAGCCATTGATTACTTCACCAAGTGGGTCGAAGCAGTGTCGTACGCTAATGTAACCCAAAAAGTGGTGGTCCCGTTTATCAAAAATAATATCATCTACCGTTATGGTGTTCCAATCCAGATCATTACTGATAATGGATCTAACTTGAACAATTAGATGATGAAAGAGTTGTGCGCTGAGTTCAAGATCGAACACCATAACTCATCTCCCTACCGACCTAAGATGAACGGGGCGGTAGAAGCGGCTAACAAGAATGCCAAGAAGATTGTTCAAAAGATGGTTGTAACCTACAAAGACTGGCACGAGATGCTACCCTTTGCTCTTCATGGTTATCGCACATCTGCCTGCACTTCAACAGGGGCAACCCCTTTCTCTCTAGTATATGGCATGGAAGCAGTGATTCCCATAGAAGTAGAGATCCCATCAATTCGGGTATTGATGGAAGCTAAGCTTACAGAAGCTGAATGGTGTCAAAGTCGGCACGACGAACTGAACCTGATCGAAGAAAAGTGAAAAACGGCACTATGTCACGGTCAGTTGTATCAGCAGAGAATGAAGAAGGCGTTCGACAAAAAGGTTCGACCTCGCGTCTTCAGAAAAGGAGACCTCGTGCTCAAGAAGATACAATCCTTTCTCACTGATTCTCAGGGCAAGTGGACTCCGAATTATGACAACCCCTATGTGGTCAAGAAAGCTTTCTCAAGCGGCGCCTTGAGACTCGCAACCATGGATGGAGAAGAATTTGCCTACCCCACGAATGTTGACGTAGTCAAGAAATACTTCGCCTAAACTAAAAAAAAAAGAAAAACGTCTCGGTGGATTGAAAACCCGAAAGGGCGATCCAGGCAAAAATTAGAGACATGATCAAAAATCATCCCGGTGGATTGGAAATCTCCAAGTACAATCCAGGAAAAAGTTAGGGATTAATGGCAAGTAACTACGTCTGATCAGTTCAGCTCCTCAGCAGTCATGCCATCCATCAGAGACTCCAGTCAAGGTCATCTTCGACAGAAGCTCAGGATGTCCCGAATTCAAAGTTGGTAGAAGGATAGTGGTCATTATGTTTCAACGTAGCCCATTTCCCTATAAATTACCATTCTCAAACTTTGTAAATACTCTATGGAATCACGCGTTCGGCTGATTTCCATCCTATCAATAAAATTTGAGCCCTTGTGCTTTTGTTTGTAATTCTTACTTGTTTTAGCTTTATAGAACGACATTTTAACATGGTCAACGATTCTTGAAATAAAACAAAAATGAATTTACTTGATAAATTTTTTTCTGCTTTTAAAATAAAGATGGCAATTTCTTTTGACTGTTGAACATCAGAAGAACATCGGTCGCTTCTCCAAAGGTGTTCGAACCTCAAAGTGCAGAATCAAAGTACTCCTTCTAGACCATTACGCCTGAATGAAGGATCAACTGTGTCAGAGACCATGTTTCATCTGACATCCTCGGCCGAGTTCTCATCTCCTAAGCCCGACTAGTGTCGCTCCCAACAGGGACCGTTTCTCCTAAGCAAGGCAGAATTGTTATCTTGAACCTGTGATATTTCTACATGCCCCAATGTGGCCGAGTATCCAGTCGTGTTCATCCTTTAGTCTGAATGTTGCATCAGTTTTGTCAGTATATACATACATACATCATGCATTATTTATTCGCATTCGTATTCATATTGCATCACTATCACTTTAGTCGTTCTTGTCCCCTAGTGATAGAAGTCCTCTCAATCGAGTTATAAGATCTTTCCTCATTAGCAAGTGAATCATCTAAGTAATCTCTCTCCCGTTTATCTCTGGATTAGAGACGGTCCTTGACCACTTTGATAAATTGAACCTCTGAGAAACAAGAAAACTTTCAACAAATATCACTCTTCGCCATTGAAGATGATATATTCGCTTTCCCGGATTAAGGAAAATCCCCAGAGAAAGCCCCTCAAAATTGGGGTACATCGTATGGCATTTCTCTGAAAAGACCTCAGGAAAAGTATGATGTAACACCCCCAAACGGAAACAGTCTCTCAAGAGACTCGCTTTCCACAGTAGAATCGACAAATGGCGTCTCCAAACAGAGAAGTTTGTGTACCTCTACAATTCAGACAAACGGGTTCCCCAGCAAGTTTGACATCAAAACTTTTTCCACTCAAATGGCATCTCCCCAGGAAAATTCGGCGAGAAGTTTGAAGGAAAACCGCTACAAACAGCATTCCTTATCAAGAAAGTTTATTGACAAAAGAAACTGAGACCAGTTCCTTGGTGGGAAACCAGGATCGAGGGGAAGTTTATTTCGGAAACTGAGACCAGTTCCTTGGTAGGAAACCAGGATCGGGGGGAAGTTTATTTCGGAAACTGAGACCGGTTCCTTGCTAAGAAACTAGGATCGAGGGGAAGTTTATTTCAGAAACTTAGACCAGTTCCTTGGTAGGAAACCAGGATCGAGGGGAAGTTTATTTCAGAAACTAAGACCAGTTCCTTGGTAGGAAACCAGGATCGAGGGGAAGTTTATTTCAGAAACTAAGACCAATTCCTTGGTAGGAAACTAGGATCAAGGGGAAGTTTATTTCAGAAACTAAGACCAGTTCCTTGGTAGGAAACCAGGATCGAGGGGAAGTTTATATCAGAAACTAAGACCAGTTCCTTGGTAGGAAACCAGGATCGAGGGGAAGTTTACCTTTTCTAAGCATTATTGCTTAGCAAAAGAAGATGAATGCATGAGCTGCCATTCATAACCACCATCAAAATTTCGGATATTCTGATATTTAATCCTCTTGCACCCCGAATGCCCGAATACCTTAGCCATTCACACCTTCAGGTCCAAGAAGATTAAATAGGGGCATCTGTCATACCCCAAATTTTGACCACTAAGATTTCCCATCATTGTGCAAATCATCATCACGATATGGATGTACCTTTGTGCCTCATCAATCTCCTCAAGGAATTGTTGAGCATTCACTACAATCAAGCTTAGGGTTCCAAGCCCTCTCAGAGCATTTAGACAAAGGATCAATCAAGGAATGACATGATCTTCAACTTGTCTAACCTCTCAAACCTCTACAATTGATCAAGAGGACTCCCACATCAAAAATTAGGCACAAGAGTGCAACATTCCAAGTGGATCAAGCCTCAAGTTCATCTAATACAAAGTCAATTGACGTAGAAAGTCAAAGTTTGAATTTTGGTCAACTTTGAGCTTCACAAGCCATTACTCAAGAAAATATGATGGATGATTTAATTTGATCAAATTTAAATCAAGAAATTATGGAAAATTGCAAAATTGATCAAATTGAAGGAAACTTAGAAATTTTTTCTAAGTTAAAATCATGTTCAAGCGCACAACTTTTCAAGGTTGTAACTATTGATCCAAGCATCCATTGATTTTGCGTAAGAGCTACTTTTAAAGAGGGTATTTGATACTTCAACATTGAAGAAGGAATAAACTCAAAATATCATAAGGATTAAAAGATATAAGTGATCAAAGTTGGGAATTCTTAATGTCCAATGTTCTGACATTTCATAGGACATCATTAATATTTTTCCAGCAAGAATGTCCCAACTTCAAGGATGTTTTACTCCATGATCCAAGTTGATTCAGGAAAAACCCTGGGCATGATAGTTGAAGTACGTCATCTCACCTTTCCAGAAAGCCCGATAAAGCTAATTTATCATTCTCGAGCAGAAAGTTATGGTCTCTGCAAAAAGCATTGATAAAACTGAATTTTCATGACAGCTTTTAGGACAGATTTGATCACACAAGTTCAAGGTCAATTTTGACAACTTTACAAGTCTTATCTTCACAAACCTTGAACATCAAAGTTGAAGTATGTCATCTCAGCTTTCCAGAAAGTTGTAGAACGTCCATTTATCATACTCGAGCAGGAAGTTATGGACTTTACAAGAAGGCTTGCTGCAGCTTTTTTTTGGACAGATTTTGTGCACTTTTTCTTGTGCCACACAATTTTCAAGCTTTTTCACCATGCAGGACAAGCATCAAAGGTGCAATTCAATTCAACTCAAAATATCATAGTGGATTAAAAGATACAAGTGATTAAAGTTTGGAATTATTAATGTTCTTAATGTCAGATGTTCCAACATTTCATAGGACATCATTAATTGAAGGATGTTTTTCTCCATGATCCAAGTTGAACCAAGTCTAGGGTCAAACATCAAAGTTGAAGTATGTCATCTCAGCTTTCCATAGAGTCCTGGAACAGCCATTTATCATTCTTGAGCAAGAAGTTATGGATTTTACAACAAGGCTTGCTGCAACTGATTTTTAAGACATGTTTCAGGACAGATTTGCACATTTCTTGTGCCAAACGAATTTCCAAGCCTTGTCATCATTTTGGACACATCTGAGGATCAAATCCAAGGGGGATGATCTGATCCATAAGCCTCCCAAGTTCAAGATTCCACAAGTAGCATGCCAAACCTAAAAAACCCTAAAAGAGGGACAAGACTCCAATTTTGGTTTAGAGCATTTAATGGATGCTTAGAGGTGGCATGAACTGAGCTTCCTCTAACTGAATTCAGTCAAGATTCCTCCAACAACTAGGGAACCAGCAGCCTGTGCCCTAACCTCTAGTCAATTGCTAGAGGAGACTTGGATTTTCATTGGCCAACATTTGCCAAACCTCTGCTGCAGCCAGCATTCACTATTGCTATCAAAACAAACTTGCTCTACTATAAATAGAGCTCATTTGTGCTCAGTTTGAGGACACTAAAGCCATCAAACAAATGCTTTCCTCAAATTCTCTCTTTCACTCCAAAATGCCTTCTTTAGTAAGGAAATTCTGAGTTTTTGAGTTAGAGAGAATTTCCATCACAGCTCATGATCCTAACACCTCATAAACATCATATGTAGGTGATTCAAACTATCACAAGTGACCTGTAACACCAAAATCACAAAGTCACCTCTCAAAACCTCAAAATTGGACTTTTTTGCATTTTTCAAGCCATGTCTTGACTCACACTTTCCAAACTAGATAAAACCTCAAACACACTCCAAATATCATCCTTGAACTATCCCAAATGGTTCCCAACATCTGGGACACCATTTGAGAGAGTTGTCACTTTGGCCATTTTAACCCCTTTTGCAAGAAAGGGCCAGTTTTTGTTTTAGCAGGTTCCAGCTAATTCCAACCATCCTAAAAGCTTCTAAGAGGTCATTTGAGGGTGTCCAAAGCATCAAATCATTTCTAGAACAAAGCACTTGGTAGGTTGCACAAAATCTCCTAAAAAGAGGTAAAATTCACAACTTGAATTCTTTGAATCATGCTTTCCTTTGTTGTCCATATACATGCATCATATTGAACAATTCTTGAAGCAAAAATGTAGTCCTTAATGTGTATGATATGATCCTCCTACTGTTTGCACTTTAACATGTTTATATGTGGAGTTTATGTTGTTTTAAACTTAAGGTGCAGATCTGGATTTTTGCCTCGTGTGTGCTATACATTAAGTTTCAGTATGTATGAGTGATACCATTGGATTCCTTGCGAAAAATTGGTCAAGATAGGTTCTTACGAATTTTAATTTTGTTAAAAATTGAGAGAGTTATGAGTGTTGAAAGTTTGATAAGCAAAGATGTTTAAAATCAACATGCAGTTCTGGTTTTTTGCTTTGTGTGTTCTGTACATTAAGTTTCAGTGTGCATGAGTAATACCATTGGATTCCTTGCAAAAAATTGGTCAAGATAGGTTCTTACGGATTTCAATTTCGTTAAAAATTGAGAGAGTTATGAATGTTTGAAGTTTGATAGCAAAGATGTTGAAAACCAAGGTGCAGTTCTGGTTTTTTAAGATGTCGAATATGATGTTGTGACATCTTCCCTTTTTCTCTTATTTTCAAAACTCATGAAAGATGTCGAATGTGATGTTGTGACTTCTTTCCTCTTTTTCTTAGTTTATCTTCAAAACTCAACCAATTCTTTTACATAGCAAAAATCATCATTTTCCAATTCAGTTTTACACACTTCTTATTCATACTCCATAATATTTTAATCCACCAAAAAATCACAAAAAATATTATTATTTGATATATTTTTAATATATTAAAAAATATTGTTTTAAATTGTTTTAAATGCTTTTAAAATGATTTCTTTTTCTTTATTTTTAAAACCAAAATGATTTTAAATATTCATGTGGATAAAATATTTTTTCATAAACCTTAATCATTGTTTATAACATGATTAATGATTTTATTTGATATTTTTATCATTTTTTTACTTGATTTTTCTTTGAAAAATGCCTTTAAAAATGAAATTGGGGTTTCTTTGATTTCCACCCTAACAAATCTTTTTCAAACACTTTTGGGCCTCTAATAGAGTGTAAGACCCAACCCTTTTTGTACAAAAATATTTTGGGCCTCAATTATTGTATAAGTCCCGATACGTTAAAAATCTCGGCGCGATCGCCATTTTAAAACTGAAAATCATCTGGGCCTCCCCTCGTGTTGTAAGCCCCATTTCTTTTCCTAAAATACACTTTGGGCCTCTAATAGAGTGTAAGTCCCACCCCTTTTGTAAATAAAATATTTTGGGCCTCAGACATTGTATAAGTCCCTCTGTACATTTACAAAGTTCGACCCGATCGTTGCCTGTTAACAAAAAAGACCATTGGGCTTCTCCTTGAGCTATAAGTCCCATTTCTTTTCATTTTAAAACCTTTGGGCCTCTAATAGAGTGTAAGACCCAATTCCTTTGTAAATACCAAATTTTTGGGCCTCGATCACTTGTATAAGTCCCACGGTGTTTCCAAAACCTCGGCGCGATCGTCGCCCTTTTCAAAATTAACCATTGGGCCTATCCTCGAGTAGTAAGACCCATTTATTTTTTTAAAACTCACTTGGGCCTCTTGAGAGAGTGTAAGACCCATTCCCCTTGTACAGAAAACTTTTTGGGCCTCAGTCACTTGTATAAGTCCCACTGTACAAACTCATATCACAGTGCAATCACTACTAAAACCCTTGGCCTCTCCTTGAGCTGTAAGCCCTAATCTTTCCTTTCAAAACACTTTCTCCTTTGATTTTGAAATATACTGTTGTTTTTAATCTTTATTTGTTGAACAACTAACCAAACAGCATGGAAGCTCTACAACCGAGTAAGTGTTTATATGCTTTCATTTACCGCTTTCATATACATATAACTGTATTGTGGGGCTGTTTCGCTGTAAGTCTTCTTTCATAAACTCATATCGACTGTGTAATAATAGTATAGAT
Organism: Lathyrus tuberosus; assembly: GCA_022829125.1. Lineage (NCBI taxonomy): Eukaryota > Viridiplantae > Streptophyta > Magnoliopsida > Fabales > Fabaceae > Lathyrus > Lathyrus tuberosus. The sequence continues at coordinate 5,644,658 of JALAZF010000298.1, read as the reverse complement.
ATTTAGAGTTTCCCCGACAACTACGTCTAGCACTAGGTAAAGCCGTTTCGATCATTCTTAGAAATAGACAATACTAGACCCCCCATAGGAGCACCAGATACAGTCTTCTCTTTGACTGTCCTCCTTAGGAATTGTCAAGAAACTCTACGCCCCAGAGATGATCTCTTCTCTGTGAATTGCATCCCTTGAGTTTCTTCCAAATTCTCGAACTTTTTTGGCTTGTTCTATTCTTTGTGAATAGCCTGTCTTGAACTTCTCGGGGTTTGGGGACCCACAGGCTTCTTAAAAGCATCCCCGCCTCCTCTTGGGCATTGTACAAGGACCCGTCGACTTCTTAGAAGTATTCACATCCTCCTCTTAGGCTTCGTATAAATGATTTCTTCCTCCGGGAATGATAGCCTCCTCTTGGGCTTCGTACAAATTGTCCCTTGGCTTTTTAAAAGTTTCCAGCCTCCTCTTGGGCTTCGTACAAATTGTCTCGATGACCTCCTAGAGGTATTGGAATAGAAATTAGTCATCTTAATAGAACAGTCTTTCAAAGAGTCTAGATCTTTCTACCGTGAACGTACTACTACTGTTTCTTTAAGCATAGTACAAAAGATAAAACTCTAGACTTGGACAGTCTAAATTCCTTGAGTCTCAGAGACATTCTCAAGTAAGGAAACACCCGCAGACTTGGACATTCTCAAATACCCTTTGGATTCCCCGCTTCCTTAGAGAACAGGAAATAATCCCGATCCTCAGATCAAATCCATGAGTGCAACATTACTCATATAAGAACTATTTTTCTCGTTGAACCAACATACTGGACCTGTCACTCAACTGAAATAGTAACCTTTTAGCCTCCATCTCGGGCTTCGTACGAGATACAGAGACTCTCTTGTTGAGTCAAACCTTTTAGCCTCCATCTCGGGCTTCGTACGAGATACAAAATCACTCTCTTGTTGAGTATAAAAGATTCTCTTAGTGAGTCACCATCTTTAGCCTTCATCTCGGGATTCGTATGAGATACAAAGACTCTCTTGTTGAGTCAAACCTTGTAGCCTCCATCTCGGGCTTCTTACGAGATACAAAGACTCTCTTGTTGAGTCAAAACTTTTAGCCTCCATCTCGGGCTTCGTACGAGATACAAAGACTCTCTTGTTGAGTCAAACCTTTTAGCCTCCATCTCGGGCTTCGTACGAGATACAAAGACTTTCTTGTTGAGTCAAACCTTGTAGCCTCCATCTCGGGCTTCGTACGAGATACCAAAATACTCTCTTGTTGAGTATAAAAGGCTCTCTTGTTGAGCCAATCTCCCTTTTAGCCTCCATCTCGGGCTTCGTACGAGATACAAAAACACTTTCTTGTTGAGTATAAAAGACTTTCTTGTTGAGTCAAACCTTTAGCCTCCATCTCGAGTTTCGTACGAGATACAAAAACACTCTCTTGTTGAGTATAAAAGACTCTCTTGTTGAGTCAATCACCTTTTAGCCTCCATCTCGGGCTTCGTACGTGATACAAAATCACTCTCTTGTTGAGTATAAAAGATTCTCTTGGTGAGTCACCATCTTTAGCCTCCATCTCGGGCTTCGTACGAGATACAAAAACACTCTCTTGTTGAGTATAAAAGATTCTCCTGTTGAGTCAACTCTTTTAGCCTCTCTCTCTCCCGGGCTTCGTACGAGACACACAAAAACTCCCTCTTGTTGGGCCAATAGCCTCCTCTTAGGCTTTGTATAAGGAAAACCTCGGTTGAGTCAATCAACCTTTTAGCATCAAAGCTGTGCCTCGTTCACAGTACACAACATCAACAACTCCTTCCCCTTCATCTAATCGTTGTAAGCGGCAAGCCTCTGGATTATTTACATCCATGCCACTGTCCCTCTTTTAGCATGAAAAATTCCTAAGGAAAAATAGCATTGCTCTACACTGAGTTAAAGTCTTCTCCTTCAGGTTGGAACCCCCCTATAAAGGAAAGTATGGCATTGCCAGATTCACATATCCCAGTTAAAGTAATTCTCCTTTATAAACAGTTGTGACAAACAGACCCTCTTTAGAGATGACAAATTCTCTCTAAAGAAAACACCTTTTAGCTTCACATCTTGGGCTTCAAACAAGATACAAATAGACCCTTCAGCTTCACATCTTGGGCTTTGGACAAGATACAAATCACCTTCAGCTTCACATCTTGGCCTTTGAACAAGATATAGATCACCTTTCGCTTCACGTCTTGGGCTTTGAACAAGACACCAAAACACCCATTTCCTCCCATAGAATAGAAGGAACTACGAACGCTCTGATTTCCCTGTTTCGGTAAACGGGAATACTTAGGCATAACATTGAAAGAAAAATCTTAGCGAGCACACTAATAAAAAAACCTAAAGTCCCCTATCTCCACCCAATCTGACAAATTCCCCATGAATAATAGTCCCAGTTTTCCACCTTAATAAAGTAAGAAGAAAGAAAGGCCCCATTACCATATAACATCCGTAACCTAACAGACTGCTGTTTAAACTCAGTATGCAAGCAGGGTTAATTGGAGACATCTATTTCCCTTCCTTAGTCAGCTCACAATAGGATAAAAAACGAATTGACCTGTAGTAAACCCCAAAGAGCGACATCGCTTAAGAACCGCGTCCAAAATCGCCCGCTACAACATCCTTTGAGCAGATTTTGGCATTAAGTCTTAAAGGTCTTTGAGACTTTGTAAATCAACACTTAGCACTCTGATGCGTAGAGTAGCCCTTTTGTTTGAATCCATCTTTCCAATGTACCTACAACACATCTTGAAATTCCCCACAAAAATGTATATATGCAAAAAATGTTTTTAAATGCATGATGACATGGACATTTTTGTTTTTTTATTAAGTGTTATTATCTTGTTAGGGTAAGGTGAAATGCAAGCATGACCTTAACTAGGTAGGCTCCCTACAATGGTTTAGATCTAAGTCTTATCTACCTAATCCCTTCACATGTAGGATATACAGTTTTTGCTTTTTTTCCATGATATCCCTTGAATTTAGACTATACCCTTGTTTTACCACGAGAAGGATCAAGCCTTCCTATGGTAAACCTTTGGGATAAGTCTCATCTAGGGAGATCCTAGTAACGACCCCTTAAGGGTTGAATACTTAGGATCACCATGAGTTGATAGGGTGTTCTAAAGGTCCTCAGAATCTTGAACCACATCCAAACCATCAACTATGTTAAGGGCTAGCCTTACTAGGAAGACAATTGTGGAGGGTCTATCTGAGTGTGGCATCAATGCATTGTCGGTATGTTACATCCCTTCAATTAACATTTTCATTCCACGTCCTAACTTAGGGTATCCTCCAAGCTTGGGTTTTAGCGTCACACATTACAATATCCCAATCCAATGCATGATGACAATATGATAAATATAAATAAACATATAATTAATAATAAAATGAAACATAAAATAATCATGCAAATATATAAACAAAAACAATAAATAACCAAGACAAACAAACAAGAACCCTAAAACCTAAGTTTAGGATGGACTCTCTTTAGGGAGGCGTCCCCAGCAGAGTCGCCAGCTGTCGCGGCCGGCAAAAATATCGATCGCCATCATATTTTTTTAGGAAAATAAATTATAAACCTACAATCCTAATCCTAAGGGTAGAGATTCCTAAGGTTCGGGAGTCGGTTAAGCGAGGGGAAGGTGGTAGGCACCCCTCACTTCCATTGTACTCAATGGGATCCTCCTTAAGTTCTAGGGTATGTTTGTTTATTGCTTGAATGTTTGACTGTTTATTTATTTATAAAAAACCTATTATTATACAAAGAAAAGTTTATTCCAAGAGGGGACCCTAAGTTTTATTATTATTGTACTCGCTAGGGTTTACAACCATATGCCTACGCACCTTCAAATTTGAAGGATCAGAGTAACCGTAGTTCACCTTCCCTACCCCCTTTTCCTATTCCTATTCCCAATCCTAATCCTTTATTTATACTCTTGGATAAAGAGTTCTATCCCAAATCCTTATCGATATTCATTCTCTCGGATGAAGAGTTTTATCCCAATTCCCTATCCATTATTTATACTCTCGGATGAAGAGTTTTATCCTAAATCCTAATCCATTTATTTATACTCTCGGATATCAAGAGTTTTATCCCAATTCCTATCCATTATTTATACTCTCGGACGAAGAGTACTATCCCTTAAATCCTATCCATTGTTTATACTCTCAGAAGAAGAGTTCTATCCCTTAAATCCTATCCCTTGGCCTATATTTATACTCTTGGAACCTAAGAGTTTTATCCCAAAATTTTAATCCCAGTTCTATCCCCAAAGTCCTTATCCGTTATTTATACTCTCGGAAGAAGAGTTATATCCCTTAAATCCTATCCCTTGGCCTATATTTATACTTTTGGAACCTAAGAATTTTATCCCATTCCTATCCATTATTTATACTCTCGGACGAAGAGTACTATCCCTTAACTCCTATCCCTTGGCTTATATTTATACTCTTGGAACCTAAGAGTGCTATCCCCAAGTTAATCCTTGATATCCCATATATCCCTTAAAATTTACTTAACAAAATAAATTAATTGTAACATAAAAAAGATATAAAGAAAAACCCAAACTTAAAATCCCTTTGTTTTATTTAGAAAATAGATCAAACGTAATAGTTTATAAAAAACACCATATTTTATCCCTTTTGACTTACCTCAAAAAAATATCCTCAAGTTTCTTAGCTCCTTTTATTTGTAAAAGTATCCCTAAGCTCATATAATTATACTTAATATTATATAAAGAAATCCCAAGCTTCTTATCCCTAACAAATATTATGACATCACTTTTTCAAATTATTTATAAAATAAATTAATTGTAAAAAAAAATTATAAAAATGAAAAAACCATATTTTACCTTTAATCCCTATTTACTTATCCCAAATCAAACTCCTTAGTTACCTCAAAAATACTAAATCTTATCCCTTTGGATTTTTCTTAAAATATCCCAATTTATTTGTAAAAATTATCCCTTTTTAATGATATATAAAAACCACAACCCTTATCCCTATTTTATTATAGAATCTCCCATTAAAATTACTAAAAAAAAATTAATTATAAAAATCCTAAAAAACCTTAAGTTTTTATCTCAAAATGTTAATCCGAAATAAATAATCTAGAATTAATCCTCAATTAAAAATCCTAATTATTTTTGTATTTTTCTTATTCCATATTAATCCTAATTATTATTATTATTTACATTAACCCCATACTAAAATACAATAAACTCACCAACATAATTTAATCCCAACATAATATTTTAATAATCAAATTCAACAATATAATTTTCAATCCAAAAAAAAATACTCTTCATAAAAATCCAGATTTAAATAGAATTTAATTTAAACAAGAAAAATTTCTCTATTTTTAAAACCCATTTTATAACAAAAGAAAATTACTTAATCTGTTAATTTTAAAACCCCAAAACAATTAAAAAAAAAAACCAAACTAATAATTAAAATCCTAAATTATTTTTTCACCCTAATAAACCCTAAATCAAATTCTTATTCCTAATTATCCCACTAATCTCCCCATAATAATTAAATTTAGGAATTAATTTAATTAAATTAATAAAATCCCAGGGGGGTGTAAATTATGTTTAACGCCCAATGGCCTTGGTAACGGGGACGGAAAAGGCCCAAGATTCAACTGGGAGGTTCATGGGAGAGCGTCAGTCAGTTGACTCTCTCTAGAGCGTTGAATTGATCCAACGCATCACAACTAGTTTGAATCCGGATCGTTAGATCTGAATACTTATAAGGTAAACCACATGGGTGGCTGAGATTGAAAGTCTACGAAGGGAGCACTATGGTCCCTCATCCACAGGAAGAGTCAAAGTCATGAAATCGCGCGGCCAACAAAGGGCCACGCGTCCTAGATCTAGCAGCGAGGGGAGGGAGTATTTCAATGGGGTTCCCCTCAGAATGCTTCCATTTTTCCCATTTCTTTCTCTCTCTTAACTCGTTCTCTCTCTCTCTACTCAAACGCTCTCACCTCTTTCTAAATTTCTCCCTCCGGCCGCCCCCCAAACCACCGTCCCACCCAGGTTTCTGGTTGAACTTCAACCAGAACCTTCATACCACATGAAACCTAACCCCACCTCAACCCAGATTCAACCCAGTTCTTTAGGGTTCGAAAGAACCCTAAGAACCCTAACCTTAACCTTCACCCCAAAACCCAGAAACCACCCTAGTTCTTCAGGGTTCGCGAGGAACCCTAAGAACCCTAACCTAATTGAGATGAACCATAACCCTCGCCATGAACCCTAGGGTTCAAAGCTTGAACCCTAACCCTAATCCACAAGAATCTTGCCCCTACACAACCCAGAAAACCCTAAATCGCAACAAACCAACAAAATGTGAGGGCTAAGGCCTTTCATCTATTTCGTTTTAATGATGTCAACATATATGCTGAGTATTAGATTGTAATTTGAGCGGTATCACTTTACTTGTCGGGCAAAATTGCGTCTAATCATTGTTGTTCATGTGTCTAGATGTATAGGACCTTGTCTTTCCCATAAATAAATGTTCATTATCATTTTACTGGTGTCTAGCATGTTTGTCTGGACTTTGGTCAGTTGAAAATGTACAAAAATTGCATTTCCTGTAAAAACACAGTTCATGCGCTAACCTTCCCAGTACATGAGTCGACGCATAAATTATGGTACAAAACTAGTGAAATATGTGGGTAAGCGCATGATTCTGGGAAGTCACAAAAAACCAACTATGCGTCGACGCATGGTGCTTGTGGGTCGACGCATAAAGACCAAACTTGCATACCATTTCCACGGGTCAGCGTATGCTGTAGCTCATTAAGTCATGTGTCGACCCAAACACTCTTGAGCTGCATTTTTCACCTAATTTTTTTTTTGTTATTTCTGTTATAACTTTTAGTGGGTCAATTAATTCTCTACAAATAGTTTTGGTCATCTCATTATTCAATAACAAGAAACGTGAAAATATATACCATTTCTCTCTTCATCTTCATCTTCTTCATTGAGTAAACAAATAATCACACATAATCATCTTTGTTTGTGTCGCCCATTGTTCGAAGTGATAACGTTCAGAATTTAGGAAATGTGATCTTCATTTTCTGGGTTGAGAGCTTGGTAGGTGTTTCTTGAATAAAACCAGTTGGTTTTGTCCTCCAAGAATCAAGTTGATTTTGGGGGGTTTTTGCACAAACCGTTTCGTTCTACAAGGAATCAGCCGGGCGAAGGTAACCGGAGTTTGGAGCAATTGTTCGGTTTAGTAGCTGTAATTGGAGGATCGTAGAAGAGAGGTTTAGGTTCGAATTTTTGGTAGATCGCAATTGATCGAGTGAAGGTAACCGAAGAACGGTGGGTTCTTTCGGTTTAGTAGCGTGGGACGGTAATTGGATCAACCATATTCGAAGGATTTGATTCATCTTGAATCAAGGGGAGAGAAGACTCTGCATCAACGATCGAAGACGTTCGAGGGTTTGGATGTTCATTGTTCTTCTCCTGTAATAAACAATTTGCAACAGCTACATATATATATATATATATATATATATATATATATATATATATATATATATATATATCTCAATTCTAAGTGTGGAGTTGGGGGAAGACGTACCCAAAGCGAGGATGATTGGGGAACTGCCTAATCAAATCTCGTTTGTTCTCTCTTTTCTTAACTCTTTTACATTTCAAATTGTTCGAATTTGTGAAGTCGCAAGTTATTGAAATTTCTTCCGTAGTGTAATCGTAAGGTGATAAACTATTTTGTTAAATTGATACAATTCCTTGAATTGTATCTTGGAGCAGCTTTACATTACCTTCCATAGAAATTATGCACTTAGTGTGTTTACGCACACCAGGTGTTTGATAATTTGTCTCAAAGCAAAAATTGAACGCATTGCTTTTAATTGTTTATCAATTCACCTCATTGGTTTGAATTAAACATCAAGCAAGCAATATTTTGTTGACTACGTTTCTTAAGTGTAGTAATCAAACTGAATTTTTCTCTTCCATACTCATTCTCGATATATTCGTGCATATCCGATCCTTTTAGTAGAAGGTTCATGGTAGACGTACAATCCAGTGGTGTGCTTCCGTTAAATTTTTAAAACAAGATTTTTGTAACCATTTTGCGTGTAAAACTCTAGGGATCTATTCAACCCCCCTTCTAGATCCATAGCCATCGTCTAACAAGTGGTATCACGAGCTCCGGTTAATTCTGGTGCTTCGGTAAAACTTCTTGGATCATGGCGAACGAACCTAAAGGGGGTTATAATAGAGCTCCAGTTTTTATAGGCGAAAATTACAGCTACTGGAAGGATTGTATGCGCGTTCATATAAATTCCATAGATCGGAAGGTTTGGAACGTTATTTTAAACGGTCCCATGGAAATTACTATGACAAATACGGAAGGCATTGTCGTTCCTAAACCCGAAGCTCAATGGAATGAGGAGGACGAGAAAAAGTACAGCTATGATTGGAAGGCTCGTAATATGATCATCTCCTCCTTGGGAGTTGACGAGTATTATCGAGTCTCCCATTGTGAAACGGCCAAAGCCATGTGGGATGCTTTACAAGTAGCCCACGAAGGCACTAATGATGTTAAGATGACTCGTATTAGTACACTAACGCAAGAGTTTGATTTGTTTTACATGAAGCAAGGGGAAACCATCGCGAATATACAAAAACGATTTACTCACATTATCAACAAATTGTATGTTCTTGGTAAACCAATTCCAAATGAGGTTACTACTAACAAGATTTTGAGGTGTTTAAACAGGGAATGGCAACCGAAGGTCACCGCTATCAAGGAGGCCAACAATCTTGCTACACTAGACCTCACAACACTTTTTGGCAAACTCGATGAGCATGAGCAAGTGCTCATTAGCTTGGACAAACATGGAAAGAGTATCAAGAAAGAGAAGGAAAAAGATACGGAGAAGAAGTCGATAGCTCTTAAGGCTTCTTGTTCAAAGTCCACACATCAAGAGCTAAATGATGATGAAGCCAATAATGACAAAGATGAAGAAATCGGTGATGATATGGGCTTATTTGTGAAGAGGTACAATAGATACGTTCGTAAGAACGAGGTTCAACACTCGGACAGAAATCTAGTCAAGTTTAGGAAGCAATCTAGAAGCGAAGGAAATAAGAATGGCAAGGTAAAAGGGACGTGCTACAACTGTGGAAAATCTGGGCACTACAAGCCAGATTGTCCATCTCTAAAGAAAGACAAAGATAAGGATAATGACAAGAGTCGCTCAAACAAAAAGTCCAACAAGTCTCGACGAGCATACATCGCTTGGGAAAGCGATAGTGAGTCGGAGAAAGATGATTCATCAAGCGACGAAAGTGAATCTGTTAACTTTTGTCTTATGGCAAGCCACAACAAAGCAAAAGAGGTAAAGCATTCTAAATACGATCATGTTAATACTAGGTCGCATTTAGAGTTACAAAAGGCTTTTGACATGTTGCACTATGAGGCTAAGGAAGCATTTCAATGCTTAGCCTCAAATAAAAAGATTTTCTCGTATTTGGAGAAGAAGGTTTCCAATTCCGAAAAGGAATTGGAAGCCCTCAAAAACTCTATAGTGGACACATCAAAAGCCAAGGTTGAAGAGGACCCTACCTCTTGGTTCAATTGGGGCTGTGACACTTGTCACATTTGGCAACGAGAGGTGAGAACCCTCAAGGTCAAATTGGACAAGGCTCTTAAGCCAAAAGTTACGTTTGCTATCGATCGAGCACATTTTTGTGAGAGCATGAATAATCCATATCAAAAGTATACCTATGTGATTCGAGATAGTGATAGCAAAGGTAAATTCCAAATGAACCATAATTATCTTTACTGTTGTAAGCCTGGTCATACTATTGCAAAATGCCGCTTCAGGAGGTTTCTTGTTCCGAAAGGCATCTACCAATGGTTGCTGAAATTCTGGCCTATATATCTGATGTCCTATCGAGATGTCGAGACACTGATATAAAACAACAATGAACAAGTTCAAAATAAAAGTGTGCAAAAAATGTAAAGAACACCAGAAATTGTTAACCCAGTTCGGATCTAACTATCCTACATCTGGGGGCTACCAAGCCAGGGATGAAATCAATATTCGATAGTATCAATTCACTGATAACCACACCCGGTTCAATCAGCTCACTTAATCACTACCCTTCCTATAACTTCTACCTAAGACTCCCCTAGGTATGAGGCCCTCCTCAAATCCCTCTTCAATCACAACCCGTGACTGGTTCCTTACAAGACAAGTAACAATGGTCGAAACACAAATTCTCAATACTTCACAGCTTACGAGAATTAACACACAGCTACTCAATGCTTAAAAGCTTATGAGCAACCTTACACAACTTACACTACAGTCCTTATACTGTTATCATAAGATACCAGTTAGGCTCACAAAACACAAGCACACAACCCTAAAAATACATGTAAGTTCGACACCTAAAACTAGGTTTACATCAGTCTATTTATAGCTTGTAATCTGGACTGAATTGGGCTTCAAAAATGCAGCAATTAGGCTGCTCACAAATCTGCAAAATTAACTCCAATAAAATAGGTCTTCAATCCAAAGTTTCCTATTATGTCTCCATAATTAGAAGCAGCAGCAAATTCGAAAACCAACAAATAACCCTAATCCAAAAATGCTTTGGATGCCACATAGGATAACCAAATATTCATAGAATATTCAGTTACAAATCATAGTAACAGAATCTGCATTAAAAACTGACTTCACAACGCGATGTCCTATGAGCTGCCATGGAACATCTTCATACGACATGTTGAACAAAAAGTAATGAAACATATTTTTAGACATCTTCATTCAACATCTGCTGCTACATGAGTTTTAGCAAAATAATGCCAACCATAAAACCAAGGAAATAACAATCTCCCCCTTTGGCTTATTTTTGGCTAAAACTCCACACACACTTAAACACCATCAGTATCAGCAGCGGAAGAAAACACCATTAATAGCAGCAAAAAAACTCCCCCTCAGCTGCACACACAAAAAAAACTCCCCCTCAGTTGCATTACCCCTCAGCTGCAAACACACACAGTCCAGCAAACATCTCATCATAGCAACTCCCCCTCAACAGCAGCAACCTCAGCTGCACCTGTAGCACACACACCTCAGCTGCATCTGCAGCACACACACTCCCCACATAAGCAATCGCACAACATACACAACATACTACTCCCCCTTTTAGCCATAAATATGACAAAGGCTAGTAGAACAAGTCAAAGTAAAAAGAATCCAGAGTAAACTGCATCAGAAAGTAGATGCACACCACATTACATGCCCAAATGTCATGCACAGACTTCAGCATTTTCCCTTCATTCACACACTGCACTACCAGAACCTCCTTTAGTCTTTTCAGTCTGGCAGCCAGAAAGCACATTGATTACTATAGGTCTTCATGAATGCACACCCCAAGTCTGCTCCTCAGGTTTTCAAACTGAACTGCATCTAGAGCCTTGGTATATATGTCAGCAAGCTGATTTTCTGTGCTCACATGCTCAAGAGTTATGACTTTGTCCTCCACAAGTTCTCTGATGAAGTGATGCCTGATGTCAATGTGCTTTGTCCTGCTATATTGAATGGGATTTTTGGAAATATTAATAGCACTCAGGTTGTCACAAAATAGTGTCATGACATCTTATGTGACATTATACTCTGACAGCATCTGCTTCATCCATACCAGTTGCGCACAACTACTACCAGCTGCTATGTACTCAGCTTCAGCAGTAGAAAGGGATACTAAATTCTGCTTCTTGCTAAACCATGAAATAAGATTATTTCCTAGAAAGAAGCATCCACCAGAGGTACTCTTCCTATCGTCAGCACTTCCAGCCCAATCAGCATCACAATATCCTAATAAAATGGGACTTGAGTCATGGGAGTAAAGCAACCCATAATCACATGTACCACTCACATACTTTAGAATTCTTTTCACTTGATTGATGTGACTGACCTTGGGTTCTGCTTAATATCTTGCACACACACCAACAGCAAAAGTGATGTCTGGCCTACTTGCTGTAAGATACATCAGACTGCCAATCATACTTCTATACAGACTTTGTTCAACATCCACTCCCTTTTCATCTTTGGATAACTTCAAGTGAGTAGGAGCTGGAGTCCTCTTATGCTTGGCATTATCCAGCCCAAACATTTTCACAATGTTCCTCGCATATTTGCTCTGACAAATAAAAATGGAGTCTTCCATCTGCTTGACTTGTAATCCAAGGAAGTAGGTCAATTCACCCACTAAGCTCATCTCAAATTCAGACTGCATTTGAGTGACAAAATGTTGGACCATTTCATCCGACATCCCGCCAAACACAATATCATCTACATAAATCTAAGCAATCATTAGTTTCCCATCCTTCTCCTTGACAAAAAGAGTTTTATCAATACCACCCTTCCTGTACCCATTGTTAACTAAGAACTCAGTCAGTCTTTCATACCAAGCTCGTGGAGCTTGTTTCAGCCCATATAGAGCCTTCTTCAGCTTGTAAAGATGATCAGGAAAGTTTGGATCAACAAACCCTTTAGGCTGCTCAACATAGACTTCCTCATTAAGATACCCATTTAGAAAAGCACTCTTGACATCCATTTGAAACAGTCTGAATTTCAACAAACATGCCACTCCTAGCAACAATCTGATGGATTCCAACCGAGCCACAGGCGCAAATGTTTCATCGAAGTCTACTCCTTCAATCTGTGTGTATCCTTGAGCTACTAATCTGGCTTTGTTCCTGGTGACAACTCCTTGCTCATCAGACTTATTCTTATACACCCATTTTGTTCCAATCACATTTGTTCCTGCTGGTCGAGGTACCAGTTCCCAAACTTCATTCCTCTTGAACTGACACAGTTCATCTTGCATGGCACTTATCCAGAACTCATCTGTCAATGCTTCTTTGACATTCTTTGGTTCGATCTTTGACACAAAGCAAGCATTTGACACAGTCTCCCTTCTTCTGGTTCTTACACCTTCATTAAGATCTCCAATAATTAATTCCCTAGGGTGATCCTTCTGAATCCTTATAGAGGGTCCCCTGTTAGCATCCTCAACCTCTTCATTCTCAGGTCTGGTGTTGATTTCTTGAGCAGACTCAATGTCTGAAGAGTTTTCATTGTTCATGGGCAGACATGCTCCAACATCATCTGGGACATCTTCATCGTTGCCAGAATCATCAACCACCACATTTATGGATTCCATCATCACCTGAGTTCTGGAATTGAATACCCTATATGATTTACTGTTTGTAGAGTAACCTAAAAATATTCCTTCCTCACTCTTAGGATCCATCTTTTGCCTTTGCTCACGATCCACTAAATTGTAGCACTTACAACCAAACACATGGAAATACTTCACATTTGGCTTTCTACCTTTCCATAGCTCATAAAGAGTGAGAGAGGTACCTGATCTGATAGTCACCCTATTGTGTATATAGCAAGCAGTATTCATGGCTTCAGCCCAAAAATGATATGGAAGCTTTTTGGCATGAATCATGACTCTTGCACATTCTTGTATGGTCCTGTTCTTGCGTTCCACCACACCATTCTGCTGAGGAGTGATTGGTGATGAGAATTCATGAATGATTCCCTCAGATAAGCAGAACTCTTCAAATCTACTATTTTTGAATTCTTTCCCATGGTCGCTTCTGATTCGAACAACACCACAATCCTTTTCCCGTTGAATTCTTTGACACAATTCTTTAAAAGCTGCAAACATTTCAGACTTTTCTCTGATAAAACTTATCCAAGTGAATCTAGAGTAGTCATCTACGACAACATAGGCATACTTCTTCCCACCAAGACTTTCAACCTGTATAGGTCCCATTAGGCCCATGTGAAGAAGTTCTAGAACTCTAGAAGTTGTGGTAAGATGTTGAAGCTTCTTGTGTGACACCCTTGTTTGCTTCCCAACTTGACATTCACCACATATTTTGTCCTCATCAATCTTCAGCTTGGGAATACCTCGAACAACTTCACTTGATATAACCTTCTTCATCCCTTTCAGGTGTAAGTGACCTAATTTCTGATGCCACGGTTTGGTTTCATCTTCCTTTGACATCAAACAAGTAGACAGATCTTGAGGATTCCACAGATAGCAGTTATCCTTAGACCTGGTCCCCTTCATAACAACTTCATCTTTCACATTGGTTACTAGACATTCAGATTTGGTGAAATTTACCTTGAACCCTACATCACACAATTGGCTTATACTGATTAAGTTTGCGGCCAATCCTTTGACATAGAGAACTCGATCCAGATTTGGTTGTCCTGTGTAGTCCAGCTTTCCGACACCTTTTATCTCACCCTTTGATCCATCCCCAAAGGTGACATAATTGGTGGAGTGAGGCTTAATGTCTGACAAGAACTTCTTCACACCAGTCATGTGTCTTGAACAACCACTGCCAAAGTACCAATCTTCTCTTGCAGATGCTCTAAGAGAAGTATGTGCTATGAGGCCAGCCATCATTTTTCTAGGAATCCATCTTCTCTTCACTTTACCCTAACTCTGTTTTTTATTTTGTTGCTGAGAAGTTTTGGGATAGCCGTGCAGTTTGTAGCAAAAGAACTTTAAGTGACCAATCTTGCCACAGTAATGGCATCTCCATGGTTTATACTTTGATCTACAAACTCTTTTCTTCTGATGTTGAAACATGTGATTTGACATCTCCACTTCTTGCTTTATTTTCTGAGGAACAAACTTCAATACAGTCTTCTTGGAAGTCTCTGCTTGATTGTTAAAACCAAGGCCTTGCACATTTCCAGCTTCTTTCCCATTCTGAAGGATCTCATCCAGCTGCGTGGTACCATTGTTCAGCATTCTTATAGATTTGGTCATATTGTCAAGTTTTGACTTTTGCCATTCAACCTCCTTCTTCAGATCAGCAATGGTTGATAGATGTTCTTCCTTCTCAGCTTCCAGTTGAGCTATCAAGATCTTCTGCTCCAATATAATCTGGCACCTTTCTTCATTCTTGATACACAGTTCTGAAAACCCTGAGAATACTTCTTCCTTAGTAAGTTCTCCAACATAAGATTCTTTGTCAGAGTCAGATTCACAAGAAGTTTCTTCATCAGCCTTACATACTCCAGTCAAAGCTGTCACCAATTTTGCTGATTCTTCTTCAATATCACTCTCAGACTCTCCTTCTGACCAAGACACAGATAGGCCCTTCTTCTGCCTTTTGAGATACGTGGGACACTCAGTCTTTATGTGTCCGTATCCCTCACATTCATAGCATTGAACTCTCTTCCCTTGATTAGAGTCTTCTTCAGTTCTGCCTCCATCCTGATTCTTTCTGATGTCGAGTGACTTGTTCTGAGCATTAGCTCTTGACTTCCAGTCAATCCTCTTCAACACTTTGTTAAATTGTTTACCAAGTAATACCAGATCTTTAGACACATCTTCATCTTTGACCAGTTTTCCTTCATCATCAGCACTTGACACAAATGCTATACTCTTCTTCTTTTCAGCTTTTTCACCGAGTCCTAACTCAAAAGTTTGGAGTGATCCCATAAGCTCATCCACCTTCATCTTGTCAATGTCCTGAGCGTCCTCTATAGCAGTAACCTTCATATCAAATCTCTTAGGAAGAGACCTGAGAATCTTCCTGACCAGCTTGCTGTCAGACATCTTTTCTCCTAAGGCACTAGAGGCATTAGCTATCTCAATAATGTTCATATGAAAATCATGAATGCTCTCATCCTCTTTCATCTTCAAACTCTCAAACTTGCTAGTGAGAAGCTGAAGCTTTGACATTTTCACCTTTGTGGTCCCTTCATGAGCAACTTTCAGGACCTGCCAAGCCTCTTTGGCAATAGTACAATGCTCAATCAGCCTGAAGATATTTCTGTTGACACCATTGAACAATGCATTCATGGCTTTAGAATTTCCAACAGATCCTTTGTAGTCAGCATCATCCCAGTCCTCTTCTTCCTTCAGAACATCAGTAAGATTTCCTTCTCCATCTCTTACCTTTGGAGGCTCCCAACCATTGGTAACCGCTTTCCATGCTTGATCATCCATGGACTTGATGAAGGCTATCATCCTAGGTTTCCAATACTCATAGTTAGAGCCATCCAGCAAAGGTGGTTTATTCAGAGCTCCTCCATCCTTGTCCATTGTACCAGAAAGTACCTTCCCTGAATCTCACCCAGAAACAACAAAGGGTGCCTGCTCTTGATGCCAATTGAAATTCTGGCCTATATATCAGATGTCCTATCGAGATGTCGAGACACTGATATACAACAACAATGAACAAGTTCAAAATAAAAGTGTGCAGAAAATATAAAGAACACCAGAAATTGTTAACCCAGTTCGGATCTAACTATCCTACATCTGGGGGCTACTAAGCCAGGGATGAAATCAATATTCGATAGTATCAATTCACTGATAACCACACCCGGTTCAATCAGCTCACTTAATCACTACCCTTCCTATGACTTCTACCTAAGACTCCCCTAGGTATGAGGCCCTCCTCAAATCCCTCTTCAATCACAACCCGTGACTGGTTCCTTACAAGACAAGTAACAATGGTCGAAACACAAATTCTCAATACTTCACAGCTTATGAGAATTAACACACAGCTACTCAATGCTTAAAAGCTTATGAGCAACCTTACACAACTTACACTACAGTCCTTATACTGTTATCATAAGATACCAGTTAGGCTCACAAAACACAAGCACACAACCCTAAAAATACATGTAAGTTCGACACCTAAAACTAGGTTTACATCAGTCTATTTATAGCTTGTAATCTGGACTGAATTGGGCTTAAAAAACGCAGCAATTAGGCTGCTCACAAATCTGCAAAATTAACTCCAATAAAATAGGTCTTCAATCCAAAGTTTCCTATTATGTCTCCATAATTAGAAACAGCGGCAAATCCGAAAACCAACAAATAATCCTAATCCAAAAATGCTTTGGATGCCACATAGGATAACCAAATATTCACAGAATATTCAGTTACAAATCATAGTAACAGAATCTGCATTAAAAACTGACTTCACAACGCGATGTCCTATGAGCTGCCATGGAACATCTTCATACGACATGTTGAACAAAGAGTAATGAAACATATTTTTAGACATCTTCATTCAACATCTGCTGCTACATGAGTTTTAGCAAAATAATGCCAACCATAAAACCAAGGAAATAACAGTTGCCCAAGTGCGGGCTTAGTTTCACTCACCTTAAAGGACCCAATGAGAATTGGGTACCTACTCTCCCTTGATTGTTTTTGTAGGTACAAAGTCTTAAGACCACCGAAAGAAGATGGGTTCTGGATAGTGTCTGCTCGAGACATATGACCGGAGACATATCTCTTTTTATCGACTTTGTGGCGAAGAAAAAGGGGTTTGTCACCTACGGAGATAACAACAAGGGACAAATACTTGGTAAAGGTAGTGTAGGTAACCCCTCATCTACTACTATCTCTGATGTACTTCTTGTGGAAGGCCTTAGAAACAACCTTTTAAGCATTAGTCAACTATGTGACAAGAATTATAAAGTATCTTTTTCAAAGGATTGTTGCATAGTTGAGGATAGTGATAAAAAGAATGTGTTTAAGGGCTTGAGGGTGAACAACATCTATATGTTAGACTTAAATGAGGTATCGTTGAATGGAGACAAATGTCTAGTCGCTATGAATGAAGATTCATGGTTGTGGCATAGACGGTTGGCTCACATCAACTTTGATTTGTTTAACAAAATAGTCTCTAAAGACCTAGTCATCGGGTTGCCCAAAATTAAATTCACAAAGGATCACCTTTGTGATGCGTGTGAAATGGGGAAGCAAACAAGGATCTCATTCAAATCTAAAAACATCGTTTCAACTATGAGACCCCTTGAGCTCCTCCATATGGACCTCTTTGGACCATCTAGGGTTAAAAGCCTAGGTGGTAACTATTATGGGTTTGTAATAGTTGATGATTTTTCTAGGTTTTGCTGGACCATTTTCTTAGGAAATAAGAGTGATACCTTTTCGGCCTTTGAACGATTTGCTAAGTTATCTCAGAACAAGTTAAACACAAACATTGGGTAAATTAGAAGTGGCCATGGGGGTGAGTTCGAAAATCATTTATTTGAAGCATTTTGTGATTCCAACGGAATTGATCATAATTTTTCTGCACCACATACCCCTCAACAAAATGGGGTAGTGGAACGTAAAAATAGGGTTTTGGAGGAACTTGGAAGGACTATGATCAATGATAGTGGATTACCAAAATACTTTTGGGCCGACGCCATAAGTACGGCGTGTTATGTTTTGAATAGGGTGCTCATCCGACCTATTCAAAACAAGACACCATATGAGCTTTTAAAAGGGCGTAAGCCAAACATCTCTCACCTTCATGTATTTGGTTGCAAATGCTTTGTCTTAAACAATTGGAAAGAGACTCTTGGTAAGTTTGATGCCAAGGCCGACGAGGGTATTTTTCTTGGATACTCTCAGTCAAGTAAAGCGTATAGAATTTATAATAAGAGGTTACGTCTAGTTGAAGAGTCAGTTCATGTTACCTTTGATGAGTCTTATCCGAGAAATGTCGGAGAAGGTAGTTCTTTTCATGGTGCAGGTGTACCTACTGAAGACATACTCAAGGACACTGATAAGGGAACTGATCAGCCTGAAGCAGTGCGTATTGAGGAGGAAAAGGATCACCAACCTGTGGAAAGTGATGATTATCATTCTGATAAAGATGAACTTCCTCCAGCTTGGAAGTCTTCAAAAGACCATCCAATTGAAAACATTCTCGGTGATATCTCTAAGGGAGTAACCACTCGCTCTAAATTTAGTAACTTTTGTTATTACTCTACTTTTGTCTCCCAAGTTGAACCTAAAAACGCAAAGGAGGCGCTACTCGATGAGCATTGGTTTCTATCAATGCAAGATGAGTTAAACCAATTCAGGAGAAATGAGGTTTGGGACCTTGTCCCCCCTCCGCGAGATCATCGAGTAATCGGCACCCGATGTGTGTTTAAGAATAAACTTGATGAAAATGGAGTAATAACCCGTAACAAAGTACGGCTTGTAGCGCAAGGCTATAACCAAGAGGAAGGAATCGACTATGAGGAAACTTATGCGTCGGTTGCCCGACTCGAGGCTATACGCCTTTTACTTGCTTATGCTTGCACTAAGAACTTCAAATTATTCCAAATGGACGTTAAAAGTGCATTCCTTAATGGATATATAAATGAAGAGGTTTACGTTGCCCAACCTCCGGGTTTTGAATCTCATGAATATCCTGATCATGTCTACAAACTTAAACGTGCTTTGTACGGACTTAAACAAGCCCCTAGGGCTTGGTATGAACGTCTAAGCAAATTTTTACTTGATCAAGGGTATTCAAGAGGGAAGGTTGACACAACCCTCTTTATTAAACTTCAAGGAAAACATTTAATTTTGGTACAAATTTATGTTGACGATATTATTTTTGTGTATACTAACATGACCTTGGTCAAGGAGTTTTCTAGTTTGATGCAGGGGGAGTTTGAAATAAGCATGATGGGGGAGCTCAACTATTTCCTCGGATTGCAAATCAAACAACTCGAAGAGGGCACATTCGTGAGTCAAACAAAATATTGTCTTGAGCTTCTAAAACGTTTCGATATGCTAAACTGCAAAGCAATAGATACTCCAATGCCGACTAGTGTGAACCTTGATCGTGACGAGAATGGTAAAGACATAGAGGTAAAAAGGTATAGAGGTATGATAGGATCCCTTCTCTATCTTACCGCATCATATCCCGATATTATGTTCAATGTATGCATGTGTGCGAGGTATCAAGCACATCCCAAGGAATCCCAGTTAAAGGCAGTTAAACGCATACTTCGATACCTCTCTGGTACTCCAAAGTATGAGCTGTGGTATTCCAAAGGTAGTGTTTGTTCCTTAGTTGGTTATTCCAATTCTGACTTTGCCGGGTGCAAGTTGGATAGGAAAAGTACTAGTGGCACGTGTCACCTTTTTGCAAATTCCTTGGTGAGTTGGCACAACAAGAAACAGGTTTCGGTTGCTTTGTCAACAGCCGAGGCGGAATACGTTGCCGCAGGAAGTTGTTGTGCTCAAGTCTTATGGCTTAAACAACAATTGCTTGATTTCAATTTAAAACTTGAGCGTATTCCTATTTTGTACGATAACACTAGTGCAATAAACCTAACTAAGAACCCCGTATTACATTCACGCACCAAGCATATCGAAATACGCCATCATTTTCTTAGGGATCATGTAGAGAAAGGTGATGTGATCTTTGAGCATGTTGATACTAAAAATCAACTTGCTGACATTTTTACAAAAGCATTAGCCACTGAGCCTTTCTTTCACATCCGTAGGGAACTTGGCATTCTTGATATCTCAGATCGTGTTTGATAATCCTTTAAGATAGTGATCTTCACACACACATATATATACATGCTTGTTTATTCTTTTAACTAACAATGTAAAGAGATAGTCAGCTATATGTGAGGGCTCTTATTGTCATGGTGATCAAGGTAATATCGTCTCGTTTAACATATTTTTGCCATATTAAGTACATTAAACTTGATGTTTATTGCTTTTTGAGACATATTGTTCATATGGATGTTTGTTCTATGTGTATGCGTGTTTATTTGTCCTTTGGAACTTAGGTCTGCAAAATTTCAATTTTTTTTATTTTTGCCTTGCATGCGTCGACGGGGCCATCTCATGAGTCGACGCATAAACTGTTGCATTTTTAAAGAGAAACAGGCGGGTTAGCGAATAACAGCCTGACGTCGGCGCATCCTATCCATGGGTCGACGCAAAACTGATGTGTTCTGACTTACTGCTTTAAATTGGAACGTGTGCGCCGACCAAATGTTCCTATTTTCACTACATATCATCATAACACATTAATCTATGTTCATTGCATGCAATCTCATCAGATTTTGTGGCATCTCTCTCTCTCTCTCTCTATTTCTTCCATTAAACCTCATCAATACCCATTAATCTCCATCTAAATCTCATTAAAACCCTAAAAACATAACCCATAAGAGTGAATCCTCAAGGGTATAAGAATAAGGGTTAGTAACGGCTGCTCATCATTCTTCTTCAACAAGGGATTTTGAAACACTGTTCATCCACAACCACTGCGAACTACTGTTCATCTTCTTCAATCCTTCATCAACAATGGCTTTAAGGCGCACAACCAGTAAAAGAACAACCAGAGCTTCATCTTCCGGAACCTCTTCACAACCGGTAATCGTTAATTCTTTAGTTTCTGATGCACTATCTAGTCCTTATGAGGCATTGTTTAGTAATCGTGATGTTATACCACAACATGGTTTCTACATATTGATGGGTGAAGATTATCACATTCCTGAGATAACTGACATACTCCAGGTTCAGAATCTTGGTGAGTTCCTAGAATGTGATGATAAATATAATAGTGATCTGATTCGAGTGTTCTACTGTGGAATCAAGGGTAAATTTAAGGGGGATGGTTTAAGTTTTCTATGAATAATGCTCTTCATGAGGTAAACAATGATTTATGGGCTACTTGTTTAGTTTGGACACATATGAAAATCTACCTAGAGTAACTGATAAAACATTTTTTCACAACTTTAATTTCAACACTGATCTAAACTCTATGCTACGGGAACCATATCTTGACAATGTTGTGGCAAGTTATAGCAAGCGATTTTGGACGCGGTTCTTAAGCGCTGTCGCTCTGGGGTTACTACAGGTCGATTCATTTTTTATCCTATTGAAGCTGATGAAGGAAGGGAAATAGATGTCTCCAACTAACCCTGCTTGCATACTGAATTTAAACAGCGGTCTGTTAGGTTACGGATGCTATATGGTAATGGGGCCTCTGTCTTCTTACTTTGTTCAGAATGAAATACCGGGACTGTTCATGGGGAATTCGTTAGGATACGTTGTCAGATTGGATGGAGGTAGGGGACTTTGGGTTTTTTGATTAGTGTGCTCGCTAATATTTTTCTTTCAATCTTATGCCTACGTATTTCCATTTACCGAAACAGGGAAATCAGAGCGATCGTAGTTCCTCATATTCTATGGGAGGAAATGGTGTTTTGGTGTCTTGTTCAAAGCCCAAGACGTGAAGCTAAACGTAATTTGTATCTTGTTCAAAGCCCAAGATGTGAAGCTGAAGGGTCTATTTGTATATTTTTTGAAGCCCAAGATGTGAAGCTAAAGGGTTTTGACTTTAGAGAGAATTTGTTGTCTCTAAAGGGGAGTTGTTGATGTTTGTATGTTGTGAGCAAGGCACAAATTTGATGCTAAAAGGTTGATTGAATCAACCGAGATTTCCTTATACAAAGCCTAAGAGGAGGCTAAAAGGTTGACTTTTCCGGGGAAAATGTTCTTTCTGTCTTGTACAAAGCCCAAGATTGAGGCTAAGAGGATTTGACTCAACAAGAGAGTCTTTTTGTGTGTCTTGCACAAAGCCCAAGACGGAAGCTAAAGGGCTTTGAGCCAACAATAGAGTCTTTTATACTCAACAAGAGAGTTTTTTTTTGTATCTCGTACGAAGCCCAAGATGGAGGCTAAAAGGGAAGTGACTCAACAAGAGAGTCTTTTATACTCAACAAGAGAGTGTTTTTGTATCCCGTGTGAAGCCCGAGATGAAGGCTTAAAGTTGTTTGACTCAACAAGAGAGTCTTTTATACTCAACAAAAGAGTGATTTTGTATCTCGTACGAAGCTCGAGATGGAGGCTAAAGGGTGATTCAACAAGAGAACCTTTTATACTCAACAAGAGAGTGTTTTTGTATCTCGTACGAAGCCCGAGATAAAGGCTGAAAAGGTTAGCTCCGCTGGGGAGAATCATTGTACAAAGCCCAAGAGGAGGCTAGGGTAACTGTTTTAGTTGAGTGACAGGTCCAGTATGTTGGTTAAAAGAGAAAATCAATTCTTATATGAGTAATGTTGCACTCATGGATTTGATCCGAGGATAGGGATTATTTCCTATTCTTTAGGGAAACGGGGAATCCAAAGGGTTTTTGAGACTGTCCGAGTCTAAGGGTTTTATCTTTTGTACTATGCTTAAGGAAAAGTAGCAGTAAGATCTAGACTCTTTGAAAGACTGCTCTATTAAGATGACTAATTTCTGTTCCTATACCTCTAGGAGGTCGCGGGAAAATTTGTACGAAGCCCAAGAGGAGGCTGGAAACTTTTAAGAAGCCGAGGGACAATTTGTACGAAGCCCAAGAGGAGGCTATCTTCCTGGAGGAAGAATCATTATACGAAGCCTAAGAGGAGGTTGTGAAAACTTCTAAGAAGTCGGCGGGTCCTTGTATAACGTCCAAGAGGAGGCGGGGATGCTTTTAGGAAGCCTTTGGGTCCTTGCACTAAGCCCAAGAGGAGGCTGATGAACAGTTCCAGAAGGGGTTTCACTTGGAACATTGGCCTTCTGTATATGAACTGTTCAAAAAGGGGGAAGATTCCTTAGATTTAGTTGTCTAAAAATTGTTGTAAAGAAGCGAGGTTTTATCTAGTTCTATATGTAGTTGCCGGGGAAACTCTAAATATCTATACTAGTATTACACAGTCGATATGAGTTTATGAAAGAAGACTTACAGTGAAACAGCCCCACAGTACAGTTATATACATATGAAAGCGGTAAATGAAAGCGGGTAAACACTTACTCAGTTGTAGAGCTTCCATGATGTATTGTTAGTTGTTAAACAAAGAAAAGTTGAAAATAGTATATTACAAAATCAAAGGAGAAAGTGCTTTGAAAGAAAAATTGGGGCTTACAGCTCAAGGAGAGTCCCAGGGTCTTATCCATGATGTATTGTTAGTTGTTAAACAAAGAAAAGTTGAAAATAGTATATTACAAAATCAAAGGAGAAAGTGCTTTGAAAGAAAAATTGGGGCTTACAGCTCAAGGAGAGTCCCAGGGTCTTATTAGTGATTGCACTGTTGTTTTGTACAGGGACTTATACAAGTGACTGAGTCCCAAAAAAGGTTTTCTGTACAAAGGGGATTGGGTCTTACACTCTCTCAAGAGGCCCAAAAAGTTTTAAAGAAAAGAAATGGGGCTTATAACACGAGGGTAGGCCCGAGGCTTATTTTGAACTGGCAATCGCGCCGAAGTTTTTGAAAATACACAGAGGGACTTATACAATAAGTGAGGCCCACAATGGGTGTATTCTACAAAAAGGCTTGGGTCTTACACTCTATTAGAGGCCCAAGTGAGTTTTAAGAAAAGAAATGGGTCTTACTACCCGAGGGTAGGCCCAATGGTTAATTTTGAAAAGGGCGACGATCGCGCCGAGGTTTTGGAAACACCGTGGGTATTATACAATGATTGAGGCCCAAAAGTTTTTGGTTTAAAAAGGGGATTGGGTCTTACACTCTATTAGAGGCCCAAAGTGTTGTTTTAAAAGAAAAGATGGCGCTTACAGCTCAAGGAGAGGCCCAGGGTAATTTTTTTTTAAAACGGCGATCGCGCCGGGGTTTTTGAAAATACAGTGGGACTTATACAAGTCACTGAGGCCCAAAATTTTGGTATTTACAAAGGGATTGGGTCTTACACTCTATTAGAGGCCCAAAGGTTTTAAAATGAAAAGAAATGGGACTTATAGCTTAAGGAGAAGCCCAGTAGTCTGTTTTTGTTATAAGGCGACGATCGTGCCGAACTTTGAAAATGTACAGAGGGACTTATACAATGTGTGAGACCCAAATTATTTATGTACAAAAAGGGTTGGGACTTACACTCTATTAGAGGCCCAAAATATTTGAAAAAGATTTGTTAGGGGGAACATCAAAGAAACCCCAATTTCATTTTGTAAAGGCATTTTTCAAAGAAAAATCAAGTTAAAAAAAAGATAAAAATATCAAATAAAAATCATTAATCATGTTATAAACAATGATTAAGGTTTATGAAAAAGTATTTTATCCACATGAATATTTAAAATTATTTTGGTTTTAAAAATCAAGAAAAATAAATCATTTTAAAAGCATTTAAAACAATTTAAAACAATATTTTTAAATATATTAAAAATAATCTAAAAATAAAATTTTTTTGTGATTTTTTTTTGGATTAAAATATTATGGAGTATGAATTGGAAAATGATGATTTTTTCTATGTAAAAGAATTGGTTGAGTTTTGAAAATAAAATAAGAAAAAGAGGAAAGATGTCACCACATCATCTTCGACATCTCTTATGGGGCAAAAACCAGTACTGAAACTTTAGTTTTTAACACCTTTTTTATCAAAGTTCAAACACTCATAACTCTCTCAATTTTTAACGAAATTAAAATCCGTAAGAACCTCTCTTGACCGATTCTTCGCAAGGAATCCAATGGTACCGCACATACACACTTAAACTCAACGTACAAAGCACACGAATAGAATAACCAGAACTGCTATTAATTTTCGACGTCGTTTCACGTCAAACTTCCAACACGCGTAACTCTCTCAATTTTTAACGGAATTGAAATCCGTAAGAACCTATCTTGACCGATTTTTCGCAAGGAATCCAATGATATCACACATACACACTGAAACTCAACGTACAAAACATACAAATTGAAAAACCAGAACTGCACTGTGTTTTCGACATCGTTTCTTGTCAAATTTCCAACACGCGTAACTCACTTGATTTTTAACGGAATTAAAATCCGTAAGAACCTATCTTGCCCGATTTTTCGTAAGGAATACAATGATGCCACACATACACACTGAAACTCAACGTACAAAACACACGAATTGAAAAGCCAGAACTGCACTGTGTTTTCGACATCCTTTCTCGTCAAATTTCCAACACGCGTAACTCACTCGATTTTTAACGGAATTAAAATCTGTAAGAACCTATCTTGACCGATTTTTCGCAAGGAATCCAATGGTACCACACATACACACTGAAACTCAATGTACAGAATGCACGATTCAAAAAACCTGAACTGCTATTAAGTTTTCGACATATTTTCTCGTCAAATTTCCAACACGCGTAACTCTCTCAATTTTTAACAGAATTAAAATCCGTAAGAACCTATCTTGACCAATTTTTCGCAAGGAATCCAATGGTACCACTCATACACACTAAAACTCAACATACAAAACACACGAATTAAAAAACCAGAACTGGAGTGTTAATTTAAAACAACATAAACTCCACATATAAACATGTTAAAGCTCAAATAGTAGGAGGATCACAACATACATATTAAGGACTACATTTTTGCTTCAAGAATTGTTCAATATGATGCATGTATGTGGACATCAAAGGAAAACATGATTCAAAGAATTCAAGTTGTGATTCTTACCTCTTTTTTGGAGTTTTTGTGCAACCTACCAAGAGTTTTGTTCCAGAAATGATTTGATGCTTTGAACACCCTCAAATGACCTCTTAGAAGCTTTTAGGATGGTTGGAATCAGCTGGAAACCTCTGGAGCAAGTTTGAGCACTTTGCAAAATGGGCAAAAGTGGCTAAAATGCCAACTCTCTCAAATGGTGTTCCAGATGGGGGGAACCATTTGGGACAGTTCAAGGATGATATTTTAAGTGTGTTTGAGGCTTTATCTATTTTGGAAAGTGACTGAATCAAGACATGGCTTGAAAAATGCAAAAAAGTCCAATTTTGAGGTTTTGAGAGGTGACTTTGTGATTTTGGTGTTATAGGTCACTTGTGAGAGTTTAGACAGCTTAGATATGACATATTGGATGTGTTTGGATCATGAGCTGTGATGGAAGTCTTCTCTAACTCAAAAACTCAGAATTACCTTGCTAAAGAAGGCATTTTGGAGTGAAAGAGAGAATTTGAGAAAAGCATCTGTTTGATGGCTTTGGTGTACTCAAACTGAGCACAAATGAGCTCTATTTATAGTAGAGCAAGTTTGTTTTGCAAGCAATAGTGAATGGTGGCTGCAGCAGAGGTTTGTCCAATGGTTGCATTTTGGAATCTCAAGTCTCCTCTAGCCATTGACTAGAGGTTAGGGCACAGGCTGCTTGTTGTTGGATGAATCTTAACTGAATTCAGTTGGAGGAAGCTCAGTTCATTCCACCTCTAAGCATCCATTAAATGCTCCAAACTAAAATTGGAGTCTTGTCCCTCTTTTAGGGTTTTCTAGGTTTGGCATGCTATTTGTGGAATCTTGGACTTGGGAGGCTCATGGATCAGATCACCCCCCTTGGATTTGATCCTCAGATGTGTCCAAAATGATGACAAGGCTTGAAAATTCGTGTGGCATAAGAAATGTGCAAATTTGTCCTGAAAAATTCAGCTGCAGCAAGCCTTATTGTAAAATCCATAACTCCTTGCTCGAGTATGATAAATGGACGTTCTAGGACTTTCTGGAAAGGTGAGATGACATACTTCAACTTTGATGTTTGACCCTAAACCTGGTTCAACTTGGATCATGGAGAAAAACATCCTTGAAGTTGGGACATTCTTGCTGAAATTACAAGGCAGATTTTGGCTAAGTGTTGAAAAATGTCAATTTTAGGTTTTCAGCCATTTTGATCCAACCATAACTCAAAATCCATGATGAATTGGGATGAGGCGTAGTTGACACTTTTAAAGTATGCCATGAGGGCTACAAATCCATCTTTGGATCAGCCAAAATGGTTGCTTGGATCTCAAGTTATGATCCTTGAAAGTTGGTACCCTAGCCACTTTATTTCATAACTTAGAAAAATTCTAAGTTTTTATGGTTACCCCTTTTACAAGTTATCCCACTTTATTTGATTTTTCTTGATGAATGATGATTCAAATCACACATTAACATCATTTTAGGGTCAAGGAACCATAATTGTGAAAAATCTCAAACAGTCAAACTTTGACTTTTGTGCACAGTTGACTTTTTATCATATGAATTCCAAACTGTGCGATCCTCTATGAAATCAAGTCCTTGACCTAAATAAAACTTGGTGGACATGTTCTATGGGTGTTATAGGGTGTATTGAATCATGTCCCAAGGTCTGGGAGCATGCCTGGGTCAAAATTCAAAGATACAATTGACTTTTTCCTCAAAATCCTAATTGTGGGCCAGATGAAATTGAGACTTGTTGATCAAGCTTCTTGAATCAATCCATTGTTGCAAATGGATCAATGTGGTTTATTGGAGACTCTCAAATCATGTCTTGAGGTCTTGGCTCATGTTTTGTCCCAAAAGTCAACTTAGGGGTGAATTAGGTCAAGAAACCCTAATTCCTGATTTCTGGTAAATACATCCCCTGAGGCTAAATTGCCTTGATGCTTGGGTTTATGATGTCCCTTGGAGCATCTTAGGTTGTATTGTGAAGCATTTGCTCATGCCCAGAGGAAAATTTCCATCTGGAGGCCCTGGTCGACCAAAACCTTAATTTGGTGACACTAGCAATCTTGAGGCTTAATCCACTTGGAATGTTGCAACCTTGTGATTGATTCTAAATGTGGGAGTCCTCTTGATCCTTTGTGGGTATTTGAGAGGTTAGACAAGTTGAATATCATGTCATTCCTTGATTGACCTTTTGTCTAAGTGCTTTGGGAGGGCTTGAAACCTTAAGCTTAATTGTAGTGAATGATCACCCATCTTTGGGGAGACTAATGAGGTATGATGGTTCATCCATATTGTGATGATGATTTTCACAATGATGGAAAATCTTAGTGGTCAAAATTTGGGGTATGACACAAGTGACGTCTTTCCGAAAAATTTCACTACCGGTCATTTGAAATTCGAAGACCGCATTTTGCAATGGATTATTGCTCGTATCTTGAGACCCAAGAAAGGTGGATACTCACGGGTTGAGAAGGTTGAAGTTCATCTCATGTATATTCTGAAAAATCGGACCAAAATCAACTGGCTATACTATTTTACATATCGGATGTTCGTCACCCGCAGCTCCCACAAATATCAAGCCCTAGGTTATGCATCCTGTATTCGGAACATCTTGAACATGGCTGGGATTTCAGTTCCGAATATTCCTTACATTGAGATTTCTTCTGAACAACAATTTCAACCAAAAACCCTCACCATGATGGGCTGTCATTGGAATAAGGTTAATAAGAGATTCAATTACCGACACAGATCGACTCATCCTTTTCAACCTGAACCTGAAGAACCTGTTCATTAGGAAGGAAATACTGATGAGGACGTACATGAGGGTAATCATCAAGATGTCAATGATGCTGATATGGTTATGCAAGAGGAAGACAACGATGCATGGATGGGCGATCAACATGAGGATAATTCTAAAAATCAGGGCTGGGGAGATTGGCAAAACAACTGCTGGACTACTCTTGGTAACGCCTATGTTCCTCCCACCTATGGCGAGGAGTATGGTTGGCAGCAACCTGATTACTCGGCACCTCCAACTCCACAACCTCAGTACGATTACCAGGCATCTGAAGAGATTCTGGAAAGGTTAAATGCGATGAATCTTCAATAACAAGAATTCCAAGCATTGCAAGTAGGTCGCTACAATGCTCAGGAAAAACGGCTCACAAACTTATCTGATCAAGTCTCGGCTTACATCACAAACTTCAACAGGTTTGTTGACGCGTCTATGACTCGCTTCAACCAAATGGACGAGAACTTGACTCAACAGAATCTGAATCTTGCCAACAGTCTTGGTACTCTAAATCACACTCTAATCAAACTCAACCTGCACTTAGAAGATTTGCCACCACCAGGCCAGTATTATGGAGGAAGAGGTCATCCATATAGGGGGAGGAGGCCATAAACATTAGGGCATCACATCATTTGTGTTTTTGCATTTATGTTTTGTTATTTTGTGTGCATGTTTTCTCCTGCTGTTTACCTTTGACAATTTGTATCAGTTTATTTTGAATGTTTTCACTATGGAATTAATTGTCTTTGCATTTAAGGTTCCGTATTTATCTGTTTCCAATTTCTCATTAACTGTATCATATGTGGATGCGTGTTAATGTTGTTGTGCTGCAAATAAATGGATGCATCTTTACTTGTTGTAGAGTTAATCTTTTGACCACCTCTTCTCTTCTTTTTGATGTTGACAAAGGGGGAGAAGGATAACAGAAAATTAGCAGGAAATTAACCAAGTGTTAAAGACAGGGGGAGCTTGTTCGTTCTCAAATTACAAATCACGTGAAAGCTAAAACAGTGTTGCCATCATAAAAAAGGGGGAGTATGTGAGGGCTAAGGTCTTTCATCTATTTCGTTTTAATGATGTCAACATATATGATGAGTATTAGATTGTAATTTGAGCGGTATCACTTCACTTGTCGGACAAAATTGCGTCTAATCATTGTTGTTCATGTGTCTAGATGTATAGGACCTTGTCTTTCCCATAAATAAATGTTTATTATCATTTTACTGGTGTCTAGCATGTTTGTTTGGACTTTGGTCAGTTGAAATGTGCAAAAATTGCATTTCCTGTAAAAACACAGTTCATGCGCTAACCTTCCCAGTACATGAGTCGATGCATAAATAATGGTACAAAACTAGTGAAATATGCGGGTAAGCGCATGATTCTGGGAAGTCACAAAAAACCAACTATGCGTCGATGCATGGTGCCTATGGATCGACGCATAAAGACCAAACTTGCATAGCATTTTCCACGGGTCAGCGCATGCTATACCTCATTAAGTCTTATGTCGACCTAAACACTCCGGAGCTGCATTTTTCACCTAAATTTTTTTTCTGTTATTTCTGTTATAACTTTTAGTGGGTCAATTAATTCTCTATAAATAGTTTTGGTCATCTCATTATTCAATAACAAGAAATGTGAAAATATATACCATTTCTCTCTTCATCTTCATCTTCTTCATTGAGTAAACAAACAATCACACATAATCATCTTTGTTTGTGTCGCCAATTGTTCAAAGTGATAACGTTCAGAATTTAGGAAGTGTGATCTTCAATTTCTGGGTTGAGAGCTTGGTAGGTGTTTCTTAAATAAAACCAGTTGGTTTTGTCCTCCAAGAATCAAGTAGATTTTGGGGGTTTTTGCACAAACAATTTCATTCTACAGGGATTCAGCCGGGCGAAGGTAACCGAAGATTGGAGCAATTGTTCGGTTTAGTAGCTGTAATCGGAGGATCATAGAAGAGAGGTTTGGGTTCGAAGCACTATCGCTTTTGGGTACTACAACTCGATTCATTTTTTTTCCTATTGAAGCTGATGAAGGAAGGGAAATAGATGTCTCTAATTAACCCTGCTTGCAAACTGAGTTTAAACAGATAACTGTTGGTTTACAGCTGCTTCAAAGATTGTGGGTCTCTCTTAGGTTATTTTGTTAATAACACAGGGTCTAGACTATTGGTAGGATGTTAGGACTGATGCTTTTTGGTTGATGTATGAAGGTATGGGATTTTGGGTTTTTTGATTAGTGTGCTCGCTAAGATTTTTCAATCTTATGCCTACGTATTATCGTTTAACGAAACAGGGAAATCAGAGCGATCGTAGTTCCTCCTATTCTATGGGAGGAAAAAGGTGTTTTGGTGTCTTGTTCAAAGCCCAAGACATGAAGCTAAAGGTGGTTTGTAACTTGTTCAAAGCCCAAGATGTGAAGCTGAAGGGTCTATTTGTATCTTGTTCGAAGCCCAAGATGTGAAGCTAAAAGGGTCTTGACTTTAGAGAGAATTTTTCATCTCTAAAGAGGAGTTGTTGATGTTTGTATGCTATGAACAAGGCACAATTTTGATGCTAAAAGGTTGATTGACTCAACCGGGGTTTTCCTTATACAAAGCCTAAGAGGAGGCTATTGGCCCAACAAGAGGGTGTTTTTATGTGTCTCGTACGAAGCCCGAGAAAGAGGCTAAAAGGGTTGACTCAACAAGAGAGTACTTTTGTATGTGTCTTGTACGAAGCCCAAGACGGAGGCTGAAAATGTTTGACTCAACAAGAGAGTCTTTTATACTCAACAAGAGAGTGATTTTGTATCTCGTACGAAGCCCGAGATGAAAGCTAAAGGTTTGACTCAACAAGAGAATCTTTTACACTCAACAAGAGAGTGTTTTTTGTATCTCGTACGAAGCCCGAGATGGAGGCTAAAATTGTGGTTGACTCAACAAGAGAGTCCTTTATACTCAACAAGAGAGTGTTTTTTGTATCTCGTACGAAGCCCGAGATGGAGGCCAAAAGTGTGGTTGACTCAACAAGAGAGTCTTTTATATTCAACAAGAGAGTGTTTTTTATATCTCGTACGAAGCCCGAGATGGAGGCTAAAAGTGTGGTTGACTCAATAAGAGAGTCTTTTATACTCGACAAGAGAGTGTTTTTTGTATCTCGTACGAAGCCCGAGATGGAGGCTAAAAGTGTGGTTGACTCAATAAGAGAGTCTTTTATACTCAATAAGAGAGTGTGGGGAGAATCATTTTACAAAGCCCAAGAGGAGGCTATTGGTGCCGGTAACTGTTTTAGTTGAGTGACAGGTCTAGTATGTTGGTTAAAAGAGAAAATCAGTTCTTATATGGGTAATGTTGTACTTATGGATTGATCAGAGGATCAGGGTTATCTCCTGTTCTTGAAGGAAATGGGAAATCCAAAGGGTATTGAGACTGTCCAAGTCTATGGGTGTTTTGGAGAAATCGATTGTCAGATAGTGAATGATCTTTGTATAATGCCCAAGAGAAGGCTAGGTTACTGCTGAGGATTAAACCCATATGCAGGCCAAAGGGTGAGGAACTCTCATGAGAGAGGCCGATTTTTAGAGGGATCAGTGTTTTTCCTATTTTTGAAAGGAACTTGAGAATGTCTTTGAGACTCAAGGGGTTTTTAGACTGTCCAAGTTTAGAGTTTCATCTTTTGTACAATGCCCAAGAGGAGGCACGGGCGTTAAGGGATGAGTATCAACCCTCAAATGGCTGGAGTTTTGACGCTGGAAAGACTGCTCTAGCAAAGGATGATTAAGTTCTATCTTATACCTTTAAGAGGTCGTCAGGGTCCTTGTATTAAGCCCAAGAGAAGGCATGGGAGCTTTTAAGAAGCCGAAGGGTCCTTGTACAACGCCCAAGAGGAGGCGGGGGTACTTTTAAGAAGCCTGTGGGTCCCCAAACCCCGAGAAGTTCAGGACATGCCATTCACAGAGAATTGATCAAGCCAGAAAAGTCCGAGAATTTGGAAGAAACTCAAGAGATGCCATTCACGGAGAAAAGATCATCTCTGGGGAGTTAGAGTTTCTTTGACAATTTTTAAGGGTGCTTTTAAGAAGCCCGTGGGTCCCCAAACCCCGAGAAGTTCAAGACATGCCATTCACAGAGAATAGATTAAGCCAGGAAAGTTCGAGAATTTGGAAGAAACTCAAGAGATGCCATTCACAGAGAAAAGATCATCTCTGGGGACTAGAGTCTCTTTGACAACTTCTAAGGGTGACAATCTGAGAATGGGTTCAAAAAATAATCTGCCTTTCACATATCCATATTGTTTAACCCCAAGAGGAGGGAAGATTGTTTCTGGTAATCCTATGGGGATCTAGTTTTTACTGTATTTAAGAGCGATCAACGGGGCTTTAGCTAGTGCTGGACGTAGTTGCTGGGGAAAACTCTAAATAACTATACTAGTATTACACAATTGATATTTGATAAGTATATAAAAGTTTTTGAAAGAAGACTTACAGTGAGCAGCCCCACAATACAGTTATATATATATGAAAGCGGATAAAGAAAGCGGGTAAACACTTACTCGGTTGTAGAGCTTCCATGCTGTTTGGTTAGTTGTTCAACAAAGAAAGCTTTGATAATAAAATTATATTCTAAATCAAAGGACAAAGTTCTTTGAAAAGATTGTTGGGGCTTACAGCTCAAGGAGAGACCCAATGTTTTATCAGTGATTGCACTGTTGTTTTGAATTTGTACAGGGACTTATACAAGTGACTGAGGCCCAAAAAGGTTTTCTGTACAAAGGGATGGGTCTTACACTCTTTCAAGAGGCCCAAAGATTTACTTGTATACTAGTGGTGGGGCTTACAGCTCAAGGAGAGGCCCAAGGTCTCATTCTTGAACTGGTGATCGCGCCGAGATTTTCTTTTAACGCAGAGGGACTTATACAATATCTGAGGCCCCAAATAGTTTTGGTTAAAGGGGGTTGGGTCTTACACTCTATTAGAGGCCCAAAGGCGTTTAAAGAAAAAGAATGGGGCTTGTAACACGAGGGTGGGCCCAAGGGTTTTATTTGTTAAAAAGGCGACGATCGCGCCGAATTTGTTTGACGGTATCGGGACTTATACAATACACTGAGGCCCAAATTATTTTAGTTTTAAAAAAGGGTTGGGTCTTACACTCTACTAGAGGCCCAAAGGGTTTTTTTTTAAAAGATTTGATGAGGGTTGAATCAATCAAAAAACCCTAATTTGTTTCCAAAATGTATTTTAATTGAATAAAAATTCAATTAAAATGATCAAAATTGTGAAACATATGGAAAACAAATTGTGATCTTGGATTAATGTTTCAAAAATCAAGTTTTGACCTACAAAATGATTAGAAGTCATTAAAATTTGCAAAATCAAGAAGGAAAAAAATATTTTAAATGTCAAAAACAATTAAAATACTAATTCTTTGCAAAAATATCAATTATTTGAAATAAATAATATTTTTGGAATTTTTTGGTAAAATAAAATATTTTAACATTTTTGTGAATTATTAAAAAAAGAATCAACTCAAAATCATTAAAACTCAGAGAGAAATTAATTTTTGAATCAATTAAATAAAATCACAAAATTCAAATATTCAAATATTTGAAAAAGGGCGCCAAGAACATGGTAAGAACACGCGCCCTTCCTCTGTTTCTGCAGATTTGCGTTTTCGATCCAATCTCACTGAATACTTGATTATATCATGCAATCTACATATCAATCTACTCGTTTCAACCTCACGATCATGTCTATGGTCTTTAATTTCATTTATTTTAAGCATGGAATAAGAAATCAAAGAGAAACCTCAAGAACCCTAAAATTTGCATGAAGGTTCAGAAATTCCATACACGATTCAAACAATGCAATTGATTGAGGGAAAACACTCCATGCATGATTATGAACATATGGCCAAATTATTGTGCAGCAAAAATTGCATGGATCATAGAGTTAGAAGAGCTCATGCTTACCTCTTGCAGCTGGTGATCGTGTTTTGTGTTAGAGGTGTTACAACTTGGTTCCAAGGTTATGGACAGCTTCCCTAGGTGCTATGGAGTGTGTCTAGATGCTTGGAGTGATTGATTTGAGCTGGAACTTGATTTGACACCTCAACTGCAAATCTGTCAAAAGATTGAGCAGTTGGCTGGTGATTATGAGAAATCAGTGTTCCAGATGTTATTTAAGTGTTTGGATCACTTCTATATGATGTTTATGAGGTGTGTGTGTGTGTGATTGGTTTGATTGGAATTGCTCTCAAACTCAAAACCCGATAGTGACTTGCTTTGGAAGGCAAATTTGGAGTGAAAGAAGAGATTTCGAGGAAAGCATCTGTTTGATGGCTTTGGTGTACTCAAACTGATCACAATTGAGCTCTATTTATAGTAGAGAAATTTTGTTTTGCAAGGAATAATGAATGGCAACTGCTGCATAGGTT
Organism: Lathyrus tuberosus; assembly: GCA_022829125.1. Classification (NCBI taxonomy): domain Eukaryota; kingdom Viridiplantae; phylum Streptophyta; class Magnoliopsida; order Fabales; family Fabaceae; genus Lathyrus; species Lathyrus tuberosus. Next base: position 5,609,178 of record JALAZF010000298.1, on the reverse strand, counting down.
TGGCCAATGTTGGTCAATGAGAATCCAAGTCTCCTCTAGCCATTGACTAGAGGTTAGGGCACAGGCTGCTGGTTCCCTTGGTCTTGGATGAGTCTTGACTGAATTCAGTTGGAAATGGCTCAGTCCATGCCACCTTGGTGTATTCATTGAATGCTCCAATCCAAAATTGGAGTCTTGTCCCTCTTTTAGGCACTTCTAGGTTTGGCATGCTATTTTTGGTTCCAAAGACTTGGGAGGTTTGGGATCAGAGTTGGTTCCTCCTTGGTCCCCCCTTGAGGTGTTCAGATGGATAGAGTTGCTTGCCCTTTGCAAAATTTGACCAAATCGAGCAAAACTCCAAAATCTGCCTTGCTTTGGCAGTTTTCATTAAGGCATATTGCCATTGTCATATCTCATGGCTCAAGTGGAATTTGATGGAGTTCTTGGCCATTTTGCAAAGCCCTCATATGATACAACAACTGTTTGATCATAATTGGTTTTGATACTTTTTAGATCCAAGTGAAAAATGCCCCAACATTTGGAAAAAAGTGAAGGCAGATTCTGACTTAGTGAAAATTTCACTAAGTGTTGGAAAAAGTGACATTTCATGTTTTCAGCCATTTTGATCATTCCATAACTCAAAATCCATGATGAATTGGAATGAGGTGTAGTTGAAGCTTTTGTAGAGGGTAATGAAAGTTACAAATCCAGCTTTGGATGGGGAAAAATGGCCTTGTGGTTTAGGAGTTATGATCCTCCAAAGTTGGTACCCTAGCCACTTTGTTCCATAACTTAGAAAAATTTCTAAGTTTTTATGGTTACCCTTTTTACAAGTTATCCCAGTTTTCTTGATTTTTCTTGATGAATGATGATTCCAATCACACATTAACTTCATTTTGGGGTTAAGGAACCATAATTGTGAAAAATCTCAAAAAGTCAAAGTTGACTTTTGTGCATAGTTGACTTTTTATCAGATGAATTCCAAACTGTGTCATCCTCTATGAAATTAAGTCCTTGACCTAAATCAAACTTGATGGATTGATTTAATAGGTGTTATAGGGTGTATTGAATCATGTCCTAGGGTTTGGGAGCATGTCCTGGTCAAAAGTCAAAGATACAGTTGACTTTTCCCGCGAAACCCTAATTGTGGTTCTGATGAGCTTGAAACTTGTTGATCAAGCTTCTTGGATCAATCCATTGTTGCAAATGGATTAATGTAGCTTATTAGAGACCCTCAAATCCTCTTTTGAGGTCTTGGCTCATGTTTTGTCCCAAAAGTTAACTTAGGGGTGAATTAGGTCAAGAAACCCTAATTCCTGATTTTTGATGAATGCATCCCCTGAGGCTAAATTGACTTTATGATTGGGTTCATGATGTCCCTTGGAGCATCATAGGTTATGCTTTGAAGCATTGGCTCATGCCCATAGAAAAATCCCCATCTAGAGGCCTTGGTCGACCAAAACCCTAATTTGGTGACACTGGCGATCTTGAGGCTTGATCCACCTAGAAGGGAGCAGCCTTGTGCTTAATCCTTGCTGTGGGAGTCCTCTTGATTCATTGTGGATGTTTGAGAGGTTAGACCAGTTGGAGATCATGTCATTCCTTGATTGATCCTTTGTCTAAGGCTCAAAGAGGGCTTGAAACCCTAAGTCTGATTGTAGTGGATGCTCACCCATCTTTGGGGAGACTAATGAGGTATGATGGATTACCCATATTGTGGTGATGATTTGCACAATGATGGGAAATCTTAGTGGTCAAAATTTAGGGTATGACAGTTTCCAATCAAGAATATCTTAACAGCATTGGTGTCAACGATGTTGTCAATGTTGGGAAAGAGGAATAACCCATATGTGAGAAAAACCAAGACATCCTCGAAAGCGGTTATATTTCCTATACTGGAAAAGTATAGAGCTTTCTCCATCAGGAATTTAGCTGGTAAACCTTGGATTCCTCCTTTGGTGGTCATGTGAGTCCTGACTTCTGACTCATCCAAAGAGATTGCTCTTGCAATGGCTTGATCTTTTGGAATTTCTTCCAGACCAGAAAATGGATATTGATCAGTGATAGGTAAATCAATCAGGTGGGAGTATTATTCCAGTGTCGGTGTGAGCTGGTAATCCGGGAAAGTGAAGCAATGGTAAACCGGGTCATAGAACTGAACCAGTGTAGACAGGATCCCTTCAACCATGTTGACCTTCAGAAGAGACAACAGTCCTCTGTGCTTAGCTCTGAAAGCCTCGGGATTAGTAATCATCCTCCCCAATTTCCTTAGGTCGTCCAGTTTTGGTACCTTGAAGGTGTACTTGTGCGTTTTTCTTCTTCCGAAATCCATAACGCAACCTCTCTGATATTTACAATTATTGTTTTAGTTCGTATTTGAAAAAAGTTTTTTTTCTTGTTTGAAAAGGGTTTTTTAATGAATTCATGGATGCATGAATGCAGCAAACAAAAACATTTGAAAACATGGGTTTAGGGGTTCATTGTCATGAGCATGGAGCCATGGATCTACCTATCCCCAAAGGTGTGTACTAATTGGTCAATTTTTGCACCTATAGAACAGGTTCTAACAAAGGTTCCCAAAATCATTGACCCCTCTTAGGGATATTAACAGCAAGCCGATTGACTCAAGCGAGCTGTAGTATCCTAAGATGAATCTCTTTTGAGTGTAGTATCGTGTATCGACTATTCCCGATAGTCACCGAACTACCTAATGGTTTAATGGTTAATTGTCAACTAAATCCCCAGTGCCATGGGTACCGCACTAGGAAAACTATGCTTTCACGACATGGTCGTTCAACATTAGCAAGTCCACATGGGTACCTCGATTGATTCGGTGGACTGCCAGGTTAACTAGGTCGGGATTCACTCCTTATAAGCCTTCCTGGAGACACCACCACATATCTTAATGTTCTCTCAGACTTACCACATGCGTATTAATTACATTCCCAAATAACGGTAATTTAAACACGGGTATCAAGTAAGGTGACAGAATATGATATATATATATATATATATATATAGCAAAAAACTAAGAAAGCAAGTAAATAAATAGAGAAATAAATGTAAAGCAAGGCCTAGACCTCTTATAAACTCTAATCCTAGTACTCCCCAGCACAGTCACCATTTTTCTATAGCGTGCGATTTTTGTTGGTGACGCGGCCACCTTACTGCAAATTGGATTTGGGTGCTACTTTATGATTTCTTCTTTATCCTATAAAGCTAGAAAGGAAAGGGAAGATATCTAAAACTAACCTTGCACACAAATGTTTTCTTTAACAAATGCTAAGAGATCGGGGAATGGGGTCTGGTTATACAAAGAGAAGCTATTACCACCCAGTGTATCTATGGTAATCCATATGAACCTTTTATTGCATGTTTTTCTGCTAGTTTAATATGTTTTCTTGTGTTTATCTGTCATGGATTGGGAAAGTTTCTCCTTTGGGAGGATTGAGGGAATGTTTTTGTTGTTTTCGGGTTTTTCGTTGTTTTTGGGAAGGTACTGGACCTAAAGTTTTTTATTTGTGTGCTCGCTAATATTTCACAATCTTATGCCTACGTATTCTCGTAAAGAGATTCGGGAAATCAGAGTAATCATAGTTCCTCCTATTCTATGGGAGGAAAAATGTTTGGTGTCTTGTTCAAAGCCCAAGATTTAAGTTGTTTGAGTATTTGTGTCTTGTTCAAAGCCCAAGATTGAAGCTAAAAGTTTTATTGAGAGAGAATTTGTCATCTCTAAAGAGAGATATCTCATCTATTCATTACAAATTAAGAAATTAATTATAAGGGAAATTACTTTAACTGGGATATGTAGAATCCAACAATTCCATAATTTCCTTTATAAGGATGATGTCGTGAAGGAGGAAAGCTTTAACTCAATGTAGAGCAATGCCACTTTTTCCTTATGAATCTTTCATGCTAAGAGAGGGACCTTGGCTTGGATGTGAGGAATCCAGAGGCTTGCCACTTACAGCTGTTAGATGAAAGATAAGTTTTACCCAGGATAAGGGAAGGACTCCGGCTTGGATTTTGAATCAACAAGTGTGCCACTTACAACAATCATTTGGAAAAAAGGTTAATTGTTTATTTTGATATGTGATGTATAGACGAAATATCCTCTTGCAGAGTGGACTCATGGTCTCATTTGAGGGGATATTGATTTTTGTGTGCCTTGATCAAAGCCCAAGGTTGAAGCTAAAAGAAACTGACTCCACTGGGGAGGGTTTTATCTGTCTTGTACAAAGCCCAAGATTGAGGCTGACTGGGGAAAATTCTTATATGAAGCCTAAGAGGAGGCTATCTCTTGCTGAGGATTATTGAAATCCAGGAGCAGGTCCAAATTGTATTGGGGAATCCAAAAGGGTTTACTCTTACTAGGAATTAGGGAAGAGTTGGAGTATCAGATGCCATGAGGCTCTGATCTTATTAGGGTTTTTTTGATGGTTAATTGACCCTAGTTGGGGATTTTTTAAAATGAAATCCTAAGCCTTGTTGGGGGGGTCAGAGGGTTTTAAAAATGAGTTTAAAAACCTAGGAGGTTTTAACTCTGCTAGAGACTGATGTATTGGTATCTTGATCAGGGTTTTTCCCGTGCTTTTAGGAAACTTGGGGGTTACTGGGTGAGATCCAAGAGATGAGACTTTCCAAGTCTACTTGAATGAAGCCCAAGAGGAGGATGAGACTGTCCAAGTCTCTCAAAGAGTGGTAGGCTATGGTGTAGAGAGGGGTCTTTGTATGATGCCCAAGAGGAGGCTTAGAGTTTAAGGGATGAAGATCAACCCTAGAATGGTCTGATGTTTGGAATTTTTTACTCTCCTGAGGATTGAACTAGTAGAGATGATTAATTTCTATCCTATGCCTGGCCTTTGGGTCCTTACACTAAGCCCAAGATGAGGCCGGGGGAACTTCTAAGAAGCCTGTTGGTCCTTGTACTAAGCCCAATAGGAGGTTGGGGATGCTTTTAGGAAGCCTGTGGGTCCAGGCCAAAGAAAAGTTCAAGAAAGGTTTCACCAGGAATTAAACCTTTCTTTGTTAAACAGTTCTAGGGTTTGAAGAAATTCAAAAGAGGTTTCACCGGGAATTAATCCTCTCTGGGTAAATGAATTTCTTGTACAAATATATTTCTAAATTTGTCAGTCTTGAGAAAAGTTTCACCGGGAATAATGCCTTTCTCTGTTCCATATTGAATAAGCCCAAGAGGAGGCAGATTGTATAGGGAATTTCCTATGAGGGAACTAGTTTTGACTATGTTAAAAGTAACCTTTGGTTTGACCTAAACATAGACCTAACTGCTAGGGAAACTCTAAGTAAGATATGCACAAGTATATATAGACAAATAAATTGAAAAATATATAAACAAAAATGCATTTGAAAAAAAATGTTGGGACTTACATTCTGAGAGGAGGCCCGAGTGTATTGTGATCTATTGTATTGACTACAATTGTATGCATGATTAAGGTTTCAAGAAATTGAAGAAAGTTTTGAGGAAACTTGAATTTTAATTTGAATTAAGAAAAAGTTTGTTTAAAAAGAAGAGAAAGTTTGGGGCTTATAGCTCAAAGAGAGACCCAAGTGGTCTAAGAGCAGTTTCACCGGGAATAATGCTCCTCCTAATACCAGCTTAAAAACAGATAGATGATTTTGAAAACAGAGATATGGGGCTTACAACTCAAGGAGAGGCCCATGAAAGTTGTTTATTGTTTAAAACAAGGTTTTGTACAAAAGATTGGGGCTTATACTCAAGGAGAGGCCCAAATGACTTATTTGAAAACATTGATCGTACTGCGATACCGAAAGACGTTGTGGGGCTTGTACTATAGCAGAGGCCCAAAAATGTTTTTGTACAAAGAGGGGTTGGGTCTTACACTCTATTAGAGGCCCAAAAGTGTTTGTAAAGAAAGAAAAATGGGGCTTATACTCAAGGAGAGACCCAAATGATTTATTTGAAAAGGCGACGATCGCGCCGTGATTTTGAAAACCACAAAGGGACTTATACAATGACTGAGGCTCAAAATTATTTATGTACAAGAAGAAATGGGTCTTACACTCTATTAGAGGCCCAAAAGTTTATTTTTATATAAGAGATGGGGCTTACAGCTCAAAGAGATGCCTATATGAAAAACAACGATCGAACCGTTATTTTGAAAATCGTATCTGGACTTATACTATGACTGAGGCCCAAAATGGTATATTTACAAAGGGGATGGGTCTTACACTCTAATAGAGGCCCAAATGTGTTTCAAATGAAGTTTGAAAAATCAAAATTAAGAAAAACCCTAATTTTAATTTAAAAAATATAAGTTTCAAACGAAATTAAATAAAAAATGATATAAAATATCAAATATATTTAAAAACAAGTTGTCAACTTTGAAAAATGTTTTGAAAAATCATGTTTAATCACATGAAAACTTGAAATTCATTTGAATTTGAAAAACCAAGGTGGAAATTTCATTTAAAAATGTTAAAAAACAAATAAAATGAAATTATTTACAAAAATTCAAACTATATCAAATAAATAATATAAATTTATTTTTTGTGGAATAAAATATTTTAACATTTTTATGTATTTAAAAAAAAAGAACCAATAAAAAATGATAAAAATTGAGAGAGAAATTAATTTTTGAAATCAATTAAGAAAATGACCTAAAATTCAAAAATTCAAAAATATGGCGCCAACGGTCATCTTCTTCCTCACGACCTCCCTCCATGGCCATTTTGCAAAACCTCACATATCTCTCTCAATACGTAATGGTTTTGACTTTTATAAACATGAAAGTTGTGTGTTTTTGAACAAGGATTTCAGTGATATAAATTAATTGCATTTATATTAAGTGTGGAGTGAGAAATCAAAAGATGAACACATGAACCTTAATTTCTGCAAGAACACTATGAAATCCTATACACGATAGCTACAAAGCAATTGATTGAGGGGAAACACTCTACATAAGTGCATAAACATGTTTTTAACTTGAAAACACATTTATGATGCATGGATCATAGAGTTTGAGAGTGCCAGGCTTACCTCTGCAAGAGGAAATCGAATCCTCAGTTGTAGGTGTTACAGAAGTGTTTTGATGATCTGGACAGTTTCCTTGGACCTCAAGTAGTGTGTTTGGAAGCTTGGAATAGATTGAAACAACCTGGAACTTGTTGTGGTACCCCAACTGCAAATAACCCAAAAATCTTGAGAAAATGGATGGTGACTTTTTGATTCTGGTGTTCCAGATGTGTTTTGAGGTTATGGATCACTTGCATATGACATATGTGAGGTGTTGGGATGGTTGGTTTTGATGGAATTGCTCTCTATTTGAAAATTCGAATGTGACTTGTAAGAGAAGTAAAATTCTGGTTTTTTTAGAGTGATTGGAAGGAAAACATGAGTTGTTATGCTTTGGTGTACTTGAATTGATCATAAAGAACATCTATTTATAGTAGAGCAACTTTGTGTTGGGAGCAATAGTGATTGGAGGTTGGATCACTCCATTATCCATTGGACTTTGTCATGAAGACAAAGTCTCCTCTAGCCATTGACTTGGGTCAATCTTGCAGGCCTATGGTCTTCTGATGCTTGAGTTCATCTTGAGTCATTTACAATGTTGTGGACTGATACATGCCAGCTCTATGCATCCATTTAATGCCTCATGAAAAAGTTGATGTTTTTGGATTTGCAACATTGAATTTCACATGCCAAGGAAGAGGATTTTTGACTTGGTGGCTTTGTGATCAGATCCCTCATCATTCAAGTTGATTTTGGACAGAAATGAAATAATGCAAGTGTCCAAAATTTGCTCAAGAAATCGTGGGAACCAAGTTATGTTTTCATGCCTTTGTGTGGGCAGGGTGAAAAATGACATTTTTGGAGGCTTATAACTCCTTGCTCAAGTTGAACCATGGGAGGCTCTTGTACTTTTTGGAAAGCCCCAATAACATACTTCAACTTTGATGTTTAACTTTGGTCTTGAATCCTCTTGGATCATAATGAAAAAAGGCCTCAAAGTTGGTGAAAATGCAAAACAGATTCTGTCCAAAATTTCACTAAGTGTTGGAAAAATGGCCATTTTCATATTTTTGTGATTTTGATCAATCCATAACTCAAAATCCAAGAGGATTTGGCATTTGTTGTAGTTGACAATCTTGAAGTATGTAATGAGAGCATTCGTTTGAGCTTTGGATGGAATAAAAAGGTTGCTTGGATCACAAGTTATGGTCTTGAAAGTTGGTGTAGCGAATGATTTTTGGATGTGGTTGCGAAGCACGATCGCTCTAGTACTACAGCTCGATTCATTTTTTATCCTATTGAAGCTGACGAAGGAAGGGAAATAGATGTCTCTAACTAACCCTGCTTGCATACTGAGGTTAAACAGTCAAAACTGTTGGTTTATAGATGCTACAAAGATTCGGGGTGTCTCCTAGGTTATTTTGTCAAAAAGGGTGTTTTAGGCTATCGGTTGAGATGTTAGGACGGATGTATGAAAGTGCGGGATTTTGAGTTTTTGTTTAGTGTGCTCGCTAAGATTTTTCCTTTCAATCTTATGCCTACGTATTCCCGTTTACCGAAACAGGGAAATCAGAGCGATCGTAGTTCCTCCTATTCTATGGGAGGAAATGGTTGTTTTGGTGTCTTGTTTAAAGCCCAAGACGTGAATCTAAAAGGTGGTTTGTATCTTATTCAAAGCCCAAGATATGAAGCTAAAAGGTTGCAACTTCAGAGAGAATTTGTCATCTCTAAAGAGGTTTGTTTGTCACAACTGTTGGGTGACTGGTTATAAAGGAGGATTACTTTAACTGGGATATGTGAATCCGGCAATGCCATAATTTCCTTTATAGGGATTTTCCAACCTGAAGGAGAAGACTTTAACTCAGTGTAGAGCAATGCCATCTTTCCTTAGGAATTTCTCATGCTAAAAGAGGGACAGTGGCATGGATATAGATGATCCAGAGGCTTGCCGCTTACAGTAATTGGATGAAGAGAAAGGAGTTGTTAATGTTTGTATACTGTGAACGAGGCGCAGCTTTGATTGACTCAACCGGGGTTTTCTTATACAAAGCCTAAGAGGAGGCTATTATGTGTCTCGTACAAATCCCGAGAGAGAGGCTAAAAGGGATTGACTCAACAAGAGAGTGTCTTTTGGTATCTCGTATAAAGCCCGAGATCGAGGCTATTTGACTCAACAAGAGAGTCTTTTTAGTATCTCGTATGAAGCCTGAGATGGAGGCTATTTGACTCAACAAGAGAGTCTTTTTGGTATCTCGTATGAAGCCCGAGATGGAGGCTAAAATTGTTAGCTCCGCTGGGGAGAATCATTGTACAAAGCCCAAGAGGAGGCTATTGTAACGGTTTCAGTTGAGTGACAGATCCAATATGCTGATTTAAAGAGAAAATTGGTTCTTATATGAGTAACGTTTGCACTCAGGGATTTGATTCGAGGATCAGGGTTATTTTCTGTTCTTTAAGGAAATGGGACCTCCAAAGGGTATCGAGACTATCCGATTCTACGGGTTTTCTTCCTATTTTTGAAGGGAGCTTGAGAATGTCTTTGAGACTCTAGGAAATTAGACTGTCCAAGTCTAGAGTTTCATCTTTTGTACTATGCTTTTGAGAAACAGTAGTAGGGTCTAGACTTTTCGAAAGACTGTTCTATTAAGATGAATAATTTCTGTTCCTATACCTCTAGGAGGTCGTCGGGATAATTTGTACGAAGCCCAAGAGGAGGCTGGAAACTTTTAAGAAGCTGATAGGTCCTTGTATGAAGCCCAAGAGGAGGCTATCATTCCCGGAGGAGGAATCATTATACAAAGCCTAATAGGAGGCTGTGAATACTTCTAAGAAGCCGACGGGTCCTTGTACAACGCCCAAGAGGAGGCGGGGATGCTTTTAGGAAGCCTGTGGGTCCCCAAACCCCGAGAAGTTCAAGACAGGCTATTCACAAAGAATAGATCAAGACAGGAAAGTTCGAGAATTAGGAATAAACTCAAGAGATGCCATTCACGAAGAAAAGATCATCTCTGGGGAGTAGAGTTTCTTGACAAGTGCTTTTAAGAAGCCTATGGGTCCCTAAACCCCGAGAAGTTCAAGGCAGGTTATTCACAAAGAATAGATCAAGCCAGGAAAGTTTGAGAATTTAGAAGAAACTCAAGAGATGCCATTCACGGAGAAAAGATCATCTCTGGGGAATAGAGTTTCTTTGACAACTTCTACGAGTGACAGTCTATGAAAGGGTTCACCGAGAATGCTGCATTTCATGTCTCCATATTGTTTAACCCCAAGAGGAGGGAAGACTGTGTCTGGTAATCCTATGGGGATCTAGTTTTGACTATTTAAGAGTGATCAACGTGCTTAATGCTAGACGTAGTTGCCGGGGAAACTCTAAATATCTATACTATTATTACACAGTTGATATGAGTTTATGAAAGAAGACTTACAGCGAAACAGCCCCACAATACAGTTATATGTATATGAAAGCGGTAAATGAAAGCATATAAACACTTACTCGGTGTAATACCCCAAAATTTGCCCTCTCATATCTTCATATCATTTAGCATGAGCTTTCATTTCATTGCATTGCATTCAAGCATAGAAAAATAAAACATCAAGCATTGCATTGCATCTTGCATAAGGGCATGAGATCAGGTGATTCTCTAAGGTGTTGATCATCCAAAGCAAAGGAAGTAAGAGCCAAGGGTCTCCCATAAGCCTCAAGGGTCCCTTAAGTCATATGGCATCTCAAGTGATCCCACAAGGTATGAGAAAAGGAGAATTCATCAAGAAGATTGGACAGTGCACCATCTCCTACACAAGGCAGTCAAAATTGGGATCTGACCCTCAAATGGACAAGCTCTTTGAGTTTTTATCACCTCCAAATGCCATATCTCTTCTTTGTTAGATGGGATATACATCATATCCAGAGGAATTTGGATTTGGAGGATGTGCTATTTCCTCCTAACCAAAAGGTGCCAAAATTAGGGTTTGACCTAAAATTAGTTTATCTCTGATTTTTTGGGCAAGACTTGATCTCATGGTATTCCTTATGTTCTTAAGTGTATATGGATGGAAAATTGTTCATCAATTGGTTTCAGAAGGGTTTCAATTGATCAGTTGCTTGATAGTCAAGAAATTGGGGAAAAAGTCAACTGTACAGTAAAAAAGTCAACTCTTGACTTTCTAAGGTCAAGTTGATGAAATTCATGTTATATAGGTTCATTGGACAAGATTTGATCAAGAAATGATGAAGGGATAATGAAAAACCAAGAAATCACAAAACTGCCAAAAATAAAAACTTTAGGGTTTCCAAAAATGGCAAGTTTGGACCAATTTGCACCCCACTTTGAGGTTCTCTTTCTCCAAGATAAAAGTTCCAAACCTCAGCCCCAAGTTAAGCCAATTAAAGTTCATGTTCTAAGCTTCAAATCCATACAAATAACACCTCCATTGGATCAATATTGAGGGAGCTATGATCAACCAAAGTTTGGCAAAACTAGGTCACAAACCAAGTCATGACCAAGCATGACCAGGCCCACGCGCCATAATTTTGACAAACACTTGGCGTGCCAAAAGTCAAGCTTAATTTCTTCAAGATAAAAGCTCCAAATGAAAAACTTTTCAACATCAAAGTTGTTCCTTGCCATGCCCTCTTCAATGTTGATGTTGGACAAATTTTCATTTGAACAAGTTATGAGATGGTTATGATGGTTCCAAGTTAGTGTGATCATGCTGAAAATTTCTTGTGCCATGCTTGCCACGCCATGCCAAGTTTACACGCCCACCAACCAGTTTGGAACCATTGTGTTCATAGTCATTTTTAAGTGTGTTTGAGGCTTCATTCCAATCCAATTCTCACACCAAATATGTTTTCCCATATTCCCTCTTTTACTTGACATCAAAAACTCATTAAATCATCTACCATGCACAAAGAAATCCACCACTAAACCACCATGTTTCCATTGGTACCAAGCTGTTACAAAATCAGAAAATGATATTGTTGTTGTTGTTAGTTCACACCATCCCCACGCATGCTTCAACATCATTCTCCACTTTGCCATTTTAGAACCAACATGACCTTACAAGCACGTGCTATCCATGTTACTTCATACATGAAAATGGAAAGAATAAAAACTTGCTGAATAAGTTTCTGCTACATCAGTGACCTTATCATCGCCCTTCACTTCATCACCGCCATAACACCATAAACCTCAACCTCACCATAGTAAAACCCCTCACCACTCGCCCCTAACTAACTTGACTCAGTTAGTTAGGGATAACTCACTTTAACCACAACAACTCACCCTAAATCACTCACTTAACCACAGGTTAACACATTAAACAACACATATAAATCTAATTCTCACTCACATTTTGATTTTCAACTCTCATTTCTCACTCTCCCTCTCAAACACTTCAAGTTTTCTCTCAAAAATTCTCTCAGAGTTTTCCATTCTCTCTCTGATCTCACACGAAATTTTCTATCACATTTCATCTCCATCATCATCATTGTTCCATTTTGGATCAAGAACAAGAGTAGACAGATTCAACTCATCAAGTTCAGCTTCCAGACAGTTGAATTTTCAGTTGGATTCTCTTCACGATTTCAAGCTCTAAAGCCTTTGTTTGGCCAATTGAAGCTAAAGGAAGAAGCAAGCTCTCTGGTATTCTTGTAGATCCAAAGTTTCATCACATTTCAGGTTCCCTTTCTCAACTTTTTTCTACTAAATTCAGCTTGTTTTCATGGTGTTTATGGCTTATTAGAAGTTGCGTGCGTTTCTGGCTAGTTGATAGACCTCTTAGAGGTGTAGATCATTTTCTAGGGCAATATGTTTTGATTCGGTTTGTTGCATGTACGCATGATTCGTGGAAAATAATTGTGTATTCTTGATCTCCATAACTTCCTCTTCATTTTGGTATGCGAATTGTGGATTTCTGGACATATGTGAGGTTGCAAGTGGTGGTTGCTCGCCGGAGAAGATGACCGGAGGTCCTTCTCCGACCGGTGAGTTTTTAATTCTAGGGTTTTGCATGTTTGAATCGTGGTCGTTGGATTGAGTTCATCATGTGGTTTAAATCCTGCCAACGCATTAATGAAATTGTTAAGTGTGGGTGAGTGTATGATAACTAATATGTGCTTGCAGTGGTGTCCACCAGATTGTCTTGACTTTGTTGATATTTGACTGACTGATTGATCCAATGATCCACAACGTGCCAACGCATTAAAATTCACATGTTCCTCACGTGTTCTTTTTTCCTCTCTGACTGATTACATGCGTGTGTGTGTATCATTATTATCGTGTGCTTGTGTCATGGATGGTTGGATGCGCATGTTTAGATTGATTGATTGCATTGACTAGGTCGTGTGGCTTGGATGGTATCCACGTGTTTGATTTATCACGCACACAATCACACACAATCACAAGTGTAATTGGGTTGGACCTTTGTTATTTGTACCCCCTCCTTTGGGCCCAGTGCATTGTCTGAACGTGATATTTTACTTCTCTGCACCCCCAGCTTTCTCTTTCTTTCTTTTACTTTCTTTTTTTATACTTGTTCATAATTGATTTTTAAAAATACCAAAACATCAGGAAAAATTCTACAAAAATTTATGTGACATCTTAACATGTTAAAATAATTTTCTATTATTTTTATTTTTGATTTTGTGAATATTTGCATATCATTCCATAATTTTCTTTTATTTCTTTTGAAACTTGTTTCTATTTTCATATCTTCATTTCAAAAATTTATTTCTCATAGTTTATTAAACATTTTTGCATCAATCTTTTTGAAGTTGATGTCTTTTTGTGTACATGTTCAATACTTGTTTCACATGTTTCCTTTTGACCTAATTCCTCATTCTTTTGCATTTAAATTCCAACTTGACTTGTAATTGGTTTGTTGATGCCATGCCATACTATCCATTTGCATATCATATGATGTATGCTTCTGACTTTAAAACATCTCATTCATTCCATGTGCCATTTGTGTCTTACTTTGCATACTTGAGCATGTTTCATCCAAATGCATGTTTCTTTTTCTTCTAGCTTCTAAATGACTTGTAATTGCTTGAATGTGATTGGTTTGTGCATATTATCTTCATCCTAACATGCCATATCACTTCTGATTTTGATACTTGAGTTTCATCTTGAACTTTTTAGGTTTGACTTATGCCTTAAGTAATTTCTTTCCATGTTAAATTCATGCTCATATCTTCTCACTTCTTCTCCTAATCACTCTTAATGCTTGGATGCTTGATTGTATGCCTCATATGAGATTTGTACATTATGTTTAGGCACATGTTTAGGTCACCCACATTCTTACTTTGACATTACTTGAAGCATTATTACATGACCACTTTGCATATCCACTCATTCTTCATCTACTTCTTTCATAATGCATTTCTTTGGGGTTTAAGGCATTGTTTGTGTGCATTTGATTTGAGTTTGCTCTCATACTGTTAGAGAAAATTCTTATGATGTGTATTCTGACCTTGTGCTTCCTTTAACCTTTAAGATGCTTTTACTTTGGTTATTGAATTTGTGTAAGTCTTACTTGTTCATCTTAATTTGTTTCTTCATTTGTAAATGTTTGCACTAACCATTTCAGGGACTAATGGTAAGTCATTTGAGTGTGGATATGCATCCACATTCTAATTTCTTCCTTCATCTTTTAATCATTCAATTTTTGTTGTTTAAGCATTTAATAATGCTTTGCTTTCATAATCTTCTTTCTTCCCTCTTAGAAATAACTTAACTTCTATCTTGGAAGTAAGTTACTTTCTATCTTCTTCTTCTCCTTTCTCTTAGGATTAGATTTCTTAAACCACATTAAACATAGGATCACCATGTATGATAACATTAAGATTGAGTCTTAGTCTCCCTCATTAGATTTTCACCTTTACTCCTCCCTTGAGTCTCTCTTCTCATCTCAAAACAAAAATAAAAAAAAAGCACTTAATAAAGGCATAGCACCTATTGTATTTAGGCCTTTCATGTGGGAACAAAGAGGTGTGGGGTCTTCTCTCACTTTCTTAGAATGTTTAGCATACGTCCTGTCTTGGGTCGATATGCGAGGCATTCGATCCTATATGAAGGACTTAAATACAATACGAGTTACAAAACACACCTAATAAAAAACACTTATTTCTTAAAAGACAAAAACAAACAACAACGTCTTTCCTTCGGGAATTCATTTCTCATCTCACTCATTCTCAATGTACGAACGATCTTCTCCTCGTTCTCTTGCAAGATGGTAACGCACTCGGACCAGCGAGCCTGCAACACCTGAGTTAGAACATTAGTCGTTCCCTAAAAAACACAAACAGTCCATCCCTAGTGAGGGGAACTACGTCGCTCTGATTTTCATGTTCCCGATGAGATACGTAGGCAGTGGGGTAGGGCCCATTCGAGCACTTCTTTTATTTTCCCTACATTTGTTCCTTGTTCTCTCTCTCCATTATTTTTTCCTTTTTCTTGTTCCTTTTCCTTTCCAGTAGCAGCGGAGCTCCAGACGACGACACCCTTTGGCTGAAGCAGCAAGCGTGGATCCCATCGGGTACGATGGACGGGTGGGGGTGCTAATACCTTCCTCGCGCGTAACCGACTCCCGAACCCAGTTCTCTTGTTCGCGAGACCTTGCTCTTTCCTTTCCTTCAGGTTTATGCAGTGTTTCCTTTCCCTCTCTTGGGATAAATACACATTGCTGGCGACTCAATTTTGGTGCCACTTTCGCGTTTGTACTTGGATGAAAATCTCGGGAGCGACACTCGGTTGTAGAGCTTCCATGTTGTTTGGTTAGTTGTTCAACAAAGAAAGATTGAAAACAATAGTATAATTCAAAATCAAAGGAGAAAGTGCTTTGAAAAAGAAAGATTTGGGGCTTACAGCTCAATGAGAGACCCAAGGTTTTATCAGTGATTGCACTGTTGAATTTGTACAGAGGGACTTATACAAGTGACTGAGGCCCAAAAATGTTTTACTGTACAAAGGGGTTTGGGTCTTATACTCTCTCAAGAGGCCTAAAAGGTTTAAAGAAAAAGAGTGGGGCTTATAACACGAGGGTAGGCCCAGATGATTTTTCGTTTGAAATGGCGATCGCGCCGAGATTTTCTTTTAACGCAAAGGGGCTTATACAATATCTGAGGCCCAAAGTTGTTTTGGTTAAAAGGGGATTGGGTCTTACACTCTATTAGAGGCCCAAAAGTTTTGAATGGGTTTTATAGCTCGAGGAGAGGCCCAGATGTTTTAAACGGACGACAGTCGTACCGTTTACTTATACAGAGGGACTTATACAATAAGTGAGGCCCACAAAGTTATATGTACAAGGGGGTTTTGGGTCTTACACTCTCTCAAGAGGCCCAAAAAGTTTTAAAGAAAAAGAGTGGGGCTTATAACACAAGGGTAGGCCCAGATGATTTGTTTTTAAATGGGCGACGATAGCGCCAAACTTTTTAAATACAACGGGACTTATACAATAAGTGAGGCCCAGGATAGGTTTGTATTTACAAAGGGGTGGGTCTTACACTCTCTCAAGAGGCCCAAAAGTTTTGAAAATGATTTATGAGGGTTGAATTAATCCAAAATCCCTAATTTGTTTTCCAAATGTATTTTAATTGAATAAAAATTCAATTAAAATGATCAAAATTGTTTAACATATGGAAAACAAATTGTGATCTTGGATTAATGCTTCAAAAATTAAGTATTGACCTCTAGGTCGTGACAGCAAGTTTAAAGTGATTTCTGAGTTGGAGGTGTTACAGATGAGTTGTGATGATCTGAACAGCTTCCCTACACCTTATGGAGTGTGTTTGAATGCTTGGACTTGATGGAAATTGGTTGGATCACTTTATGGCATCTCAACTGCAACTTGGTTAAAACCTTGAGCAATTGACTGGTGATTCTGAGAAATCAGTGTTCCAGATGTTGTTTAAGTGTTTGATCAGCTCACATATGATGTATATGAGGTGTGTGTGTGATTGGTTTGAGTGGAATTGCTCTCTAATGAAAAACCCGATAGTGACTTGCTAAGAAAGGCATTTTTGAGAGTGAGAAGTGGATTTTGAGAAAGGCAAATGTTGTAGGCCTTTGGTGTACTTAAATTGATCACAATTGAGCTCTATTTATAGTAGAGCAAATTTGTTTTGCAAGGAATAGTGAATGGCAACTGCTGAGTAGGTTTGGCCAATGTTGGCAAATGAAAATCCAAGTCTCCTCTAGCAATTGACTAGAGGTTAGGGCACAGGCTGCTGGTTCCCTTGGTTTTGGATAAGTCTTGACTGAATTCAGTTGCTAATAGCTCAGTCCATGCCACCTTGATGTTTCCATTGAATGCTCCAATCCAAAATTGGAGTCTTGTCCCTATTTTAGGCAATTCTAGGTTTGGCATGCTATTTCTTGTTCCAAGGACTTTGGAGGCTTGGCTCAGTGATTGTCCCCTTTAGATTCAATCCTCAGATGTGTCCAAGGTGATGACAAGGATTAGAATTGGCTGATTTTGGCAAATCGACCAAAAGTGCAAAAATCTGCCTTGCCTTGGCAGATTTC
The DNA here is from genome assembly GCA_022829125.1 of Lathyrus tuberosus. Taxonomy (NCBI): domain Eukaryota; kingdom Viridiplantae; phylum Streptophyta; class Magnoliopsida; order Fabales; family Fabaceae; genus Lathyrus; species Lathyrus tuberosus. The sequence continues at coordinate 5,591,679 of JALAZF010000298.1, read as the reverse complement.
AGCAAGGCATCTTGCCACTATCATATTTCATAGCTCAAATTGAATTTGGTGATGTTCTTGGCCATTTTGGAAAGCCCTTACATGATACAACAACTGTTTGATCATATTTGGTTTTGATACTTTTTGGATCCAAGTGAACAATGCCCCTACATTTGGAAAAAGTGAAGGCAGATTCTGACTTAGTGAAATTTTCACTAAGTGTTGTAACAAAATGACTTTTCTTGATTTTGATCACTCCATAACTCAAAATCCATGAGGAATTTGGACATAGATCAGTATGAAGCTTTTGTAGAGGGAAATGAGATCTACAAATCAAGCTTTGGATGGGGAAAAATGGCTTTGTGGTTTGGGAGTTATGATCCTCCAAAGTTGGTACCCTTGCCACTTTATTTCATAACTTAGAAATTTTTCTAAGTTTTTTATGGTTACCCCTTTTACAAGTTATCCAATTTTATTTGATTTTTCTTGATGAATGATGATTCAAATCATACATAAACATCATTTTAGGGTTAAAAATCCATTTTAGTGAAAAATCTCAAAAAGTCAAAGTTGACTTTTGTCAGATGAATTCCAAACTGTGCAATTCTTCAGGAATTCATGTCCTTGACCTAAATCAAACTTGATGGACATGTTCCATGGGTGGTATAGAGTGTATTGAATCATGTCTTAGGGCTTGGGAGCATGTCCTGGTCAAAAGTCAAAGTTACAGTTGACTTTCTCACAAAACCCTAATTGTGGTCCAGATGAAATTGAGACTTGTTGCTCAAGCTTCTTGGATCAATCCATTGTCCCAAATGGATCAATGTGGTATATTGGAGACCCTCAAATCCTCTCTTGAGGTCTTGATTCATAATTGGTCCCAAAAGTCAACTTAGTGGTGAATTAGGTCAAGAAACCCTAATTCCTGATTTTTGATGAATGCATCCCCTGAGGCAAAATTGACTTGATGATTGGGTTTATGAGGTTCCATGGAGCATATTAGGTTATGTTTTGGATCTTTGGCTCATGCCCAGAGGAAATTTTCCATCTGGAGGCCCTGGTCGACCAAAACCCTAATTTGGTGACACTGGCGATCTTGAGGCCTGATCCACCTAGAAGGGAGCATCCTTGTGCTTAATCCTTGAAGTGGGAGTCCTTTTGATCCTTTGTGTATGTTTAAGAGGTTAGACAAGTTAAAGATCATGTCATTCCTTGATTGATCCTTTGTCTAAGCACTCAGAGAGGGCTTGAAACACTAATTTTGATTGTAGTGAATGCTCAACAATTCCTTGAGGAGATTGATGAGGCATAAAGGTACATCCATATTGTGATGATGATTTACACAATGATGGGAATCTTAGCGGTCAAAATTTGGGGTATGACAGATGCCCCTATTTAATCTTCTTGGACCCGAAGGTGTGAATGACGAAGGTATTCGGGCATTCGGGGTGCAAGAGGATTAAATATCGGAATAACCGAAATTTTGATGGTTGTTATGAATGGTAGTTCACACATCCTTCTTATTTTGTTAAGCAATGATGCTTAGAAAAGGTAAACTTCCCCTCGATCCTGGTTTCCTACCAAGGAACTGGTTTTAGTTGCAGAAATAAACTTCCCCTCGATCCTGGTTTCCTGCTAAGGAACTGGTCTCAGTTTCTGATTTAAACTTCCCCTCGATCCTGGTTTCCTACCAAGGAACTGGTCTTAGTTTCTGATTTAAACTTCCCCTCGATCCTGTTTCCTACCAAGGAACTGGTCTCAGTTTCTGATTTAAACTTCCCCTCGATCCTAGTTTCCTACCAAGGAACTGGTCTAAGTTTCTTTTGTCAATAAACTTAATTGACAAGGGATGCTATGCGTATCAGTTTTCCTTAAACTTTTCACCGAATTTTCCTGGGGAGATGCCATTTGAGGGAAAAAGTTTTGATGTCAGAGTTGTTGGGAAACCCAGTCGTCCGAGTTGTAGAGTTGCACAAACTTCTCTATTGGAGACGCCATTTGTTTCTACTGGGGAAAGCTAATTTCCTGAGAAACTGCTTCCGCTTGGGGTCTTACATCATACGTTTCTCGGGATCTTCCCGGAGAAATTCCATATGATGGGATCCAATTTTGAGGTGCCGATGACCTTTTCATCAGTGGTTTTTTCGGAGAAAAACTGTCGTATTGCCGAAGCCCCAATTAAGGGGCTTTCTCTAGGGATTTTCCTTAATCCGAGAAAGCAAGGATATCATCTTTAATGGCGAAGAGTGATATCTGTCGAAAGTTTCTCTGGTTTTTCAGAGGTCCAAGTTATCAAAGTGGTCCAGGACCTATCTTCAATTCAGAAATAACTAGAGGTGAGATTGTTCAGATGATTCACTTCCTGACGAGGAAAGAACCGACAACTCGATTGAGAGGACTTTTATCACTAGGGGATAAGACCGACTAGAGTGATATTGATGCAATATGAATGCGAATACAAATAAAATGCATGATAGCAATTCTGCCTTGCTTAGGAGAGATAATCCATGCGGGGAATACCGTTAATCGGGCTTAGGAAATAAGAACTCTGCCGAAGATGTCAGATGGAATAGTCGCATCCGACACTGTTGATCCTTCATTCAGGCGCACTGGCGTAGAATGAGTACTTTGATTCTGCACTTTGAGGTTTGCTTACTTCTGGAGAAGCGACCGATGTTCTTTCGATGTTCAACAGCCAAAAGAAATTGCCATCTTTATTTAAATGAAGAAAATGTTTTAACAAGTAAATTCATTTTTTTTATTTCAAGAATCTTCGAGCATGTTAAAATGTCGTTCTGTAAAGCTAAAACAAATAAGAATTACAAACAAAATCGCAAAGGCTCAAATTTTATTGATAAGATGGAGATCAGCCAAGCGCGTGATTCCATAGAGTATATACAAAGTTAGAAAATGGTAATTTACAGGGAAAAGGGCTACGTTGAAACATAACGACCACTATCCTTCTACCAACTTTGAATTCCGGACATCCTGAGCTTCTGTCGAAGATGACCTTGACTGGAGATTTCTGATGGACGACGTAACTGCTGCTGAGGGATTCGCCTCGGTTGAACATAGTTACTTGACATTATCCCTAATTTTTGCCTGGATTGTACTTTGAGATTTCCAATCCACCGGGATGATTATTGATCATGTCTCTAATTTTTGCCTAGACCGCCCTTTCGGGTTTTCAGTCCACCGAGACGTTTTTTTTTAGGCAAAGTATTTCTTGACTACATCAACATTTGTGGGGTAGGTAAATTCTTCTCCGTCCATGGTTGCAAGTCTCAAGGTGCCGCCTGAGAAAGCTTTCGTGACCACGTAGGGGCCATCATAATTCGGAGTCCATTTACCTCGCGAATCAGTGAGAAATGATTGTATCTTCTTGAGCACGAGGTCTCCTTTTCTGAAGACGCGAGGTCGGACCTTTTTGTTGAACGTCCTCTTCATTCTTTGCTGATACAACTGACCATGGCATAATGTCATGATTCACTTTTCTTCGATCAAATTCAATTCTTTGTGTTGACTTTAACACCATTCAGCTTTTGTATGCTTAGCTTCCATCAATACCCTGATCGATGGGATCTCTACTTCGATGAGGAGCACTACTTCCATGCCATATACTAGAGAGAAAGGGGTTGCCCCTGTTGAAGTGCAGACAGATGTACGATAATCGTGAAGAGCAAAGGGTAGCATCTCGTGCCAGTCTTTGTAGGTTACAACCATCTTTTGAACAATCTTCTTGATGTTCTTGTTAGCCGCTTCTACCGCTCCGTTCATCTTGGGTCGGTAGGGAGATGAGTTATGGTGCTTGATCTTGAACTCTGCACACAACTCTTCCATCATCTTATTGTTCAAGTTAGATCCATTATCTGTAATGATCTGGTTCGGAACACCATAACGGCATATGATATTGTTTTTGATAAATCGGACCACCACTTGTCGGGTTACATTAGTGTACGACGCTGCTTCGACCCACTTGGTGAAGTACTCAATGGCTACCAGAATGAACCGATGTCCGTTTGAAGCTTTGGGTTCGATCATGCCAATCATGTCGATTCCCCATATGGAAAAGGCTAAGGGGAAGAGAGAACTTTGAGATGTGATGGCGGTACATGAATTTTGTCGGAGTATATCTGACACTTATGACACCTCCTCATGTACTTGTAGCAATCGGATTCCATTGTCAGCCAATAGTACCCTGCTCTCAGAATTTTTCTCGCCATTGTGTGTCCATTGGCATGAGTGCCAAAGGATCCTTCATGAATTTCTTTCATCAGCATGTCTGCTTCTGGTCTGTCGACGCATCGGAGCAAGACCATGTCAAAGTTCCTCTTATAGAGAGTATCACCGCTCAGGAAGAAGTTTCCAGCCAGTCTTCTAAGGGTTTTTCTGTCCTTCCTTATGCCCCAGGTGGGTACTGTTGTTTCTGAAGGAAGCATTTGATATCGTGATACCAAGGTTTGTCGTCTATGACTGATTCAATCGTGAAGACGTAAGCCGTTCAAGGCGCATTATGTTGATCTTAGGTAGGTCATTCCATCGACCTACACTAATCATGGAAGAGAGAGTGGCTAATGCATCAACCATGTGATTCTCCTCACGAGGGATATGGTGAAACTCGATTCTGTTGAAGAAGGGTAACAACCTTCTCGCATAGTCTTTGTAAGGAATCAGTCCTGATTGGTATGTGTTTCAATCTCCTTTTATCTGATTGACGACCAAAGCTGAGTGGCCATATACGTCCAAGTTCTTGATCCTTAAATCAATCGATTCCTCGAGACCCATAATACAAGCTTCGTATTCGGCCTCGTTGTTTGTACATTTGAACGTAAGTCGAGCGGTGAAAGGAATGTGGGTACCGAGAGGGGTAACAATGACTTCCCCAATTCCATTTCCATAATGATTAACTGCTCCGTCAAAGATAAGTCCCCATTGGGAATCTGGTTCTGGCCCTTCACTAGGTAGCGGTTCATCACAGTCTTTCATTTTTAGATACATGACATCTTTGTCTGGGAAGTCAAACCCGATTGATTCTTGATCGTCAATCGGTTGATGAGCCAAATGATCGGCTAAAATACTCCCCTTAACGGCTTTCTGAGCATGGTACTCTATATCATATTCTGATAGCAACATCTGCCAACGGGCAATCCTTCCTGTGAGAGCAGGTTTTTCGAAGACGTACTTGATTGGATCCATTTCAGAGATTAACCAAGTGGTGTGACGAATCATGTATTGGCGAAGACGTTTGGCAGCCCAAGCCAAAGTACAACAAGTTTTCTCAAGCATAGTATACCGAGTTTCACAGTCGGTGAATTTCTTGCTCAGATAGTAAATGGCAGACTCTTTCCGTTTTGTTTCGTCTTGTTGGCCAAGTACACATCCCATTGAGTCTTCCAAGACTGTTAAGTAAATTATCAGTGATCTTCCTTCCACTGGAGGTGATAGAATCGGCAGATTCAACAGGTATTCCTTAATACTGTTGAAGGCAGTTTGACAGTCTTCTGTCCAAATGCAGTCCTGGTTCTTTTTGAGTAATTGGAAAATCGGCGCATAGGTCGCCATCATAAGGAATATAAATCTGGAGATGTAGTTCAAACGTCCCAGGAATCCTCTGACTTATTTTTCAGTTTTCGGAGAAGGCATTTCTTGAATGGCCTTGACCTTGTCAGTGTTAGTTCTTGTATTGGCTGGAATTTTGGTAAAACAATGGTGTTGTTAATGATGTCATATGTCTGATGTCTTAACATGAGTTCTTAACATTGAGTTGATGTTAAGTTCAGAAGGGTTCCAGTTTTGTATGCTGATGTTAAACCTGATGTCTTGACATCAGTTGACAGAACATCAGAACATCAGTCTGATGTGTTTTGTTAGGGCTGCATTTGTTTAAGTGTGTTTCGAGAAGATCTGGTGGAGAGATTGTAGGCGAATATCTTGGTAAAGATATATTCAGTTGCAATCAGATTTGGAGCCGATCTTGTTGCTGTTTTTAAGGCTAAAAGATTTAATTCAAGATTTAATTGAAGATTTGATTGAAGATTTAATTGAAGATTTAATTGAAGATTTGATTGAAGATTTAATTGAAGATCTATTTAGTAGCAGAATCTTCTGCAGATTTGTAGCAGTTAATATGCTGAGATTTAAAGCCCAAATCTAGTTTGGAAAAAGGTTATAAATAGAAGCATTGTAACCTAGTTTAAGTTAAGCCAGCCATCATGTAAATTCTAAGGGCTGAGTTTATGAACCACTCTCTAGGAGAGTTGGTATGTGTGAACCACTCGGACTGTGAGATGGTCATTGTTCTTAGAGGAAGCTGTTAAGCAACTCTAAGTATTGTTCTTAGTCATGAAGGTCATGTCTAGGTATTGTTATAGGAGTGTGTCTTCTACATGTTTGGAGAGTTTTTGGAAATCAAGCTGTTGATGCAGTGACTGAGATGTTGACTGCTAGACATCATTGCGATGATTGGGAGTGAGATGGAGTCTCTTATCTAGGGAGGACTTAGATAGAAGGGTCATTGGGTAGTGATTAAGTTAGTGGATTGTCAACTGGTTTATTGAGTCTGTAATTTGATACTGCTAATAGTGGACTTCCTTCCTGGCTTGGTATGCCCCCAGATGTAGGTTGTTAGACCAAACTGGGTGAACAAATTCTGTGTGCACTTTACTTTTCAGGAACTTCTTTAAATGTCTATAATTGCCTTGCTATTTATGTCAGACCAGATGTCTCGACATCATGTAGGACATCTGGGATCTGTTATACCAGAACTTCAATTGGTATTAGAGCAGGCATCCTGTCTGTTTCTGGATGAGATCTAGGGAAGATACTTTCTGGTTCATGAGCAAGGAAGATAGTTTTGCTGAGTTATGGACTTGGTCAGTTCATATAGTTGTTTATATGTATTGGACGTGTCTGTTGTTATCAGGAGAACTGCTGTTGTGAGTTTGATTTGTTGGCACTTGGTTTATGGTGATGGTGTGCAAGGATTATTGAGTAGTGCCAGAAGGTTGTTGAGGAGTTGTTGTGTGTTCCGCTGCATGGTATCTGATGTAACCCTGGTTGGTTCTTGTATCTCTGGTGGTGAGATTCTAGGAAGGTATTCTCTTGGAAAGACATTAGTGTTTGGTCTCCTCAGCAGGATATTCTATGATGTTGTAGTTTATGCAAGACAGCTTCAACCGTTTGGTTAGAGATGCCAAAGATACTTGAGGATTATCTCATATCTTTGTTTTGGGAAAGAAGTGATCAAAAGGTGAATGGATCTTATTAAAGACTGTATGACATGGAAGTTTCAGTTTTTTTAGAAGAAGAATATATTTCAAATCAGGCATTGAAGACCAATCTGTCCAGAACATTGATTCCTTCTTTATCAATGGTGAAAGAAGAGGGTGGAGCCAAAGCAAAAGAGTATCACTGTCAAATCTTTCATGCGGGAGTGAAGATCTTGATAAGTTATATCTTAAGTTTAGCTGTGGTGACCTAATTAGGTGGATCTTCCTAGTTATGATGTCAAATGTAGTTCTGGTATATCTGAAGATGAATTCTCTTGTGAAGGTACATGAACTAGAAGAAGTTTTATCAAGAAAGAAGTTGAGCTTAATATGTCAATTCTAATGTCTCGACATCGCGCTACACATCAGCAATTTATGGTAAATGCTAAGTCAAAGACCTATTAAATTGTAGCTATTTTAAAGGATCACTGAAGCTATGAAGTTGAACAATTTTTGAGATGTTGTTCATAATGTCATAGCATTTCAGTTGGAGCTGGTTGAAGAAAAGGCAGTTATCTTGATAGCAAAAGAGAAGGAAATAATCCTTGTTTAAACTAAAATGTTTGAGGACAATTGTATAGGGAAAATGCATCCAAGAGTTTGTGTGCAGTAGCAGTGTAAATCAGCCTGTGGTCAATTGGTGTTTGCATGAGCTCTTTCAGTTTTGTGGCTTGAAGGATTGGAAGTAGCAGATTGTCTATGGTATGTTTATGTAGAAGGATGGCAGTTATCACTCTTAAGTTAGACAATAGGTCTGAGCCTTGTGCTTATAAGAAGAAGCTTCTGGAAGAGTGTGTTATGCAAGTTACTGCAGTTTTGTTGGTCTGATCTTGGAAGTTGATCAGAGGTTGATATGTTCTCGTGTGTTCGCTGCAAGAGATATGTGTGGATTACTATGGTTGTAGTCTCCAAATCCTAGTAGATGTTTAATGTGATATAGACTGATGTCGGAACTGATGTTGAAACATCACTTTGCTCAGGGTGGAGTGAAAGATCAAGACAATGACCTAACCTGGAAGGCTTTTGTGGTATGAATGGTTGTCATAATGGTTGTCATGAAGAAGATTCAGAAGATGCTAGAATCTAAAGAAGGGTTAAACCACAGGGATTTAAGATCAATTTCTATTCACAAGTATTTAATTGATTATCCTTGAAAGACAAGATTAAGGATGTTCTGTCAATTTTTTTAACATCTTTTCATCAGAGGTTTGGAGAATCATGGGAGGGGTTTGACATTCGCTCACAAGTCGCCTAGGTGTTGACCTGGGATTATTGCTTAGCATCTGTTCCTAGAAAGTATTGTGAATGACTTGTCTAGATGGTGGTTCTGTTGAAGATGAAGATGGAAGACTATGAAGACATCATAATCTTGATGGTTACAGCTTGGATCAGTTTATTTCTGATCTAAGTGGTTTGGAGCATGGTGTTTGCTCTGGTTGTGAAGGTCGAGGATAAGTGGCAGTTATCTCTGGCTTTCTACTGACGGCTCTACTAAGGGAAGTGACTTTCTTTAGTATTGCTATGGGGTAGTCTTGGACTACTTATTTTCTGAAGATTCAGATGTGGTAGGTTTGAAGTCTTTGAAGTTTCTAAGCAGGATGGAGGTTGTATACTCAAACTTGATTGTTGAATCAAGTCTACGAGAGCATGGAAATCTGTTTCTGCAAAGGGAGGAGGTTCTTCTGAGTGGCAGAAGGTAGAGCTGAATTCATCAGTTGGATGAAATAATGTTCTGACATCTAGCTTAACATCAGGAGTCTCAGCTGGTGATGTGGCACATCAGCTAATGATAGGGTGATCTACAGGAATGAACAATAGGATGCTTCAAAAATATCGTTCTCTTGGCAGTTTGCGGGAGCTGCAGGAAGGAGAAGATGTTACATGACCATGGCTTTGGGAGTCTAAGTGTGTTTGCTTTTGAGCAAGTGGAACATGTGACTTGAAGATCAAGTTTCCTTGGTGGATCAAGATATCTTTGTGAGAGTTCTGACAAACTTGAAAAAGGTCAAAATGTGGCATTTAGTTGTTTTCATATGAGGATTCATGAATGAGGTGATCAAACTGTGGCATTTGGTTGATCTCAGAAGTGGATTCGAAGAATCAAGATAATCAGAGTGTGGCAGCTGGTTATTATTGAGGATTGTCTTGGAACAAGTTACTCTTGGGCAGAAGGGTGATGAGTTGAAGACTCAAGGAGATTATTCTTCTTGAAGGTAGATGAGAGTTTAATTCTCTAGTTCTTTAGATTACTATGCAATAGTAAGTCCAGTTGGTGGAGCATATCAAGAATCATGGTGATGATATCTTGGTGTGTGGCAAATGTTCTAACTTGTGTTGGGACATTATCTGGTTGAATATCCTTGGTGAAGGATGATTTTGTTCTGGTTCTGAAGCTTGGTGCATACATTATGCCTAAGGAGCGTGTACATAGTCATACGGGAGAATGATGAAGTAGAAGGTCTGCCTTGGATGGAGAATGTAGTAGATCAGGTATTGATTGATTGGAAGTCTGAAGATGAAGAGTATGATAGGGAATGACTGCCTTTGGAGAAAGGGACAATGGTACCAAAATGCATGTGCTCAGCAAGTGTGCTCAAATGTTCATCTTCATCTAGAGCATTAGTTAACCATGACTGGGGGAGTACTTGTCTATGGATTTTTCTGCAAAGGTACATATATTATGAAGATTGCATGCTGATCAAGATTGTGAAGATTGGTTGAATCTTATGAGGATATAATGTCAGATAACATGTTATGACATTAGGCTGTTGGATGACATGTTGGTGTGGACATGAATGGTTCTACCCATGTGAAGCTAATTGTTTGAATCATATGCGCACATGCTTCTGAGGAGAAGTCTAAAGGACAACTTTGGTTGTGTATGGGAGAATTTATTTTTCTCTACAGATTTTGGAAGAGCTTTGTGAGGGTCCTTGTTGATGGGAGATGTCACACTTATCTTGGTGTGTGTAAGAGGAGTTTATTTAGAGTTCAGTGGAAGGCATTGTGTGTGTGCTTCAGAACTTGTGGATGACTGTGTGAAGCATTCCTGACTGGATGAATGAAGACTATGTCTGGATTTTCTAAATGTTATGATATACTGGTCAAGGAGCACCGTTTGTGAAATATAATGGGAGAACTTCTGTCTGTACTAGTGTGGTACTTGGATTGTTTGAGGATTAAGCATTATGTGAATGTGTTCAGCAGGTGTGTTGAACAGAGGGTGCGCTCTTGAAGACATGAAGACGAGTCTTATGTTTTCCATTCATTTAAGGTGTTCTTCTTGCAAAGGAGCACTGGTTATCTTAGATAGGGGGAGTTGATCTTTTGTCGAAGAAGTTGTTTATCAAGATTGTAATGTCAGACAAGATGTCGTGACATTGTGTTACTGGTGAAGTTCATGGTGTACTTGACAGTTTAGACCTGGTTCTATAGATTTGTGTGTCAATGGATTGAATCAGAAGTATACATTTACACCAATGTTGTCAATTTTTGGCCAAAAAGGGGGAGAGAATGTACAGTAGTAGCTGCTGAGTCTGGATTTTGTTTTGAGTATGTTGGTTGGCAGATTCAGAGTTTGTCCAATTGTGGCTAAAAAGGGGGAGTGTGTAGTTTGTGTTGCTGTTTTGCTGGTTGCAGTTTTGAGGGGGAGTTGTTGCTGCTGGTTGCAGTTTGTATGGTGTTTTTTCGCTGGTATCTCTGGTGTAGGCTGAGATTGTTTTAGCCAAAATTAGCAAAAGGGGGAGATTGTTAGTTCTTGTATTGGCTGGAATTTTCGTAAAACAATGGTGTTGTTAATGATGTCATATGTCTGATGTCTTAACATGAGTTCTTAACATTGAGTTGATGTTAAGTTCAGAAGGGTTGCAGTTTTGTATGCTGATGTTAAACCTGATGTCTTGACATCAGTTGACAGAACATCAGAACATCAGTCTGATGTGTTTTGTTAGGGCTACATTTGTTTAAGTGTGTTTTGAGAAGATCTAGTGGAGAGATTGTAGGCGAATATCTTGGTAAAGATATATTCAGTTGCAATCAGATTTGGAGCAGATCTTGTTGCTATTTTTAAGGCTAAAAGATTTAATTGAAGATTTAATTGAAGATTTGATTGAAGATTTAATTGAAGATTTAATTGAATATTTGATTGAAGATTTAATTGAAGATCTATTTAGTAGCAGAATCTTCTGCAGATTTGTAGCAGTTAATATGCTGAGATTTAAAGCCCAAATCCAGTTGGGAAAAAGGTTATAAATAGAAGCATTGTAACCTAGTTTAAGTTAAGCCAACCATCATGTAAATTCTAAGGGCTGAGTTTGTGAACCACTCTCTAGGAGAGTTGGTATGTGTGAACCACTCAGATTGTGAGATGGTCATTGTTCTTAGAGGAAGCTGTTAAGCAACTCTAAGTATTGTTCTTAGTCATGAGGGTCATGTCTAGGTATTGTTATAGGAGTGTGTCTTCTACATGTTTGGAGAGTTTTTGGAAATCAAGCTATTGATGCAGTGACTGAGATGTTGACTGCTAGACATCACTTCGATGATTGGGAGTGAGATGGAGTCTCTTATCTAGGGAGGACTTAGATAGAAGGGTCATTGGGTAGTGATTAAGTTAGTGGATTGTCAACTGGTTTGTTGAGTCTATAATTTGATACTGCTAATAGTGGACTTCCTTCCTGGCTTGGTATTCCCCTAAAAGTAGGTTGTTAGACCGAACTGGGTGAACAAATTCTGTGTGCACTTTACTTTTCAGCAACTTCTTTAAATGTCTATAATTGCCTTGCTGTTTATGTCAGAACAGATGTCTCGACATCATGTAGGACATCTGGGATCTGTTATACCAGAACTTCAGTCAGGATCAACCTCAATTCCTTTCTGGCTGATGATGAACCCTAAGAGTTTCCCTGAACGGACACCGAAGGTGCATTTGTTGGGATTCAGGCGGAGTCTGTATTTTTTCAACCGCTCAAATAGTTTTGACAGGTGGGTCACATGCTCCTCTTCTGTCTTAGATTTTGCAATCATATTATCCACATACACTTCGATTTCCTTGTGTATCATGTCATGAAACAGAGTAGTCATGGCCCTTTGATAGGTTGCCCCAGCGTTCTTCAAGCCGAATGGCATTACCTTGTAATAAAAGGTACCACATGGGGTAATGAACAAAGTTTTCTCCATGTCTTTCGGCGCCATTTTGATCTGGTTATAGCCCGAGAATCCGTCCATGAAGGAGAAAACTTTGAACTTTATTGTACTGTCTACCAGCATATCAATGTGTGGTAAAGGAAAGTCGTCCTTTGGACTTGCCTTGTTTAGATCTCTGTAGTCGACACACATTCTGACCTTTCCGTCCATTTTGGGAACAGGTACGATGTTGGCTAACCATTGAGGATATTCAGACGTAGCGAGGAAACCTGCGTCAATCTGTTTTTGTACTTCCTCTTTGATTTTGATGGCCATGTCCGGGTGAGTCCGTCTCAACCTCTGCTTTACTGGCGGACATTCCGATCTTAACGGTAAGTGATGTTCCACGATTCTGGTATCCAACCCTGGCATGTCCTGATAGGACCAAGCGAATACATCGGGGAATTCTTTGAGAAGCTTTGTCAAACTCTCTTTGGCAGTTGGACTGAGTAGTGCCCCAATCCTGATTTCTTTTCTCTCCTTTTCTGAACCCAAGTTTACCATTTCCAATGGCTCTTTATGAGGTTCAATGGACCTTTCCTCTTGTCTGAGTAATCGGGAGATCTCTTCTGGAATTTCGTTGTCAATTTCTTCTTCAGCCCCAAATACCGGGAACTCAAAGTTGGGAGAAGGCATCGGATCGTATGTTTCAACTGGGTTTAAAACAAGCAATCTGCATGACGTGATGATTCGTGTTTAGAAGAGATAGAGAAAATGCAAGAGTGTGTGCAATGTATTTTTTTTATTACTGCTTGTTTTTTTCATTATTGTTTTTTAGGATTACCATTTTCTGAGGAAAGCAAAAAGCGAAAACAGTAATTAATGCAGAAATTACAGAACGACGTTATTTTATTAATGAACAAGTCGATTCTTGAAACTACAGCCCTATAAAACAAAACTCTGTCACTTTGGGCAAAGCGAAGAGGGAAATTTACAGAAAGTGAGCCCTATCAAAACATCAGTTTCACCTGGGCAGGGTGAAAGGTTAAAAACGGCAATTACTTTGACTTATGACCGATCTTTGGAACGTCGATAGCAACCCATTGGCGGCGAACTCCTCGGTGAATCACAAAGTCTGGCACCCTCCTTGATTTGCCTTCAGAAATAACGCTGAATTCTGGTGGAGCAGGAACATTGGAATCTGTCTCCCAGGTAGAGTTGTCGTAGGAGGATTCCTCAGTTGTATTTTGCAGAGTATTGGTGCTCTTAGCTGTATCTCCTCATCCAGTTGGCTGGATATCTTCGAGCCTGATACGAGAGCTTTCGGGAGCGGTGTACTTGACCATGAAGTCGTATTTTCCAATTGGTTGTCCCAGGGTGTCCCATACTTCTTTGAAACTGGAGGAGTCATCCCTCTCGATGACGTTGACCTCGGGAAAAGCATAGTTGATGAATTCAAGTCTTGCAAACGTTGCAAATTCATCGTCATGTTGAGTAGTTTCTGAATGACCTGAGTATTGATCCCATGACATGGTGGGGACACAGGAATTCTGTTCAATGATGCTCAGCTGAGTTTCATTACCCAGCTGACTTTTTGGCCCCAAGTCTCCTGGGTAAGGCTGCCACATTGGCAGACCGTCCATCGGGCCATAGTAATTGTGGTCAAAGTTGTCTTTCATCAGAGTGTCCTCCGTTAATGAATTTGGCGGAGCACGACATCCTTCCGGATCACAACCTCCGTATATCATTTCGACATTTGGCCGTGGTATAAATCTCAGACTCTGTGCAGGAAAGCAAAAGGGAGTCTGCGTTTCGTCCTGAGACATATAACCGTCCTTGTTAAGGTAAGACTTACATTCCTCCTCTGTGTCAGAGGGATTCTCCTCATTGATAGCATGGACTGCCTGAGGCATTGGGTGAAGGAAACCTCAATTGTGGAAGAATTTCTGAAGGGGATGAAGACTTTCATCGCTGGCAGTTGTCTGGGTACAGGTTGCAGAAAAACCAAGACCCTTCTTTGTTGTATTGCTAGTAGGAATGACAAGTTGTCCCCATCCTGTTGTATCGGTACTCTCGACCGCTTTGATAGCATCTTTATACGAGGAAATCGAAGTTCCTCCTTCGGATTGATCACCACTGTGTAACAAAAGCATTTGGAACTGGGTTCCGATTACCCGTTCTGGTTCCACATAAGTGGATGACGATAAATTGCTGATGAGCAAAGCCTGTTCCCCATAGACTGTGACGAGTTAACTGTTCTGGACGAACTTTAGCCTTTGGTGGAGGGTCGAGGTGACCGCCCCAGCCTGATGTATCCAAGGTCTTCCTAATAAACAACTGTAAGTTGCCCGGATGTCCATGACCTGGAGAGTAACTTGAAAAGTGTGAGGACCAATATTTATGGGAAGGTCGACTTCACCGATAACCATTTTTCTGGATCCATCGAACGCCTTGACGACAACCTTGTTGATTCTCATCGGAGGGCCTTTGAATGATAATTGCATCAAAGTGGACTTCGGTATAACATTCAGGGCTGACCCTGTGTCTACCAGTACGCTGGCTAAAGCATCGTCCTGGCAGTTGACTGTAATATTGAGCGCCATGTTATGACGGCAACCCTCTTCAGGTAATTCCTCATCACTAAACCCAAAATTGTTGCAGGAAGTGATGTTAGAGACAATGCTATCTGTCTGATTGTTACATCTTGTTCTACGAAGGCTTGCTCCAAAACTTTCGGTAGAGCCTCTCTATGCGCTTCCGAACTTAGCAACAGTGATAACACTGAGATCTTTGAAGGAGTTTGTAACAGCTTATCAACAATGTTATATTCACTCCTTTGGATGAGCTTCAGCATCTCATCATCATTTTTTGAAAGGTCGGGAACATTGGATCTACCGATTGGTGGATCGGGAAGTTCCGTCTGAAGTTCCTTTTCTTTGTTGGATTCTCCAACTCCTCTGTTGAAGATTCTACCACTCCTCGTTACACGACTGATGTCTGCAATATTCACGACGGAGGGTAATGGAATTTCCTTTCCATTTTCAATTATCATCGCACCATATTTGTAAGGGATATCCTTAGTTGATTCATACGGTAGTGGTCCGGAAAAATAGACGACTATGGGAACCTTCTGATTTTTCTGACCATCATAAGTAATCTCGATCCGTTCCCGGTTAGGAACTTTGGATTTGTCAAGTAGAGAAATGACGATGAAAACATCCCTAGTTCTTTGATGATCAGAGATTACAACAACGTCTTCAATTTGATTGGCAAGGTAATGGAGCCCGGAAATGGGCGAATCTCTCCACGATCCACCTGACCCTGAAGAGCTACTCTCACAAGGTAGCATCCTTGGTTATTTTCTAAACATACTCCACAACGTTCATAGTTCTGTGGTGGCACCTGGCCACGCCCGCTTTGAATACAATGTAACCTCACTAGGTTAGCTTCCACAGATCGGACATCCCAACTTTGACGCCGAGTGGGGTTTCTGTTATTGATACTAATTTGCTGAGTATCTTCATCTATATAGATTGGCATCCACCAGTGATTTAACAAGTGCTGAAGTGCCTCTTGGACAAAGGTATAACCCTGATCGTTTTTGCAACCCGCCTCACAGCTGTGATAATCACGTGATATCAGGAATCCGAGTCGAACCTGCTCAGCATGCAACTCTACCAAGTTGGTATTCATCAAGCGAATGTCGAAGATTTGAACCATATTGATCTGATAGGGATTCCTATCATGGTAGTCCTAGATCCATCCAAGATCCATCTGACGCTGGAGGGCCTCCTGTATGAAAGAGCATCCCTGTTTGTTTACCGGGCAAGTCAGACAAGAACTGTAATCGTGCCGCGGTAGATTATGATACTGGCTTTGCCTTAAATGCATTGCCACCAAGTTGACATTCATCGCACGAATGTCGTGGTTTTGAATGACGTTGGAATTCGTATAGACCATGTTAACTCCCCGAACTCGGTGCTCTTGGATCCATCTGAGATCCATCTGTTCCTGTAGAGCTGATTGCACCACAGAATATCCTTGATTGTCTTTAGAGCAGATATCACATTGGTGATAATTATGAGGTAGTACATGCCCATATCCTCTCTGTTCACAGTGCATCTTGACCAGATTGGTCCTCAACAAGAGTACATCGTGAATTTGATAGATATTGTTAAATTCTTCCTTAATTAGGTTGACTGCAACTTTCTCATGTTGAGGCAGCGAGTTTGTGAGAACATTGGGATTCGTATCTTTGAAAGATAAGAGCCCGCTCCTAACAAGCTTTTGCACATCAGATTTGAAATTAAGACAATTCTCTATGTTATGCCCTGATCCTCCTTGATGATAAGGGCATGTCTGATCCACCTTAAACCAAAAAGGCGGATTTTCCGATACTGTAAGAGGAGACTTAGTCTGGATGTGCCCCTTAGCCAGTAGTAGCGGAAATAGTTCTGCGTACAACATAGGTATAGGATCAAACCCTGATGGTCGTGTTGTACGGTTTTTGTTATACGGAGGACGAGCCTGCAGAAGAGGCTGTTGTGTCCTTTGCTGATTAGGTTGGCTCTGCGCAACCTGAGGCTGATACGTAGGAATAGGTGCAGGATTGATAGCAGGAGTTACGGCTGCTACCGGTTGATAACGTCGCCTTTGCTTTCCGAGAGAGATATTCCCAATATCTTGTTCTTTTTTCTTAGGGAGAGCACTACCGTATTGTTTTGTACTACTTGATGATCCAGCGTCTTTTATCAAACGTCTTTCTCGGACAGCTTCCTCAAGACGAACTCCCATACCGACCATTTCAGTGAAATCACTGGGCGCACTGGCAACCATTCTATCGTAGTAAAATGAACTCAAGGTCTTTAAGAAGATCTTTGTCATCTCTTTCTCCTCAAGAGGTGGACAAATCTGAGCGGCAATTTCACGCCATCTCTGAGCGTACTCCTTAAAGGTTTCCTTGTCCTTTTGTGACATCGATCTGAGCTGATCTCTTTCTGGCGCCATGTCCAAATTGTATTTGTATTGTTGGACAAAGGCCGTGCCAAGATCTCTAAATGTGCTTATCGTGGCGCGGTTTAAACCCATGTACCATTTTAATGCGGCACCGGTTAAACTATCCTGAAAGTAGTGAATCAGTAGGTCCTGATTCTCTGTCTGAGCTGACATTCGCCGAGCGTACATCACCAAGTGACTCTGAGGGCAAGAGTTACCCTTATATTTTTCAAAGTCAGGCACTTGGAACTTGTGCGGAACTTTCACATTAGGGACCAGACAAAGGTCTACGGCATCCTTTCCAAATAAATCCTGACCGCGAATGGCTTGCAGTTCCTTCTGCATTTCCAAGATCTGTTCCTGGAATTCATCTATTCTGTCGAACATAGTTTCCTTTTTACCAGAAGGTATCTGTGGAATCTGTCCTTCCAGGACAGTGTGCACCACAGGAGGTGGGACCGTGACTACGACGGTGAATCTTGGCGCCTCCCAAAGTTTGTAACCTTCAGGAGTCCTCAACATGCCTCTGGCATCTTCTCTTTCTCGAAGTTTGTAACCTTCAGGCCCAGCGGCTTCTGCTGTGATTCCCTAATCCTCAGTGATCGGCGGAACATATCCTTCCGGGATATAGTTAACAGGCATGCCCCATGGATGATCTTTTGGCATCTGATACCTAGGATCAAACTTTTCCACTATGGACGCCGAGGTGATCTCTGAGATCACAGTTCTTTGTAGCTGAGCTTCTGCCATGGCTTGCATGTCGTTACGAAGCTTTCTCATATCCTCTCTCAGAGCGTCGATCTCTTCTTTTAACTCTCTGTTCTCTTCCTCAAGATCATCCATCTTTTTCTGACGATTGGCCTGAGTATTATACGAATGAGAAAGTTTGACTCTAGAATCGAGACACAAACGTGAGATTCGTAGGCAAGAAGAATACGTGATGTGAGAATGATGAATGCAATGATTATATTAATTGTTTTTTTGGTTTAATCAAAATAAACTTCGACAATTAGATTGCAAATATCAAACAGTGGGGAAACCCCGTTTTATTGAAATTCAAAGGATTGCGGAAATGAAAATACAGTAGATTACAAGGTGCGGAAACAGAAACCTAAGCTAATGGGTCCCGAGTCCTCTCTGAGGAGAAATCGGGTGTTGATTCTGGTACTTTCCTTTTCTTTGACTGGGGCTCTTGGGCCGTTGTTGGGTTGTCATTCCTTTGCCAGGTGAAAGGAGTGAGCAAACTCCTTTGGTCTTCTTGATTCTCTACAGCATGCTGCTCCAATATTTCAATCAGAGCATCCTTATCTTTCAGTAGTTGATGTATTTTGATACACTCCACATTGAGAGTGCGGTACTTGTTCTTCCAAGACCTCCTCTCCCGTTGAACTTTGTTGAGAGTAACCTGGAGTTTTTCCGTCTCAGTCATGAAGTACATGACGGATTCCCTTGGCGGAAGAACTCCGTGACGAGGATAAGGCATCTTTAGCTTGAGAGCTCTAGTTTGTACCCAATGGAGATAAGGCTCCACCGAGACACATTATGGTTTTCCTAGAGACTCCCGTCCTCTCTTATGAACGTGTTTCCAAGCGTGCACTATTTCATTCTTTAGTGCCCTGTCATTTTCCCCTTCCTTGAAGAAAAGATCTTCCAGATGAGCGTTCTTGGGGACGTGCCTCATCGGGTATCCAAATTGACGACGAACGAGAACTGGATGATAATTGATTCCTCCCTTAGTTCCTATAAGGGGCACGTTGGGGAAGTTTCCACAATGGTCAATGATCCTGATCCCATCATAAATCCTGTTACACCAATCAATGTCAGAGTTGGTGAGAGACATGATTTTCTGCGACCAATATAAGGCACTCTTGTGATCCCATAAAGCAGCAGATTTGGGCAAATGGGAGATAAACCATTTTTATAGCAGAGGTATACAGCACGTGATCTCCCCTCTACTATACAAATTCCCTAAGTGTACAGAATGATACGCATCTGTGAGCAAAGTCGGCATAGGGTTCCCAATGAGGAAAACCTTAATAGCGTTGATATCGACGAAGTTATTAATGTTGGGAAACAAGAATAACCCGTAGGTAAGTAAAACAAAGATGCTTTCGAAAGCAGTCACATTCCTGATACTAGCAAAGTACAAAGCTTTCTTTGTTAAGAATTGGGCTGGCAAACCTTGTATACCACCCTTAGTAGTCATGTGAGTCCTGACCTCAGACTCGTCCAACTGAATTGCTCTTGCAATGGTCTGATCCTTTGGAATTTCTTCCAGTCTAAAAAATGGAGCTCGATCTGTGATGTGTAAATCGATCAGATGAGAGTACTCCTCCAGCGTTGGTGCGAGCTGATAATCCGGGAATGTAAAACAGTGATAAACCGGATCGTAAAACTGAATGAGTGCCTCCATGATTCCCTCAATCACATGGACCCTTAATAGAGGTAGCAGACCTCCGTACTTGGCTCTGAAAGCCTCCTGGTTTGTGACCATCCTCGCCAAACCTCTTAAATCCTCTAGTTTTGGAATCCTGAAGGTGTACTTATGAGTTCTCCTTCTACCGAAATCCATTAGTGTAATCCTTTTCTCTGATATTTACAATCACAGTCTTAGTTTATTTTGAAAAAATAGAGAGACTAGAAGAGAAAAATTTTGAATGTTTTAATGTTTTTTTTAAATGAATGCATGAATGCAGCACACAAAAACATAGAAAAAACATGGGGTCAAAGGGTCGTTGTCAAGAAGTCAAGACTCTACCCATCCCCAAAGGTTTATACTAGGGTGATTTTTGTACCTGTACTCAAAATCATCAGCTCCTCCCAGGATAACAAACAGCAAGCGGATCGCCAACGAGCTGTATGAAATCTTAGAGTAAATGCTATTCACCGAGAATAGATCATCAACCTCAAATGAGGGTAGTATCGCGTAACAACTATTTTCGATAGTTTTCGAACTACAAAAGGGTTGGCTCCTCAGCTTCTCAGACGTCACAATCGGCCCATTGCCTATGAGAGGGAATGGGTTGCATTGGGAAGCCTCCACTGAGGTTGATGGTCGACCTCGTCGCCAGCACTTATCTTAAGTGTATACACAATCTTTCCACATGCGGCATCACATGCATTCCCATTAGCAGAAAAATAAACACGTATATCAATTTGGAAAAGCAGTATATATATTTGTCCTAATGTCCTAGACTTTTAAGAGCTATGAATCTTAAGTTCCTGACAGAAAATGGTTTCCCGGCGGAGTCACCATCCCGTGGTTTCATTCCAAATTAACGGCGTTTTGACCTAAGATCCTAGTGACGTAAGGGCTTCAAGAGATAAGAGGAACAAAATGCCTTGAAAGGCGCCATTTTGTGGTACCCCTATTCAAGGTTTCTACCTAGGGGACGAGAAGAGAACAAGATCCCTAAAGACTCCCCAGCAGAGTCGCCATTTTTCTGTAGCGAGTGATTTTTGGATGTGGTTGCGAAGCACGATCGCTCTAGTACTACAGCTCGATTCATTTTTTATCCTATTGAAGCTGATGAAGGAAGGGAAATAGATGACTCCAACTAACTCTGCTTGCATACTGAGGTTAAACAGTCAAAACTGTTGGTTTACAGATACTACAAAGATTTGGGGTCTCTCCTAGGTTATTTTGTCAAAAAGGGGTGTTTTAGGCTATCGGTTGAGATGTTAGGATGGATGTATGAAAGTGCGGGATTTTGGGTTTTTGTTTAGTGTGCTCGCTAAGATTATTCCTTTCAATCTTATGCCTACGTATTCCCATTTACCGAAACAGGGAAATCAGAGCGATCGTAGTTCCTCCTATTCTATGGGAGTAAATGGTTGGTTTGGTGTCTTGTTCAAAGCCTAAGACGTGAAGCTAAAAGGTGGTTTGTATCTTGTTCAAAGCCCAAGATATGAAGCTAAAAGGTTGCAACTTCAGAGAGAATTTGTCATCTCTAAAGAGGTTTATTTGTCACAAATGTTGGGTGTCTGGTTATAAAGGAGGATTACTTTAACCGGGATATGTGAATCCGGCAATGCCATAATTTCCTTTATATGGGTTTTCCAACCTGAAGGAGAAGACTTTAACTCAGTGTATAGCAATGCCATCTTTCCTTAGGAATTTCTCTGCTAAAAGAGTGACAGTGGCATGGATGTAGATGATCCAGAGGCTTGCCGCTTACAACAATTAGATGAAGAGAAAGGAGTTGTTGATGTTTGTATACTATGAACGAGGCACAACTTTGATTGACTCAACCGGGGTTTTCTTATACAAAGCCTAAGAGGAGGCTATTATGTGTCTCGTACAAAGCCCGAGAGAGAGGCTAAAAAGGATTGACTCAACAAGAGAGAGTCTTTTGGTATCTCGTATAAAGCCCTAGATGGAGGCTATTTGACTCAACAAGAGAGTCTTTTTAGTATCTCATATGAAGCCCGAGATGGAGGCTATTTGACTCAACAAGAGAGTCTTTTTGGTATCTTGTATGAAGCCCGAGATGGAGGGTAAAATTGTTAGCTCCGCTGGGGAGAATCATTGTACAAATCCCAAGAGGAGGCTATTGTAACTGTTTCAGTTGAGTGACAGATCCAATATGCTGATTTAAAGAGAAAATCAATTCTTATATGAGTAACGTTTGCACTCAGGGATTTGATTCGAGGATCAGGGTTATTTTCTGTTCTTTAAGGAAATGGGACCTCCAAAGGGTATCGAGACTATCCGAGTCTACGGGTTTTCTTCCTATTTTTGAAGGGAGCTTGAGAATGTCTTTGAGACTCTAAGAAATTAGACTGTCCAAGTCTAGAGTTTCATCTTTTGTACTATGCTTTTGAGAAACAGTAGTAGGGTCTAGACTTTTCGAAAGACTGTTCTATTAAGATGACTAATTTTCTGTTCCTATACCTCTAGGAGGTCGTCAGGACAATTTGTACGAAGCCCAAGAGGAGGCTGGAAACTTTTAAGAAGCCGATAGGTCCTTGTATGAAGCCCAAGAGGAGGCTATCATTACCGGAGGAAGAATCATTATACAAAGCCTAATAGGAGGCTGTGAATACTTCTAAGAAGCCGACTGGTCCTTGTACAACGCCCAAGAGGAGGCGGGGATGCTTTTAGGAAGCCTGTGGGTCCCCAAACCCCAAGAAGTTCAAGACAGGCTATTCATAAAGAATAGATCAAGCCAGGAAAGTTCGAGAATTTGGAAGAAACTCAAGAGATGCCATTCATGGAGAAAAGATCATCTCTGGGGAGTAGAGTTTCTTGACAAGTGCTTTTAAGAAGCCTGTGGGTCCCCAAACCCCGAGAAGTTCAAGACAAGCTATTCACAAAGAATAGATCAATCCAGGAAAGTTTGAGAATTTGGAAGAAACTCAAGAGATGCCATTCACGGAGAAAAGATCATCTCTGGGGAATAGAGTTTCTTTGACAACTTCTACGAGTGACAGTCTATGAAAGGATTCACCGAGAATGCTGCCTTTCATGTCTCCATATTGTTTAACCCCAAGTGGAGGGAAGACTATGTCTGGTAATCCTATGGGGATCTAGTTTTGACTATTTAAGAGTGATCAACGGGCTTAATGCTAGACGTAGTTGCCGGGGAAACTCTAAATATCTATACTATTATTACACAGTTGATATGAGTTTATGAAAGAAGACTTACAGCGAAATAGCCCCACAATACAGTTATATGTATATGAAAGCAGTAAATGAAAGCATATAAACACTTACTCGGTTGTAGAGCTTCCATGCTGTTTGGTTAGTTGTTCAACAAAGAAAGATTGAAAACAACAATATAATTCAAAATCAAAGGAGAAAGTGCTTTGAAAAAGAAAGATTTGGGGCTTACAGCTCAATGAGAGACCCAAGGTTTTATCAGTGATTGTACTGTTGAATTTGTACAGAGGGACTTATACAAGTGACTGAGGCCCAAAAATGTTTTACTGTACAAAGGGGTTTGGGTCTTATACTCTCTCAAGAGGCCCAAAAGGTTTAAAGAAAAAGTGTGGGGCTTATAACACGAGGGTAGGCCCAGATGATTTTTCGTTTGAAATGGCGATCGCGCCGAGATTTTCTTTTAACGCAAAGGGGCTTATACAATATTTGAGGCCCAAAGTTGTTTTGGTTAAAAGGGGATTGGGACTTACACTCTATTAGAGGCCCAAAAGTTTTGAATGGGTCTTATAGCTCGAGGAGAGGCCCAGATGTTTTAAACGGACGACAGTCGTACCGTTTACTTGTACAGAGGGACTTATACAATAAGTGAGGCCCACAAAGTTATATGTACAAGGGGGTTTTAGGTCTTACACTCTCTCAAGAGGCCCAAAAAGTTTTAAAGAAAAAGAGTGGGGCTTATAACACGAAGGTAGGCCCAGATGATTTTTTTTTAAACGGGCGACGATAGCGCCGAACTTTTTAAATACAACGGGACTTATACAATAAGTGAGGCCCAAGATAGGTTTGTATTTACAAAGGGGTGGGTCTTACACTCTCTCAAGAGGCCCAAAAGTTTTAAAAATGATTTATGAGGGTTGAATTAATCCAAAAACCCTAATTTGTTATCAAAATGTATTTTAATTGAATAAAAATTCAATTAAAATGATCAAAATTGTTTAACATATGGAAAAAAAATTGTGATCTTGGATTAATGCTTCAAAAATTAAGTATTGACCTCTAGGGCGTGATAGCAAGTTCAAAGTGATTTCTGAGTTGGAGGTGTTACAGATGAGTAGTGATGATCTGAACAGCTTCCCTAGACCCTATGGAGTGTGTTTGAATGCTTGGACTTGATGGAAATTGGCTGGATCACTTCATGGAATCTCAACTGCAACTTGGTTAAAACCTTGAGCAATTGACTGGTGATTTTGAGAAATCAGTGTTCCAGATGTTGTTTAAGTGTTTGATCAGCTTACATATGATGTATATGAGGTGTGTGTGTGATTGGTTTGAGTGGAATTGCTCTCTAATGAAAAACCCGATAGTGACTTGCTAAGAAAGGAATTTTTTAGAGTGAGAAGTGGATTTTGAGAAAGGCAAGTGTTGTAGGCCTTTGGTGTACTTAAACTAATCACAATTGAGCTCTATTTATAGTAGAGCAAGTTTTTTTTGCAAGGAATAGTGAATGGCAACTGCTGAGTAGGTTTGGCCAATGTTGGCAAATGAAAATCCAAGTCTCCTCTAGCCATTGACTAGAAGTTAGGGCACAGGCTGCTGGTTCCCTTGGTCTTGGATAAGTCTTGAATGAATTCAGTTGCTAATAGCTCAGTCCATGCCACCTTGATGCTTCCATTGAATGCTCCAATCTAAAATTGGAGTCTTGTCCCTATTTTAGGCAATTCTAGGTTTGGCATGCTATTTATTGTTCCAAGGACTTTGGAGGCTTGGCTCAGTGATTGTCCCCTTTAGATTCAATCCTCAGATGTGTCCAAGGTGATCACAAGGCTTGGAATTGGCTGATTTTTGTAAATCGACCAAAAGTGCAAAAATCTGCCTTGCCTTGGCAGATTTCAGCAAGGCATCTTGCCACTACCATATCTCATAGCTCAAATTGAATTTGGTGATGTTCTTGGCCATTTTGGAAAGCCCTTACATGATACAACAACTGTTTGATCATATTTGGTTTTGATACTTTTTGGATCCAAGTGAAAAAAGCCCCTACATTTAGAAAAAAGTGAAGGCAGATTCTGACTTAGTGAAATTTTCACTAAGTGTTGGAACAAAGTGACTTTTCTTGATTTTGATCACTCCATAACTCAAAATCCATGAGGAATTTGGACATAGATCAGTATGAAGCTTTTGTAGAGGGCAATGAGATCTACAAATCAAGATTTGGATGGGGAAAAATGGCTTTGTGGTTTGGGTGTTATGATCCTCCAAAGTTGGTACCCTTGCCACTTTATTTCATAACTTAGAAATTTTTCTAAGTTTTTTATGGTTACCCCTTTTAAAAGTTATCCCACTTTCTTTGATTTTTCTTGATGAATGATGATTCAAATCATACATAAACATCATTTTAGGGTTAAAAATCCATTTTAGTGAAAAATCTCAAAAAGTCAAAGTTAATTTTTGTGCACAGTTGACTTTTGTCCGATGAATTCCAAACTGTGCAATTCTTCAGGAAATCATGTCCTTGACCTAAATCAAACTTGATGGACATGTTCCATGGGTGGTATAGAGTGTATTGAATCATGTCTTAGGGCTTTGGAGCATGTCCTGCTCAAAAGTCAAAGTTACAGTTGACTTTTCTCGCAAAACCCTAATTGTGGTCCAGATGAAATTGAGACTTGTTGCTCAAGCTTCTTGGATCAATCCATTATCCCAAATGGATCAATGTGGCATATTGGAGACCCTCAAATCCTCTCTTGAGGTCTTGGTTCATAATTGGTCCCAAAAGTCAACTTAGGGGTAAATTAGGTCAAGAAACCCTAATTCCTAATTTTTTATGAATGCATCCCCTGAGGCAAAATTGACTTGATGATTGGGTTTATGAGGTTCCATGGAGCATATTAGGTTATGTTTTGGATCTTTGGCTCATGCCCAGAGGAAATTTTCCATCTGGAGGCCCTGGTCGACCAAAACCCTAATTTGGTGACACTGGCGATCTTGAGGCTTGATCCACCTAGAAGGGAGCATCCTTGAGGAAATTTTGAAGTTGGAGTCCTTTTGATCCTTTATGTATGTTTGAGAGGTTAGACAAGTTGAAGATCATGTCATTCCTTGATTGATCCTTTGTCTAAGCACTCAGAGAGGGCTTGAAACCCTAATTTTGATTGTAGTGAATGCTCAACAATTCCTTGAGGAGATTGATGAGGCATAAAGGTATATCCATATTGTGATGATGATTTACATAATTATGGGAATCTTAGTGGTCAAAATTTGGGGTATGACAGTTGGGTATAATTATGATGATTTACATATTGTGATGATGATTTACATAATTATGGGAATCTTAGTGGTCAAAATTTGGGGTATGATAGTTGGGTATAATTCACTTTTTTTTCATAACTTAGTGAAATTTCAAGTTTCTTATGGTTGCCCCTTTTGCAAGTAACCCCACTTTTCTTGTTTTTTCTTGATGGATGATGATCCAAACCATAAGTTAACATTGTTTTTTACTTAAGAAAGCCTTGTTTGTCAAGAAACTCAAAACGTCAAACTTGGTTTTTGGCACAGTTGACTTTTTGTCAGATGAATTTCAAACTTTGTGATCCTCTATGAAATCAAGTCCTTGACCTAATTCAAACCTAATGGATGGATTCCATAGTTGTTTTAGAGTGTCTTGAATCATGTACCAAGGTTTGGGATCATGTCTTGGTCAAAATTCAAAGGTATAGTTGAACTTTCATCAAAAAACCGTAATTGGTCCAGATGAATTTGAATCCTTGTACTACTTATGAACCAAGTTATTTGAATCAATCCAATCTTGTAAATGGATCAATATGATGTATTGGAGGTCTTCAAAACACTTCTTGAGGTCTTGGATCTTGCCTTGCTTCAAAAGTCAATTTAGGGGTGAATTAGGTCAAGAAACCCTAATTCCTGATTTTTGATTAATGCATCCCCTAAGGCTATTTTGAGCTTGTGATTGGGTCCATTAGGTCCCTTTGAGCTTCTTGGGTCATGTTTTGAAATATTGGCTCATGCCCAGATGAAAATTTCCCTCCAGAGGACTTGGTCAACCAAAACCCTGATTTAGTGACACTGATGATTTGAGGCTTGATCCACTTGGAATGTTGCACTCTTGTGCTTAATTCTTCATGTGGGAGACATCTTGATCTTTTATAGATGTTTGAGAGACTTGACAATTTGAGGATCATGTCCATTCTTGATTGATCCTGTGTCTAAGTGCTCTGAGGGGGCTCAAAACCCTAATTCTTGGTTGTAGTGAATGCTCAACAGTCTATGAGAAAATTGATGAGTCATGAAGGTACATTCATATTGTGGTGATGACTTGCACAATGATGGGAAATCTTGTGGTCAAAATTTGGGGTATGACAAGTACTCCCCATAGAAGTAGAGATCCCATCAATGAGAGTATTGATGGAAGCCAAGCTAACGGAAGCTGAATGGTGTCAAAGTAGATACGACGAACTGGACCTAATCGAAGAAAAGAGAATGATGGCTTTATGCCATGGTCAGTTATATCAGCAAAGAATGAAGAAGGCGTTTGATAAAAAGGTCCGACCCCATGTCTTCAGAGAAGGAGACCTCGTGCTCAAGAAGATACAATCATTTCTCATTGATCCCAGGGGCAAATGTACTCCAAATTACGATGGCCCATATGTTGTTAAGAAAGCCTTTTCAGGCGGTGCCTTGAGACTGGCAACCATGGATGGAGAAGAGTTTACCTATCCCACAAATGTTGATGTAGTCAAGAAATACTTCGCCTAAATGAAATAAATAAAAAAACGTCTTGTTGGACTGAAAACCAGAAAGGGCGGTCCAGGCAAAAATTAGAGACATAGACAATGATCATCCCAATAGATTGAAAACCTGAAAGGGAAATCTAGGCAAAAGTTAGGGATTCACGGCAAGTAACTGCATCCGACAAGATTGGCTCCCCAATGATAACGTCATCCATCAGGAGAACCTCCATCAAAGTCACCTTCAGCAGAAGCTCAAGAATATCCAGAATTCAAAGTTGGTAGAAGGATAGTTGTCATTATGCTTCGATGTAGCCCATTTCCCTTTAAATTACCATTTTATAAACTTTGTAATGCTCCATGGAATCACGCATTAGGCTGATTACCATTCTATCAATGAAAATTTGAGCCCTTGTGCCTATTGTTTGCAATTCTCATTTATTCTGCTTTGCAAAATGACATTTTAATATGATCAACGATTCTTGAAAAAAAATGAATTTGCTTTTGTTTTCAAAACGGAAATTTCAAATTTATTTCTGCTTTTAAAATAAGGACGACAATTTCCTTTTGATTACTAAACACAAAAAGAAACATCGACGGCTTCTCCGGAGGTGATCAAACCTCAAAATGCAAAATCAAAATACTCCTTATGATAAGTACACTCTAAATGAAGGATCAATTACTTCATATGGAATGTCCCATCTGTCATCCCCGGTAGAGTTCCTACCTCTAGGAACCAATGATTAGTTTTTCTCCCCAGTAGAGTCTACCCTTGAAAAGCAAGAACGGGTACCCTAGCAGGTTTGTACCTCCAGAAACCAGAACAAACACAGGAGTCCCTGTTCCCAAACAAAAGTACTACCTTCAAAATCTCCAGTGATACCCCCATCTCCCAAAGTAGTTGAGTATCTAAGTTGTGTTCATCACCAATCCATATGTCATGTCTGTTTTGTCAGCATAAACATCTCATACATCATGCATAATTGATTCATATTCATATTCATATTGCATTACCATCACTTCGGTCATATTCTTCCCCAAGTGATAAATGTCCTCTCTCCATTAGAGTTGTCAGTTTTCCCTTCTACATCAGATAGGATAAAATCTCGGTTTGAGCTCTTTCCCCGTCAGGAAATGTATCGTCTAAACAATCCCTCTCTTGTTTATTCCTGGATTGGAATCGTTCCTCGACCACTTTGACAACTTGAACCTCTGAAAGGCAAGAAGACATTTGGATATACACATTTGAAACATCACTCTTCACCACTGAAGATGATATTTTGCTTTCCCGGATTAAGGAAAATCCCCCGCGGAAGCTTCTAAAAATCTCTTGGCAACATGGACATCGTATCCTCCAAGAAATATCTACCGATCGACAAACAAAGAAGTTTGTTCTTGCCCTTGTAGATTTCCATGTAAAGTCAACAAATGGCAGTCTCTCCCCGAGAAGTTTGTCCTACTTTCAAGGAAGTCATCATCACCTCAAAATTGAATTACATCACATGGCGTCTCTCCTAGAAAGTCTCGAAGCGAAGTATGATATAATTTCTCCAGCAAATGGCATCTCTAACAGAGAATTTTGCACACCTCTGCAGTTCAGACAAATGGTTATCCTCAACAAGTCTGACATCAAATTTTTTTTCCATCAAATGGCATCTCCCCATTAAATCTCGGCGAGAAGTTTGATAAAAAGCCATCTCAGATAGCATTCCTTGTCAAGGGAAAAACTCGACAAGAAAAAACTGAGACCAGTTTCGTGGCTGAAGACCATGATCGAGGGGAGGTTTATTTCAAAAGAAACTAAGACCAGTTCCATGATTGAAGACTAGGATCGAGGGGAGGTTTATTTCAAAAGAAACTAAGACCAGTTCCGTGGCTGAAAATCAGGATCGAGGGGAGATTTTACCCATTTCTAAGTAGCATTACTTAGCAAAAGAAGACGGATGAGCAAATCAGCTACCAATTTTAATTAATAACTCCCTCAATTTTAATTATTTTTTATTGGTTCTTTTTGAAAAAAATCACAAAAATGTTGAAATATTTTATTCCACAAAAAAATCAAAGTTATATTATTTATTTAATATAGTTGGTATTTTTATGAATAAATTCATTTTTAATTGTTTTTAAACATTTTTAAAGTGAATATTCATCTTGGAAATCAAAACCAAATGAGTTTTATTTCATCTTGTGATTAATCCCTCATTTTTCAAACCTTAACCATAAATCATAAGTTGTTTATTAGCACTTATTTGGCATTTTTATCATTTTATGAATTTTCCTTGAATAAATTACTTTAAAATGATGAAATTAGGGTTTTATGGATTTATTACCCTAAAACAAATCTTTTTCAAACACTGATGGGCCTCTATTAGAGTGTAAGACCCATCCCCTTTGTAAACACACCACTTTTTAGGCCTCAGCCATTGTATAAGTCCCACTGTATTTTCAAAAACAACTGCGCGATCGTCGCCCTTTTAACAAAACCAACTGTGCCTACCCTCGTGTTATAAGCCCCATTCCATTTCTTTAAGTTTCCTTGGGCCTATAATAGAGTGTAAGACCCAATCCCCTTTTAACCAAAATAGTTGGGCCTCAGTCATTGTATAAGACCCACGTTGTTTTCAAAACCCCCGGCGCGATCGTCGCCTTTTCCAAATAATCACTGGGCTTCTCCTTGAGCTATAAGACCCACCTTTATTCATTTTCAAAAATCTTTGGGCCTCTAATAGAGTGTAAGACCCATTTCTTATTTGAAACCAAAAATCTTGGGCCTCAGTCATTGTATAAGACCCACGGTGTTTTCAAAAACCACGACGCGATCGTCGCCTTTAAAAAGTGAACCATTGGGCCTCTCCTTGAGTTGTAAGCCCCATCCCTCTGTACATAAAAACTTTTTCGGCTTCACATATTGTATAAGCCCCTCTGTATAGTTTTCAAAATAGCGGTGCGATCATCGTTAAAACTTGGGCCTTTCCTTGAGCTGTAAGCCCCAACAAATCTTTTCAAAGTGCTTTCTCCTTTGATTCAAACATATGTTGTTATAAAAAATTTATTTATTGAACAACTAACCACACAGCATGGAAGCTCTACAACGGGTAAGTGTTTATCCGCTTTCATTTACCGCTTTCATATGTATATAACTGTATTGTGGGGCTGCTTCACTGTAAGTCTTCTTTCACATCCTTTAATATACTCGTCATATATCAAATGTGTAATACTAGTATAGTTATTTAGAGTTTTCCCCGGCAACTACGTCTAGCACTAGGTAAAGCCCTATTGGTCAATCTTAAATACAAACAAAACTAGATCCCCCGTAGGATTTCCAGATACAGTCTTCCCTCCTCTTGGGGTTAAACAATATGGAGACGTGAAAGGCAGCATTCTCGGTGAACCCTTTCTCAGACTGTCACCCTTAGAAATTGTCAAAGAAACTCTAACTCCCCAGAGATGATCTTTTCTCCGTGAATGGCATCTCTTGAGTTTCTTCCAAATTCACGAACTTTTCTGGCTTGATCTATTCTCGGTGAATAGCATGTCTTGAACTTCTCGGGGTTTGGGGATCCACAAGCTTCCTAAAAGCAACCCCGCCTCCTCTTGGCCGTTGTATAAGGACCCTTCGGCTTCTTAGAAGTTCTCATGCCTTCTCTTGGGCTTAATACAAGGACCCTGACGACCTTTTAAAGGTATATGACAGAACTTAGTCATCCTTTGCTAGAGCAGTCTTTCCCGTGACGAAACTCCGACCATTTTAGGGTTGATACTCATCCATTAATGCCCGTGCCTCCTCTTGGGCATTGTACAAAAGATAAAACTCTAGACTTGGACAGTCTAAACCCTTGAGTGTCAAAGACATTCTCAAGTTTCTTTCGAACATAGGAAGAAGCACCGGCCCCTTTAGCCTCCGTCTTGGGCTATGTACAAGACATATAAATCACTCTCTTGTTGAGTATAAAAGACTCTCTTGTTGAGGCAGCCTCCTTTTAGCCTCAATCTCGGGCTCCGTACGAGATAGAGAAACACTCTCTTGTTGAGTATAAAAGACTCTCTTGTCAAGTCAACGTTTTAGTCTCAATCTCGGGCTTTGTACGAGATAGAAAAACACTCTCTTGTTGAGTATAAAAGACTCTCTTGTTGAGCCAATCCCCTTTTAGCCTCAATCTCAGGCTTCGTACGAGACAGTAAATCACTCTCTTGTTGCGTATAAAAGACTCTCTTGTTGATTCAGTCTCTCCTTTAGCCTCCGTCTTGGGCGTTGTACAAGACACATAAAAACCCACTCTCTTGTTGAGTATAAAAGATTCTCTTGTTGAGTCAATCATACCTTTTAGCCTCCATCTTGGGCTTCGTACAGGACACATATAAACACTCTCTTGTTGAGTATAAAAGACTCTCTTGTTGGGTCAATTAACTTTCAGACTCTCTTGTTGAGTTAATCACCTTTTCAGACTCTCTCGTTGAGTCCATCTTCCCATTTTGCCTCCGTCTCGGGATTCATACGAGACACCAAATTACTCTCTTGTTAAGTATGACAGACTCTTTTGTTGTGTAAAAGCCTTTTAGCCTCAATCTTGGGCTTTGTACAAGACAGAAAGAACATTTTCCCCGGAAAAGTCAACTTCTAGCCTTCTCTTAGGCTTTTTATAAAGAAAACCCTGTTTCAGTCAATAAACCTTTTAGCATCAAAGTTGTGCCTTTCTCACAGCATACAAACATCAACAACTCCTCTTTAGAGATGACAAACTCTATCTCAGTAAAAACCCTTTAGTTGCACATCTTGGGCTTTAAACAAGATACAAACCACCTTTAGCTTCACATCTTGGGCTTTGAACAAGATACAAACCACCTTTAGCTTCACGTCTTGGGCTTTGAACAAGACACCAAAAACAACCTTTTTCCTCCCATAGAATAGGAGGAACTACGATCGCTCTAATTTCCCTATTTTGGGAATACGTAGGCATAAGATTGCAAAATCTTAGCGAGCATACTAATCAAAAACCTAAAATCCCATACCTTCATACATCAATCGAAAAGCATCAGTCCTAACATCTTACCAATAGCCTAGACACTGTTTTTTAGGTTAATAACCCAAAGGGAGAACCCCCCTATTTTTATAGCATCTGTAAGACAACAGTTTTGACTATTTAACCTCAGTTTGCAAGCAGGGTTAATAGGAGGCATCTATTTCCCTTCCTTAATCAGCTTAATAGGATAAAAAATGAATCGAACTGTAGTACCAAAGTGATAGTGATTCGAAATCACAAAAATCGTGCTACAGAAAAATGGCAACCACAGTGGGAGAGTGTGACATGTCTTGCTTTCCCAAGAGATGAAACCCTAAATTCATAAATGACGACTCTGCTGGGGGGTCATTGTCTGCGTAGGATCATAAGACTAGAGGTCTAGGATGATTAAGACAAATATATATACTGCTTTTCCTAATTGATATCTGTGTTTATTTTTCTGCTAATGGGAATACGTGTGATGCCGCATGTGGAAAGATTAAGTATACGCCTAAGATAGGTGATGGCAATGCGGGTAATCTTGCGGGGAGTGAATCCCAGTTAAGAGTCCCCAATCGACCATCAAACTCAGTGGAGACTCCCTTTGCAGATACATTGCCTATACGAATTCGGTTGTTGAAAGTAGTGTGGTCGACTGGGTTATCTGAGAAGCTGAGGTTTTTAGTAGACTTAAACCATTTTGTAGTGCAGAAGCTATCAGAAATAGTTGTCACGCGATACTACCCTCATCTGAGATCACTCTAGGATACATCACCTTGCTGGCAATCCGCTTGCTATTGTTATCCCAAGAGGGGTCAATGATTTTGCGGACAGATACAAAAAATCACCAGTATGAACCTTTGGGGGGGGTGTAGAGCCTTGACTTCATGACACCGACCCTTTGACCCCATGTTTTTTCTATGTTTTTGTGTGCTGCATTCATACATTCATCTAAAAAACATTAAAACAAAAAAAATCTCTTCTCTTCTAGTCTCTCTTTTTCAAATTAAACTAAGACAATGATTGCAAATGTCAGATAAAGAGATTGCGCTAATGGATTTCGGTCGGAGGAAAACTCACAAGTATACCTTCAAGGTTCCAAAACTAGAGGATTTAAGAGGATTGGCTAGGATGATAACCAACCCTGAGGCTTTCAGAGCCAAGTATGGAGGACTACTGTCTCTATTAAGGGTTCATGTAATTGAAGGAATCATGTCCACATTAATCCAGTTCTATGATCCGGTCTATCACTGTTTCACATTCCCAGATTATCAACTAGCACCAACACTGGAGGTATACTCTCACCTGACTGATCTGCACATTATTGATCAAGCTCCATTTTCTGGACTGGAAGAAATTCCAAAGGATCAAACCATTGCAAGAGCAATCTATTTTGACGAGTCAGAGGTCAGGACTCACATGACCACTAAGGGTGGAATCCAGGGTTTGCCAACCGAATTCTTGACAAAGAAAGCTTTATACTTTGATAGTATAGGGAACGTGGCCGCTTTCGAAAGCATCTTTGTTTTGCTCACCTACGGGTTATTTTTGTTTCCCAACATTGATAACTTCGTAGATATCAACCCCATTAAGACTTTTCTAATTGGAAACCCTGTACCGACCTTACTCGCAGATGCGTATCATTCGGTACACTTAAGGAATTTGTGCAGCAGAAGAATGATCACCTGCTGTGTACCCCTGCTGTACAGATGGTTCACTTCCCATTTGCCCAAGTCTGCTGCATTTTGGGATCAAAAGAACACTTTACGTTGGTCGCAGAGAATCATGTCTCTTACCAACTTTGACATCGATTAGTATAATCGAATCTATGACGGGATCAGAATCATTGACTGTTGTGAAAATTTCCCCAATGTACCCCTTATAGGAACTAAGGGAGGAATGAATTATCATCCAAGTTTAGTTCGTCGTCAATTTGGATACCCGATGAGGCATGTCCCGCGTATTGCTCATCTGGAAGGTCTTTTCTTCAAGGAAGGAGAAAATGACGGAGCACTAAAGACGGAAATAGTGCATGCTTGGAAACATGTTCATAGGAAAGGAAGAGAGTCTCTAAGAAAGCCGGACTGTGTCTCGGTGGAGCCTTATCTCCACTGGGTACAAACTAGAGCTCTCAAGCTGAGGATACCTTACCCTCGTCAGGAAGTTCTTCCATTAAGGGACTCTGCCCTTTATTTTATGTCTAAGATGGAAAAGCTTCAGGTTACTCTCAACCAGGTTCAACAGGAGAAGAGGTCTTGGAGGAACAAGTACCGTATTCTTAATGTGGAATGCAAGAAAATACAGTAACTATTAAGAGAAAAAGATGCTCTGATTGAGATTTTAGAGCAACATGCTGTAGAAAATCAGGATGACTAAAGGAATTTGCTCGCTCCTTTCACTTGGCAAAGGAATGACAACCCGACAACGGCCGAAGAGCCCCGGTCAAAGAAAAGGAAAATACCAGAACCAGTACCTGAGCTACCCTCGGAGAGGACTCAGGATCCATAAGTTTAGATTTCCTTTTACAACACTTTGTAATCTACTGTATTTCCATTTCCGCAATCTTTGAATTCAATAAAATGGGGTTTCCCCATTGTTTGATATTTGCAATCTAATTGTCTAAGTTTACTTTGAATAAACAAAAAAAATGTACAATTAATATAATC
The DNA here is from genome assembly GCA_022829125.1 of Lathyrus tuberosus. Taxonomy (NCBI): domain Eukaryota; kingdom Viridiplantae; phylum Streptophyta; class Magnoliopsida; order Fabales; family Fabaceae; genus Lathyrus; species Lathyrus tuberosus. The sequence goes on along the minus strand of JALAZF010000298.1, from coordinate 5,556,303 downwards.
ATTGCATTCATCATTCTCACATAACGCATTCTTCTTACCTACGAATTTCACGTTTATGTCTCGATTCTAGAGTCAAACTGTCTCATTCGTACAATACTCGGGCCAATCGTTAGAAAAAGATGGATAATCTCTAGGAAGAGAACAGAGAGTTGAGAGAAGAAATTGACGCTTTGAAAGAAGACTTGAGAAAGCTTCACAATGACATGCAAGCTCTGGCAGAAGCTCAGATGCAACAACAAAGGACTATGATCTCAGAGATCGCATCAACGCCCATAGTGGAGAAGTATGATCCTAGGTATAAAATGCCGAAAGATCGTCCTTGGGGGATGCCTATTAACTTTATCCCTGAAGGATACGTTCCGCCGATCACTGAAGATCTGGGAACTGCAGCAGAAACCGTTGGGCCTGAATGTTACAAACTTCGGGAAAGCGAAGATGCCAGGGGCATGACAAAACTCCTGAAGGTTACAAACTTCGGGAAGTGCCAAGATTCACTGCCGTAGTAACGGTACCCCCACCCGTGCTGCACGCTGTCCCGGAAGGACAGATTTTACATATACCTTCTATTGAAAACACAAGTGTAGATGACAGAATGAAGGAATTCCAGGAGCAATTCCTAGAGATGCAGAAAGAACTGCAAGCCCTTCACGGTCAGGATTTATTTGGAAAGGACACCGCAGACCTTTGCTTGGTCCCCAATGTGAAAGTTCCGCATAAGTTCTAGGTACCCGATTTTGAAAAGTACAAGGGTAACTCTTGCCCTCAGAGCCATCTGGTGATGCACGCTCAGCGAATTTTAGCTCAGACAAAGAACCAAGAGCTACTGATCCACTATTTTTAGGATATTTTAACCGGTGCCGCATTAAAATGGTACATAGGTTTAAACCACACTAAGATCGACACATTCAGAGATCTTGGCGCTGCCTTCGTTCAATAATATAAGTATAACCTGGACATGGCACCAGACAGAGATCAACTCAGATCGATGTCACAGAAGGACAAGGAAACCTTTAAGGAGTACGCTCAGAGATGGCGTGAAATTACCGCCCATATTTGTCCACCTCTCGAGGAAAAAGAGATGACAAAGATCTTCTTAAAGACCTTGAGCTCATTTTACTACGACAGAATGGTTGCCAGTACGCCCAGTGACTTTACCGAGATGGTCAGCATGGGAGTTTGTCTTGAGGAAGTCGTCCGAGAAGGACGTTTAGTAAAAGACACTGGATCATCAAGCAGTACAAAATGATACGGTAGTGCTCTCCCTAAGAAAAAAGAGCAGCATATTGGGAATATCTCTCTCGGAAAGCAAAGGCGACGGTGCCAACCAGTAGCAACCGTGACTCTTGCTATCAATCCTGCACTTGTTCCTACGTATCAACCTCAGGTTACTCAAAGCCAACCAAATCAACATCAATTTCAGCAAAGGACACAGCAGTCTCTTCAGCAGACTCGTCCTCCATATAACAACAATCGTACTACACAACCTCCAGGGTTTGATCCTATACATGTGTTGTACGCGGAACTGCTCCCATTACTACTGGTCAAGGGGCATGTCCAAACCAGGGCTCCTCTTACAATACCAGAAAATTCGCCTTTTTGGTTCAAGACGGATCAGCCTTGCCCTTACCATCAAGGAGGACCAGGGCATAACATAGAAAATTGTCTCAGTTTCAAATCCGACGTACAAAAGCTTGTTAGGAGCGGGGTCTTATCTTTCAAAGATACGAATCCTAATGTTCTTACAAACCCGCTGCCTCAACATGAGAAGGCCGCAGCCAATTTGATAGAGGGAGAGTCTAACAAAAACTATCAAATTCACGATGTACTCTAATTGAGGGCCAATTTGGTCAAGATGCATTGTAGACAGAGCGGATACGACCATGTGCCACCTCATAATTATTACCAGTGTAATATCTGCTCTAAAAACAATCAAGGATGTTCTGTAGTGCAATCAGGTCTACAAGAACAATTGGATCTTGGATAGATCCAAGAGCACCGGGTTCGGGGTGTCAACATGACTTATACGAATTCCAACATCATTCAGAACCATGACATCCGTACAATGAATGTTAACTTAGTGGCAATGCACTCAAGGCAAAGCCAATATCATAATCTGTCGCGGCTCGATTACAATTTATGTCTGACTTGCTCGGTAAACAAACAATGATGCTCTTTTGTACAAGAGGCCCTCCAGCGTCAGATGGATCTTGGGTGGATTCAGGACTACCATGATAGAAATCCATATCAAGTGAATATGATTCAAATCTTTGATATTCGCTTGATGAATACCAGCTTGGTGAAGTTACACGCTACACAAGTCCAACTCAGTTTTCTTAATTCACATGATTATCCGAGCTGTAAAATATGTTGTGAGAGTAACTAAGGGTGCGCTCTCGTTCAAAGAACTTTACAACACTTGTTGAACCACTGGTGGCTTCCGATCTATATGGACAAAGACACGCAATAAATCAGTGTGATTAACAGGAACCCTACTCGGCATCAAAGCCAAGATGTTTGATCAATGGAAACAGATCTAGTGAGGTTACACTGCATACAGAGCGGACGTGGCTAGGTGCCACCACACAATTACGAGCGTTGTAGAGTCTGCTCAGAAAATAATCAAGGATGTTACCTCATGCGAGCAGCCCTTCAAAGTCAGTTGGACTGCAAAGAGATTCTACCATGTCTAAGTTATGGGTCCATCAACTGGACGCCAAACTATTTCGCTGATCAAGTCAAAGATGTTATCATAATTTTTGATCACGAGAGGACCAAGGATGTTTGTGCCATCATTCCTCTGCTTAAAGAATTGACAGTCCCTAATCGAGAATTGATTGAAGTTGCTTACGACAGTCAGAAAAATCAGAAGGCTCCTGTATTTATCTATCTACCAGGACTGCTACCGTATGAATCAACTAAGCGATCCCTTACAAATACGGTGCAACAACAATTAATAATGGAAAGGAAATTCCATTACCCTCTGTCGTGAATATTGCAGACATCAGTCGAGTAACACGGAGCGGTAGAATCTTCAACAGAGGAGTTGTAGAACCCACCAAAGAGAAGGAACTGCAGGCAGAAGTTCCCAATCCACCAGTCGGTCAATCCAGTGATCCCGACCTTTCAAAGAACGATGATGAGATGCTGAAGCTCATCCAAAGGAGTGAATACAACATTGTTGATCAACTATTACAAACTCCTTCGAAAATCTCAGTGTTATCGCTTTTGCTCAGTTCCGAAGCCCACAGAGAGGCTCTACAGAAAGTCTTAGAGCAGGCCTTTGTGGAATAGGATGTGTCAATAAGACAGTTCGATAGCATTGTCTCTAACATCACTTCCTGCAACAACTTGGGGTTTAGTAATGAGGAATTGCTAGATGAAGGCAAAAGCCACAACATGGCGCTCAATATCACAGCCAACTGCCAGGACGATGTTTTAGCCGGCGTACTGGTGGACACCGGATCGGCTCTCAACATCATGCCGAAGTCCACTCTGATGCAACTATCATTCAAAGGACCTCCGATGAGAGGAAGTGAGGTTGTCGTCAAAGCATTTGAGGGATCCAGAAAAACAGTTATCAGCGAAGTTGACCTTTTCATAACTATCGGTCCTCACACTTTCCAAGTCACCTTCCAGGTCATGGACATCCGGGTAGCCTGCAGCTGCTTATTAGGAAGACCTTGGATACACTAGGCTGGGGCAGTTACTTTGACACTTCACCAGAAGCTGATGTTTGTCAAGAACGACCATCTTGTCACGGTCTGTGGAGAACAAGCCTTGATCGTGAGTAACCTCTCACTATCCACTTGTGTAGAACCTAAGGAGGTCATCGGAACTCAGTTCCAGGCACTTTCGGTGAGAAATGAGGATCAACTAGAGAAAGGAACGTCAATATCCTCGTACAAAGATGCTCTCAAAGTAATCGAGAGTAATAGCGCAAGAGGATGGGGACAGCTTGTCACTCCTACTAATAACAAAGTGAAGAAAGGTCTTGGCTTTTCTTCAACCTGTACCCGGACTGCTTCTAACAATGAAAGTCTTCATCCCATTCAGGACTTCTTCCACATTGGAGGTTTCCTTCACCCAGTGTCTCAAGAAGCACATACCATCAACGAGGGAGATTCCTCCGACACAGATGAAGAATGGGAATCCTATCTTAATAAGGACGGTTATATGTCTCAGGAAGAGGTGCCTACGCCATTTTGCTATCCCGCACAGAGTCCGAGATTTATACCAAGGTCAGATGTCGAAATGATATACGGAGATTGTGATCCGGAAGGATGTTGTGCTCCACCAAACTCATTAGAGGAAGACATTCTGATGAAGGACAACTTTGACCATGACTACTATGGCCCGATGGATGGCCTGCCTATCTGGAAGCTGTACCCAGGAGACTTGGGGAAAGAAAATCAGCCGAACAATGAAAATCAGCTGAGCATCATTGAGAAGAATACCTGCATCCCCACTGAAATTCTAGTATCAGATATGTGATGTCGAGTGAGATGTCACAACATCAACATCTTCTAAATGAAAAAGACAATAAAAGTAACAGCACTTAAAAGCAATAAATAAACACAGAGAATTGTTCACCCAGTTCGGTCTAACAACCTACGTCTGGGGGCTACCAAGCCAGGGAAGTCCACTATTAGTAGTATAAATTCATAGACTCTACAGCCAACTCACCAGTTGACAATCTAATCAATTAATCACTACCCAATGACACTTCTATCTAAGACACTCTCAGATATGAGACACCTCTCACTCCCCCTCAATCACAGCAGTGATGACAATAGAAAAATACAAACATTAGAAGATCACACTTCAAATACAATACTTGATCTTGCTTAAAAGCTTTAACCAAGAACAATACACTCGTGCTTAAAAGCTTTGAGTGAACAAACTACAACTCCACTAAATTAGTCCAATTAAAACATCAAAATATATGAATGAATGGCTCAAAAATAGCAGACGAAAAAAATACAAACCCTAACACTTGACACTCAGTCTTTAATCTCTAGTCTTCGTGGCTTCCAAGTAGGGTTGAGACTTCTTTAAATCGCAACAGATTCTTGGGCTTGGGCTCTGTGAAAAACTCAGATTTGATGCACAGTAAAAACAGATTTTATCTTCAAATCTTTTCGCCCTAAATAGAGAAACAAACGATTGCATCTGAATGAATCTTCTCCAAGAATTTCGCCTGCAATCTCTCAAACAGAATCAACAATTAACACGCAGCCCTAAAGCAAATAACAGACTGAACCTGAAGTTCTGTCAACAGATGTTAAGACATCATCCTTGACATCATGCACAAAAACTGCAATACCAAAACAACACAACACATGCAGAATGTTTGAAGCACATGTTAAGACATGACATCTTGAACAAACACATTGTTTTACCAAAATTGCTGCCAATAACAGAACTAACAATATCCGCCTTTGGCTAATTTTGGCTAAAACAATATCAACACACATCAGAGATACCTACAGCAGAAACACACTAGAATAGCACATACACTAACATTCAGCAGCTGCACACCACTCAAAACTCAAACTCCCCCTCAAGCCAACGAACCACACAAGCCAAACAAAAACTTCCCAGAAAATCAGAAACCCACAACTCTTAACTATTCTTTCTCTCCCCCTTTTTAGCCACAATTTGACAAATAGCAGAACAAATCCAGAAGAACCATACTAAAATTAGTCAGCAAGCCCAATGTTCTAACACTTAGTCAAACATTGTCAAATTCCAAGAAAAACTGTTAAACCCAGCTTGGAAAGAGTGACACATTACTCAACAGAGAGAGGTGCACAAACACCAAACAACTTTGACTGACCAGGCGATACAAACAAGGGGTTCCATATGAATTATAAAAACTACACCAAACTACTTCTTACTACAGCCAATCTGAGAAGGAAACATGAGTCAGTCCTCCAAGACAGTTGAAACACACAAGGGTCAGTTGAAGCAAAACCAGAAGAACAAGAGCACAAAACCAAAGAAGATGAAGTCCAAAGAAAAGACAACAGGTGAGTCCTCTACAGGGGCAACAAGGACAGGAAGAAAAACAGAAACAAGGATGAAGACCATCAAGAAGGCTCAGGTGCAACTACATGATTCTGAGGATGAGGCAGATGAAGATTGGGTTAATTTCATTAACTCAGGTGGTTGGAATGAATAGCTGAATCTAAACATGAAAACTCTTTGCTTGTAGTTTCAAAAAAAATGTAATATTGAGTACTTCCAGCAATAAAAATGTTCTTGTTTGTTTCCAAACATTCTTATTTTGACAATTTCACCAAAGAGATAAGCTCACACACAAGAGACAGCAGCAAAAAACCTTCCTGCAAAAAAAAACTACTAATCCTCATATATGCAGATCCCTAATTTGCTTCTTAAATTTTCAAATTGATTTGCATCAAAGGCCTTAGTAAAAATATCAGCTAATTGCATTTCAGTAGCAACATGTTCCAAAGCAACCACTTTGTCTTCAACCAGATCTCTTATAAAGTGATGACGTATGTCAATATGCTTAGTCCTGCTATGTTGAATTGGGTTCTTGGAGATATTGATAGCACCCAGATTATCACAGTACAATGTCATGACATCTTGCTTGACATTGTATTCAGTTAACATTTGGTTCATCCAAACCAGTTGTGAACAACTACTTCTTGCTGCTATGTACTCAGCCTCAGCAGTAGAGAGAGACACACAGTTCTACTTTTTGCTAAACCACGAGATAAGATTGTTCCCTAAGAAGAAGCATCCTCCAGAAGTACTTTTTCTATCATCCGCACTCCCTGCCCAATCAGCATCACAATATCCACCCAATTCAGTACCTGATCCATGACTGTATAGTATACCATAGTCACTAGTACCATTCACATATTTCAGAATTCTCTTCACTTGATTCATGTGGCTAACCTTAGGTTCAGATTGATATCTGACACAAACTCCTACAGCAAAGGAGATATCAGGTTTGCTAGCTGTGAGATACAGTAGGCTTCCAATTATGCTTCTGTATAGACTTTGATCCACACTCACACCCTGTTCATCCTAGGACAGCTTCAGGTGAGTAGGAGCAGGTGTCCTCTTGTGATTAGCATTCTCCAGACCAAACTTCTTGACTATGTTTTTTGCATACTTGCTCTGAGAGATAAATATGGAGTCTTCCATTTATCTAACTTGTAGACCCAGAAAATAGCTGAGTTCACCAACAAGACTCATCTCAAACTCAAACTGCATCTGTTTCACAAAATGTTGAACCATTGCTTCTGACATCCCACCAAACACTATGTCATCAACATATATTTGAGCTATCAACAATTTTCCTCCTTCCTCTTTGACAAACAATGTCTTGTCAATTCCTCCCTTTCTATAACCATTCAGAGACAAGAATTCAATAAGCCTATCATACAAAGCTCTAGGTGCTTGCTTTAATCCATAAAGAGCTTTCCTTAGTTTGTAGACATGGTTAGGAAATGTTGGATCAACAAACCCCTTGGGTTGATCTACATAAACTTCTTCATTTAAGTACCCATTCAAGAAAGCACTCTTTACATCCATCTAGAATAACTTGAATTTGAGATTACAAGCCACACCTAAGAGTAACCTGATAGATTCCAGTCTGGCCACAGGAGCAAAAGTCTCATCAAAATCAATTTCTTCTACCTGAGCGTAACCTTGGGCAACCAGTCTAGCCTTATTTCTGGTGACCGCTCCTTGTTCATCAGATTTATTCTTGTAAACCCACTTGGTGCCAATCACATTTATTCCATCAGGCCTTGGTACAAGCTCCCACACTTCATTCCTCTTGAATTGTCCCAGCTCTTCTTGCATGGCATTAATCCAAAATTCATCTTTCAAGGCTTCTTAAACATTTTTGGGCTCAATTTTGGATACAAAGAAAGAATTTGACACAACTTCTCTTGACCTAGTGGTAACTCCTGAGTTTAGATCACCTATGATAAGCTCTTTTGGGTGGTCCTTTTGCACTGTGATGGATGGTTCCTTGTTAGGCTGCTCAGGTTCAGTAGTAGTAGGACTGGGATTTACACTTCTGTCTTCAGCTTCTCTTGATACATCATCAACAAATGTTCCAACATCATCCAGGACATCAGCAACTTCCTTCATTCCATAGTCATCAACAACCACATTTATAGATTCCATCATGACTCTGGTTCTGGAGTTGAATACCCTATAAGCTCTGCTATTTGTAGAGTATCCTAAAAAGATTCCCTCATCACTTTTAGGATCCATTTTCCTCCTTTGTTCACGATCTGACAGAATATAACATTTACTTCCAAAGACATGAAAGTACTTCACACTTGGTTTTCTTCCCTTCCACAGCTCATATAAGGTAGGTAAGGTACCTCTTCTCAAAGTAACTGTGTTGTGAATGTAGCAGGCAGCATTCATAGCTTCAGCCCAGAAATGGTAAGGAAGCTTTTTGGCATGAATCATTGCTCTGGCATATTCTTGAATGGTTCTGTTCTTCCTTTCAACAACTCCATTTTGCTGAGGAGTAATAGGTGAAGAAAACTCACGACTGATGCCTTCAGTAGAACAATATTCAGTAAACTTGCTATTTTCAAACTCTCTTCCATGATCACTTCTTATTCTGATGACATTGCTCTCCTTTTCTCTTTGGAGTCTTTGACAGAAATCCTTAAACACATCAAACACTTCTGTTTTGTCTTTGATAAAATTCACCCAAGTGTACCTGGAATAGTCATCCACAACTACATAAGCATACTTCTTCCCACCTAGACTTTCCACCTGCATAGGCCCCATTAAGTCCATATGAAGAAGTTCCAACACTTTAGAAGTAGTGGGATGTTGAAGCTTTTAATGTGACATCTTGGTCTGCTTCCCTATCTGATAGTCTCCACACACTCTTCCCTCTTCAATTTTGAGCTCTGGGATTCCTCTTACTGCTTCTGTAGATATGATTCTCTTCATTCCCTTCAGATGTAGATGTCCCAACTTTTTATGCCATACTCTGACTTCATCTTCTTTTGCAAGAACACATGTGGAGGAACTTGAGTCTTGTGACACCCATAGGTAACAGTTGTCCTTAGACCTAGCACCCTTCATGATAACTTCACCTTTCTCATTTGTGACAATGCACTCAGTTTTTGTAAAATTAATTATGAGTCCTTGATCACATAGTTGACTAATACTGATCAAATTTGCTGTCAACCCCTTGACTAGCAGTACATCATCAAGTCTAGGTGTACCTTCACAATTCAGCTTTCCCACACCCTTGATTTCTCCTTTGACACCATCACCAAAGGTCACATGGCCAGAAGAATGAAGTTTAACATCCACCAGCAAATTCTTCACTCTTGTCATGTGTCTTGAATAGCCACTGTCAAAGTACCAGTCTTCTTTAGCATAGACTCTAAGAGAAGTATGAGCTATCAAGCTGACAACATCAGTTTTGGAGATCCATTGCTTCTTTTGCTTGATGACTTGATTACCTTTATGAATGACCTGTCTGGGTGCACAATTAGGAGTACTCTTAGGATACCCATGCAACTTATAACAGAAAGCCTTTATGTGTCCAAAGCTCCCGCAATGATGGCATCTCCAGCGCCTGAATTTCTTCCTAGAGGGAGTCCTATCAGGATGTTTCAACATCACTGGCTTGGAACTAGGAATAACATCATTTGGAGCAGATCCATTGTTGAACCCCAACCCACTTTTGTCTCCTGCAGTTCTTCCAACATTAAGAATCTTGTCTAGAACATCAGTTCCACTATATAGCATTCTGATAGACTTGGACATAGATTCAAGTTTAGAGTTCAGCACAAATACTTCATCTTCCAGCTTGGCAATGGTTTCCAGATGCTCGTCTTTTCAGCCTTGAGTTGAGCAATGATCTTCTTCTGCCTCTCCCCTTCTTGACAGGCTTCTTCACATTTAATGCATAGCTCTCTATAAGAATCGGTAAGCTCATCATATGTGCTCTCTTCATCCCTAAAATCATCATTAGATATATACCTTCCAGTCAATACCCTAACATGCTTGGGAGTCTCTTCATCTTCCTCACTTTCAGTATCAGACCAGGACACAGATAAGCCCTTTTTCTGTTTCTTAAGATATGTAGGGCATTCAGCTCTGATATGACCATAACCCTCACACCCATGACATTGGATTCCTTTGTCATAATTAGGCTTCTCCTCAGTTCTTGTTTTCTTCATCTGATCACTTGACCTGTTGATGTCAGATGTGGTGTTCTTGACATTAGGTTTATAGCTCCTGTCCATTCTTTTCAAAACCCTATTAAACTATCTTCCCAGCAGAACAATGGCATTGGATAGCTCTTCCTGAGTTTCAGGACCACACTCTTTCTCATCATCTTCTGTACTAGACACCAAGGTTATGCATTTGACCTTCTTTTCAGATATGTCATTCAACCCTAATTCAAATGTCTGAAGTGAACTAATCAATTCATCTACCCTCATCTGGCTGATGTCTTGAGCTTTCTCTATAGCAGTCACCTTCATATCAAATCTCTTGGGAAGAGATCTGAGAATTTTTCTTACCAGCTTCTCATCAGACATCCTCTCTCCTAGGGCACTAGAAGCATTTGACAGTTCAAGTACATTCATGTGAAAGTCATGAATGGTCTCTTCATCTTTCATCCTTAAACTTTCAAACTTTGTTGTTAGCAGCTGAAGTCTTGACATCTTGACCTTGGAAGTTCCTTCATGAGTTGTTTTCAGGATATCCCAAGCCTCCTTAGCCACTTCATATATGTTGACCAGCCTGAAAATGTTCTTGTAAATACCATTAAATAAGGCATTCAAGGCCTTAGAATTCCCAAGAGCGAGTTCATCTTCTTCCTTGGTCCACTCCTCCTCAGGTTTCAGCTTTGACACACCATCTTTTCCCACAATGGCAGGATGTTTCCATTCTGTCAGAACAGCTTTCCAAGCCCTGCTGTCTAAATATTTCAAAAAGGCAACCATGTGAGGTTTCCAATAGTCATAATTTGATCCATCTAGAATAGGGGGTCTATTCACAAATCCACCACTCTCCTTGTCCATTGCACCAGAAAGTAACAGCCCTAGATCTCACCCAGATACAGAGCAGGATGACCTGCTCTAATACCAATTGAAATTCTGGTATCAGATATGTGATGTCGAGTGAGATGTCACAACATTAATATCTGCTAAATGAACAAGACAATAAAAGTAACAACACTTAAAAGCAATAAATAAACACAGAGAATTGTTCACCCAGTTCGGTCTAATAACCTACGTCTGGGGGCTACCAAGCAAGGAAGGAAGTCCACTATTAGTAGTATCAATTCATAGACTCTACAACCAACTCACCAGTTGGCAATCTACTCACTTAATCACTACCCAACTACCCAATGACACTTCTATCTAAGACACTCTCAGATTTGAGACACCTCTCACTCCCCCTTAATCACAGCAGTGATGACAATAGAAAAATCACAAACATTAGAAGATCACACTTCAAAGACAATATTTGATCTTGCTTAAAAGCTTCAACCAAGAACAATACACTCGTGCTTAAAAGCTTTGAGTGGACAAACTACAACTTCACTAAATCAGTCCAATTCAAACATCAAAATATATGAATGAATGGCTCATAAATAGCAGACAAAAAAACACAAACCCTAACACTTGACACTCAGTCTTTAATCTCTAGTCTTCGTGGCTTCCAAGTAGGGTTGAGACTTCTTTAAATAGCAACAGATTCTTGGACTTGGGCTCTGTGAAAAACTCAGATTTGATGCACAGTAAAAACAGATTTTATCTTCAAATCTTTTCGCCTTAAATAGAGAAACAAATGATTGCATCTGAATGAATCTTCTCCAAGAATTTCGCCTGCAATCTCTCAAACAGAATCAACAATTAACTCGCAGCCCTAAAGCAAATAACAAACTGAACCTGATGTTCTGTCAACAGATGTTAAGACATCATTCTTGACATCATGCACAAAAACTGCAATACCAAAACAACACAACACATGCAGAATGTTAGAAGCACATGTTAAGACATGACATCTTGAAAAAACACATTATTTTACCAAAATTGCTGCCAATAACAGAACTAACACCCACCATGTCATGGGATCAACACTCAGGTTATTTAGAAAATGTCCAGCACGACGATGAATTTGAAAAGTTTGTTGGACTAGAATTCATTAACTATGCTTTTCCCGAGGTCAACGTCATCGAGAGGGATGACTCCTCCAGTTCCAAAGAAGTGTGGGACACCCTGGGATAACCGAGTGGCAAATACGACTTCATGGGTCAAATACACCACTCCTGAAAGCTCTCGTATCAGGCTCAAAGACATCCAGCCAACTGGATGGGGAGATTTGCCTGAGCGCACAAATACTATGCAAAATACAACTGAAGAATCTTCCTACAACAACTCTGCCTGGGAGACAGATTCCAATGATCCTGCTCCACCGGATATCTGCGTTATTTCTGAAGACAAATCAAGGAAGGTACCAGACTTCGTGATTCACCGAGGAGTTCGCCACCAATGGATTGCAGTCGATGTTCCGAAGATCGTCCATAAGTCAAAGTAATTGCCATCTTTGTTTTAACCTTTCACCCTGCCCAGGTGAAACAGATGTTTTGATAGGGCTCACTTTTTGTAAATATACCTCTTTGTTTCGCCCAAAGTGACAGAGTTTTGTTTTATAGGGCTGTAGTTTCAAGAATCGACTAAATCATAAATAAAATATCGTCGTTCTATAATTTCCGCATTGGTTGTTGTTTTCTCTTTTCTTTTTTCAGAAAATGGTAATCCTAAAAAACAAAAAATAATTAAAACAAGCAGTTTTCAAAAAAAACACTGCACGCACTCTTGCATTTCTCTCTATCTCTTCTAAACACAAATCATCACGTCATGCAAATTGCTTGTTTTAAACCCCATTGAAACATACGATCCGATGCCTTCTCCCAACTTTGAATTCCCGGTATTTGAGGCTGAAGAAGAAGTTGACAACAAAATTCTTGAAGAGATCTCCCGATTACTCAGACAAGAGGAAAGGTCCATTAAACCTCACAAACAGTCGTTGGAAACAGTCAACTTGGGCTCAGAGGAAGAGAGAAAGGAAGTCAAGATTGGGGCACTACTCAGTCCAACTGTCAAAGAAAGTTTGACAAAACTTCTCAAAGAGTTTCCCGATGTATTCGCCTGGTCCTATCAGGACATGCCAGGTTTAGATACCAGCATCGTGGAACATCATCTACCATTAAGGTCAGAATGTCCGCCAGTAAAACAGAGGTTGTGACGGACTCATCTAGACATGGCCATCAAAATCAAAGAGGAAGTACAGAAGCAGATTGACGCGGGTTTCCTCGCTACATCAGAATATCCTCAATGGTTAGCCAACATCGTACCAGTTCCAAAAAAGGACGGAAAGGTCAGAATGTGTGTGGATTACAGAGATCTAAACAAGGCTAGTCCAAAGGACGACTTTCCTTTACCACACATTGACATGTTGGTGGACAGTACAACAAAGTTCAAAGTCTTCTCCTTCATGGATGGATTCTCGGGCTATAATCAAATCTAAATGGGGCCGAAAGACATGGAGAAGACTTCCTTCATCACCCCATGGGGGACCTTTTGTTATAAGGTAATGCTGTTCGGTTTAAAAAATGCCGGGGCAACCTATCAACGGGCCATGACTACTCTGTTTCATGACTTGATACATAAGGAAATCGAGGTATATGTCGATGACATGATTGAAAAATCTAAAACAGAGGAGGAGCATGTGACCCACTTGTCAAAACTATTTGAGCGGTTTAGAAAGTACAAACTCCGCTTGAATCTCAACAAGTGCACATTCGGTGTCCGTTCAGGGAAACTTTTTGGGTTCATCGTCATCCAGAAAGGAATTGAAGTTGATCCTGATAAGGTTAAGGCCATTCAAGAAATGCCTTCTCCAAAGACTGAAAAACGAGTCAGGGGATTTCTGGGACGTTTGAATTACATTTCCAGATTTATATTCCTCATGACCGCGACATGCACGCGATCTTCAAATTACTCAAAACGAATCAGAACTGCATTTGGACAGAAAATTGTCAAACCGCCTTTGACAGTATCAAGGAATATCTGTTGAACCCACCGATTCTATCACCTCTAGTGGAAGGAAGACCATTAATCATCTACCTAACAGTCTTGGAGGACTCAATGGGTTGTGTACTTGGCCAACAAGACGAAACCAAAAGGAAAGAGTCTGCCATTTACTATTTAAGCAAAAAATTCACTGACTGCGAGACTCGGTACACTATGCTTGAGAAAACTTACTGCGCTCTGGCTTGGGCGGCCAAACGTCTTCTCCAGTACATGATTCGTCACACTACTCGGTTAATCTCCGAAATGGATCCGATCAAGTATGTCTTCGAAAAGCATGCTCTCACGGGAAGGATTGCCCGTTGGCAGTTGTTGTTATCAGAATATGACATTGAGTACCATGCTCAGAAAGCCGTAAAGGGAAGTGTCTTAGCCGTTCATTTGGCTAATCAACCGATTGACGATCAAGAATAAGTCCGGTTCGACTTCTCAGACGAAGATGTCATGTATTTAAAGATGAAAGACTGCGATTAACTGCTACCCAGTGAAGGGCCAGAACCGGGTTCCCAATGGGTACTAATCTTTGACGGAGCTGTCAATCATTATGGAAATGGAATTGGGGCAATCATCATAACACCTTAGGGTACCCACATTCCTTTCACCGCCCGACTGACATTCAAGTGTACAAACAACGAGGCCGAATACGAAGCTTGTATCATGGGTCTCGAAGAAGCGATCGACTTAAGGATCAAGAACTTGAATGTATATGGTGATTCAGCCCTGGTTATCAATCAGATCAAAAGAGATTGGAACACATACCAATTAGGACTGATTTCTTACAAAGATTACGCAAGAAGGTTGTTGCCCTTCTTCAACAAAATAGAGTTTCATCACATCCCTCGTGAGGAGAATCACATGGTGTAATACCCCAAAATTTGCCCTCTCTTTTCTTCATATCTTTTAGCATGAGCTTTCATTGCATTGCATTGCATTCAAGCATAGAAAAGTAAAACATCAAGCATTTAGCATTGCATCTTGCATAAGGGCATGTGATCAGGTGATCCTCTAAGGTGTTGATCATCTAAAGAAGAAGACCAAGTGTTTCTCACAAGCTCAAGGATCTCTTACATCATGTATCATCTTCATTTGATCTCACAAGTCATGGGAAGAGGAGAATTCATCAAGAAGTTTGGACAGTGCATGATCTCCTACACAAGGCAGTCAAAAGTTGGGATCTGACCACCTAATGGGCAAGTTCTTTGAGGTTTTATCATCTCCAAAGGACATATCTCATCATTGTTTGAAAGGATACACATCATATCCAGAGGAATTTGGATTTGGAGGATGTGCTATTTCCTCCTAACCAGAGGGTGCCAAATTAGGGTTTGACCTAAAATTAGTTTATTTCTGATTTTTGGGGAAAGACTTGATCTCATGGTATTCCTTATGTTCTTAAGTGTTCGTGGATGGAATCTTGGTCATTGGTTCTTTGAGGAAGATGTTCAATGGATCAGTTACTTGTGTAATAAGCAAAAGTCAACAGTTCAAAAGGAGAAAGTCAACTGTGGAATTTTGAGGTTCTTTTCATGGTTTTCAAGGTCTTACATCCTCATATGGTCTTCAATTGTCAAGATTCATGCCATTCATCAAGAATCAAGAGTTTGTGCAAAAGTTACTAAATTTGGAAAATGACCTATAATGAGAACTTTCCATTTTTGGCAATTTTTTCCACCACATTCAACTTGACTTTTCATCATCAAGGAAGCTCCAAATGAATTTTCCTCCAACATGAAAGTTGAAGAACTTTCTCTCCCATTTCCAAAAAGTACTAGAACATCTCCATATCATTTGTGGAACTCTAGTTATGGTCAAAAGATGGCAAGGTGCATTTTGAGGTTTTCATATGGTTCCATTTTTCCACCTTTGGCATTTTGGCACAAATGGACTTGTATTTGATTTTATTGGTTCATTTCATATTACAACATCAAAATACAAGCCAAGAGGATCATTTTTGGCTTTTGAATCAATTCATTTCATGCCATATTTCTCATTATTTTCACAAAGTTCAAAAATGCAAATGGATAAAAAATTCACCAATCAAGTCATTGCAAAGCCCAAGTATAATTCAGGTGTGGTTAGCAAGTGGAATGCAAGGGAATCATGCTGATTGTATTGAGTTTGCACGTCTGGTTTAAGGGTTTAAGCACAAAATGCATTTTTGCAAATTCATCAAAATCTCATTAACCAAGGTTCTAATCACTTGCTAATCCTAATCAGTGGACTAATGGAGAGTATATAAGCTAACTCATACCCTCACAGCTAGGGCAGAGACTCTCATTTGCTCAGTTTTGATTTTTTGCTCTCACACTTCCTCTCTTTGAATCTCACTCTCCTTGGAGTTTCTTTGAGATTTCTCTTCACATTCTTGATCAGTGAAGAGAATAGAGCAAGAATCAATCACTGGTTGGAGCTCATACTGAGGATTTCACCAAGTTCCATTCAAGAGGATTCAAACTTAAATCTCAAGATCTAGCACGATTTCAAGCTCTAGTTGCATTTATTTTGCATCTAGAGGTTCCAAGGAGTAGATCTGCAGTTTTTGGAGGGATTTCTTGGAGGATTTCAAGTTCTACAAGGTTCAGGTTGGTGAATTTTTCATACTCATAGAACTCAGTTTTATTGTGTGCATTATGATCTGTGGACTTCACTGAGGATGTTGATCTATTTTATTTGAAGTTTAGACGTGTATCATGGATGAATTTTGAGTTTGAAGTTTTAGATCTAAAAATGTTTTCATTCGATTTGCATTGTGTGTTTGTTGTTTGATAAAATGGTTTGGATATTTGAGTTCCTTGTGGAAATCTGGTTTGAATGGTATATTCATGAGTATTTTCTGGAGATTTTGACGTTGAAGCTCACCGGAGAGGTGACCGGAGCCCTAGCTCCGGCGACTGGTGCATTTTCCGGCCAGCCAAGGTTTAAGGGAAGAAGACGAAGTCTCAACCGTTGATTCGTTTGATCCAACGTTCCTCAGCTTGCCACGTTTTTTTATTTCTGATTTTAATTTAATGGTTACGTGTGTGTTAGTCCATGTTTGTTAACGTGTGCCTCATTTCCTGGCCTTTGATCTGAGTTAATATTTGATTGTTGATTTAATATGGCGCGTCTGATGAGTCATGTGGTTAGGATTGAGCCAGCGAATTAATGAGGGCATGTGCCAATCACGTGAGTTTGTATGGTGTTTTAAATGATTGTGTGTGCGCGTGTATATATGGACTATGGTGTGAGTGTGAATCAAGTTCGTTGATCATGATTACATGTTAACTTCATAGACTGATGGTACGCGTTGGATTAATCATATGGTTGTTATTGAATCTGACTGTTTGAATGAATTCCATGGGATTGTTTGACCTGCGCCTTTGGACTTTTTGTCTTGGGCTTATTAATTGCACCCCCAGTCTGAGCCCACCTTCCATTTTCAACGTGTTTGACTTGCTGAATGCACCCCATGCTTCTTTTCTTTCATTTTATTTTATTAATTGTTACATTTGCATTTTAATTTTCTAAAATCATTTTAATGCATCCAAAAATCATAAAAAAATTCATGAAGCTTCTTTTTAGTTTTATAAATTTTTTCCATATTTTATTTTCTTATTTTATTTTATTTTTGCAGTCTTAATTAGTTGATTAATTGTTTTTCATTTTGAATTGTCTCACATGTGCACACTTCTACTTGTAGAATTTATGTCTCATCATCTATACATGATTTTCAATTCATTCTTTTTGAATTTGTTAGATAACATTCTGAAGTACATAAAAACATTTTCATTTCATTTTTAAAACTTTTTCATATTGCATTTTGGTCCCTCTCTTTTGCATATTGAATCATGGTGCTTACTTGATCTTTGCTTAATTGTTTGGATTGGTTAACTTGTGAAATTTTGTGAGATCTTTTAGCATGTGGTTGTCTTCTAACCTGTATCATTTGAGTTTAAATTTCACAATTGTTGAATGTCATATGATGCATGTTTGTTTATTTGTGCTTAAGTGACTTATGCATGATCATTGCTTGACATTTTTTTACACAAGTTGGTTTGCCATGCTTAATTGATTGAGTTCAGTTGTGATTCTTTGAATGAGCTTTTGATATGATGCTTATCCCTGGTTGAGGTCCTTTGAGACAAATTTTTGCACTTTGTGGATCATGTTTGAATCATGTTTGAGTATGCCTAAGTGTTGGAACTTTGTCCTCTTTTGTAGTTTGCTTTGGTGCATGTTTTGAAGTTGTTGATTGATGTTAGAACTTGTATGACTTGAGTTTGGTTTCAATATGATGTTGATGCATATGCTACTGCCCCTTGAGTTCTATACTTGGTTTTCATGTTGCTTGAGCATAGTTGAATGCATTTGGTTGAATTGTATGATGAATATCATTACCTCTCCTTTTGTGAACTCCTTTGGATCATAATGCTTCATGTTTTGAATCACTTTTGCACACATGAATTATTGATGATAATGTGATATTGGTTCTGACTTGTCTTCATTTTCATCTTGCCTTTCTCATTTCATTTTGATATGAAGTCCATGTATGCTTAATTGTGCATTTCATACAAGTATGCTTGCATTCTTTCATGTTTATCTTTGCATGCTTACTTGATTTGTTTTGCATTGATCTTTGAAACATGTTGATGATTTGAGTTGGACATTTATGATATGATGTGCTTTCTGCCACTTATTGTATCTCATCTCTTTTCTTCTTCTTCTCTTTCACTCTTTCTCATCCCATGGATCTCAAGACTTGTTCAAAGTCTTGGATTCTTTCCCTTTAGAGCTACCTAGTCCAACTTAATTTTTGATTAAGCTTGGAGTAGGATTAACATTAGGTTTTAGTTAGTCTTTTCTCCTAAACCTCATTAACCATAGGACATCCATGCATGATAACATTAGGACTCTTAGTTTCCCTTTAGAGTTTCCCTTGTGTCGTTTCTCTTCTCATCTCAAAATAAAAGTAAAAAACACTTAATAAAGGTTAACGTGTATTATGATCGAGCCTTAAGTGTAGGAAGTGAAGAACGAGGGGTCTCCCCTCCTCTTCTGGAGTGTTTAGCATACGTTCCATTCGGGGGGACCATGCGATTCACTCGTTCCCGCATGGTAGACTTTGGTGCAATGTAAGTACGAACTAACTTCAATCCACTTCTGTTTAAAAAAACTTCAAACAAACAATAACGTCTTTCCTTCAGGAATTCTCTTCTTATCTCACTCACTCTCAGCGTACGAACATGCTCCTACTCGTTCTCTTACAAGATGGTAACGCACTCGGACCAGTGAGCCTGCAACACCTGAGCTAGAACGTTAGTCGTTCCCTAAAAACACAAACAAAGCGACCCTCGTTGAGGGGAACTACGTCGCTCTGATTCTCATGTTCCCGATGAGATACGTAGGCAGTGGGGTAGGGCCCATTCGAGCACTTCTTTTATTTTCCGTACATTTGTTTCTTGTTCTCTCTTTTCTTTTTCCGTTCCTGTTCCTTTCCTTTCCAGTAGCAGCGAAGCCCCAGTTGATGACACCCTTTGATCGAGACAGGCGAGCGTGGATCCCATCGGGTACGATGGACGCGTGGGGGTGCTAATACCTTCCCTTCGCGTAACCGACTCCCGAACCCGGTTCTCTTGGTCGCAAGACCATGCTCTTTCCTTTCCCTCAGGTTTATGCAGTGTTTCCTTTCCCTCTCTTGGGATAAATACACATTGCTGGCGACTCTGTTTCGGTGCCACTTTCGCGTTTGTACTTGGATGAAAATCCCGGGAGCGACACATGGCTGATGCATTAGCCACTCTCTCTTCCATGATTAGTGTAGGTCAATGGAACGACATACCTATGATTGACATAATACGCCTTGAACGGCCCGCTTACATCTTCACGATTGAAGCAGTCATAGACGACAAACCTTGGTATCACGATATCAAATGCTTCCTTCAAAAACAAGAGTACCCACCTGGGGCATTAAGGAAGGACAGAAAGACCCTCAGAAGACTGGCAAGCAATTTCTTCCTGAGCGGTGATACACTCTATAAGAGGAACTTCGACATGGTCTTGCTCTGATGTGTAGACAGACCAGAAGCAAACATGCTAATAAAAGAAATTCATGAAGGATCCTTTTGCACTCATGCCAACGAACACACAATGGCGAGATAAATTCTAAGAGCAGGGTACTACTGGTTGACCATGGAATCTGACTGCTATAAGTACATGAGGAAGTGTCACAAGTGTCAGATATACTCCGACAAAATCTATGTACCGCCAACACATCTCAAAGTTCTCTCTTCCCCATGGCCTTTTTCCATATGGAGAATCGACATGATTGGTATGATTGAACCCAAGGCTTCGAATGGACATCGGTTTATCCTGGTCGCCATTGACTATTTCACCAAGTGGGTCGAAGCAGCATCATACGCCAATGTAACCCGACAAGTGGTGGTCCGATTTATCAAAAACAATCTCATCTGCCATTATGTTATTCTGAGCCAGATCATTACTGATAATGGATCTAACTTAAACAACAAGATTATGAAAGAGTTGTGTGTTGATTTCAAGATCGAACACCATAACTCATCTCCCTACCGACCCAAGATGAACGGAGCGGTAGAAGCGGCCAACAAGAACGTCAAGAAGATCATTCAGAAGATGGTTGTAACCTACAAAGACTGGCACGGGATGCTACCCTTTGCTCTTCACGGGTATCGTACATCTGTCCGTACTTCAACAGGGGCAACCCCTTTCTCTCTAGTATATGGCATGGAAGCAGTGCTTCCCATTGAAGTAGAGATCCCATCAATCCGGGTATTGATGGAAGTTAAGCTAATAGAGGCTGAATAGTGTCAAAGTCGACACGATGAACTGAACCTGATCGAAGAAAAGTGAATGACGGCTCTATGCCATGGTCAGTTGTATCAACAGAGAATGAAGAATGCATTTGACAAAAAGGTCCGACCCCGTGTCTTCAGGAAAGAAGGCCTTGTGCTCAAGAAGATACAATCATTTCTCACTGATTCTCGGGGCAAATGGACTCCGAATTATGACGGCCCATATGTGGTCAAGAAAGCTTTCTCAGGCGGTGCCTTGAGACTCACAACCATGGACGTAGAGGAATTTTCCAACCCTACAAATGTTGACGTAGTCAAGAAATACTTCGCCTAAATAAAATAAAATAAAATTCATCTCAGTGGATTGAAAACCCGAAAGGGCGGTCCTGTAAAAAATTAGAGACATAGTTAAAAATCTTCCCGGTGGATTGGAAACATCACAGTGCAATCCAGGCAAAAGTTAGGGATTCATGGCAAGTAACTACGTCTAACCGGGGCAAGTCCCTCAGCAGCAGTTACACCATCCATCAGGAAAACTCCAGTCAAGGTCATCTTCAACAGAAGCTCAGGATGTCCCGAATTCAAAGTTGGTAGAAGGATAACGGTCATTATGTTTCGATGTAGCCCTTTTCCCTTAAGTTACCATTTTCTAAACTTTGTAAATACTCTATGGAATCACGCGCTTGGCTGATTTCCATCCTAGCAATAAAATTTGAGCCCTAGTGCTTTTATTTGTAATTCTCATTTGTTTTAGCTTTATAGAACAACATTTTAACATGATCAACGATTCTTGAAATAAAACGAAAATGAATTTACTTGTTAAAACTTTTTCTGCTTTTAAAGTAAAGATGGCAATTCTTTTGACTGTTGAACATCAAAAGAACATCGATCGCTTCTCCAGAAGTAAGCGAACCTCAAAGTGCAGAATCAAAGTACTCATTCTTAGCCAGTACACCTGGATGAAGGACCAACTATGTTAGAGACCATGTTTTGTCTGACACCCCCCGACAGAGTTCTTACCTCCTAAGCCCGACCAACGCATCTCCCAATAGGGACTATCTCTCCTACTCAAGGCAGAATTGCTATTTTTGAACCAGTGATACTTTTCATCTCCCGTTGTGGCCGAGTATCCAATCGCGTTCATCTATTAGTTTGTATGTCGCGTCAGTTTCATCAGCACAAACATACATATGTCACGCATTATGGATTTACATTCACATTCATGTTGCATCACTATCACTCTAGTCGGTCTTGTTCCCTAGTGATAAACGTCTTCTCAATTGAGTTGTCAGCTCTTTTCTCGTCGGGAAAGGTGGCGTCCGAATAATCGCTCCCCCACTTTGCTGCTGAATTGAAGTGGGTCACTTGACCACTTTGATAACTTGAACCTCTGAAAATCTAGAGAACCTTCAACAACGTCGCTCTTCACCATTGAAGATGATGTCTTCGCTTTCCCGGATTAAGGAATATCCCCAGAGAAAGCCTAACAACTAAAGACTCTCAGCAACACATTGGTTCTTCTCCCTAGAAAGTCAATGTTAATGAAGTCATCAGCACCTCAAAATTAGGGTACATCATATGGTATTTCTCCGAGAAGATCCCGAGAAAAGTATGATGTAATATCCCCAAACGAAAGCAGTCCTTCAAGAGACTCGTATTTCCCAGTAGAGTCGACAAATGGCGTCTCCAACAAAGAAGTTTATGCACATCTACAACTCAGACAGATGGGTTCCCCCAGCAAGTCTGACATCAAATCTTTTTCCATCAAATGGCATCTCCCCAGGAAAATTCGGCGAGAAGTTTGAGGAAAACCGCTACAAACAACATCCCTTGTCAAGAAAGTTTATTGACAAAAGAAACTGACACCAGTTCCTTGGTAGGAAACCAGGATCGAGGGGATGTTTATTCCAGAGACCAAGACCAGTTCCTTGGTAGGAAACTAGGATCGAGGGGAAGTTCACCCTTTTATAAGCGTCGTTGGTTAGCAAAAGAATATGGATGCGCAAGTTTCCGTTCGTAACCACCATCAAAATTTTGGGTATTCTGATATTTAATCATCTTGCACCCCGAATGCCCGAATACCTTCGCCATTCACACCTTCGGGTCCAAGAAGATTAAATAGGGGAATCTGTCATACCCCAAATTTTGACCACTAAGATTTCCCATCATTGTGCAAGTCATCATCACAATATGGATGAACCATCATACTTCATTAGTCTCCCCAAAGATGGGTGAGCATCCACTACAATCAAACTTAGGGTTTCCAGCCCTCTTAGAGCTCTTAGACAAAGGATCAATCAAGAAATGACATGATCTTCAACTTGTCTAACCTTTAAAACACCCACAAAGGGTCAAGAGGACTCCCACATCAAGAATCAAGCACAAGGTTGCAGCATTCCAAGTGGATTATGCCTCTAGATCGTCAGTGTCACCAAGTTAGGGTTTTGGTCGACCAAGGCCTCCAGATGGAATTTTTCCTCTGAGCATGAGCCAATGCTTCAAAGCACAACCTAAGATGCTCCAAGGGACATCATGAGCCTAATCATCAATTCAATTTTGCCTCAGGGGATGCATACAATAAAAATCAGGAATTAGGGTTTCTTGACCTAATTCACCCCTAAGTTGACTTTTGGGACAAAACATGAGCCAAGACCTCAATACATGATTTGAGGGTCTCTAACACACTACATTGATCCATTTACAACAATGGTTTGATCCAAGAAGCTTGATCAACAAGTTTCAAATTCATCAGAACCACAATTAGGGTTTTGAGGGAAAAGTCAACTGTATCTTTGACTTTTGACCCAGGCATGGTCCCAAACCTTGAGACATGATTCAATACACCCTATAACACCCATGGAACATGTCCATCAAGTTTGATTTAGGTCAAGGGCTTGATTTCATGGAGGATCGCACAGTTTGGAATTCATCTCATAAAAAGTCAACTGTGCACAAAAGTTAAACTTTGACTTTTTGAGATTTTTCATAAATATGGTTCTTTGACCCCAAAATGATGTTAATGTGTGATTGGAATCATCATTCATCAAGAAAAATCAAAGAAAATGGGATAACTTGTAAAAGGGGTAATCATAAAAACTTAGAAATTTTCTAAGTTATGGAACAAAGTGGCTAGGGTACCAACTTTGGAGGATCATATCTCCTAAACCACAAGGCGATTTTTCCCCATTCAAAGTTGAATTTGTAGCTTTCATGGCCCTCTACAAAAGCTTCAACTACCACTCATTCCAATTCCTCATGGATTTTAAGTTATGGAATGATCAAAATCCAGAAAAGTGAAAATGTCACTTTTTTCCAACACTTAGTGAAATTTTCACTAAGTCAGAATCTGTTTCACTTTTTCCAAAATGTAGGGGCATTTTTCACTTGGATCCAAAAAGTTTCAAAACCAACTATGATCACAAAATATGTTGTATCATATGAGGGCTTTCCAAAATGACCAAGAACTTCACCAAACTCAATCTGAGCCATGAGATATGACCATGCCAATATGCCTTGCTGCAAACTGTCATGGTAAGGCAGATTTGGGAATTTTGCTCTTTTGCTCAAATTTTGCAAAGGACAAGCAAATCTATCCATCTGAACACCTCAAGGGGAGACCAAGGAGGGACAAACACTGATCCATCAACCTCCCAAGTCCTTGGAACCAAAAGTAGCATGCCAAACCTAGAAATACCTAAAAGAGGGACAAGACTCCAATTTTGGTTTGGAGCATTTAATGGATGCACCAAGGTGGCATGGACTGAGCCCTTTCCAACTGAATTCAGTCAAGACTTATCCAAGAACTAGGGAACTAGCAGCCTGTGCTCTAACCTCTAGTCAATGGCTAGAGGAGACTTGGATTCTCATTGCTCAACATTGGCCAAACCTTTGCAGCAGTTGCCATTCACTATTGCTCCCAAAACAAACTTACTCTACTATAAATAGAGGTCATTTATGCTAGTTTAAGTACACCAAAGCACTACAACACTTGCTTTCCTCAAAATCTCTTTCTCTAGGCAAAAATGCCTTCTTTAGCAAGGTAACTCAGAGTTTTTGAGTTAGAGAGCAATTCCACCACATCTCATGATCCAACCACATTCAATATGTCATATCTAAGCTGTCCAAACTCTCACAAGTGACCTGTAACACAAAAATCACAAAGTCACCTCTCAAAACCTCAAAATATGACTTTTGTACATTTTTCAAGCCATGTCTTGAATCAGTCACTTTCAAAACCAGATAAAACCTCAAAAACACTCCAAATGTCATCCTTGAACTGTCCCAAATGGTTCCCCACATCTGGAACACCATTTGAGAGAGTTGCTATTTTGGCCACTTTTGCCCCTTTTGTAAGAAAGAGTTCAAACTTGCTCCAGAGGTTTCCAGCTGATTCCAACCATCCTAAAAGCTTCTAAGAGATCATTTGAGGGTGTCCAAAGCATCAAATCATTTCTAGAACAAAGTACTTGGCAGATTACACAAAAACTCCCAAAAGTGGTAAGCATCACAACTTAAATTCTTTGAATCATGTTTTCCTTTGATGTCCACTGAACATGCACATCTTATACATGTTATATGTGTTGTGTTTGAACCAATTCATCGTCTAATTCATGCCTGTAACAAGACATAGCACAGAAAATGCAAATCATGGCCTATTTCAAAACCACTATCGGGTTTTTCCATAGGAGCATGATCTGAAAAAAAAACACCACCACCATTGGATTCCTTGTGAAGTTTTAGGCAGGATAGACCTAAATTTTGTCCCAATCCATGGAGAAATGAGAAAGTTAGGGCCTTCACGTTTCTGACCAAAAACCTTGCCTTGCCTTGCCTTGGCCAGGCCAAGAACAAGGCAAGCCTTGTATATTTGTGGTTGTGTTTCAATACACGGATGTATCACCACCCCAGTGGTAGGGCGCAAGCACTGCACACAAGAGGTCTGGGGTTCGAATCCCCCTCGCCCCAGATCCTCTTTTTACCACTTTTTCCTATTTTTGACATTTTTCATATTATTTTTAAATGATTTTAAATATTAATAACTCCCTGAATTTTAATTATGTTTTATTGGTTCTTTTTGAAAAAAATCACAAAAATGTTGAAATATTTTATTCCACAAAAAAATCAAAGTTATATTATTTATTTAATATAGTTGGTATTTTTATGAATAAATTCATTTTTAATTGTTTTTAAACATTTTTAAAGTGAATATTCATCTTGGAAATCAAAATCAAATGAGTTTTAATTCATCTTGTGATTAATCCCTCATTTTTCAAACCTTAACCATAAATCATAAGTTGTTTATTAGCACTTATTTGGCATTTTTATCATTTTATTAATTTTCCTTGAATAAATTACTTTAAAATGATGAAATTAGGGTTTTATGGGTTTATTACCCTATAACAAATCTTTTTCAAACACTCATGGGCCTCTATTAATGTGTAAGACCCATCCCCTTTGTAAATACACCACTTTTTGGGCCTCAATCATTGTATAAGTCCCACTGTATTTTCAAAAACAATGGCGCGATTGTCGCCCTTTTAACAAAACTAACTGGGCCTACCCTCGTGTTATAAGCCCCATTCCATTTCTTTAAGTTTCCTTGGGCCTTTAATAGAGTGTAAGACCCAATCCCCTTTTAACCAAAATAGTTGGGCCTCAGTCATTGTATAAGACCCACAGTGTTTTCAAAACCCCCCGGCGCGATCGTCGCCTTTTCCAAATAATCACTGGGCTTCTCCTTGAGCTATAAGACCCACCTTTATTCATTTTCAAAAATCTTTGGGCCTCTAATAGAGTGTAAGGCCCAATCCTTCTTTAAAAAGTGAACCATTGGGCCTCTCCTTGAGCTGTAAGCCCCATCCCCTTGTACATAAAAACTATTTGGGCCTCACATATTGTATAAGCCCCTCTGTATAGTTTTCAAAACAACGGTGTGATCATCGTTAAAACTTGGGCCTCTCCTTGAGCTGTAAGCCCCAACAAATCTTTTCAAAGCGTTTTCTCCTTTGATTCAAACATATGTTGTTATTAAAAATTTATTTGTTGAAAAACTAACCACACAGCATGGAAGCTCTACAACGGGTAAGTGTTTATCCGCTTTCATTTACCACTTTCATATGTATATAACTGTATTGTGGGGCTGCTTCACTGTAAGTCTTCTTTCACATCCTTTTATATACTCGTCATATATCAACTGTGTAATACTAGTATAGTTATTTAGAGTTTTCCCTGGCAACTACGTCTAGCACTAGGTAAAGCCATGTTGGTCACTCTTAAATACAAACAAAACTAGATCCCCCGTAGGATTTCCAGAAACAGTCTTCCCTTCTCTTGGGGTTAAACAATATGGAGACGTGAAAGGCAACATTCTCGGTGAACCCTTTCTCAGACTGTCACCCTTAGAAATTGTCAAAGAAACTCTAACTCCGAGAGATGATCTTTTCTCTGTGAATGACATCTCTTGAGTTTCTTCCAAATTCTCAAACTTTCCTGGCTTGATCTATTCTCGGTGAATAGCATGTCTTGAACTTCTCGGGGTTTGGGGACCCACAGGCTCCCTAAAAGCAACCCCGCCTCCTCTTGGGCGTTGTACAAGGACCCTTCGGCTTCTTATAAGTTCTCATGCCTTCTCTTGGGCTTAATACAAGGACCCTGACGACCTATTAAAGGTATAAGACATAACTTAGTCATCCTTTGCTAGAGTAGTCTTTCCCGTGTCAAAACTCTAACCATTTTAGGGTTGATACTCATCCCTTAATGCCCGTGCCTCCTCTTGGGCATTGTACAAAAGATAAAACTCTAGACTTGGACAGTCTAAACCCTTGAGTGTCAAAGACATTCTCAAGTTCCTTCCAAACATAGGAAGTAGCACCGACCCCTTTAGCCTCCGTCTTGGGCTTTGTACAAGACATATAAATCACTCTCTTGTTAATTATAAAAGACTCTCTTGTTGAGTCAGCCTCCTTTTAGCCTTAATCTCGGGCTTCATACGAGACACAGAAACACTCTCTTGTTGAGTATAAAAGACTCTCTTATTGAGTCAACCTTTTAGCCTCAATCTCGGGCTTTGTACGAGATAGAAAAACACTCTCTTGTCGAGTATAAAGGACTCTCTTGTTGAGTTAATCCCCTTTTATCCTCAATCTCGGGCTTCGTACGAGACAGCAAATCACTCTCTTGTTGCGTATAAAAGACTCTCTTGTTGAGTTAGTCTCTCCTTTAGCATGTGTCTTGGGCGTTGTACAAGACACATAAAAACCCACTCTCTTGTTGAGTATAAAAGATTCTCTTGTTGAGTCAATCATACCATTTAGCCTCCGTCTTGGGCTTCGTATAAGACACATATAAACACTCTCTTGTTGAGTATAAAAGACTCTCTTGTTGGGTCAATTAACTTTCAGACTCTCTTGTTGAGTCAATCACCTTTTCACACTCTCTCGTTGAGTCCATATTCCCTTTTTGCCTCCGTCTCGGGCTTTATATGAGACACCAAATTACTCTCTTGTTGAGTATGACAGACTCTTTTGTTGAGTCAAACCCTTTTAGCCTCAATCTTTGGCTTTGTACAAGACAGAAAGAACATTTTCCCCGAAAAAGTCAACTTCTAGCCTCCTCTTAGGCTTTGTATAAAGAAAACCCCGTTTGAGTCAATCAACCTTTTAGCATCAAAGTTGTGCCATGCTCACATCATACAAACATCAACAACTCCTCTTTAGAGATGACAAACTCTCTCTCAACAAAAACCCTTTAGCTTCACATCTTAGGCGTTGAACAAGATACAAACCACCTTTAGCTTCACATATTGGGATTTGAACAAGATACAAACCACCTTTAGCTTCACGTCTTGGGCTTTGAACAAGACACCAAAAATAACCTTTTTCCTCCCATAGAATTGGAGGAACTACGATCGCTCTGATTTCCCTGTTTCGGGAATACGTAGGCATAAGATTGCAAAATCTTAGCGAGCATACTAATCAAAGACCCAAAATCGCACACCTTCATACATCAATCGAAAAGCATCAGTCCTGATGTCTAACCAATAGCCTAGACACTGTTTTTTAGGTTAATAACCTAAAGGGAGAACCCCCCCTATTTTGATAGCATCTGTAAGCCAACAGTTTTGACTGTTTAACCTCAGTTTGCAAGCAGGGTTAATTGGAGACATCTATTTCCCTTCCTTAATAAGCTTAATAGGATAAAAAATGAATCGAACTGTAGTACCAAAGCGATAGTGATTCGAAACCACAAAAATCGCGCTACACCAATTACCTGGCATTTGTGATGAATAGGTGAGATATCTCCCTTTAGAGATGACAAATTCTCTCTCAGTCAAGTTTTAACTTCAATCTTGGGCTTTGAACAGGACATCAATTTTCCTCCCATAGCATAGGAGGAACTACGATTGCTCTGATTTCCCAGATCTCTTTACGGGAATACGTAGGCATAAGATTGCGAAATTTTAGCGAGCACACAAATCAAAAAATCTTAGGTCAAGCACCTTCCCAAAAATAATAGAAAAAAACCAAAAACAACAAAAACATTTCCTCAGTCCTCCCAAAGGAGAAACTTTCCCCAATCAACAGCAAATAGACTTAAGAAAGCATTTCAAACAGTAGAAATATATGCAAATGAAGGTTCCTATAGATTACTATAGATACTCTGGATGTTAATAGCTTCCCTTTGTATAACCAAACCCCGATCCCCGATCTCTTCGTATTTGTTAAAGAAAACACTTGCACGCAGGGTTAGTTTAAGATATCTTCCCCTTCCATTTAAGCTTCATAGGATAAATACAGAAATAAAAAAGTAGCACCAATAGCGATTGTGGTCGCGTCACAGAAACTGATGCTACACTTTTCTCATAACTTGCACACTTCTTCACTTCTTACACAAAGATCCTTGTATGAGTCTGCTAGTTCTTCATAGGTGATTTATTCATTACACACGTCTCTATCTGAGATGCATCTACTAGAGAGAGCAATAACATTTTTGCCAATTCTGTCATTACTATCTTCAGACCCATTAGTCCAGAGTGTGAGGTTCTCTTTCTTCTGGTTTTTGGTAGAGATTAGAAATTCATATTTATAGTGACCAAGACCCTCACATTTATGACAACGGATAACTTTGTTTGGATTTTGTTCCTTTTCTATTTCAATTTTTTTCTGAAGACCAGTATTGATGTCAGATGCAATGTCATGGAATTCTGTTTTAATTTTCTTATCCATATTTTCTAGGATCTTATTGAATTTCTTTCCAAGTAACACATTGGCTTTAGAAATCTCTTCATCAGTGGTTTTGGAAGTTAGAGCTATATTCTTGTTCTTTTGTCCAGATCTATTACTCATAGCTAATTCAAAAGTTTGAAGAGACCCAACGAGTTCATCAACCCTTAGTTTGCTTATGTCCTGGGATTCTTCCACTGCCGTGACCTTCATGTCAAATCTCTCGGGAAGAGACCTAAGAATCTTCTTAACCAGCTTTTCTTCTAATACCTTTTCTCCCAAGGCACTAAAGGCCTTTGCTATTTCAAGAACATTCATGTGTAAGTCATGAACACTTTCATCTTCCCTCATCTTTAGGTTTTCAAATTTG
The DNA here is from genome assembly GCA_022829125.1 of Lathyrus tuberosus. Taxonomy (NCBI): domain Eukaryota; kingdom Viridiplantae; phylum Streptophyta; class Magnoliopsida; order Fabales; family Fabaceae; genus Lathyrus; species Lathyrus tuberosus. The sequence continues at coordinate 5,525,774 of JALAZF010000298.1, read as the reverse complement.
GTAGTGAGAAGCTGAAGTCTAGACATCTTTACCTGAGAATTCCCCAAGCATCCTTGGCCATAGTACAAGTGTTGATCAACCTAAACATGTTCTTGTCAACTCTATTGAATAAAGCATTCAAGGCTTTGGAGTTTCCAAAAGATGTCTCCTTTCCATCTTTGTCTTTAACCACATGGTGCTCCCAACCCTTGATGATAGCCTTCCAAGTTTTGCTATCCATATATTTTAAGAAAGCCACCATATGTGCCTTCCAAAATTCATAGTTAGTGCCATCCAAGACTGGAGGCCTGTTAACATTTCCTCCTTCTTCCTTGTCCATAGTACCAGAATATACTCCCTGAAGCTCACTTAATAAGTAGAACAGGGTGACCTGCTCTGATGCCCATTGAAATTCTAGCACGCAGATACTAGATGTCGAGACAGATGTCAAAACACTTGGATCAAAACAACTTGACCACACAAGTAAAGATGCAGAAATTTAAATGACAAAAAAGTAAAATTAACACCATAATTATTAACCCAGTTCAGTGCAACTCGCCTACATTTGGGGGCTACCAAGCCAGGAAGGAAATTTACTATGATATTATTAGTTCAAAGCTAAACTCCCACGTTTACAACTTCTCTCCTAATTCCTACCTTGTGCAACTTCAACCTAGACACCCTCTAGATATGAGATCCCCCTCTCACTTCCTAATCAGTCACAATCCCAGTGACAATTCAACAACAACCAACAATAAATGTAGTACACTTCAAAGACAATACTCGGTTTTGTTTAAAAGCTTCAACCAAGAATAATACACTCTTGCTTAAAAGCTTTAGAGTGGAGAATTAACAATTAACAATCTGTCAACCTCAATGCATCAAATGATATATTAGTGGCATACAAACAAAAACACACTAAACCCTAAAGACCAACCAAAACAAGGTTAATCCTTATTCTCTAAATTCTCCACGTGTTGTCTCTTTTTCAATAGGATTAGGTCTTCTCTTTAAATAGTTTTCTGTCCACTTGGAACTGGGCTCTTGAAGCGCAAAAATAGCAGCAATCAATTTTAACTCACTGCAAATCATCCTACACAATAATAGGAACAAAATACAAACTTTCCTAAAAATGCTCAAAGATCCTTTTTATGAAAAGTAACATAATATATCATAATAGAAATTCCCACAATATACTCCCATGAATAACACACATGTGTGAATTAAAACACACTAAAAAATCACGCTAAAAAAACCAAAATAGTCATGCCCTAACATTTTGGTATAACATGTCATAGCACATGTCACAACATCATGCTAGACATGATGTCTGACTGTCATGGTAGAACATCTGGTATAACATCTTGCTAACAGCATGTTGTTTTATCAAAATGTAGCCAATCCACAAATCACAGAACTTACAGAAACAAAGGACATAAGGCTCGAAGTTTAATTTTTACCCAACCCGTTCTTCATGATGATCTCCATTCCTACATTTAACTAATTCAACTTATGCATTCAAGTTCCATGAGATTTGGAATTGCACTGATGATGATTGGTCAGAAGCTAGGGGATTTTTTTTGAGATAACAACCACTTCTCCCTTTTTAATAGTCACAACACATTTTTTTTCAAGAATTTTGGTGACCCTTTTGATTTTGATATGATGGTCAACTCTTTTACAGTTTTATTGACTTTTATTATACCTAATTTTTTGTGGACTATTTCTTTGATGTTTTCAATCCAACGAGATACCTTGATTTTTTCCTAAGCCACCTTTTTAGGTTTTCACTTAGCGGACTTTTTCTCTTTCTTTTTTGTGATTTGGGCAGATAGTGACTGCCTTTGATGAGAACAACCATTGGCATCTCTAACACTTCCTTGACATGTGAGAAGGAGAGCTTGTACTTGAAACCTTTATTGAAAGGTGTACATAATGATTCTCTTGAATTTGAATGAACATCCGAATTAACTAAAAACTACCCTGCCCCAGGTTAAGATTATGAGTTTTTTTAAATAAAAAGAAACACCAACTTCTATGCTCAATGGGGTTGACTAAGCATTAACTTACTTATTTCTCCAGTGTTTGGGAATTGAAATAATACCTTACATCTCAACAAAGTTTTATTTGAAAGCATACCATTCGACAACTTGGGTATTTTGTTTTTGTCATTCTCCTCCAATCTTTGCTTAAACATTAATTTGGTAAAGAAAGATGAATGAGAGAAACACTGGTATTTTTTGAATTTTTGAGAAAAGAAAGCATAAATATGCACTGATATGAATGACAATGAATTGATTCAAAATATGCAACTCTCATTTCATTAATATTAACATTCGAAACAAACAAGTTTGAAAGCAAATAAACATAATACAAACAAGGAAATCGAAAATAGAAATAAAAAATGGCCTAGTGACTAATCAACATCAAGGATGAGCTTTCCTGTCTGATCCATTAGCGTTAGGAAGTGACGTTATCGTGCTCTGACCCAGTCTTTACTCACTCTGTTTTGGAAAAGGATTGTTGACAACATTGGGAAATCTCTTCGCGAAAGTTATAACATTTCCTCTAACCAAGTCTTGAACTCTAGCCTTTAGTGTGAAACAACCTTCTAGATCATGACCTGCAACTCCCTCATGGAACTAGCAGTGGAGGTCGTACCTAAACCCATGTGGAAGAGGATTTGGAGGAGGAGGTAAAGGCCTAGTTGTAATCAAACCTTTATGGCCCAAGTAGGGATACAACTCAGTATAAGTCATGGGAATAGGGTCAAATTGAGTCCTATTCCTAGCATTACGATTCTGATTCTGGCCAGCATTCTGCCGTGAGGAGCTTGAGCTGGTGGAGCATTAACCACAAGAACAACTACAACTACATATGGTGACCCATAGTGTTGTTTCCTGCGACGAGGTCTCCTTTTATCTGAAACAACATTCATATTTCCCTCCTTATTATTTTGAAAGTTCCCATAGGACTTTCTTGTACAAGTAGAGGTTTCAGCAGCGTTGGCAATTTTTCCATTCTTGATACCCCCCTCTAGTCTTTCTCCAATAGTTACTAAGTCAGCAAAACCAGATGATACATTGCCTATCATCTTTTCCCAGAAGAAAGGTTGTAGAGTGTCCATGAACAATCCAATCAGTTCTTTCTCTACCAATGATGGCTCTACCTGAGCAATTAGCTCTCCCCAGCGCCGAGCGTAATCTTTGAAAGATTCTTTCTCTTTCTGAGACATGTTCTGCAGTTGATGGAGATCTGGTGCCATGTTCAGATTGTACTTAGACTGCTTCAAGAAAGTATCAGCCAAGTATTTCAATCTTTGAATGCGGCTCTTTTCGAGTCCCATATACCATTTCATCGAAGCTCCACTCAAGCTGTCTTGGAAATAGTGGATGAGTAGTTTGTCATTGTTGGTATATGCAACCATCTTACGGTAGTACATCACCAAGTGGCTCTTTGGACGTGTGTACCCCTTGTATTTTTCAAATTCAGGAGTTTTGAATTTGGTAGGCATAACCAGGTCTAAAACTAAGCACATGTCCATTGTGGCAGCACCAAAGACATCACTTCCTTCCACAGCTCTTAACCTCTTCTCAAGAGTCTGGCATTTCTCTTTGACTTCATCAATATCTCCAGCTTTTCCTTAACTTTCAAGTTGGGAACCAACAACATGGTACATGAAAGGAGGATTTTCATAAGCAACTTGAACAACAATATGCACGACAAGTGAAGGTTCAGTGATTACCGGAGCTTGTATTACTGGCAGCACATATGGGACATCCCTTGTAGCATTTTCAAAGGGTGGAGAGTAATTAAGTGGTAATCCAAATTCTGGACAAGTAGTAACCAGCCTTGGGGGAGGCACAAGGTCAACAACAAAGCTATTGAATTCGGAGATGACAGTCCTCTGTGGTTAAGCTTCCTAAGCGGTCAAGGCTTGTAGCATTTCCATGATCTTGCTCACACTGTTTTTCAACTCATCAATGTCTTCCCTAACTCTTTCGTTATGTTTCTCTTGATCAGCCATTTTTCTTTTGACGTTGGCCCTAGTTTCGTACTTGTGTTGAGGAATCAGCTTGACAGTAACTCAGCAAATCTGAAGATGAGTACGGATAAAAATGAGCTTTTTGATAACTTGAATGTATGCATGAAGTCATATGCAAAGGAATGCAATCGTATGCAAATGGATGCAATGATATGTCATGTATTAATTCAGGTGCAACTGTATTTAAATACCTTTCACCATGATTTCATGAGGATTATCATCACTCATGTCATCCGATAAAATTATTTAAATAGGGACAACTGTCATACCCTAAATTTTACCCCTAGATTCATTGACCATTTGCATATCATTCTAGGTCAATCATTCGTGCATAGCTACCCAAATTATCAGACATTGCTCTCTTTTGTTCAACTGTGGAATTAGGGTTTGCTTCAAAAAGCTCAATGGATTGATCAGTCAAGGTTTTGGATGGATCATTAACTAAGAAATTTGTCTTACACATGAGAGATCTCCCTTCATCAAATATCAAGTGCAAAGTGGCCTCATTACAAGTTCTTCAAGGTTCAAATTCATTTGACCATGAAACTAGGGTTTTTCAACCAAAGTCAACTGCATCTTTGACTTTTGATCAAGGCATGATCTCAAGCCTTGAAACATGATTCAATACATTCAAATACACCCTTGGAGTCCATCCATGGTGCTCAAATGTCTCAAGAGATTGATTTCATTGATGATCAAGAAGTGAAGGTTCATCTGATACACAAGTCATTCACTGAAAAGGCAGACCTTTGACTTTAGGTTTTTTGGTCAAATATGAACTTTTCAAGTCAAATTACATGTAAATGTGTCTTATGATTGAGTTTGATCAAGAAAAATCAAGAGAATTGGGGTTACATGCAAAAAGGGCAACAATGAAGAAATTGGAAATTTTTCTAAGTCGTGGAAAACCCTAATTTGGTGCTGACTTGTCAAGGTCATAACTTCCAATATAGACATCCATTTTCTTTGATTCAAAGATCAATTTGAAGAGCTCATTCCATACTACAACTTTGTCAATGAGGAAGAATTCCCAAAAAATGCTTAGCTTTCAAGTTATAATGGCATGAAGTTGAGAAAAGTAAGATTTTGAAATTCTATACTTAGAATTTTTTCTAAGTCTTGAAGTTCAACTTGGAGGGTGGTGGGTTGTCAAAGCCATTTTTCTCATGGTTCTAGGCTCCAATTAAAAATTAATTCAATATGAAAGTTGTTCCTTATGTTTCAAGCTTTCCATGGATGCCAAGAACTCCTCAATTGGGTCAATACATCTCAAATTATGGCATTTCAAAGTTATTTTGGGCAACTTTGGATGCATGAATTCAAAGTCAATTCTCTCTTAGTTCCAAGCCTCATCTCCACTTGCTTTCAACATGAAGTTTATTCATTAATATTCCTACTTTCCATTGAGCTCAAGATCTCACTAAATGGACCATTTTTTATCAAGTTATATGCACACAAAGTTGGCTATATGAACTTGTGTTTATGCATGCCATATTGTTCATGTTTGTTCATACCAAGTCACATTTTCATGCAACATGAGTTTTGTGTCCTATTTTCATGCGCATACCACCTCTTTGTCTCACCAAAACATTGCCATAACTAGCCAAACCACATATGTATCTCATGCGCCCATTTTGAATAACTTTTCCAAAGAGAGAAAGGTGACAAAGTTGTACAAAACTTGCCTAGCAAGAATTCTCCCTCCACTCTCTCTCATTCTGACTCTTTCCCACTCCCAAATGACAACAAAAAAACCACATTTGAGGCCATGCTCGTACCATTTTTCATGCCACCTCATTTTTTCAAATTCTTACAAAGCCACTAACCAAGTGTTTTAACCCTAGTCAGCTTGTTTTAACCTCACAAAGCCATCATATAAGACATAAAAAAACCCTACAAAGCCACCAGAACCTCATTCTCACTCAAACTCAGAACTATAACACTCTCTCTTACTCAAATTTTCTCTCTCTTCAAATCTCCTTTTGTAAGACTTGTATCTTCATTTCCTTGCCACCATCATCATTCTTAAGGCTGTGAGAAGCAAAAGGGAAGAGTTTGGTGGAAGTTTGAAGCAAGAACAGAAGCTAACAATTTCTCATTTGGGTAACACTTTCTCCACCTCATTTCTCTCTCTTTAATGCTTATTTAATCTTATGATTGTTTCATTTTGAGTTCTGGAAGCATAAGGATGATGTTTGTGTTATTGTTGTTTTCTTTTGTTCAAGTTACATAACATGCCTCAAATTTTCGTGGTCATTTTAAATGGTGTTAAAGTGTTCAAAAGCTAAAAATAAGGCCAGAATCTGATTCTACACGAAAAATCCTTCAAGTAGGTGTCTTGTTTTTTCGACACGTTTTACAGTCAACTCCGGCAGCCGTCGCCGGAGAAGACGATCAGAGCTAGGGATCTGGCGTCTGACTATTCATCCAAGGTAGCCCTTTGACCCTGCGCGCGTGTCATTTTGCTTGGCGCTGATATGGTGCCATATCATTTAATGAAATGCACATGTGGCATTTTTTTTGTTTTTTCTCTGATCCATTTTAGTTTCTGGGCCTAGCATATTTTCTATCCACACTCCCCATTTCGAAGCCCAATACGCACACAACATGACATCAGTTCATTATTGTTTTACTCCTACACCCCCTTTACTTTATTTTATTTATTTCATTTTCTTTTTTATTTTCCTTTTCATTTTTATTTTATTTTTTATTGTTCCTTTTATATTAAAAATCAGTAAAAATATTTTTTAAGTCACCTAATGTCTTAAGATTTTAATAATATTTTTTACTTTTATTTTTTATTTCTTTCCTATTTTATTTTTATTTATTTGTGAAGAGTGTTTTACTAAACTACCCTTGAACTAGGGTTTTGATTTTTGATGCCTTATACATACCTTCTTGAGCCAATATTTTGCCATATTTTGACACATGTTTACTTGATGTTTGAGTGGTTTTCTAATTCTTTAATGGTGCTTGTTTGGTCTCTTTTCATTTGATTTTGTGGAGCCTCGATTCATGCTCGATTAGTAAGGTATCTTGAACTTGTTGATTAGTTTTGTTTGAGCACTTGTGATTTTCTTTTGGGGATCTTTTTCCCACATATTCTTGAGTGTATTTCCATGAGATAGAGCCTTTAACTTACATTTATTTGACCATTTTAATATTTTTGATTGATGCCTCAAGTTAGGGTTGTTTTGAACATGATTTTGGTTTGTCTTTGGCCTAGTTTTAGGACTAATGTTTTTGTGTGAATCTCTTTGATGCTTGGTGCTATGATATGAATTGAATACCATGTTTAAGCTTCTGACTTCCATTGTTTCAATGTCTATTGCTTGCTCATTTTCCTCCTTTACTTGCATTAGATGTTTGTTTCCTTTTGTGGATGACATTGATGGATGCATGCTTAGTTGTTTTCTCATATTTTGGATGTGATACTTGTTGAACTTTCATGATATCATGGTATTGTTTATGAGCTGAAATGTTTGGTATTGCTATTGTCCCATCTTGGTTTCATGCTTTAACCTTAATGTTTGAATCATCTTTGACTTTTTCTTATGAACTTGTTGTTGACAAGTGTGTGACTAATGATGTGATGCATGTTTAATGTTCTTGTGATCATTTCTTAAACTTTTGAATGTGTTGAACATGATATAGTGTAGTTACTTACTTGTATGAGTTCCTATATTATTTAGTTCGTTTGGTCCTTGTGATGATGTTTGGATACTATTTTAAGATACAAATATTTGCACAATTTTTTTGCCATCTTCCTTAACATGTTACATGTGTGATTGATGATGTCGTACTTCATGAGTTGATTAGTTGCTTTAACATTGCTCTACACATGTTTCCATTCATTCATGATCTTGATTTTGATGCTTGAGGCATTTCTCTATACTCCATTGATGTTATGATTGCATGTGCTTAAATCCAAAGGAAAGGATCATTTCTGTTGACTTTATGTCATAGTTAGGATATTTAAGCCTACTTTACCTTTCCCATATGACCTTGTTAGAGTCATCTCCCCTTTTCAATTTAGACTTAGTGTAGAGTTTGTAACTCTATGTAGGTGTTATTGCTATGAACACCTACTTCCCCTTTGGACCTTGTTAGAGTCCCTACCCTTTCAACTTAGACTTAGGATAGAGTTTTGTAATTTCTATGTAAGTTTCATTGTCATGGACACTTACCTTCCCCTTGGAACCTTGATCACTATCAAGAGTTCCTCACCTGTAGTTAGGTGAACTACGAATTCTCTGATTCCATCCTTGTTAGGATACGTAGGCACAAGACCGCAAAGTCTTGGCGAGCATACTTAGTAAAACCATTAGGACTTTCCCATATGACACTCCCAATCATTAGCAGACAAACAATAATATAACACAATACAAATAAGTGGTTCTTGTAGAGTACTACAGATACTTAGGGTGCTAATACCTTCCCTTAGTATAACCAACCCCCGAATCTTTAGATCTCTTAGCTTTGTTGTTACATTACGCAATTAGGGTTTTCTTTTGATCTTTTCCCTTTCCTTTGAATAAATTAAAGTTTGGTGGTGAATTTCAAAGATTTGTGATTCAAGTTAATTCAATAGCTTAATATCTGATTCTCACCGCAACAGAAAGAGTGACTTCACTGGGGAAGATCTCCCCTAAGAGGGTTAAGCTATCTGGTTTATATTCGTGTTATTTTTGCTTGCTTGTATACTTGTATATTTGTATATTTGTACTGCTTGGGTTTTTCTGCTTGCAGGGTTGTGACCTTTTGAGTGGTGAGATAAGTCTTATACCCGGAATTAAGTGCACTTATGATAGGATGAGTAATCCTGAAGAAGTTGACTTGAGATCCCATGCTCAGTGGAGGCCCTCTTGAGGGTAGTATTCTTGAACGAGTAATTGTGAATGCATTACTACTTTCGACCTAGGAGCCCGTGACACTAAGGACCTTTAGTTACCTCTAACCCCACTTGGCCTTTTTAGGATGTAGTGCGGTGACTATGAGGGTGTTAACCCGAAGTAGTTGATACGCGATACTACACTCAAACGAGACTCTCTTGAGAATATTATTGATTTCTAAGTAATTGGTATGTCGATAATATCCGAAAGATGGGTCGATGACTCTGGGAACCTCTTAGAACCTTGTTCTACAGGTGCAAAAAACCCATAGTACATACCTTTGGGATGGGTACACCATGACTTCATGCGTGTTATCTCAAAACCTAAACCCCATATTTGTATATATGTGACTATGTGTATATATGTGTTTGTGCATACATTCATCCATGCATTCAGGCACCCTTTTTCTAACCCTCTTCAAGGAACTCAGTGTTGTTTGTAAACCTTATAGGATGGATTTTGGAAGGAGAAAAATACAGAAGTATACTTTCAAGAGCCCAAAGTTGGAAGATTTGAGGAAGCTAGGAGCTTTGGTTGAGGATCCTCTGACATTCAAGGATAAGTATGGGAGGATATTGCCTTTATTGAAGCTCAAAATGGTTGATGGGATTCTTTCCACGCTCGTGCAGTTTTATGACCCGTTGTACCACTGCTTTACTTTCCCCGACTATCAACTGATGCCTACATTAGAGGAATATTCTGCTTTGGTTGGACTTTTCATCACTTCGCAAGCTCCATTCTCTGGCTTGGAGGATATACCTAGTGGAAAAGATATTGTAGAGGCCATTCATCTAAAGTTGTCAGACATTAAGGCTAATGGAACAACAAAAGGAGGACTTCCTGGTTTGCCTGCCAAATTTATGATGGAAAAAAGCCCAATACTTTTTTGATAAGAAGAGTATGGATGCTTTTGAAGCCAATCTAGCCTGACTTATTTATGGACTCTTTCTCTTCCCGAATATTGACGACTTCGTCGATATGGATGCAATCAATATTTTCCTACTTGGGAATCCAGATCCAGCTCTGCTTGCTGGCGTTTATCATTTCATGTATTTGAGGAACTTTCATGGAGGAGGGATGATAACTTATTGCACTTCATTACTGTACAAGTGCTTTATTTCACACTTGCCTCGCTCAGCCATATTTTGGGATCTTAAAGATGGTCTTCTTAGGTCGCAGAAGATTATGTCGCTCACACATTCTGATATTGAGTGGTATAATCCTATTTTTAGAGGAGTGACTATGATTGACAGTTGCGGTGAATTCCCCAACGTGCCTCTTCTTTATACGAAGGGATGTATAAGCTATAACCTGGTCCTTGCTCGCCGACAGCTCGGTTATCCCATGAAGGATGAGCCAACACCATCTATTTGGAGGGACTTTTCTTCAAAGAAGGTGAGAATCCAGTGCTCAAGGAGAATATCATGCACGCTTGGCATCACGTACATAGGAAAGGGATGACTGTGTTGGGAAAGCCTGATTGTACCGCTTTGGAGCCTTATCTCCAATGGGTGCAAGATAGGGATATCAAGCTGAAGATGCCCTTTCCTCGTCATGAGCCCATACCCTTTCCTGCTAGAGACTATCATACCCCAATTTTTGACCACCAATATTTCCCATCATTGTGTAAATCATCACGACAATATGGATGTACCATCATACCTCATCAATCTTCTCAAGGATTGTTGAGCACTCACCTCAACTAGGAATCAGGGTTTTGAGCTCTCCCAGAGCACTTAGACAAAGGATCAATCAAGAATTGACATGATCTTCAACTTTTATAACCTCTCAAACACCCATGAAGGATAAAGAGGTCTCCCATATCAAGAATCAAGCACAAGGTTGCAACATTCCAAGTGGATCAAGCCTCAAGATCGCCAGTGTCACCAAATTAGGGTTTTGGTCGACCAAGGCCTCCAGATGAAAACTTTCATCTGGGCATGAGCCAATACTTCAAAACATGATCCAAAATGCTCAAAGGGACCTCATGGACCCAATCATCAAGTCAAAATAGCCTCAGGGGAAGCATTTATCAAAAATTAGGAATTAAGGTTTCTTGACCTAATTCACCCCTAAGTTGACATTTGAGGAAAGACATGAACCAAGACCTCAAGACATGATTTGAGAGCCTCAAATACACCAAATTGATCCATTTACAATAATGGATTGATCCAAGAAGCTTGATTCACAAGTTTCAATTTCATCTGGACCACAATTAGGGTTTTGAAGAAAAAGTCAACTGTACCTTTGACTTTGGACCAAGACATGTTCCCAAACCTTGGGGCATAATTCAAGATACCCTAAAACACCTATGGAATCCATCCATTAGGTTTGGATTAGGTCAAGAACTTGATTACATAGAGGATCACACAGTTTGGAATTCATCTGACAAGAAGTCAACTGTGCACAAAATCAAGTTTGACTTTTTGAATTTTGTTCACAACTATGGCTCCCCTAAGTCAAAAATAATGTTAATACATGGTTTTGATCATCATCCATCAAGAAAAATCAATAAAAATAGGGTTACTTGCAAAAGAGGAAACCTGAAGAAACTTAAATTTTTCTAAGTTATGGAACAAAAAGTGATTTGGTACTAACTTTGTAAGGTCATAACTTCCAAACCCCAAGGCCTTTTTCTTCAATCCAAAGCCCAAATGAAAGTTCACATGACATACTTCAAAATTGTCAACTACATTAAATTCCAAATCCTCATGGATTTTGAGTTATGGATTGATCAAAATCACAAAAACATGAAAATGGCCACTTTTTCCAACACTTAGTGAAGTTTTGGACAGAATCTGTCTTGAATTTTCACCAACTTTGAGGCCATTTTTCACCTTGATCCAAGCTAAACCAGGTCCACTGGTGGACATCAAAGTTAAAGTATGTCAGAGAGCATTCCAATAAGTACCAGATCATCTCCAAATTCAATTTGAGTAGGGAGTTACAACCCTTGGAACATGGTACCAAAAAATGATTTCTTCCCAAGGCAGATTATAGGTCATTTGCTCAAATTGGCTAATTTGTGCCATTACAAGTCTTGTAATCCTTCTAGAAACATTAAGGATCAGATCAAGGCAAAATATCTCAGAGCCACAAGCCTCCCAAGACAAAAGATCATCATGTATACATGTGATATCTAATGATGCAAAAGCCAAAAACTTCAAAGTTGTCATGAAGAATTCAATGGATGTATCAAGGTGGCATGGACTGAAGCAAATCCAACTGAATAAGTTAAGCCTTATCCCTGCAACAAAAGACCATAGGCCTGCAAGATTGACTCAAGTCAATGGCAAGAGAAGACTTGAGATTCCTTTTGAAAACCAATGGACAATGGACTGTACCAGCCACCATTCACTATTGCTGCCAAAACAAACTTGACACACTATAAATAGAGCTCATTTCTGGTCAGTTTAAGTACACCAAAGCACCATAACACATGCTTTCCTCAAAATCAATCTCAAAAAACCAGATTTTGCTTCTCATTCAAGCAACTTTCAAATTTTCCATTTGAGAGCAATTCTATCAAAACCAATCATGCCAACACCTCACATACATCATATATGAGTGATCCATAACCTTAAAACTCATCTGGAACATCAGAATCACAAAGTCACCCCCCATTTGCTCAAGATTTTTGGCCTGTTTGCAGTTGAGGTGCCACAACAAGTTCTGAGCTGACTCAATCCAATCCAAGCCTTCAAACACATTACTTGAGGTCCATTGAAGTTGTCCAGATCATTACACAACATCTGTAACACCTCCAACATAGAATTTGATCACCAGCTGCAAGAGGTAAGCCTGACACTCTCAAACTCTATAATCCACGCATCATAAATGTGTTTTCAAGTTACAAACATGTTTCTGCACTTAAGTAGAGTATTTTCCCTCAATCAATTGCTATGTATGAATCGTGTATAGGATTTCATGGTGTTCTTGCAAAAATTAGGGTTCTAGAGTTCATCTTCTGATTTCTCACTCCACACTTAATATAAATGCAATTAATTTATATAGTTGTAATCCTTGTTCAAAAACGAGCAAGTTTCATGTTTAAAAATGTCATTTTCATTAAGTAATCGGAGAGATATGAGAGGTTTTGCAAATCTGGAAAACTAGAGCTCGCGCGAAGAAGATGACTTATTTTGGGCGCCTTTCTTCAAATATTCAAATTTTTAAATTTTTATTTTGTTTTATTAATTGATTCAAAAATTAATTTCTCTTTGAATTTTAATTTTTTTGAATTGATTCTTTTTTTCAAAATTCACAAAAATGTTAAAATATTTTATTCTACAAAAATTTCAAAAAAATATTATTTATTTTATATATTTAATATTTTTGTAAAGAATTTATTTTTATTTGTTTTTAAGCATTTAAAAATATTTATTTCTCTTGATTTTTCAAATTCAAATGATTTTCAAATCATTCTATGTATGAAATATGATTTTTCAAACATTAATCCAAGATCATAACTTGTTTTTCATACATGTTTAACAATTTTGATCATTTTAATTGATTTTTATTCAAATTAAAATGCATTTTTTAAATCAAATTAGGGTTTTAATTGTTTTCCCCCTCACAAACATTTTTTCAAACACTTTTGGGCCTCTTGATAAAGCGTAAGTCACATCCCTTTGTAAATAAACCATTTTGGGCCTCAGTCGTTGTATAAGTCCCGACACGATTTTAAAAATCTCGACGCGATCGCCGTTTTCAAAACAATTTTCATTTGGGCCTCCCCTTTGGTTGTAAGTCCCATTTTTCTTCTTTTTCAAACATATTTGGGTCTCTAATAGAGTGTAAGACCCAACCCCCTTTGTACATAAATAATTTGGACCTTAGTAATTGTATAAGTTCCTACGCAATTTTCAAAATAAACGGTGCGACTGCTGTTTTTTCATCTGGGCATCTCCTTGAGTTATAAGTCTCATCTCTTGTATAAAAATAAACTTTTGGGCCTTTAATAGAGTGTAAGACCCATCCTTCTTGTAAATAAAACAATTTGGGCCTTAGTCATTGTATAAGTCCCTCTGTGGTTTTCAAAACTACTACGCGATTATCGTCTTTTCAAAAGAGATCATCTGGGCATCTCCTTGAGTATAAGCCCCAAACTTCTTTTTAAAATAACTTTCCTTTTAATTTAGATTCAAATTCAAAGTTTTATAAAAACTTTCTTCTATTTCTTGAATAACTAACCATACAGCTGTAGTTACTATGCTTGGGTTTGAACAACTATAAGTTCCATTATCTTCTCATACATACTTGTTTATATATTTCATCTGTGTATATATATATATATATATATATATATATATATATATGCTTGTGTATACTTGCTTAGAGTTTTCCCCAACAATTAGGTCTAGGTTTAGATCAAACCAGTGGTTACTCTTTCAACACAGTCAAAACTAGTTCCCATAGGAAATTAGAGATACAGTCTTGCCTCCTCTTGTGCTTATACAATATGGAACAGAGAAAGACATTATTCCCGGTGAAACTTTTCTCAAGACCGTCACAACTTAGAAATATGTGTACAAGAAATTCAATTCCCCAAAGAGGATTAATTCCCAGTGAAACCTCTTTTGAATTTCTTCAAACCTTAGAACTGTTTTGCAAAGAAGGACTTATTCCCGGTGAAACATTTCTTGAACTTTTCTTAGGCTTGGACCCACAAGCTTCCTAAAAGCATCCCCAGCCTCCTCTTGGGCTTAATACAAGGACCCTCAGGCTTCTTAGAAGTTATCAGCCTCCTCTTGGGCTAAGTACAAGGATTCAAAGGCCTCCTACAGGTATAGGACAAAAATTAGTCATCTTTACTAGTTCAATCCTCCGAAGAGTCAGAATTCCAGAACATCAGACCACTTTAGGGTTGATCTTCATCCCTTAAAAACCTAAGCCTCGTCTTCAGCATCATACAAAGACCTCTCTCTACAGTAGAGCCTACCATTTCTTGAGAGACTTGGATAGTCTCAGCCTTCTCTTGGGTATCATACTAAGATCATTCTCCAGCTAAGAGTCAACCTCTTCATACCAGTAGACTGGGAAAGTCTAATTTTTTCTTGGACCTCACCCAGAGACCCTCAAATTTCCTAAAGGCACAAGAAAAACCCTGATCATTTCATCAATCTCCAGCAGAGTTTGAAACCTCCATAGGTTTTCATACTCAAGGTTTAACCCTTTACCATCAATAAAACCCTAACAGAATCAAAGCCTCGTGGTCTCTGATATCTCAATTCTTCTCCAATCCCCAACAAGAGTTGATTCCCCAATACAATTTGGACCTGCCTCTAGATTTCAATAATCATCAAGACAGATAAAACTCCCCAGTAGAGTCAATCTCTTTTCAGCCTCAATCTTGGGCTTTATACAAGACAGATATAAAATTCCCTAAGCAGAGTCAATCTTTTAGCTTCAACCTTGGGCTTTGATCAAGGCACACAAAAATCATCATCCCCTCAGAGGAAGTCAAGAGTTCTCTCTGTAGGAAGACATTTCTCTGTACATCACATATCAAAACAGACAATAAAAAAACCCTAATTCCAGATAACTGCTGTAAGTGGCACACTTGTTGATTCAAAAATCCAAGTTGTGCACTACTACAAAAAGCGCATACAACAACTCCAGGTTTACAACGGCTTGCCTATACACCAATGTAATAGATGCACGCATTTTTTTTAATCTCATTAAAAGGCTTTTAATGACGGTTAATATTCCAACCATGGTGAAATGTGAGGCCTTTCACCATGGGTATTTAAAAAACTATCATTATAGGTAGCGTCTGGTCATGGGATCAATTCCCAGCACCAACATTTATGGTTTTTTACATATTTTTTCAAAATGCCCATAACCTTTCACCACGGTTATGTTTTCAACCGTCATTATAGCCTATAGTTTAATGTTAGGTCTTGCTCTTCAAAAAATCAGTTTTAGGGAAAATCAGTTTCATGGGTTCTATTTTTAATGAATTTTTTACTGTTTTCATAGTCTCAAAAAATTCCAAAAAAATTCTCAAAATTTTTATTTTATCTAATTAGATTAAATTTCATGTTTTTAGATTTTTCTGAATTTATTTTAATCATGTTACTTCTTTCCTATTTTTCCAAAATGCTGACAAACCTTTAACTACGGGTATTTAAACCAACCGTCATTATAGGTAGCGTTTTTTACTTATTTTTTCAAAATGCTTACAGACCTTTCACCACGGGTAATTTAAACCAACCGTCATTATAGGTAGCGTCTTGTCATGGGTTCAAGTCCCAACACCAGCATTTTTGGTTTTTTTACTTATTTTTTCAAGTCTCATTACCAACATTATAGGTGGCGCGCATATTGAGTTTATTCACTATCCTTAAACAAATCTTGGCCTTCAATTTAGTGATTACCAACGGCCAAGACACTACTATTAGTGATCCGCGTGAAACCTAAAACTTAGATGAACTACCTCCAAACATCATCTTTCATTTATGATACTATATTTCTCCACTAAACCAAATTTCAGAACAAATTTCAGAACTCGAGTTAGCAATGTTAGTTGTTGGTGTTCTTTTTTAATTATTGTTGTTCTTTTTTATTATTGTTGTTCTTTTTGTTCTTTGTTATTAATGATGTTCTTGTTGTTATTATTGTTATTATTATTGTTGTTCTTGTTCTTGTTCTTGTTTTTGTTCTTGTTCTTGTTCCTGTTCTTGTTCTTGTTCTTGTTCTTGTTCTTGTTCTTGTTCTTGTTCTTGTTCTTGTTCTTGTTCTTGTTCTTGTTCTTGTTCTTGTTCTTGTTCTTGTTCTTCTTCTTGTTATTGTTGTTGTTGTTATTGATGTTGTTGTTATTGTTGTTGATGTTGTTGTTGTTGTTGTTGTTGTTGTTGTTGTTGTTCTTCTTCTTCTTCTTCTTCTTCTTATTGTTGTTCTTGATGTTCTTGTTGTTCTTGCTGTTGTTCTTGTTCTTAGTGTTGTTCTTGTTATAATCCTGCAATTTTTTTATTTTATTTTATTAAAAGACATACAACAATGGGTATTTAAAATAACCGTCATTATAGGTAGTATACAACAACGGTTCTTTAAAATAACCGTCATTATAGGTAGTTCTAATGCTGCATTTTTTTATTTTATTAAAAGACATACAACAACGGGTATTTAAAATAACCGTCATTATAGGTAGCGCGATTTCCAATTTATTACAACGCTTTCTAAGCCATGATTATAAGTATCATATATACAACGACACTCTACATAACAACGCCTGCACCCGCGTCATTATATATCTTTCGTAACCGTTGTTAAATGGGTTTTCCGTAGTAGCGGTGGTCCCTCTCTTATCTTGGTAAACTTCCTCTTTCATCTAATTGTTGTTAGTGGCAAGCCTCTGGATTATTTACATCCAAGCCAATGTCCCTCTCTTAGCATGGAAGACTCCTAAGGAAAAATGTCATTGCTCTACACTGAGTTAAAGTTTCTTCCTTCAGGACAATTCCCTTATAAAGGAAATTATGGCATTGCTGGATTCCATACATTCCAGTTAAAGTAATTCCTCTTTATAATAAGTTACCCAACAACTGTGATGAATAGGTGAGATATCTCCTTTTAGAGATGACAAGTTCTCTCCCAGTCAAACCTTTAGCTTCAATCTTGGGCTTTGAACAAGACACAAAATACTCAACCAGCTTCAATCTTGGGCTTTAAACAAGACACCAAACATTTTCCTCCCATAGAAATAGGAGGAACTACGATTGCTCTGATTTCCCAGTTATCTTTACGGGAATACGTAGGCATAAGATTGCGAAATCTTAGCGAGCACACAAATAAAAAACTTTAGGTTCAGTACCTTACCAAAAATAACAGAAAACCCGAAAACAACAAAAAAAACACTCTCTCAACGCTCCCAAAGGAGAAACTTTCCCAACCCATGACAGATAAACACCAGAAAGTATTTAAACATGCCATAAAAGGTCTATGGATAACCATATATACACTGGGTAATTGACAACTTCCCTTTGTATAACTTGACCCCGGCCCCCCAATCTCTTAGCATTTGTTAAAGAAAACATTTGCGTGCAAGGTTAGTTTTAGATATCTTCCCTTTCCTTTCCAGCTTTATAGGATAAATAAGAAATCAGAAAGTAGCACCCAATTCCAACCATTGCTGTAAGGTGGTCGCGTCACCGACAAAAATCGCATGCTATAGAAAAATGGCGACTCTGCAGGGGATTCTTTAGGATTAGCGTTACTAAGAGGTCTTGGCTTTGTTTGGCATTTTCTATACTTTCTACTATATAATATATATAATTTACTGTCATACTACTTGATACATGTGTTTAATTTTCTGTTAAGTGGGAATGCGATTAATACGCATGTGGAAAGTTTGAGAGAACATTAAGATAAGCGGTGGCATATCCGGGAAACGCTTATAGGGAGTGAATCCCGAACAAGCTAACTTGGCAGTCCACCAAATCAGGCGAGGTACCCATGTGGAAAAATTGATGTTGAACGAACGATTTTCGTGAAAGCATCGTTTATCCCAGTGCGGTACCCTTGACCCTGAGGATTTAGTAGACATTTAACCATATAGCCATTTGGTAGTGTGGTGACTATCGGGAATAGTTGATACGTGATACTACACTCAAATGAGATTCATCCTAGGATACTACAGCTCGCTCGAGTGAATCAGCTTGCTGTTGATATCCCTATGAGGGGTCAATGACTTTGGGAACCTTTTAGAACCCGTTCTACAGGTACAAAAATTGACCAAAATAGTACAACCTTTGGGGATGGGTAGAGCCATGACTCCATGCTCGTGACATTGAACCCTTGAACCCATGTTTTCAAATGTTTTTGTTTGCCGCATTCATGCATTCATTAAAAAAATCTTTTTAAACAGAAAAAAAAATCTTTTTTCAAAAGAACTAAAACAATAATTGCAAATATCAGAGGTTGCGGTATGGATTTCGGTAGAAAGAAAACGCACAAGTACACCTTCAAGGCTCTGAAACTAGAAGACTTAAGGAAATTGGGAAGGACGATTACCAATCCCGAGGCTTTCAGAGCTAAGCACGGAGGTCTGTTATCTCTATTAGGGGTCAACTTGGTTGAAGGGATCCTGTCTATGCTAGTACAGTTCTACGATCCGGTTTACCACTGCTTCACTTTCCCGGATTACCAACTTGCACCAACACTGGAAGAGTACCCCCACGTAATTGATTTACCTATTACTGATCAAGCTCCATTTTCTGGACTGGAAGAAATTCCAAAGGATCAGGCCATTGCAAGAGCAATCTCTTTGGATGAATCAGAAGTTAGGGCTCACATGACCACTAAAGGAGGAATCCAAGGTTTACCAGCTAAATTCGTGATGGAGAAAGCTCTATACTTTGCTAGTGTAGGACACATAACTGCTTTCGAAGATGTTTTTGTTCTGCTCATATATGGGTTATTCCTCTTTCCCAACATTGACAACTTCGTCGATACCAATGCTGTTAAGATATTCTTAATAGGAAACCCCGTACCAAC
Organism: Lathyrus tuberosus; assembly: GCA_022829125.1. Lineage (NCBI taxonomy): Eukaryota > Viridiplantae > Streptophyta > Magnoliopsida > Fabales > Fabaceae > Lathyrus > Lathyrus tuberosus. The sequence continues at coordinate 5,506,361 of JALAZF010000298.1, read as the reverse complement.
CTTGCTCGCAGATGCTTATCATTTTGTACACTTAAGGAATTTATACAGAGGAGGAATGATCACATGTTGCGTGCCTTTACTCTACAAATGGTTCATTTCCCACTTGTCCAAGTCTGCTACTTTTTAGGATCACAAGAGTACTCTACGTTGGTCACAGAGGATTATGTCTCTTACCAATTATGACATAGACTGGTACAATCAGATTTACGAAGGGATAGAGATCATCGACAGATGTGGAAATTTCCCTAATGTACCCCTCATTGGAACTAAAGGAGGAATCAACTATCATCCAATTTTAGCCCGCCGTCAACTCGGATACCCGATGAAGAATATCCCACATAATGTTCATCTGGAAGATCTTTTCTTCAAAGAAGGGGAAAATGATAGGGCATTAAAGAAAGATATAGTGCATGCCTGGCAACATATTCACAAGAAAGACAGAGAGTCTTTGGGAAGATGAAACTGTACCTCCATGGAACCTTATCTCCACTGGGTGCAAACTAGAGCCCTCAAGCTGAGGATGCCTTACCCTCGTCAAGAAGTTTTTCCCTTAAAGGAATCTGTCCTTTATTTCATGTCTGATGCGGAAAAACTCCAGGTCGCTCTCAACAAAGTTCAACGTGAGAAGAGCTCTTGGAAGAACAAATACCAGATCCTTGATTTGGAATGTACCAAGATCAGGAACTGTTAAAGGAGAAGGAAGATTGAGATATTAGAGCAGCATGCTATAGAAAGTAAGGAAAACTGAAGAAATTTACTCATTCATTTCACTTGGCAAAGGGTCGTCGACTCGACAACGGCTAAAGAGCCCCGATCAAAGAAAAGGAAAATATAGGAACCAGCATCTGAGCTCTCTCTAGAGAGAACTCAGGATCCATGAGCTTAGACCTTTTCCTTACAACACTTTGTAAAATACTGTACTTTTCTTTGTAAAATACTGCAATATTTCGAATTCAATAAAAGGGGTCTCCCCCATTGTGTGATATTTGCAATCTATTTGTTAAAGTTTCTTTTGAAAACAAAAAATAAAAAAATATGTCTTTGCATATCATTCATCATTCTCACATAACGCATTTTTTATCTTTGAGTCTCACGTATGTGTTACAATTCTAGAGTCAAACTGTCTCACTCATACAATACTTGGACCAATCGAAAAAAGAAAATGGACGATCTCGAGGAAGAGAACAAAGAGCTGAGAGAAGAAATCGACGCTCTAAAGGAAAGTTTGGAAAAACTTCACAGCAACCTGTAAACCCTGGCCGCAGCTCAGGAGCAGCAACATCAAAGAATTGTGATCTCAGAGATTACATCTACACCCATATTGGAGACACATGAGAATCATCCTCAGTACAACATGCCTAAGGGTCACCCCTGGGGTATGCCTTTCAACTTTATACCTGAAGGATATATCCCACCGGTCACTGAAGACCCAGAAACCGTAGCAGGAACCGCTGGACCTGAAGGCTACAAACTTCAGGAAAATGAAGATGGAAGGGTTACGACAGCAACTCCTGAAGGTTACAAACTTCAGGGCACTGAAACGCCAAGGGTCACCTCTATAATGTCTATACCACAACCAGTGGTACACACTGTCCCGGAAGGACAGATTCCACAAGCAATTTCTAGTGGAAACGAAGACATGTACGAAAGGATGAATGAGTTCCTGGAATAATTCTTGGAAATGTAGAAGGAACTGCACGCCATTCGCAGTCAAGACTTATTCGAAAAGGACGCTGCAGACCTCTGTTTGGTCCCTAATGTAAAGATACCGCACAAATTCAAGGTGCCTGACTTTGAAAAATACAAAGGCAACTCTTGCCCTCAAAGTCATCTGGTGATGTACGCTCGAAAAATGTCTACTCAGATAGATAATCAACAGCTACTGATCCATTACTTCCAAGACAGTTTAACTGATGCCACACTCAAATGGTACATGGGTTTAAACCGCACCAAGATCAGTACTTTCAGAGATCTCGGGGGAGCCTTTGTTCAGCAATATAAATACAATTTGGACATGGCACCGGATAGGGATCAACTCAGGGTAATGTCACATAAGGACAAAGAAACGTTTAAAGAATATGCTCAGAGATGGCGTAAAATTTCTGCTCAGATCTGTCCCCCTCTTGAGGAAAATGAGATAACCAAGATCTTTTTGAAAACCTTAAGCTCGTTCTATTACGACTGAATGGTCGCCAGTGCGCCCAGTGACTTCACTGAAATGGTGAACATGGGAGTACACCTTGAAGAAGCTGTCTGAGAAGGACGATTGGTCAAAGATGTAGAGCCATCTAGCAGTACTAAGAGGTATGGTAGTGCTTTCCAAAAGAAGAAAGAGCAAGATATCAGTAATATCTCTATAGGAAATCAAAGGAGAAGGTATCAACCAGTTGCAGTGGTAACTCCCTATATCAACCCAGCGCTAGCTCCGACTTATCAACCTCAGGTTGCTCAGAGCCAACCAAATCAACAACAGTATCAGCAAAGGCCGCAACAGCCTTTTCAACAGGCTCGTCCACAGTACAACAACAACAATCGTACTACACGACCATCAGGGTTCGACCCTATACCGATGTTGTACGCAGAATTATTTCCACTTCTACTGGCCATGGGGCATGTTCAGACCAGGACTACTCTTACAGTACCAGAAAATCCACCTTTTTGGTTCAAAACAGATCAAACTTGTTCTTACCACCAAGGAGGAATGGGACACAACATTGAGAATTGTCTTAGCTTCAAGTATGATGTACAGAAGCTTGTCAGGAACATGATCTTATCTTTCAAAGATACTAATCTGAATGTTCAGACAAACCCGTTACCACAACATGAGAAGACTGCAGTGAATTTAGTATAGGAGGAATCTAGCTGCAGTTATCAAATTCACAATGTGCTCTTACTAGGAATCAACCTGGTAAAAATGCATTGCAAGCAGAGCGGGTATGACCATGTGCCATCTCACAACTATCATCAGTGTGATATCTGCTCCAAGGACAATCAAGGGTGTACCATAGTACAAACAGCCCTACAAGAAGAAATGGACCTGGGTTGGATTCAGGATCACAAGATTCGTGAAGTAAACATGGCCCATGCACATCCCAACATTATTCAGAACTACGCCATCCGTGCAATTAACGTCAATTTAGTGGTCTTGCATTCACGACAAAGTCAGCATTACAATCTACCGTGGCACGATTACAACACTTGTCCAATCTACTCAATAGACAGGGATGCTCTTTTGTACAAGAGGCCCTCCAACGTCAGATGGATCTCGGATGGATCCAAGACTACCGTGAAATAAATGAGAATCAGGTCAATATGGTTCAGATCTTTACATATGCCTAATGAATACCAGTCTAGTGGAATTACATGATAAACAGGTCAGACTCAGTTTTCTGGCTTCACATGATTATCTAGACTGTAAAGAATGCTGGGAAGATGACCAAGGGTGTGCGCTTGTGCAAAGAACACTTCAACATCTGTTGGACCACTGGTGGCTTCCAATCTACCTAGTAGACATCAAAGTCGTGATATCCACTCAGTAGAAACAGATCTAGTAAAAATCCACTACATACAAAGCGGATATGGTCGGGTACCACCTCACAATTATGAGTGTTGTAGAGTATGCTCGAAAAATAACCAAGGATATTATCTCGTACGAGCAGTCCTCCAAAATCAGTTGGACCGAAAAGAGATTCGACCATGTTTGAGTTCTGGGTCGATCAACATGATACAAGATTACCTCCCTGGTCAGAACAAAAACGCTGTCGTAATCTCCGACCATGGAATAACCAAGGACGTTTGCGCCATAATTCCTCTACTCAATGAATCAAATATCACTCTTGATAGTAGAAAAGTTCCCAAACAGGAACTGATCGAGGTTTCCTATGACGGTTAGAAAAACCTAAAAGCCCCTGTGATTATGTACCTGCCAGGTCCAATACCGTATAAGTCAGATAAGATTGTCCCTTACAAGTATGGTGCAACGACCATCAAAAACAGAAAAGAAACTCCATTACCCTCCGTCGTGAACATTGCCGACATCAGTCGAGTTACCCGGAGCGGTCGAATCTTCAGCAGATGAGTTGGAGAACCTACCAAAGAAAAGGAACCTCAAACGGAAGTTCCTAATCAACAAGTCGGTCAATCCAGTAATCCAGAACCTGTAAAGAACAACGATGAGATGCTGAAGCTCATCCAAAAAAGCGAGTACAACATTGTGGACCAATTGTTTCAAACTCCGTCTCGAATCTATGTATTATCTCTCCTGCTTAGTTCATAAGCTCACAGGGAAGCTCTACAGAGGGTCTTGGAACAAGCCTTTGTAGAACAAGATGTGACAGTAGGACAATTTGACAGCATCATCTATAACATCACTTCCTGCAACAACTTGGGATTCAGTGTTAAAGAAATGCCGGAAGAAGGCAAGAATCATAATATGGCACTCAACATTACAGTGAACTGCCAAGACGATGTTTTAGCCAGCGTATTGGTAGACACATGATCATCTTTAAATGTTATGCCAAAATCAACTTTGGTATGACTATCGTTTCAAGGAGCTCTGATGAGAGGCAATGAGATCATCACCAAAGCCTTGACAGATCTAGAAAAACAGTTATCGGCGAAGTCGATCTTCCCATAACTATCGGTCCTCACACTTTCCAGGTCATGGACATCTGAGCAGCATACAATTGTTTATTAGGGAGACCTTGGATACCCAAAACTGGGGCAGTCACTTCGACACTTCACAAGAAATTATAGTTCGTCAAGAATGACAAATTAGTCATAGTATATGGAGAGCAAGCCTTAATCGTGAGCAACTTATCATCATTCTCCTGTGTAGAACCATAAGAGTTTGTTGGAACCCAGTTCCAAGCACTCTCGGTGAGCAATAAGAATCAATCAGAAAGTGGGACGTCGATTTCCTCATACAAAGACGCTCTCAAAGTGATCAGGAGTGGTGACATAAAAGGATGGGGACAGATTATAACTCCTACGGATAACAAGACAAGAAAAGGTATTGGTTTTTCTCTGACCCGTACCCAAGCTACAAAGAAGAATGAAGGTTTTCATCCCATTCAGGATTTCTTTCACAGTGGAGGCTTCCTCCGCCCAGTGTCTCAAGAAGTACACACCATCGATGGGAACGACTCCTCCGATATGGATGAAGAGTGAAAATATTACCTTAACCATAACGGTTATATGTTTCGGGAAGAAGCGCATATGCCATTTGTTTTCTAAAGCAAAGCCCGAGATATATACCAAGGTCAAACGCCAGGATGATCTATGGAGATTGTGATCCTGAAGGATGCCATGCTCCACCCAACTCATTAGAGGAAGATAATCTAATGAAAGACAACTTTGACTATAATTATTATGATCCCATGGATGACTTGCCTATCTGGAAGCCATACACGGAAGACTTGGAGCCAAAGAGTCAGCCTGATAATGCCTTTCAACTGAGTAATCTCCAAAAGAATACCCATGTCCCCACAGAGTCATGGAATCTTTACTCAGAACATTCCGAAGATATCCAGCACCACAGTGATGAATTCGTAAAGATTGCAGGACAAGAATTCATTAACTACGCATTTCCCGAGGTCAACTTCATCGAGGAAGATGACTCATCCATTCCCACAGAAACATGGGACACCTTAGGACAGCCAAGCGGCACGTATGACTTCCTAGTCAAATACACTACTCTCGAAAGCTCTCATATCAGGCTTGAGGACATCCAGCCAACTAGTTAGGGAGATTCCCTTGAGAGTGAAAACACCATGGAAAATACAACAGAAGAATTCTCCTATGACAACTCTGCATGGGAGAAAGACTCCAATGATCATACTACACCAGAAATCAGCGTTATTTCTAAAGACAAACCAAGAAGGAAGGTACCAAACTTTGTGATTCACAGAGGAGTTCGTCGCCACTGGGTTGCAGTCGATGTCCCAAAAGCCGTCCATAAGTCAAAGTAATTGCCATCTTTGTTTTAATCTTTCACCTTGCCCAAGTGAAATGGATGTTTTATAGGGCTCACTTTTCTGTAAATGTCCCTCTTCGCTCCGCCCAAAGCGACAAAGTTTTGTTTTATTGGGCTGTATTTCAAGAATTGAAAAATCATGAATAAATAATGTCATTCTGTCATTCCCGTATTTATTGCTGTTTTCATTTTTCGTTTTTCAGAAAATGGTAATCCTAAAAACAACCCAAAATAAAAACAAGCTTTTTCAGAAAATACACTACACACACTCTTGCATTCTTTCTGTCTTTGCTAAAAAATGAATCATCACATCATGCAGATTGCTTGTTTTAAACCCCATTGAAACATATGATCCAATGCCTTCTCCCAACTTTGAATCCCCAGTATTTAAAGCTGAAGAAGAAGGGGACGAAAAAATTCCAGAAGAGATCTCCTGACTACTCCGATAAGAGGAAAGGTCTATTGAGCCTTACAAAGAGCCGTTGGAGACGATCAATTTAGGTTCATAAGAAGAAAAGAAAGAAGTTAAGATTGGAGCACTGCTCAGTCCAACTGTCAGAGAAGACTTGATAAAACTTCTCAAAGAGTTTCGAGATGTATTTGCTTGGTCCTATCAGGACATGTCAGGGTTGGATACCAGCATCATGGAACATCACTTACCACTGAAAACAGAATGTCCTCCAGTAAAACAAAGACTGAGAAGGACTCATTCAGATATGGCCATCAAAATTAAGGAGGAAGTATAGAAGCAAATCGACGCGGGTTTTCTTGCCACCTTATAATACCCTCAATGGTTGGCCAACATAGTGCCAGTTTCGAAAAAGGATGGAAAAGTCAGAATGTGTGTAGACTACATGGATCTGAACAGAGCCAGTCCAAAGGATAACTTCCCCCTGCCACACATTGACATGCTGGTAGACAGCACAGCAAAATTCAAAGTCTTCTCCTTCATGGATGGATTCTCGGACTATAATCAAATCAAAATGGCACCGGAAGACATGGAGAAAACTTCATTCATCACTCCATAAGGCACCTTTTGTTACAAGGTAATTCCGTTTGGTATGAAGAACGCGGGGGCAACCTATCAAAGGGCCATGATGACTCTGTTTCACGACATGATGCACAAAAAGATTGAAGTGTACGTCGATGACATGATCGCCAAATCTAAAACAGAAGAAGAGCATGTGACACAACTGTTCAAGTTATTCAAGCGTCTGAGAAAATTCAAACTCCTCTTGAATCTTAATAAATCCACATTTGGTGTCTGCTCTGGAAAACTCTTAGGATTCATTGTCAGCCAAAAAGGAATTGAGGTTGATCCTGACAAAGTTAAGGCTTTTCAAGAAATGCCTTCTCCAAAAACTGAAAAGCAAGTAAGAGGATTTTTGGGACGTCTGAATTACATCTCAAGATTCATATCCCTCATGACCGTGACATGCATGCCAATCTTCAAACTACTCAGAAAGAATCAAAGCTGCGTATGGACATAAGACTGCCAAAAAACTTTCGACAACATCAAAGAATATCTGTTGAATCAACCTATTTTGTCTCCTCTAGTGGAGGGAGCACCACTGATCATCTACTTAACAGTCTTAGAAGGCTCCATGGGCTGTGTACTTGGCCAACAAGATGAGACAAAAAGAAAAGAGTCTGCCATCTACTTCTTAAGCAATAAGTTCACAGACTATGAAACTCGATACACTATGCTCAAGAAAACTTGTTGCATTTTGGCTTGGGTAGCCAAACGTCTTTGCCAGTACATGATTTGCCACACTACTTGGTTAATCTCCGAAATGAATTTGATCAAGTACGTCTTTGAAAAGCCTGCTCTCACGGGAAGGATTGCCCGTTGGCAGATGTTGTTTTCAGAATACAACATTGAATACCATGCTCAGAAAGTCGTCAAAGGAAGTATTTTAGCTGATCATTTGACTCATCAACCGATTGACGATCAGGAATCAATCAGATTTGACTTCCCGGACGAAGATGTCATGTACTTGAAAATGAAAGATTGTGATGAACCGCTACCAAGCGAAGGAGCAATTGACTTAAGGATAAAGAACTTGGATGTGTATGAAGACTCAGCCCTGGTTATCAATATGATCAAAGGAGATTGGAACACATACTAATCAGGATTGATTCCTTACAAAGACTACGCGAGAAGGTTGTTACCATTCTTCAACAGAGTCGAGTTTCATCACATTACTCGTGAAGAAAATCACATGGTTGATGCACTAGCCACTCCCTCTTCCATGATTGTTGTAAATCATTGGAATGACGTACCTAAGATTAACATAATGCGCCTTGAAAGGCCCGCTTATATCTTTGCAATCGAAGCGGTCATAGATGAAAAACCATGGTATCACGATATCAAATGCTTCCTTCAAAGACAAGAGTACCCGACTGGGGCATCAAGAAAAGATAGGAAGACTCTCAAAAGACTGGCTGGCAACTTCTTCCTGAATGGTGATACACTCTATAAAAGAAACTTCGACATGGTTTTGCTTAGATGCGTAGATAGACAAGAAGCAAACATGCTGATGAAAGAAATTCATGAAAGATCCTTTGGTACTCATGCCAATGGACACACAATGACAAGAAAAATTCTGAGAGCAGGATATTATTGGCTGCCAATGGAATCCGATTGCTACAAGTACATGAGGAGGTGTCACAAGTGTCAGGTATACACTGACAAAATCCATGTACTGCAAACGCATCTCAAAGTTCTTTCTTCTCCATGGCCTTTTTCTATATGGGGAATCGACATGATTGGCATGATTGAACCCAAAGCTTCGAACGGACATCGGTTCATCCTTGTAGCCATTGACTACTTCACCAAATGGGTCGAAGCAGTGTCATACGCCAATGTGACCCGACAAGTAATTGTCCGATTTATCAAGAACAATCTCATCTGCCATTATGGTGTTCCGAGCCAGATCATTACTGACAATGGATCCAACTTGAACAACAAGATGATGAAAGAGTTGTGCACTGAATTCAAGATTGAAACCATAACTCATTTCCCTACCGACCTAAAATGAATGGAGGGTAGAAGCGGCTAACAAGAATATCAAGAAAATCGTTCATAAGATGGTTGTAACCTACAAAGACTGGCACGAGATGCTACCCTTTGCTCTTCACGGTTATCACACATCTGTCCGCACTTCAACCGGGGCAACCCCTTTCTCTCTAGTATATGGCATGGAAGCAGTGCTCCCCATAGAAATAAGGATACCATCAATCAGGGTATTGATGGAAGCCAAGCTAACAGAAGCTGAATGGTGCCAAAGTAGGCACGATGAACTGAACCTAATCTAAGAAAAGAGAATGACAACTTTATGTCACGGTCAGCTATATCAGCAAAGAATGAAGAAAGAGTTCGACAAAAAAGTCTGACCTCGTGTCTTCAGGAAAGGAGACCTCGTGCTCAAGAAGATACAATCATTTCTCACTGATCCCAGGGGAAAATGGGCTCCGAATTATGATAGCCCCTACGTGGTCAAGAAAGCCTTCTCAGGTGGCGCCTTGAGACTCGCAACCATGGATGGAGAGGAGTTTACCTACCCCACGAATGTTGATGTAGTCAAGAAATACTTCGCCTAAATAAAAAAACGTCTCGGTGGATTGAAAACTTGAAAGGGCGGTCCAGGAAAAAATTAGAGACAGAAGCAAAAATCATCCCGATGGATTGAAATCCTCAAAAGGCAATCTAGGCAAAAATTAAGGATTTATGGCAAGTAACTACGTTTGACAAAGTTCAGATCCCCAGCGGTAATGCCATCCGTCAGGAAACTTCAGTCAAGGTCACCTTTGACAGAAGCTCATAATGTCCAGAATTCAAAGTTAGTGGAAGGATAGCGGTCGTTATGTTTCAATGTAGCCCCTTTCCCTTTAAATTACCATTTTCTAAACTTTTTAATGCTCTATGGGATCACGCGCTTGGCTTATTACCATTCTATCAATAAAATTTGAGCCATAGTGCTTTTGTTTGTAATTCTCATTTATTTTGCTTTACAGAACGACATTTTTAACATGATAAACGATTCTTGAAACGAAACGAAAATGAATTTACTCGTCAAATTTTCTTCAGCTTTTAAAATAAAGATGGCAATTCTTTCTTACTACTGAACACAAAAAGGAACATCGATGGCTTCTCCGGAAGTGATTAAACCTCAAAATACAGAATCAAAGTACTCCTTCTAAACCAGTACGCCTGAATAAAGGATCAACTATTTCAGATGCAATGTCCCATCTGATATCCCCGACAGAGTTCTTACCTCTGAAGACCAATTGATAGTTTTCTCTTCCTAGTAGGGTTTACCCCTCCTAGATAGGAAAGGATTGCTATCTTGAACCTGTCGCTCCCAGGATTTTCATCCAAGTACAAACGCAAAAGTGGCGCGAAACAGAGTCGCCAGCAATGTGTATTTATCCCAAGAGAGGGAAAGGAAACGCTGCATAAACTTGAGAGGAAGGAAAGAGCATGGTCTTGCGACCAAGAGAAATGGGTAAGGGAGTCAGTTACGCGAGAGGAAGGTATTACCACCCCCACGCGTCCATCGTACTCGATGGGATCCACGCTTGCTGTTCGATCAAAGGGTGTAAAGAACTGGAAATGAACTACTAACTAGAGAACTAGAAATGAAAGGCAGAAAAGAAAAGGGAGAGGAGAAAGAAGTGACTCGATAGGACATTATCGTTGTCCTAGGCCTACGTATTCCCTCAGTGCAATGGGAAAGTCAGAGTCAACGTAGTTCGACGGACTACGGGGAAAGGTTGCTCGTCGAGATATCGCATCTCGTGCCTACGTATCTTCAATCAGACTAGAAAAAAGAATCAGAGCAAACGTAGTTCGGCTCAACAAGGTTTCTTTGTTTGTGTTTTTTATGGAAACGTCAGAGTGTGCATCCCAGCAGTTAGGTGTTGCAGCTCGCTGTATGGAGACTTAGGCGTTACCTGTTTGCGGTAGAACGGACATGACGAGCCCTTAAGGAATAGAATGAAGGAGATGAGAAGAGAATTTATTTGTTTGTTCTTGTATTTTGAAAAGAAGTGTTTTGATTATTTTGTGTTTATAACGCATATTGCATTTAAGTCTTTCACGTAGGATCGAATGCCTCGCATATCGACCCAAGACGGGACGTATGCTAAACATTCTAAGAAAGTGAAAGAAGGCCCCTCACTATCTTATTCTCACATGAAAGGCTCAAATTCAATATATGTTATGCTTTTATTAAGTGTTTTTTTGCTTTTTGTTTTGAGATGAGAGAAAGAGAAACTCAAAAGTTAAGAAAGGTAAAATCTAATGAGGGAGACTAAGACTCAAACCCTAAAGTTATCATACATGGATGTTCCTAATGGTTAAGTGTGGTTTAGAAACCTACCTCTAAAAGAAAAGAGAAGAAGAGTGAGTTCTAACTTACTTCAAAGATGGAAGCTAAGTTAAGAACTCAAAGGGGATGAAAGAGATTGAACAAAGAAAGCATTAGATGCTTATCACAATCACAACTTGAAAGCTTAAAGAGATAAGAGAAGAGTTTGTATGTGGGTGCACACCCACACACTTGACTTACCATTAACCCCTGAAAATGTTAGCAAGAACAATTTGCAAGTAAAGAAATAAAGAAAGAATAACAAGTAAATATCAAACAAGTTAAGAACTAAGAGAGAAAGGTCCTAAAGGTTGATAAAGTTTCTAAGTCAGAACTTATACCCTAAGAAAGTCCTCTAAAGTTAAAGTACCAAACACAAGCAAACTTTGCACAAACAACGTCTTAAACATTAAAGAAATGCACCATGAAAGTAGTTGATGAAAGATAAGTAAAAATGCAAAATGAACATGTATTTATGCTTGATGAAATAACAAGGACAGAAGTATACATCATTTATAAATGTATTATAATGCATATGAACAATCATACAAGTCATGGATGAAAGGATTCAAGTAATAGAGAATAGATGAAGAAGAAATGAAAAGGAGAGAAATAAGTTTCAATTAGATGCACAAATTTGCATGTTTAAGATGCATGACATATGAGATGTGTATGAATGCATATAGACCAGTAGCATACAATTGATGATATGCAAATGATATTAATGAAATGGCATACACAATGCAAACACAAATCATGTAGAGCACAAGAAGAAATTAGATGTGGAATTAGGTCAAAAATGCAAGTTAAAATGCATAAACACACATCAAAGTTAAACAAAAATCATAAGGACCTATAAGTGAATCAAGAAGGACCTATAATATTTTAAAAAAACCCTACAATCTCACACAAAGAAACCATAATAAGGTGGCCCAAGTGCCTCATCAAAATCATGTTAGATGGAAGTAGAAGAACATGCACAAATGTTGCTTCAAATGCAAGCTATCAAACAATTACCAAGTCACATGAGGAAAATATGTAAATAGGTCTCAACCAACCTAAGTCAGAAGCTAAAGACATGTCAAAAGGTCATGGAAAAACTCAAAAGGGAACATGATCAAAAGATCTCACAAAGTCTCATTGAAACACATCCAAAGGAAGCTCAAATATGAACATCAAAACCTAAGATAAAATGACTTTAAAAATAAAATGGAAATATTTTTAGATGCTTTCAGATGTTATTTAACAAGTGCAAAAAGAATGAATGCAAAATATTGTGTGAGTTAAGAGAAATAAAATGGGAAAGGTCAAGTATCAATGAAGGACATCATTTAAAAGGAAATTAAAAAGAAATTATGGAAATATAAGCAAAAATTAATAAAATCATAATTAAAAATAATAGAAAATTATTTTTATGTATCAAGATAACATGTGAATTTATTTAGAATTTTTAGAGTTGAATTAGTATTTTTAATGAAAGAAAATGAAACAAATAAAAAAAATAAAATAAAATACAAGCAAAGGAGTTAGGGGGTGTGGCAAAAGCAAAAAATGTAGTTAAAAATGATTTGGGCTCACAAAAGAGGTGTGTGAAAAGTAATTTGAAACCCAGTCCAAATGCACGCGTGGAGCATGGAAGTATGATGCACCATCAGTCAATCATTGACTTACTCACAACAAGTCAAATTAATCACTCATCAAAAGCAGATGCATCCAACGGATCACAACTCACGCATACCACAATTACTAAACACGCACACACATGCAAGCAATCTGATTCAAATAAAATGGCACGTGAGAGAGATGGTATTCATTAATGCGCTGGCTAGGATGATCAAGATCTAATGGCTGTAATATAACCCGAGGTTAAAACCCTAGCAAACTCTCACCGGCCGGAGAAGGACCTCCGGTCATCTTCTTCGGCGAAGCGCCACCACCTGCAATCCTAAAATTCTCCAGAAAATCACAAACTATACATCATTCGAAAGCTGAACTCACGTAGATAACGAATCCACACGTATTTTTCACAGATCATGCACATACACAAAGAATCGAACACAAGCATTTTGCCCTAGAATTTGGATCTAAGCACTTAAGGTGCCTATCACTAGCCGGATCATTTATATTGCTTCTATTAAGCTATAATCATCATGAAAAACATCTTAAACACAAGAAAGGAAGCAAGTTCAGTTGATGAATTCCAAACCTGGCACTGTGAAAGACTTGAATCTACAAGAAAACCAGAGATGTAGGCTTGTTCTTGAGCTTCCAAGGAGCAAAATAAATGCTCTTATTCCTTGGATCTTGAAGAGAATAGAGATAAATTCAAATATGCAATGAAATTGTGCTTGAGGAAGTGAACTTGTTCTTGCTGATTCTTGATCAATGATGAACTATGGATGATGATGATGATGAAATGTGAAATCAACTCGTGCAAAGAGAGAATGCAGAGAGAATTTTCAGAGAGAAAATGTGAGAGTGATTTGTGGAACCTTTGAAAATGAATCAAGATCTCTTCAATTGCGTTAGAGTTTAGCTTATATAGTTGTGGTTAGTTGTTAACTAGTGTGGTTAATAGTTGGAACTCAAGTTAACTGAGTTAGTTAACTGAGTTCTAAGTTAACAGAATGAGTGAGGTGGTTATGCCACGAGTTGGAAGGTTTTAATAGAGTGGGGAGAAGCTCTTGCTTTTTATGGTGAGGCTGAGAAATGAAAGGTGGTGATGATTCTGATCTTGCAGCAAGGCTTGCACAACAAATTTCCATTTGAACTTTTCCACTTTAATGCATGAGATAACATGTATACACATGTGTGTAAGGTGGTGGTCTAGCCAAATGAAGTAATGAGACTGATGTGTAGTGTTTGTGTGCGTGGGAATGTGAAATGAATCCAAGCACAAACAAAACCAATACTTCCTATGTTTGGTCAGCAAGAAAACAATGGAAATGTGGAAGTTTAGAGATGGAATTCTCTATGTATGATGAATGGTTTGATGAGTTTTTGATGTCACTAGAAAGAGGAGACATAAGAGAACATGTTTGGTGTTAATTTTAGGTTGAATGGAGATTTGGAAAATGATCAAAAATGGCTTAAAAATCAAGTGTGCAAAACTGACTTTGGTGGGCAAGAGAATGCGCCCATGGGGCAAGCATTCTTCGGCAAGTTTCAGTTTTGAGAACCCTTCTTTGAACCCTCATATGACCCTTATAACTTACTCAAATGAAAAAATGTTTAACATCAAAGTTGAAGAGGACATGGAGATGGACAACTTTGATGTTCAACAATTTTTCATTTGGAGCCTTCTTGATGAAGAAAATGGGCTTGACATTTTACGCACCAAGTGTTTGATGAAATTATGGCCTGGAGGCCTGAACTTGCCTTGCCATGACTTGAGATTTGCCTTGATTTTATCAAACTTTGATTGATCATAACTCCCTCAATTTTGATTCAATGGAAGAGTTCTTTATATGGATTTGATGCTTAGAATGTGATCTTTAATTGGATCAACTTGGGCCTGAAGTTTGAAGCTTTTATCATGGAGAAAGAATGCTTTGAAGTGTGGCGCAAAATGGTCCAAAACTTGCCATTTTTAGAAACCCTAAGTTTCTAAATTTAGCAACTTTGTACAATTCTTGATTTTTGATGATTCTCTTGATATTTCTTGATCAAATCTTGTCCAATGAACATATGTGACTTGAATTTCATGAATTTTACCTTAAAAAGTCAGGAGTTTACTTTTTCCACTGCACAGTTGACTTTTCCCCAAATTTCTTGATTCTCAAGCAACTGACCAATTGAACCTCTTCTAAAATGAACCAATGGGAAATTTTCTATCCTTAGATACTTGACATCATGTAGAAAAAATTGAGATCAAGTTTGAACCAAAATTTCATCAGGAGACTACATGAATCACAAACCCTAATTTGCACAATTTTGATAGGAGGTGATGAACTGTCCACTCTCTTGGTGAATTCTCCTCTTCCAATGACTTGTGGGATCAAATGGGATGACATATGATATAAGAGACCCTTGAGGCTTGTTGGGAGACCCTTGGCTCTTGCTCTCTTGCTTTGGAAAATCAATGCTCTGGAGACAACTGATCACATGCCCTTATGCAATATGTATGATATATGATATGAAATGAGATATAAATGCAATGCAATGAAACATAAGCTAGGCAACAACAAAAGGGCAAATTTTGGGGTGTTACAGCTGCCCCTATTCAATCATCTGTTAACCTGAGAAGGATGAAAGCAACGGCTATTCAGACAATCAAGGTGAATTGTGATTGAATACCAGAACAACCAGGAAATTTGCACGCTGAATGAAGAAGAAAAGGGATATAAACCCTTCTGGAAGTATCAGCAAATAGCTGTATAGATTGGTATGACGTGTATCGGAATAGGGATACAGATGAGTATCCATGACCATACGGCCGAGTATGGGAAGAGAACACAGACGGGTGTTGAAAGGATACGGACGAGTGTCAAGGGTCAATGATGCGGACGAGCATCGGGAAATCATCAAAGGTACACGAGGAGTGACCAAGCCGACGATACAAATGAGTATCGGACGATGATTAATAAGATACGGACGAGTATCTCAAAAGTCAATACGGACGAGTATTGGCTAAAAGGTTCAAACACGGACGAGTGTTGAACGGACACGGACTAGTGTCAAAGGTCATCGATGCGGACGAGCATCGGGAAATCATAAAAGGTACACGACGAGTGACCAAGTCGACGATATGGACGAGTATCGGACGATGATTAATAAGATATGGATGAGTATCTCAAAAGTCAATACGGATGAGTATTGGCTAAAAGGTTCAAACACAAACGAGTGTTGAACGGACACGGACGAGTGTCAAAGGTCATCGATGCGGACGAGCATCGGGCAATCATCAAAGGTACATGACAGTGACCAAGTCGACGATACAGACGAGTATCAGACGATGATTAATAAGATATGGACGAGTATCTTAAAAGTCAATACAGACGAGTATTGGCTAAAAGGTTCAAGCACGAACGAGTGCTGAAAGGACATGGACGAGTGCCAAAGGTCAATACGGACGAGTATTGAATTAACATTGTATGATCAAGCGTTGTAGCAGGCTTTGCTGGGGTTGCATGACAATGTCTTGTCTGTGAATTTCTCTGGCTTGCAGGTAAATGGTTGAACCTGGCTTATGTTTCATATGCATATGTTTGAGTTTTGCCGTAATGCTCCATATCAATGGAATGCTACGCTTTAGAAAATGATATGCGCACTATATGCAAATGCAAAAGAAACTCCGGACGAGGAACCCAACTCCGTGGGGAAAAGATCATTGTTCGATCCTTCAATTTCTTTTTGGGGACTAACCCTTCTGCCGGGATAACGCCTGCCTCAAACTACCACAAATAAATTGGCTAGCAAATACACTGAGGTGTGATGATCCTGTTGAGGTAGTTTCCACTGGAATAACTCTGCCTTATATGGAGATTACTCTGCTCATGGAACTTCGCTGGGGATGAGAACTTTCTGAATGACATGCTGCTGAGGAACCAAGAGTCATTGAAAATTCTGCTTAGGGAGAATTAACCCAAAATCCTTTGCTAGAGATAATCAGCCTTTCGACTCAGCTGGGGAATCAGCCGCTATCGGGGAATCAGCAACCGTTATCGACATAGAAAAGCTTGTAGCTGTTGGAAGTACTGAATGGGAGAATCGACTTAATAAGATACAATGATACCTAGTGGAAAATAACTTGTCAACATCGAATCGTCGTAAGCGACCGTCGGCCGAATAATGGACTCATTCGGTAAAAGTTGTGACAAAAGGGTGACATGTGAACCCTTTCCTGAACATGATTGCCCCGGTCTTCTACATGGGAATAAGTGATTACTTGTCGAGAAGACCCGGTCCATGCTCTCGTATCTTTGAAATCGCTTCAATCTTGCTTTTGATCCTATTACGAGGCTACTACTTGCAAGCAAAGAATATACACATATGCCCCGTGCTGGATATGACTTCAGCAACTGAGAAAATCCAACCATGAACCATCACTTGTTGGGGAGAGCACCCCACTTTGTGCTAAAGATGACTTCCTGTTAGTCTTCTGCATGTAAACCTGCAACAAAAGAAATGCACACATATGTCCCGGAGACTGCATGGTTTGAATCCACCGTCCGGGGTTAATCAACATTCAAATCAATTTTAGATGTTTTCCCTGCACATGTTATTATAAAGCCTCAACGTTTCAACAATGCAATGTTTTTTTATCAAAAACTCAGATGTTTTTTTTGCAAACAAAACAGTAAACAGATACGAAGCTTTTTGATTGAATAACCAATTTTATTGATCGGAATGCCCAGAATAGGCAAGTACATCACGAAGCAATCCCTGGAAAGAGGTGATCACTGAAAATTGAGAAAAGAAACTATCCTAATGGCATGTGAAACGGCATTTCACTGAGTTTCAATTCTGCTATGACCAGTATGTCTTCAAGACTTTCCGATTATCTTCACTTTCTGAAGAGGATGATTAGATTGATTCCTATCCTGTGGAGATTGCCAGTTTGAGCGAAACGATGAGGCAGTGCAGATGACTCAGATCGCAGTCTTCGCTTAATCCCTCTTTTGCGTGGATCGCCCTTTTTGGGTTTTCAATCCACCGGGATACCCTTTCTTGCCTAAGTTGTCCTTGCAGATTTTCAACTCACCGGGTGTACAATTTTTTATTTTATATCCCTAATTTTTGCCCGAACCTTTTTATTCTATTTTTATGGTTCGCCGGGATGCCCTTTTTTGCCTGGACTTTTTCTCTTTTTTTTTTGTCCAGCGGGTCTATTTATGAGAAGTATTTTTTGACTGCGTCTGAGTTGATAGGGGATGGAAAATCTTCACCATCCATGGTTGTAAGCATTAAGGCTCCGCCAGAGAAAACCTTTTTAACCACAAATGGACCTTCATAGTTCGGTGTCCATTTTCCCCTGAGATCTGTGTTTGGAGGATGGATCATTTTAAGTACCAATTCACCAACTTGATACTCCCGAGGTCGCACTTTCTGATCAAATGCCCGCTTCATCCTTCTCTGATACAATTGACCATGGCAAATAGCTGCTAGTCTCTTTTCCTCAACCAATCTCAGCTCATTGAATCGGGTGCGAACCCATTCTGCCTCGTCCAGTTTGACATCCATCATAACCCTCAGCGAGGGAATCTCAACTTCCACTGGTAGGACTGCCTCCATACCATACACAAGTGAGAATGGTGTTGCCCCAGTAGATGTCCTTATTGATGTTCGGTACCCATGCAAGGCAAACGGTAACACCTCATGCCAATCTTTATAAGTCACCACCATCTTTTGCACAATCTTCTTGATGTTCTTGTTGGCCGCTTCAACAGCGCCATTCATCTTTGGACGGTACGGTGAAGAATTGTGATGCTCAATTTTGAAGTCCCGACATAATTCTGCCATCATTTTGTTGTTGAGATTAGAACCATTATCAGTAATGATCCTTTCGGGCACTCCGTAACGACAGATGATATCTCTTTTCAGAAATCTGGCTACCACCTGCTTGGTGACATTAGCATAAGACGCTGCTTCCACCCATTTGGTAACGTAATCGATAGCGACCAAGATGAAGCAATGGTCGTTGGAAGCAGTTGCCTCAATCTTTCCAATCATATCAATGCCCTACATTGTAAATGGCCAAGAAGACGTCATGACATTCAACGGATTCGGAGGTACATGCACTTTATCCGCATAAATATGACATTTGTGGCATTTACGGGCGTATGAACAACACTCTGCATCCATAGTCATCCAGTAGTACCCCGATCTCAACAATTTCTTTGCCATTGCATGTCCTCCGGCATGAGTACCGAAAGAGCCTTCGTGCACCTCTTGCATCAACATTTTTACTTCGTGTCTATCCACGCATCTGAGCAAAACCATGTCAAAGTTTCGTTTGTACAGCACGTCCTCATTCAAGAAGAAGCTACCAGCTAACCTCCTCAGAGTCTTTTTATCGTTGTTGGATGCCCCAGCCGGATACTCTTGACTCTTCAAGAAGCATTTGATATCATGAAACCACGGCTTATCATCAGACACTGCGTCAACAACAAACACATGTGCAGGCCTGTCAAGACGAGACACCTCGGTTTTAGACATATGGTTCCATCCATTCACTTGAATCATGGAAGATAATGTTGCCAAAGCGTCAGCCATCTGATTTCCATCTCAAGGTATATGGTACAAATTCACTGTTGTGAAGAAAGTCAACAACCTCCTCGCATAGTCTCTGTAAGGAATCAAGTTTGGTTGATGGGTATGCAAATCTCCATTGATCTGATTGATCACTAGAGTAGAGTCCCCAAATATTTCAAGAATCTTGATCCTTAATTCAATGGCTTCTTCAATGCCCATAATGCAAGCTTCATATTCTGCTTCATTGTTGGTGACATCAAAAGTTAGTCTGGCAGTGAAAGGTATATGAGACCCTTTCGGAGTGATAAGAACTGCCCCAACTCTGCATCCATTAATGTTGACGGCCCCATCAAACATCAAACTCTATTTGGATTCAGGGTTTGGCCCCTCCTCCGGGAGTGGTTCCTCGCAATCTTTAGCTTTGAGAAACATGATGTCCTCATCAGGGAAATCAAATTTCATGGGTTGATAGTCATCAATTGGCTGCTGCGCAAGATAATCTGACAAAATACTTCCCTTGATGGCTTTTTGAGAAGTATACTGGATATCATATTCAGTCAGCACCATCTTCCAACATGCAACCCGTCCGATCAATGCTGGTTTCTCAAATATGTACTTGACAGGATCCATCTTTGAAATTAACAAGGTTGTATGAGTGAGCATATATTGCCTCAATCACTTAGCAGCCCATGCAAGTGCACAGCATGTCCTCTCAAGCATTGAGTATCGTGATTCGCAATCATTAAATTTTTTGCTCAAGTAGTAGATGGCATGCTCCTTTTTACTTGTCTCGTCATGTTGACCGAGAACACAACCCATGGATCCTTCAAGCACAGTCAAATACATGATCAATGGTCTCCCTGGAACTGGAGGAATGAGAATTAGAGGTTCCTGCAAATATTCTTTTATTTTCTTGAAAGCCCTTTGGCAATCGTCATTCCACCTGACCGCTTGCTCTTTTCTTAACAGCTTAAATATCGGTTCACAAGTGGCTGTGAGGTGAGATATGAGCCGTACAATGTAATTCAATCTACCCAGGAAACCACGTACTTCTTTTTCTATTCTTGGTACAGGAATTTCTTGTATCACTTTTATTTTGGCGGGATCAACCTCAATTCCTTTTTCGCTTACGATGAAACCCAGCAATTTACCGGACCTCATTCCGAAAGTGCACTTGTTCGGATTCAGCCTCAGTCGAAACTTTCTCAACCTCTCAAACAGTTTCTTCAAGTTGACCAGATGCTCTTCCTCTGTTCGAGACTTGGCAATCATATCATCTACATAACACTCAATCTCCTTATGAATCAAGTCATGGAAGAGTGTTACCATAGCTCACAGATACGTTGCCCCAACATTCTTCAACCCAAAACGCATCACCTTGTAACAGAAGGTACCCCACGGGGTAATGAACGTTGTCTTTTCCATGTCTTCCGATGCCATCTTGATTTGGTTGTACCCAGAGAAGCCATCCATGAAGGCGAATACCGAGAACTGAGCGGTGTTGTCAACCAGTACATCAATATGAGGTAAAGAAAAGTCATCCTTCGGACTTGCTCTATTTAGATCCCGGTAATCAACGCACATTTTGACCTTACAATCTTTCTTCGGCACAGGAACAATATTTGTAACCCATGGTGGGTAATTGGTGACAGCCAGAAATCCCGCATCTAACTGTTTTTGTACCTCCTCCTTGATTTTGAGAGCTATTTCTGGTTTAGTTCTCTGGAGCTTTTGTTTGACAGGAGGACAACCCTCTTTCAACGGCAACTTGTGCACAACAATGTCTGTATCTAACCCTGGCATATCTTGATACGACCAGGCAAAGATGTCAACATATTCCCGCAACATACTGATCAGCTCTTTCTTCACCTCGGCCTGCAGACTGGCTCCAATCTTAATCTCTTTCTTGGCATCCTCGGAACCAATGTTGATAACCTCAATTGTCTCTTGGTGAGGTTGAATGACCCTCTTCTCCTGCTTCAACAATCTGGAAAATTCCTCGGGAACTTCACAGTCTTCTTCATCCCCCTCTTCGGCTTGATAGATTGGATTATCAAAGTCATACTTGGCCATAGCAAAATTGTTATCAATGAAATCTGGGTGATTAAGTTCTGTTTGAAGAGTAACTTGAACAATTTCCTCAACAGACTAATTGCAAAGCTCTTGACCCGGTACACACGGGCGCACCCAATTGTCGAGATCACAATCACTGTCGACGCCATCTTCACTCGCAACACACATCTGATTTGGATTAATGATTCCTCCGCTATAGAAAGTAACCGGCCCCTTGCGCTCCGTTGTAGCAGCTTGATATGGATTATAGCCTATACCGAACTTATCTTCCTTTGCAGAGACTTCAATTAATTTGCCCCAGCCTTGGGCATTACTTGCTTTGAATACTTCCACTGCCTGTTTGTAAGAAGCAATAGAAGTACCCACCTGTTCTTCACTCTAAGAAGACACTGCCTGTGAAGACGAATCACCAATATTGACTGCCTCAAATGCTTGACACAGCATCTCATGGATCTCTCCATCCATTTCCACATACTTAAAGGTAGACAACTGACTGACGAAGATGTCTTCCTCTCCACATACAGTCACCACTTGACCATCAACCACATATTTCAACTTCTGGTGCAATGTAGATGTCACTGCCCCAGCGGCATGAATCCACGGTCTGCCTAACAAGCAACTATATGCGGGCTGAATGTCCATCACGTAGAACACGCACTTAAACACCCGAGGACCAATCTTTACTGGGAGCTCCACCTCTCCGAATACAGAATGTTTCAAACCATCGAAAGCCCTTACTACCAAATCACTTGGTCTTAGAATAATTTCGTCAGCGTCTAACTTCATTAAGGCCTTCTTTGGTAACACATTCAGGGAAAACCCCGTGTCTACCAATACATGTAATAATACTGCCCCTTTACACTCCAGGGTGATGTGTAATGCCCTGTTGTGATTGCGACCCTCCGTAGTCAAATCATAATCTGTAAAACCTAGCCCATGGCTAGCGTTGACATTAGAAACAACAGACTCCAATTGATTCACAGTAATCTCTTGAGGTACATAGGCCATATTCAAGACCTTCAAAAGTGCCTCTCGATGAGCTGCAGAACACATAAGCAACGACAAGATAGAAATCTTTGATGGTGTTTGGTTCAGCTGATCAACCAATTTATAATCACTTTTTTTGATAAGTCTCATGAACTCCTCGACCTCTTTCTCAAAAGTACCTTTCTGTACAGATTCAGGAACAACAACCTCCTCTGTAGCCACCTGTTTACCTTTGGCTTTGGCTGCTGCCTCAGTTTCAGCTTTAGTTCTCAAAGTCTGTGGAGCGAATAAACGTCCACTTCTGGTGAAGCCACCAAGACCTCCAACATTATCAATACTGGAACTACCCCCAGCTGGAGTTTCCACCTCTTGCTTTTCCCCTTGGTAGTAAACATCTACACCGTAGTGCCATGGGATAGCCCGTTCACTAGTATAAGGAACTGGTCCTAGTACCGTGATAGTAACAGGACTCACTACGTCAGGGACAATGATAGTAGCAGGCGAGGGCACTTGAATTTCAGCTGGCGTAAAATAAATGGTAACAGCTGACACATCATCGTCCTTTTTGTCCCCCTGATCGAACTGTAGCCAACCCTCATCAATCAAATTTTGAATACCGGCCTTCATTTTATCACAATCATTACTCTGATTCTTGCAATCAACACAACCTTCTTCACAGCTAGGGAACACCTGCCCTTTCAACAACCGAGCCTTCACAATACTCAAAGGAGTCTTCACCCTGTTCATATCAGTTACCAGATTCAAAACTTTCCCATCCTCAATGGCGCTGACCTTTGGCACATTATGATCTGGCATGGGATTCTGAAGCATATTTGGTAGAGGAGAGAAATTAATTGCCTTGGCATCAATCAAATCCTGTACCTTATGCTGAAATGTCCGACACTTTTCAATAGAATGACCTAGATCCCCAGAATGAAACTCACAGTGGGCATTAACATCACAACCCTTTGGTAATATAGCAGAAGTCGGGCCCATCGTACGAAGCTCCACCAGATTAAGCTTCAACAATTGAGGTAACAAAGCTACATAAGTCAAAGGCAGAGGGTCCATGTGCCTGTCATTTTGTCTCTGCTGATATGATCTCCGTGGCTGTTTATTATTCTGTGGCTGAACATTCTGTTGTTATGGCTGTGATTGAACTTGTGGACTAGGAATGGTCACAGCGGTAACCTGATTGGAATCTTGATAGCCTCTACCTCTTCCTCTATTCTTATAAATAGCACTGGTCTCCCTATCTCTCTTTCTGGTAGCTCCAGCAAATGGCTTCCTCACTCCTGAAGAACTAGCACCACTGACATCTTGTATTTTTCTGAGCTTCAACAAACTTTCAATCCTTTCCCCAGCGATTACAATGTCTGCAAATCCAGTTGAAGGACAGGCAGCCAACCTATCAAGATAAGCTTCCTGAAGAGTACCCATAAACATGTCGGCCATCTCTCGATCCTGCAGTGGAGGTTGAACCATGGCAGCCAACTGGCGCCACCTTTGAGCATATTCCTTAAAACTATCCTTCGCATTCTGAGCCATACTCTACAGCTGAGTACAGTTTGGAGCCATATCCATATTGTATTGATACTGCTTGACAAAAGCATGAGCTAACTCCTTCCAGTTCCTCACAGAAGCCCTGCTCAACTTCATATACCATTCTTGAGATGCCCCAGTAAGGCTGTCTTGGAAATAGTACATCCATAATTTCTCATCGTCAGTATGAGCGGCTATCCTCCCCACATAGGATTGAAGATGAGTTTTAGGACAAGTAGTGCCATTGTACTTGTCAAATGTTGGTTGCTTGAACTTATGGAGAATTCTTACTCCAGGTACCAATCCCAAGTCGAAAACATCAAAACCAAGAGTATTTTGGGATTCAATGGACCTGATTTTTTCAGCGAGCTCATCGAATCTATGAGTGTTCTCATCTTCAGCATCTAATAGGGTGAACTGGTCGTCTTGGTTGTCTTCCACAACATGACGAACCCCAGTATTTCTAGGAGGGTCACCTCCTGCATTGACGCCAGTCTGATTACCATTCTCTCTATTATTACTGTTACCATTCTGCACCTCTGCTTGTGGCCGCTCGACCATTACCCTGAGTCTTTCCTGATTTTGAGCCATACCAGTCATTAATGTCATGAATTGGTCCATCCTGTTCCTCAGCTCAGTCAGTTCATTTTGCATCTGATCCATGATCTTAGCTTGGTTTCTGTGAGTTGCATACCGGTGGATGTGGATATCAGCTATAGTGCCTGAAACCAAATAAAGGTTAGAGGACCTGCAACAAGTATCTGTCATGCAAAAATGATATGCAATGCAATGCAAATGCCATGTTTATCATTTTCGAGGTGCCTTACACCCTGATTCCAATCGTAACCATAGAAATCTGAAGATCAGAAATCGTGATATGAAGGGACGTGTCGTGACTATGTGCTTGTGTACAGATAACTGCCAAAGGAAAATTTCTGAATAAACTGCTTGTTTCAATTAAAAAGGAACCAGACATAAGCATAGCGTTCAACAATGAGTTCAAACAACATACATCAAAATAGTGGATTCATCAACAGGCCTGATGATATCCATCAACAAAACTACATTAAGAGAAAGAGAGAAAAACTGTCAATCTGATAACTCTAAATCCTTCAACTTTTCACTTGAATACTTGACCTCCTCGAAGAGTATGCGAGTGCGCTGGTGATTTGGTCTTTCTATTAACTCCTTAATCAGAACATCTCTCTTAGTGAGAGCTTCAGTCAGCGAGCCCATATGCATCAAGAGAGCTTCATCATCACAGACTCCTATATGCCTTTTCACGCCGGCTTGCATTTTGAGTTTCCCCATATCTGCCATAGCCTCTTCAAGCTCCTTCTTGGCAATCTTCAGCTCCTCTCTGGCGCTTTCCAATTGCTCTTGGCTTTTGCCAAGGTTCTCCCGATACTTCCTCCGTTGTTCATGTGCCTTTTTAAGCTCGTCACCCTTGATCTTTAGTTGTTCCTGCGACTCTGCATTTTCGATCCTAACCTCATCCCAGGCTTGCTGAAACTTGGCTAGCGTGTTCTTGGTCTGGGCTAAAGTCTGTTTGGTCTTCTTATGAGCTTGAGTGGAAGCATCGGCACCCTTACTAATTTTTTGGAAATGTTGAGCTCTTTCGACGAAATCCTTTTCTCTTGCATCTAAGATTTTTCGGACGTCTTGGGCTTTATGCTCCAATTCTTTGTTGGCATGCAGAACATTTTGAATAAGACTACTCATATCTGAATTCTCCACCAGAAGCTCCTTCACCAACTTCTGCAGCTTGTCAAACTCCTCGATGGCTGCCGTGGTAGGCTGCTCTGGCATTACGGGATATAAAGGGGGTTCCCTTCAAAAAGGCCAGAGTAATTCGTTTAACTTCCTTTCAATCCATCTTTCGTAATCAAGATAAGATCTGCAATCCATTTTTCCAAAAACTATTTTTCCTGTTTTACGCGGGTGCCCCCAAGCATTCACAACTTCTCACAGCATTTCCTCATTTTCAGTCCCTGCAAAGAACAAAGATTTCTCAACATCCCGATCTGCGGTAGGGTACCTGGAAGCGTATCCAAACTGTCTAATGGCCAGGACTGGGTTATAGTTAATTCCCCTTTTTCTGCCAATTAGAGGCACATTGGGAAAATTCCCACAACTGGTGATAATCTCTATTCCCAGCAACTTACGATCGAACCAGACGATGTTATTAGCAATTAATCCCATTATCCTCTTTGACCATTTTAAAGAATCTTTTGTGTTTACAAAGGCACCTGTCTGAGGTAAATGCTTCAAAAACCAATGAGATAAAAGTGGAGTGCAACAATTGACAGATCCTCCCCTTCTTTTTTCATTCTTGAAGTGCACAGAGTAGTAAAAATCTCCTAACAAAGTGGGAACCGGATTTTTGAGAACAAAAACTTTTATAGCCTGCATATCCATAAAATCCTGTTGATTAGGGAAAAGAACAATGCCATATATGCACAAAGCCAGGATGGAATTGTAAACTGCCCAATCCTTTGCTTCAGCAGCCTCTTGAGCTTGATCGGTAAGAAAGGCTAAGTGAAAACCTTTGACCCCATTTTTGATAGTCACATTTCCTTTTAGCACTGAATCTTTCACCCGTACCTTAGCTACAATCTCCTCTATGTTAGGATGACTACCAGAAAAGAATGGTACTGCTGATTCGAATGGAATTCCCAAAATAAATGAGAACTCTTCCAACGTCGGCATCAAAATGTAATCAGGAAAAAGAAAACATCTCAATGAAGGCTCATAAAACTGTAGCAAAGAGTGAAGAGCATCATGTTCATACTGTGTGATTCTGCGGACCATCTCCACCAATTTCCCATATCTCTTCTGGAAGTTGATAAGAACACCGGGGTCAGCCATAGCTATCACCTTATGCAGTAAATCCAAAGTAGGTTCGGGGAACTTGTAGGCAACATTGTTCTTTCTCTTGGCAACTGCCTCTGTCGAGCCCATTGATTGGAATCAGAAGTGTAATAAGCACCTGTAAATGACAAACATGAATATTATGACATGATAATGTAATGCAAAAGGGCATGGTATCAACGTGCTCTGTGTTTGTGCTGGACTGTGTGCACGGTGTCTGTACAAATCTGAGAATAATACTGTAGATATAAATCCACTGACTGTAATAGGTTACATCATCTGTCTGTGAAAATACCAGAGTATTAGGGTATGTGGGAGGCATGGTCACCTGCAAACCTGTAAACACCCGGCCATACTCACATGTGGGTACTAAAACAGCAGCTCCTCAGTTTCGAATTCTATGTTTTGAGAAGCAATAGTACATTCATCCCTCGAGGTACAGTACTATCGCCAAACAAAAAGAACGATCACTGATTCCCCAAAAATAAAGGCCATCCTATGCAAGTTCCAAAGTGGGCCCTCGGGTGCGAATGGGTTTGCCACAGAATATGGTCTGCCACTGTCACCACTAAAGAGGGATGTTTCCCCTAAGGTCCTCAATGATCGGTCACCAGAGTCGACAGCTTTCTAGGTTAACACTCTGAAATGCACAAGACGCGCAAATCAGAACATCTCCCAAGAAAACCTCGTCTGGTTATGGATTTCGTGTAAGCCATACATAACAAGACGCTACGTAGGCCATACTACTTTCCACTCTAATCCTATGTGTGTACTCAAGCCTGTGTAATGGGCTTATCTCTCAGAATACCCGTCCCGCCAAACAGAAAACCAGCACAGCACAGTCCAGTATAATAATGAAATAAAAATGCAATAAGTGTGGTAAAACAGTAATACAGTAAAACAATGATACAGTAAATAGCAATACAGTAAAATAGTAAATACAACATCAAAGTAAACACCCAATGAATGAAAAACAGACAAGCGCTAGGATTGACTCGCTTATGGAACCAGAGATTCTGGGTTCGTTCCCCAGCAGAGTTGCCAGCTGTCGCTCCCAGGATTTTCATCCAAGTACAAACGCGAAAGTGGCGCAGAAACAGAGTCGCCAACAATGTGTATTTATCCCAAGAGAGGGAAAGGAAACGCTGCATAAACCTGAGGGGAAGGAAAGACCATGGTCTTGCGACCAAGAGAAATGGGTAAGGGAGTCAGTTACGCGAGAGGAAGGTATTAGCACCCCCACGCGTCCATCGTACTCGATGGGATCCACGCTCGCTGTTCGATCAAAGGGTGTAAAGAACTGGAAATGAATTGCTAACTAGAGAACTGGAAATGAAAGGCAGAAAAGAAAAGGGAGAGGAGAAAGAAGTGACTCGATAGGACATTATCGTTGTCCTAGGCCTACGTATTCCCTTAGTGCAATGGGAAAGTCAGAGTCAACGTAGTTCGACGGACTACGGGGAAAGGTTGCTCGTCGAGATATCGCATCTCGTGCCTACGTATCTTCAATCAGATGAGAAAGAAGAATCAGAGCAAACGTAGTTCGGCTTAACAAGGGTTTCTTTGTTTTTGTTTTTTATGGAAACGTCAGAGTGCGTGTCCCAGCAGTTAGGTGTTGCAACTCGTTGTATGGAGACTTAGGCGTTACCTGTTTGCGGTAGAACAGACATGACGAGCCCTTAAGGAATAGAATGAAGGAGATGAGAAGAGAATTTGTTTGTTTGTTCTTGTATTTTGAAAAGAAGTGTTTTGATTATTTTGTGTTTATAACGCATATTGCATTTAAGTCTTTCACGTAGGATCGAATGCCTCGCATATCGACCCAAGACGGGACGTATGCTAAACATTCTAAGAAAGTGAGAGAAGACCCCTCACTATCTTATTCTCACATGAAAGGCTCAAATGCAATATATGTTATGCCTTTATTAAGTGTTTTTTTGCTTTTTGTTTTGAGATGAGAGAAAGAGAAACTCAAAAGTTAAGAAAGGTAAAATCTAATGAGGGAGATTAAGACTCAAACCCTAAAGTTATCATACATGGATGTTCCTAATGGTTAAGTGTGGTTTAGAAACCTACCTCTAAAAGAAAAGAGAAGAAGAGTGAGTTCTAACTTACTTCAAAGATAGAAGCTAAGTTAAGAACTCAAAGGGGATGAAAGAGATTGAACAAATAAAGCATTAGATGCTTATACAATCACAGCTTGAAAGCTTAAAGAGATAAGAGAAGAGTTTGTATGTGGGTGCACACCCACACACTTGACTTACCATTAGCCCCTGAAAATGTTAGTGTCACACCTTGAAAAAAAATCGCTTAAATCGAAGACACGACCCTTCGCACGAATGGCGTGGAAAACGGTTCGACAGAGTCGCCACCAAACTTTATTTATCCCAAAAGAGGGAAACGAAAATATCGAGAAAACCTTTAAGGAGTGGATAAGAACATGGTCGTCGCAACCACATTCTGGGTTCGGGAGTCGGTTATGTGAGGGGAAGGTACGCACACCCCCTCACGTCCGTTGTACTTAACGGGAACCTCTTGATTCGAATCGCGATACTCGTAAACTAAGCTTGTTTGTTTTCTTCTCTAAAATAAATGCGGAAAGGTACATATAAAAGGAAAAGATACTAAAGGGAAATGGGTGGTTTAAGGATAGGGTGCTCGGCAAGATCATTGCGACCTCGGACCTACGTATGCTCATTCGGACGAGAATGAGGAATCAGAGCAATCGTAGTTCGACTACGGGATTTGACGAAAAAAGACGGTAGTGTGCTTGCCAAGATCATCGCAATCTTATGCCTATGTATCTTTACTCGGACGAGAATAAAGAATTAGAGCAGTCGTAGTTCGTGGTACGCCCACGAAACAAGGGAGTTGGTTGATTTTTAAAAGAGGAGTCAATTGCTCACACACGAGTAAGAAAACTCGCACCCAAACAATCGAAGGAAGATCAAAGACTTGAACCCCCATTTTTCACCTTGAAAGAGTTTTGATAGTTGTTAGTCGTTTTGAGGTTTGATTATGAAAGTCTGCTTGACGTGGGATCAAGGTTTTATTGTATGCGCTTGGTTATTTTGAAAAGGATTTGATTTGTTAAAAGAAGAGGCGTCAATTGCTTACACACGAGTAAGAGAACTCGCACCCAAACAATCGAAGGAAGATCAAAGACTCGAACCCCCATTTTTCACCTTGAATGAGTTTCGATAGTTATTAGTTGTTTTTTAATTTTATTATGAAAATCCGCTTGACATTGGATTAAGGGTTTATTTGTATGAAAAGAGTTTGGTTTGAAAAAGGATTTGGTTAGAGATTGATTTTGAAAATGGCTTGACGACGAATCGAGGGTTTGGTTGAAAATGGGTTTGTTTGAAAATGGCTCGACGACGAATCGAGGGTTTGGCTGACAATGGGTGTGAGAATCGATCCTAGTACCTAGGGGTGCTCCTAGTAACGATACCACGATGAAAAGAAATAACGAATGCGTACATCGAAATGGGGAGAGGGGTACATGTAAATTACAAAGGATGACATGAAATAAAGGGTCTCATTGTAAGGTAGCCCAAGAGAAAGTCGTGTGTGTGCAAGGTGTCCTAAACTAAGCCTTGAACCAAATCTCCAAGCGAAGTATAGTAACACACAGTCCATCAAATTATTGTTTTAGGATTTCGATATTTGTTAATGTTTTTTTATTAAAGTATGAACAAAGAAAATGGTTAGATGAATAAGTATGACTAATATGATATGGACAATATGAATAATATGAACAATATAATAAAGGTAAAAATGAACAAGATATAATAAAGTTGGTCTCGTGAAAAATAAGAAAGGTCTCACCTTTATCAAGATTTTAAATCGAAAATCGATAAATCTTTGATGGTTGGTCTTCATTGACCCAAAATGAATGGTAAAAAACAAATAAATCGAAAAGAAAATAAATAGGCCTCATATTAATCAAATTTATAGATCTACTTGAAATAAATCCACAAATCATTATATTTTTGATATCATTCGCCAAAATTAATAGAAATAATGAAAAGATAGTAAAAATGAAATAAAATCGAAAGGAGGTTAGAAAAAGCATAAAGGTCTCACCTTTATCAAGATTTTAAATCGATAATCGATAAATCATTGATATTTGGTTTTCATTGACCCAAAAAGTTGAAAGAAAAATAAAAGAAAATAAAAGTAGGCCTCATATAAATCAAGATTGTAGATCTATATTAAAAAAATCAACCAATCAAGATTTGTGTTATATCATTGGCCCATAAAACATCTAAACAAGAAATAAAAAATGAAATGACAAAATGAAAAAAAAAACAAGATAAATTAACAACATATTAAAACAAGTATTAAAATCAAAATTAGAAAATAAAAGCAATTAAATGTATAAACACAGGGGGGTATGCGTTGAATTTGGGGGCAGTATGTGGAATCACGGTGTGTATGAGAAAAATAAATGGGCTTTACTAAGCCCAATCACCACACTGTAGTATATCCAACGAAGGCAAGTGATGATATCAGTCTACACGGCTTCAAAATAACAACACCAACATCATCCTTGTTTCAGAAAAAAATAGATCCACGGTCAAAACAAATTTTTAACGTCAAAGAAAAATCGTGCACATAATTTGTCAACATCATCGTCGTGCACAACAACAAAGATCAAAACGGGGCAACACCAACCTTCTCCTTCTTGTTATGCTTCAGGTTCGTTTTCGCTTGGATTTCGTTCAACACCCTCTCTTCTTTTCCTTTCTGTGTCTGGTTCGTTAGATTTAGATTGGAATAGGTTTGTGGGTTGTTTTTATTTTTTTTGAGTGGGTTTGATTTGGGTTTGAGCAAAGTTGGATGAAGAATGGTTTAAGTGAATTTGAAGGTTGATGAACATTTGTGAGGTTTTCGTTGAAGAATGACTGTAGATTTATTGTTGGGTTTGGAGATTTTGAGCGACTGGGTTGAGGGGTTGAAGGTCTGAGGTTGGAGACGGTTTATTATTGTTGATGGTCTATGTTGAAGGAAGAAGAAGAAGGTTGAGGAGAGGATTTGGCAGGGTTTGGAGGCTACTTCAGCTTCTTGAAATGAGGTGAGGATGGTTGTATTTATAAGAGAAGATGTGAGTGAAATTTATTTCCGTTTTGGATTGTTTTCCTGACATTTTGGACGGGTGAATAGTCGTACAAATTGAAATTGTGGGGTCCTCTATTTTTTGCGCAAGCTAAAAGGTATTTATAGGCTGTTATGGAATCGTTTCGCTTGTGGTTGTATTTTGGAGTTGTTTTTGCTCATAATTTGTTTTTTTACAGCTGGAAATAAAGGTGTGCGTCTTGTGAATTGGTTTGTGGTATGCGTACGGTTTCATCAGCAGGTCTGTACAATCCGTAGGCAGTGTGTTGTGTGCCTTGAAGGTGGGATCTGCTAATGAAATTGCATTACTGCTCATTTTCATTTATGTATTGAGCAGTTGGGAAGGTTGAAAACTGTATGGAGATTGTGGGTCCAAGTTATTGCCTTTTGAAAATGTAATTGGTGGGGTCGGGTTTGCTATTTCAAATGTGTGTGTAGTGCTGTGATTTTTTTGTTGTAGTGGTGATGTGGGCAGTGGTAATTGAATGGCAGCAGCAGTGGTCGCGTGGGGATGCTTTATGTGGCTTCAATTTGTTGGATAAATATCATGTAGGATGGTTTGGTAGCTTGTTGTAATGGTTGTTCACGTGGGGGCGCAATTTGGAAAGTGTATGGCATGATAAAAGCTAAGGCTGTTACTTGGAGTTGAATCTGATATTTTTTGCAATTTCTAATGTATAATGGGTTTTTGGCTTCATGGGTTTTAGACAATATATGGATTTCTATTAAATGATGGACTTATATGGATAATGGATGTTAAAAAAAAAACAAAAGATACGGTTTATGATAAAAAATTATTTAAATTGAATATGTGGGGATTAAAGTATATAATGGATTAAAAAGAGAAAAAATGGTTAGAACATGAATGGATTTAGAGTGGATAATGGAAAATAATTAAAATGGACAAAGTGGATAATGAGTAGATGATAAATGGGTAAAGAATGGGTAGATGGATAATGATAATTGGATTGAATATTGTGGATAATGGATTTGAAATGAATTGGCATGAATTAATCCCAACCTCGATGAACTTCACTGCACGAACCCTGACAAAGAATGAACTAGTCCTTGATGAAGCATTTGACCTATCATGATCGGATAACCTGAACCGTACACCAACTGACTTGCACTAGCACAAAATCCTGGTTGAGGCTTGAAACACACATTACTTGAATCACACACCCTGGCCTGATCATGAAACACTATCTTGCCTGAAATACAATTCAGCTCAATAACACCTCAAGTAGAAACAACACTTTTTTTTTTATTTTTCTGAATAACGGTTAGTGGATAGAATGTACAGATGAAAAATATTAACAGGTAGGACAAATTTGGGGTATGACAGATGCCCTTATCTAATTAGCTTAAACCGAGTAAAATGAACTGCTACGGTGTTCGTTCTATCGAGGTATAAGTCAATTAGATATAAGAAAGACCACAAATTTGTCCGAAAGAAAGAAAATGCTCGGGAAGTGAAATGATGGATCATTGTCACCCCTCGAGTAGACACTGAATAACTTGCAAAGGTCGTTACCACCAAAAGGATAATAACAAGAGAATCTGACACTAAAAGGGTGACAGACCTATCACCAAAAGGATGATAGTAACTCACGCACACAGACCCTTCCACCAAAAGGATGAAAATGAGGTCAAAGTCTGCTATTACCAAAAGGATAATAGGGCACACACGCATACAGACCCTTCCACCAAAAGGATGAAAATGAGGTCAAAGTCTGCTATTACCAAAAGGATAATAGGGCACACACGTACACAGACCCTTCCACCAAGAGGATGAAAATGAGGTCAAAGCCTGCTATTACCAAAAGGATAATAGGGAACACACACATACCCTTCCACCAAAAGGATGAAAATGAGGTCAAAGCCTGCTA
Organism: Lathyrus tuberosus; assembly: GCA_022829125.1. Lineage (NCBI taxonomy): Eukaryota > Viridiplantae > Streptophyta > Magnoliopsida > Fabales > Fabaceae > Lathyrus > Lathyrus tuberosus. Next base: position 5,472,339 of record JALAZF010000298.1, on the reverse strand, counting down.
TTACCAAAAGGATAATAGGGCACACACACACACAGACCCTTCCACCAAAAGGATGAAAATAAGGTCAAAGCTTCCTATTACCAAAAGGATAATAGGGCACACACACACAGACCCTTCCACCAAAAGGATGAAAATGAGGTCAAAGCCTGCTATTACCAAAAGGATAATAGGGCACACACATACACAGACCCTTCACCAAAAGGATGAAAATGTGGTCAAAGCCTGCTATTACCAAAAGGATAATAGGGCACACACACACACAGACCCTTCCACCAAAAGGATGACAATGAGGTCAAAGCTTGCTATTACCAAAAGGATAATAGGGCACACATACACAGACCCTTCCACCAAAAGGATGGAAATGAGGTCAAAGCCTGCTATTACCAAAAGGATAATAGGGCACACACACAGACCCTTTCACCAAAAGGATGAAAATGAGGTCACAACTTACTACTACCAAAAGGATAATAGCAAGCAAAACGATACCAAAGGCTATCACTCACCAAAAGGATGACACACAGACCAAGGGTTCATGGATCGGCGACACCAAAAGGATGACGGATCAATACAAGCTACCACCACCAAAAGGATGATAGGAACTTCCCACTTGCGAGGACCGACACCAAAAGGATGAAGGTTAAGTTGACAATATGAACGACTACCACCAAAAGGATGATAGGAAATTTCTGATTTTGAGGGTTACCAACACCAAAAGGATGCAGGTTGAATTGAGTTGACAGGGTTCGGCTATCACCAAAAGGGTGATAGTAAGGCAATTGACAAAAGGTCAAGTTTGCTGGGGATATAATGAGTGAGGCTAATTTGGAGACATCAACAAAAGGTTGAAGCAAAGAAGTCACTGAGGAACACCATCCTTGTCAACAAAAGGTTGAAAGGACCAACTCACTGGGGAACGCCCAAGGACTTGAAGGAGATGCACCTGACTGGACTGATGATTGCTTTGAAATCTTGTCTTGAGCTTGGTCTACAAAAGGTTGAACAACTTTGTGAGGAACACTCACGGATTTGAAGAAGATGCCCCTGGCTGGGCTGAAGATCGTCTTGCAGTCTTGAGATTGATCATGGATCTCGACTATGCATGCATGAATGCTTGATCTTGTAATGATGTGCAATGCAAATGCTGACGCGCGGAGATGCAAGTGCTGGGGAAGTATGATTTGGTTTTGGTATGCATATGATGCACATGATGCTTATGATATTGAATGCGATGCATATGATTACAGACGGGTGATTGTACATGCTTGTGAAGGTGCTAGCGTGGTGGACTTTGGGTAGTTGCCAATGAGGATTGGACTTCGGGTGGTGGGAAGGTTTGATTTCCTCGACACTCAGTTTGTTGAAGACGCCATGATTGATGCTGACGAAGATGCTCTCGAAGCCTTAAACTTGATCATTTGATAATGAGTCACGAGTTCATTTCTGAGAGAACCACAAATTTGCTTAATGGTCAGGATAGCCTGCTTGACCAACTTGAAGATACAAAGGGATCTGCCTGCTGCAATGGATCTTTCCCCCACCTGAACATGGTAATGGTCTACCCCTAATTAACCAATTCTGAAGCAGTCTGCACTTTGGAGGTTGAGATTTGGTATGCTTTGAGATAGCTTGCCCCTGATTGAGCTGTTGAAGGATTTGCCTGTTGATTGAGCTATTGAGGTAGTCTTGCTTCGGGTTGGCACCACTGAAAGTTCAAATTCCTCTTTGATTGCCCCTTGTTGGAATCGTCTTGAATGTCTAGCACTGATTTGCAGTTAGAATTGCACATTCACAAATGGTAATATTAATGCAATGCTCATGAAAGTTTTGAAAAAGAGTCGCTTACTCGAGTGTCGTGATAGTGAGACGAATGGACCATTAGCCCAAACGTGTGCTGACTTTGATGGTGTGAAGGATATAGCAAGGAGAATGACACCAATGCTGAAGATTAGCAAATATGGGGAGTCAGTTTACGCAATCTTGCGATAGTATGCTTTTAGAATAAACCTTGCCTCAATTAGGTCTTTTGAGGGTTGTAACGTGGTCTGGTTCGCGGTTTAAGAAACAAAGGATATTAGGCTCAAAGTATAATTTGTACCCACCCCTTCTTCGTGATGATCTCCAGTCCTACGTTCAGTTAAAACTGCACATGTTTGTATTCCAAAAGGGTTGACGGCGTAAGAGTGATGACTCAAGGTTTGCTAGAACTAGAAGTCACCTTATTTTGTTTTTGATGGGTGTCAGTGACCCTTTAGTTTTGATTTGGTGGTCACTGAGTCTTATTTTATTTTTGGTGAGGATTCGAGGGCCTCTTTTGACTTTGTTTTTTATCCCTATCTTTTGCATGAACTGATTTTGCTTTTCAAGTCCATCGGGATTGCCTTGTTTTTTGCCTAAGTCTCCTTTGAGGTGCTCGACTTAGCAGGTTTTTGATTTTTTGTTTTTGATTTTGTTTTGTTGGAGGATTGTGACTGCCAAGTCATAGGTTATTGATGAGCAACCGTCATGTCTTTTGGATTTTGTCTTGTGACTTGAGTGCGTAATTGAGTTAACTGAACACTACCCTGCCCCAGGTTGAGTGTAAGGGTTTGTATATCCGAAGGAAACTGCTACTTCTTGGCTCGAAGTAGTTAACTAGGGATTATCTCCTTGTCTCTCCAGTGTTTGGGGGTTGAAACAATGCCTGTACATCATCGGCGGGATTTTGTCCGAAAGCATACGGTTTGCAATTATGGGTATTTCGCTTTCATCATCCTCCCTCCAATCATTGCTAAGCGACAGTTGATAAAGAGAGTGAAATGGAAATAAATGTGTCTATGATTTGCACTAAAAGGAAAAAATGAGTGAATGCGACATAACTGATTCAAAACATGCATTGTCAATACATTAAGAAAACCAAATACAAATGGCAATGTTCAAAGCATACAGTACTTGAACAAATAAAGACGAAAATACAAGAATGCAAATGATGGGATGGCAACATGACTGCCTTCTTCGGGGAATAAACTTGACTTGACTTGACTTGATGTTGGCACTAGTTTGGCGGTGACATATGGTTTTTGATGACATTTGGAGCCCTCCTATTGAACGTGAGAAACTTTGAGTCAATCATGTCTTGAACCTTGTGTTTGAAAGCTCTACAGTCCTCGATCGTATGCCCTGGAGCACCCTTATGAAACTCGCAATGAGCATTAGCATCATAATCTAGGGGAATGACAGTTGGAGGAGCTAGGTCCCTCAGAGCGATTGCCCTCTTCTCCATCAATTGAGCAAAGATCTGAGTATATGATGTTGGCAGACGATCAAAGTCTCTATCAGACCTCCTTGTCATTTGTTGATTAGGCTGACGTTGTTGAGCAGCTCTCTGTTGTTGATATTGAGGAGGATACTGATACCCTTGTTGATTGTAGGATTGTTGCTGAGGAACCTGTTGTTGAGGCATTGGAGCTTGAACAGCTTGAACTGTTGGCTGATAAGGCATTGGAGCGTATTGCGCAGCAGCAACATACGGATACTGGAAGTAAGGGATTTGATAAGGCATTGGAGCAGGAGCTTGTTGTTGAGCTTGCCCTTTCTGAGCAGAGACAGCATTTGTTTCACCCTCTTTTTTCTTGTATCCATTGTTGAAAGGTTTCTTGGCTTGAGACTGGCTGCTAGAACCTCCTTGGATTTTTCTGCTCTTCAGACCCTCTTCAATTCTCTCGCCTATAATTACCAAATCAGAGAATCCGACAGAAACATTACCAATCAACTTCTCATAGTATTGGCCTTGAAAAGTACCCATGAAGATGTCAATCAGTTCACGGTCAACAAGAGGTGGATGCACTCTTGCATCTAGCTCTCTCCAGCGTTGCGCGTACTCCTTAAAGGATTCGTTGTCCTTCTGAGCCATACTCTGAAGTTGAGTACGATTCGGAGCAAGGTCAGTGTTGTATTTGTATTGCTTAACAAATGCATCAACTAGCTTATCCCAAGTGCGCACATTGCTACGCTCCAGCTGCATATACCACTCAAGAGATGCTCCAGACAGACTGTCTTGAAAGCAATGGATCATCAGTTTTTCGTTTTTGGCATAGGCAGCCATCTTGCGGCAGTACATCCTTAGATGCATATGGGGACAACTGAGGCCTTTGTACTTCGGGAGTTCTTGTACTCTGAACTTGGGAGGAATGACAACATCTTGCACCAAGCACATATCCAGAGCATTCAAAGAAGTTGAGTTGCTTCCCTCCATGACTCGGAGTTTCTCAGCTAGATCACGACACATCTTGATAGCTTCAGAATCCTGAGCAGCAGTAGGATTGACAATTGGGATAGCAGCATTGGTAGTTCCGTACCTCATCATACTGATCTAGCAGATTTTCTTCAGCACGAGGAATAGGAATCTGAGCGACAACAGGTTGGGCTTGCGGAATGGCACTAACAGTAACTCCAGATGTTGGAAGTGGTTGAGATGTGGCAGGAGCGAAGTCCATTGGTATCGCATAAGTGATGGGGTTGGGAACAGGAACAGAGAGCCTTGAGGTAGATACTTGAACATGCACAGTGTTGTTGGCAGCAGCAGCTTCACGCAATTCTTCCTCCTTTCTGTCCATCATGATGGCTTCGAGAATCTGATCGATCTTTCCTTTGATAGAGTCCAACTCTTCTCTGAAGGCAGCTTGCTCTTGTTGAATCTGTTCCATCATACGTCTAGTATTGGCTCGAGTTGCGTACTGGTGTTGAGGAATCAGCTTGATTTACTGGAGAAGGAAGGAAGGTGAAATGAGATTTTGAGGTTGAAATGCAATGCAAGATGCGTAACAGATGCAATGCAATGCAATGACATGAGATGCAATGCAAGATGCAAGATCCAGGATCGCAGGATCACAAGTTCAGCAAATTCTGAGGTTTGCGGGAGGAACGGGTCAAGAACCACAACTAGGATCAAGAAAACCCACAGGTAGGTTTCTAAAACGGGTAGGTGCCCAGAGTTATGGATATATTTCAAAAACATTATAACCAAGACGAAGAGACATCCGACTATAATATCCTCAAAATAATCTCGTCTAGTTGAGGTCTCTGTATCTTCCCCACGAGAAAGATTCCTCGGAGGCGTACACTACACCACCATCGACACACGGGTTCTAAATAGGGTTCTCAGAATCCTAGATCGAGGTCAAAAATATTACTGTCAGGAAGTAATACGTTCGAGGGATCTCATCTGATTGGGGCGTTCGCATTAACCCACAAGGAGTTAACACTGCCAACCACCATGGATAAATAGGTTAACGGTCCTTGGGATCAACGACCCACCTCGAAAATATTACCGCCATGGTAAAGATTCACTACAACAATAATATCTCCAAGGGAATCTACTCCAAGCGGGGTTTTCTCTCAACTCACGCAGAAAAGACCATGCAAGCCTACACTACACAACCACCATCCTAATCCTAGGGTTATACTCAGACTCGGGTGTAGAGCCATCTCACAAAGTTCCCAATGTCAGAATAACCCAACAATGTCACAAAAGGTAACACAAATAAGGAATAGGAAAATAAATACATAAGACGAGAAGAAAACAGATAAATAAAACTAACAAGCTCGCAATTCGAATCAAGATAGGCTTGACTCTCTCTTGAATGGAGCAAATATCCTCAGCAGAGTCGCCAGCTGTCGTACCTCGAAAAAAAATCACTTAAATCGAAGACACGACCCTTCGCGCGAAAGGCGCGGAAAACGGTTCGACAGTGTCGCCACCGAACTTTATTTATCCCAAAAGAGGGAAAGGAAAATATCGAGAAAACGTTTAAGGAGTGGATAAGAACATGGTCGTCGCAACCACATTCTGGGTTCAGGAGTCGGTTACGTGAGGGGAAGGTACACGCACCCCCTCACGTCCGTTGTACTCAACGAGAACCTCTTGATTTGAATCGTGATACTCGTTAGCTAAGCTTGTATGTTTTCTTCTCTAAAATAAATGCGGAAAGGTAAAGATAAAAGGAAAAGATACTAAGGGTAAATGGGTGGTTTAAGGATAGGGTGCTCGGCAAGATCATTGCGACCTCGGGCCTACGTATGCTCATTCGGACGAGAATGAGGAATCAGAGCAATCGTAGTTCGACTACGGGGTTTGACAGAAAAAGACGGTAGTGTGCTCGCCAAGATCATCGCAATCTTGTGCCTACGTATCTTTACTCGGATGAGAATAAAGAATCAGAGCAGTCGTAGTTCGTGGTACGCCCACGAAACAAGGGAGTTGGTTGATTTTTAAAAGAGGCGTCAATTGCTCACACACGAGTAAGAAAACTCGCACCCAAACAATCGAAGGAAGATCAAAGACTTGAATCCCCATTTTTCACCTTGAAAGAGTTTTGATAGTTGTTAGTCGTTTTGAGGTTTGATTATGAAAGTTTGCTTGACGTGGAATCAAGGGTTTATTGTATGCGCTTGGTTATTTTGAAAAGGATTTGATTTGTTAAAAGAAGAGGCGTCAATTGCTAACACACGAGTAAGAGAACTCGCACCCAAACAATCGAAGGAAGATCAAAGACTTGAACCCCCATTTTTCACCTTAAAAGAGTTTCGATAGTTATTAGTTGTTTTTGAATTTTATTATGAAAATCCGCTTGACGTTGGATCAAGGGTTTATTTGTATGAAAAGAGTTTGGTTTGAAAAAGGATTTGGTTAGAGATTGATTTTGAAAATGGCTCGACAACGAATCGAGGGTTTGGTTGAAAATGGGTTTATTTGAAAATGGCTCGACGACGAATCGAGGGTTTGGCTGACAATGGGTGTGAGAATCGATCCTAGTCCCTAGGGGTGCTCCTAGTAACGATACCACGATGAAAAGAAATAACGAATGCGTACATCAAAATGGGGAGAGGGGTACATGTAAATTACAAAGGATGACATGAAATAAAGGGTCTCATTGTAAGGTAGCCCAAGAGAAAGTCGTGTGTGTACACGGTGTCCTAAACTAAGCCTTGAACCAAATCTCCAACCGAAGTATAGTAACCAACAGTCCATCAAATTATTGTTTTAGGGTTTCGATATTTGTTAATGTTTTTTTATTAAAGTATGAACAAAGAAAATGGTTAGATGAATAAGTATGAATAATATGATATGGACAATATGAATAATATGAACAATATAATAAAGGTAAAAATGAACAAGATATAATAAAGTTGGTCTCGTCTTAATCAAGACTTAGATCGATAATCGACAAGCTATGATTTTTTACTTTCATTGACCAAAAGTGAAAATATGTAAAATGAAAATCATAAGAAATGAAATTAAATCAAGAAAAAGAAGAAAGGTCTCACCTTTATCAAGATTTTAAATCGAAAATCGATAAATCTTTGATGTTTGGTCTTCATTGACCAAAAATGAATGGTAAAAAACAAATAAATCGAAAAGAAAATAAATAGGCCTCATATTAATCAAAATTTATAGATCTACTTGAAATAAATCCACAAATCATGATATTTTTGATATCATTGGCCAAAATTAATAGAAATAATGAAAAGATAATAAAAATGAAATAAAATCGAAAGCAGGTAAGAAAAAGAATAAAGGTCTCACCTTTATCAAGATTTTAAATCGATAATCGATAAATCATTGATATTTGGTTTTTATTGACCCAAAAAGTTGAAAGAAAAATAAAAGAAAATAAAAGTAGGCCTCATATAAATCAAGATTGTATATTTATATTAAAAAAAATCAACCAATCAAGATTTGTGTTATATCATTGGCCCATAAAACATCTAAACAAGAAATAAAAAATGAAATGATAAAATGAAAAAAAAAAAAACAAGATAAATTAACAACATATTAAAACAAGTATTAAAATCAAAATTAGAAAATAAAAGCAATGAAATGTATAAACACAGGGGGGTATGCATGGAATTTGGGGGCAGTATATGGAATCACGGTGTGTATGAGAAAAATAAATGGGCTTTACTAAGCCCAATCACCACACCATAGTATATCCAAGGAAGGAAAGTGATGATATCAGTCTACACGGCTTCAAAAAAACAACACCAACATCATCCTTGTTTCAGAAACAAAACAGATCCACGGTCAAAACAAATTTTCAACGTCAAAGAAAAATCGCGCTCATAATTTATCAACATCATCGTCGTGCACAACAACAAAGATCAAAACAGGGAAACACCAACCTTCTCCTTCTTGTTATGCTTCAGGTTCGTTTTCGCTTGGATTTTGTTAAACACTCTCTCTTCTTCCCCTTTCTGTGTCTGGTTCGTTGGATTTAGATTGGAATAGGTTTGTGGGTTGTTTTTTTTATTTTTGAGTGGGTTTGATTTGGGTTTGAGCAAAGTTGGATGAAGAACGGTTTAAGTGAATTTGAAGGTTGATGAATGTTTGTGAGGTTTTCGTTGAAGAATGAGTGTAGATTTGTTGTTGGGTTTGGAGATTTGGAGCGATTGGGTTGAGGGGTTGAAGGTCTGAGGTTGGAGACGGTTTATTATTGTTGATGGTCTTTGTCGAAGGAAGAAGAAGAAGGTTGAGGAGAGGATTTGGCAGGGGTTTGGAGGCTTCTTCAGCTTCTTGGAATGAGGTGAGGATGGTTGTATTTATAGGAGAAGATGTGAGTGAAATTTCATGCCGTTTTGGATTATTTTCCTGACGTTTTGGACAGGTGAATAGTCGTACAAATTGAAATTGTGGGGTCCTTTATTTTTTGCGCAAGCTGAAAGGTATTTACAGGCTGTTATGGAATCATTTCGCTTGTGGTTGTATTGTGGAGTTGTTTTTGCTCAGAATTTGTTTTTTTACAGCTGGAAATAAAGGTGTGCGTGTTGTTAATTGGTTTGTCGTATGCGTTTTGGATGTACGGTTTCATCAGCAGGTCTGTGCAATCCGTAGGTAGTGCGTTGTGTGCCTTGGAGGTGGGATTTGCTACTGAAATTGCATTACTGCTCATTTTCATTTATGTATTGAGCAGATGGGAAGGTTGAAAACTGTATGGGGATTGTGGGTCCAAGTTGTTGCCTTTTGAAAATGTAATTGGTGGGGTCGGGTTTGCTATTTCAAATGTGTGTGTAGTGCTGTGATTTTGTTGCTGTAGTGGTGATATGGGCAGTGGTAATTGCATGGCAGCAGCAGTGGTCGCGTGGGGATGCTTTATATGGCTTCAATTTGTTGGATAAATATCATGTAGGATGGTTTGGTAGCTTGTTGTAATGGTTGTTCACGTGGGGGCACGATTTTGAAAGTGTATGGCATGATAAAAGCTAAGGCCGTTACTTGGAATTGAATCTTATATTTTTTACAATTTCTAATGTATAATGGGCTTTTGGCTTCATGGGTTTTAGACAATATATGGATTTCTATTGAATGATGGACTTATATGGATAATGGATGTTAAAAAAAAACAAAAGATACGGTTTATGACAAAAAATTATTTAAATTGAATATGTGGGGATTAAAGTATATAATGGATTAAAAAGAGAAAAAATGGTTAGAACATGAATGGATTTAGAGTGGATAATGGAAAATAATTAAAATGGACAAAGTGGATAATGAGTAGATGATAAATGGGTAAAGAATGGGTAGATGGATAATGATATTTGGATTGGATATTGTGGATAATGAATTTGAAATGAATTGCCATGAATTAATCCCAAGCTCGATGAACTTCACTGAACGAACCCTGACAAAGAATGAACTAGTCCTTGATGAAACGTTTCACCTATCATGACCGGATAACCTGAACCGTACACCAACTGACTTGCACTATCACAAAATCCTGGTTGAGGCTTCAAACACACATTACTTGAATCACACACCCTGGCCTGATCATGAAACACTATCTTGCCTGAAATACAATTCAGCTCAATAACACCTCAAGTAGAAACAACACTTTTTTTTGGATTTTTCTGAATAACAGTTAGTGGATGGAATGTACAGATGAAAAATATTAACAGGTAGGACAAATTTGGGGTATAACAGTTAGCAAGAACAATTTGCAAGTAAAGAAATAAAGAAAGAATAACAAGTAAATATCAAACAAGTTAAGAACTAAGAGAGAAAGGTCCTAAAGGTTGATAAAGTTTCTAAGTCAGAACTTATACCCTAAGAAAGTCCTCTAAAGTTAAGGTAACAAACACAAGCAAACTTTGCACAAACAACGTCTTAAACATCAAACAAATGCACCATGAAAGTAGTTGATGAAAGATAAGTAAAAATGCAAAATGAACATGTATTTATGCTTGATGAAATAACAAGGGCAGAAGTATACATCATTTATAAATGTCTTATAATGCATATGAACAATCATACAAGTCATGGAAGAAAGGATTCAAGTAATAGAGAATAGATGAAGAAGAAATGAAAAGGAGAGAAACAAGTTTCAATTAGATGCACAAATTTGCATGTTAAAGATGCATGACATATGAGATGAGTATGAATGCATATATACCAGTAGCATACAATTGATGATATACAAATGATATTAATGAAATGGCATACATAATGCAAACACAAATCATGTAGAGCACAAGAAGAAATTAGATGTGGAATTAGGTCAAAAATGCAAGTTAAAATGCATAAACACACATCAAAGGTAAACACAAATCATAAGGACCTATAAGTGAATCAAGAAGGACCTATAATATTCTAAACAAACCCTACAATCTCACACAAAGCAAGCATAATAAGGTGGCCTAAGTGCCTCATCAAAACCATGTTAGATGGAAGTAGAAGAACATGCACAAATGTTGCTTCAAATGCAAGCTATCAAACAATTACCAAGTCACATGAGGAAAATATTAAAATAGGTCTCAACCAACCTAAGTCAGAAGCTAAAGACATGTCAAAAGCTCATGGCAAAACTCAAAAGGGAACATGATCAAAAGATCTCACAAAGTCTCATTGAAACACATCCAAAGGAAGCTCAAATATGAACATCAAAACCTAAGATAAAATGACTTTAAAAATAAAATGAAAATGGTTTTAGATGCTTTCAGATGTTATTTAACAAGTGCAAAAGGAATGAATAATATTGTGTGAGTTAAGAGAAATAAAATGGGAAAGGTCAAGTATCAATGAAGGACGTCATTTAAAAGGAAATTAAAAAGAAATTCTGGAAATATAAGAAAAATTTAATAAAATCAGAATTAAAAATAATCGAAAATTATTTTTATGTATCAAGATAACATGTGAATTTATTTAGAATTTTTAGAGTTGAATTAGTATTTTTAATGAAAGAAAATGAAACAAATAAAGAAAAGAAAATAAAATACAAGCAAAGGAGTTAGGTGTGGCGAAAGCAAAAAATGTAGTTAAAAATGATTTGGTCTCACAAAAGAGGTGTGTGAAAAGTAACTTGAAACCCAGTCCAAATGCACGCGTAGAGCATGGAAGTATGATGCACCATCAGTCAATCATTGACTCACTCACAACCACATGATCAAGTCAAATTAATCACTCATCAAAAGCAGATGCATCCAACGGATCACAACTCACGCATACCACAATTACTACACATGCACACACTTGCAAGCAATCTGATTCAAATAAAATGGCACGTGAGAGAGATGGTATTCATTAATGCACTGGCACAATTCTGGCCCTAGGATGATCAAGATCTAATGGCTGTAATATAACCTGAGGTTAAAACCCTAGCAAACTCTCACCGGCCGGAGAAGGACCTCCGCTCATTTTCTCCGGCGAAGCGCCACCACCTACAAATCTCAAATTCTCCAAAAAATCACAAACTATACATCATTCGAAAGCTGAACTCACGTAGATAACGAATCCACACGTATTTTCACAGCTCATGCACATACACAGAGAATCGAACACAAGCATTTTGCCCTATAATTTGGATCTAAGCACTTAGGGTGCCTATCACTAGCCGGATCATTTATATTGCTTCTATTAAGCTATAATCATCATGAAAAACATCTTAAACACAAGAAAGGAAGCAAGTTCAGTTGATGAATTCCAAACCTGGCACTGTGAAAGACTTGAATCTACAAGAAACCAGAGATGTAGGCTTGTTCTTGAGCTTCTAAGGAGAAAAATAAATGCTCATATTCCTTGGATCTTGAAGAGAATAGAGAGAAATTCAAATATGCAATGAAACTGTGCTTGAGGAAGTGAACTTGTTCTTGCTGATTCTTGATCAATGATGAACTATGGATGATGATGATGATGAAATGTGAAAGCAACTCGTGTAAAGAGAGAGAATGCAGAGAGAATTTTCAGAGAGAAAATGTGAGAGTGATTTGTGGAACCTTTGAAAATAAATCAAGATCTCTTCAATTACGTTAGAGTTTAGCTTATATAGTTGTGGTTAGTTGTTAACTAGTGTGGTTAACAGTTGGAACTCAAGTTAACTGAGTTAGTTAACTGAGTTTTGAGTTAACAGAATGAGTAAGGTGGTTATGCCACGAGTTGGAAGGTTTTAATAGAGTGGGGAGAAGCTCTTGATTTTTATGGTGAGGCTGAGAAATGAAAGGTGGTGATGATTCTGATCTTGCAGCAAGGCTTGCATAACAAGTTTCCATTTGAACTTTTCCACTTTAATGCATGAGACAACATGTATACATATGGGTGTAAGGTGGTGGTCTAGCCAAATGAAGTAATGAGACTGATGTGTAGTGTTTGTGTGCGTGGGAATGTGAACTGAATCCAAGCACAAACAAAACCAATACTTCCTATGTTTGGTCAGCAAGAAAACAATGGAAATGTGGAAGTTTAGAGATGGAATTCTCTATGTATGATGAATGGTTTGATGAGTTTTTGATGTCATTAGAAAGAGGAGACATAAGAGAACATGTTTGGTGTTAATTTTAGGTTGAATGGAGATTTAGAAAATGATCAAAACTGGCTTAAAAATAAAGTGTGCAAAACTGACTTTGGTGGGCAAGAGAATGCGCCCATGGGGCAAGCATTCTTGGGCAATTTTCAGTTGTGAGCACCCTTTTTTGAACCCTCATATGACCCTTATAACTTGCTCAAATGAAAAAAATGTTTAACATCAAAGTTGAAGAGGACATGGAGATGGACAACTTTGATGTTCAACAATTTTTCATTTGGAGCCTTATTGATGGACAAAATGGGATTGACATTTGGCACACCAAGTGTTTGATGAAATTATGGCCTGGAGGCCTAAACTTGCCTTGCCATGACTTGAGATTTGCCTTGATTTTGTCAAACTTTGATTGATCATAACTCCCTCAATTTTGATCCAATGGAAGAGTTCTTTATATGTATTTGAAGCTTAGAACGTGATCTTTAATTGGCTCAACTTGGGCCTGAAGTTTGAAGCTTTTATCATGGAGAAAGAATGCTTTGAAGTGTGGTGCAAAATGGTCCAAAACTTGCCATTTTTAGAAACCCTAAGTTTCTAAATTTGGCAACTTTGTACAATTCTTGATTTTTGATGATTCTCTTGACATTTCTTGATCAAATCTTGTCCAATGAACATATGTGACTTGAATTTCATGAATTTGACCTTAAAAAGTCAGGAGTTGACTTTTTCCACTTCATAGTTGACTTTTCCCCAAATTTCTTGATTCTCAAGCAACTGACCAATTGAACCTCTTCTGAAATGAACCAATGGGCAATCTTCTATCCTTAGATACTTGACATCATGTAGAAAACATTGAGATCAAGTTTGAACCAAAATTTCATCAGGAGACTACTTGAATCACAAACCCTAATTTGCACTGTTTTGATAAGAGGTGATGAACTGTCCACTCTCTTGGTGAATTCTCCTCTTCCAATGACTTGTGGGATCAAATGGGATGAAATATGATATAAGAGACCCTTGAGGCTTGTTGGGAGACCCTTGGTTCTTTCTCTCTTGCTTTGAAAAATCAATGCTCTTGAGACAACTGATCACATACCCTTATACAATATGTATGATATATGATATGAAATGAGATATAAATGCAATGCAATGAAACATAAGCTAGGCAACAACAAGAGGGAAAATTTTGTGGTGTTACAGAACCAATGATACTTTTTATTCCCCATAGTGGCCGAGCATCCAGTCGTGTTCATTCACCAGTCTGTATGTCGCGTCTGTTTTGTCAGCATAAACATACATACATCATGCATCATTGATTCATATTCATATTCATGTTGCATTAATATCACTCTGGTCATACTCACCCCCAATTGATAAACATCCTCCCGCCGATAAAGTTGTTAGTTCTTTCCTCATCCAAAAATGTATCATCTGAGCAATCTCTCCCTAGTTTATTTCTGGATTGGAGCCTGTCCTCGACCACTTTGATAACTTGAACCTCTGAAAGATGAGAAAATGTTCGATAGACACCTTTGGAACATCTCTCTTCACCATTGAAGATGATATTTTCGCTTTCCCGGATTAAGGAAAATCCCTAGAGAAAGCCTCTTAACTGAAGACTCTCAGCAATACATCAGTTTTTCTCCCAAGAAATTCGATGTTAATGAAGTCATCAGCACCTCAAAATTGGATCACATCACATGGCATTTCTCCGAGAAAGATCTCGAAGAAAAGTATGATGTTTCCTCCCCAAACAAAAAGTGGTCAATCAAGAGACTCGATTTTCCCCAGTAAGATCGACAAATGGCATCTCCCATAAAGAAGTTTGCGTACCTCTGCAGTTCAGACGAATGGGTTTCTCCAGCAAGTCTGACATTGAATTTTTCCATCAAATGGCGTCTCCCCGGTAAAACTCAGCGAGAAGTTTGATGAAGACCGCTACAAATAGCATTCCTTGTTGAGGAAGGAACTCGACAAGAAGAAACTTAGACCAGTTCCATGGCTGAAGACCAGGATCGAAGGGAAGTTTATTTCATAAGAAAATGAGACCAGTTCCATGGCTGAAGACCAGGATCGAGGGGAAGTTTATTTCATAAGAAACTGAGACCAGTTATGTGGCTGAAGAACAGGATCAAGGGGAAGTTTATTTCATAAGAAACTGAGACCAATTATGTGGCTGAAGACCAGGATCGAGGGGAAGTTTATTTCAAAAAAAAACTGAGACCAGTTCCGTGGCTGAAAACCAGGATCGAGGGGAAATTTTACCTTTTTCTAAGAAACATTACTTAGCAAAATAAGATGTATGAGCAAACTGCTATTCACAACCACAGTCAAAATTTTTTATATTCTGATATTTAATCCTCTTGTACCCTGAATGTCTGAATATCTTTGCCATTCACACCTTCGGGTCCAAGAGGATTAAATAGGGGCATCTGTCATACCCCAAATTTTGACCACCAAGATTTCCAATTATTGGGAAAAACATCACCACAATATGTATGTACCATCATACCTCATCAATCTTCTCAAGGATTGTTGAGCACTCACCTCAACTAGGAATCAGGGTTTTGAGCTCTCCCAGAGCACTTAGACAAAGGATCAATCAAAGATTGACATGATCTTCAACTTTTATAACCTCTCAAACACCCATGAAGGATTAAGAGGTCTCCCATATTAAGAATCAAGCACAAGGTTGCAACATTCCAAGTGGATCAAGCCTCAAGATCGCCAGTGTCACCAAATTAGGGTTTTGGTCGACCAAGGCCTCCAAATGAAAATTTTCATCTGGGCATGAACCAATACTTAAAAACATGATCCAAAATACTCAAAGGGACCTCATGGACCCAGTCATCAAGTTAAAATAGCCTCAAGGGAAGCATTCATCAAAAATCAAGAATTAGGGTTTCTTGAACTAATTCACCCCTAAGTTGACTTTTGAGGCAAGACATGAACCAAGACCCCAAGAAATGATTTGAGGGCCTCAAATACACCACATTGAACCATTTACAACAATGGATTGATCCAAGAAACTTGATTCACAAGTTTCAAATTCATCTGGACCACAATTAGGGTTTTGAAGAAAAAGTCAATTGTACCTTTAACTTTGGACCAAAACATGTTCCCAAACCTTGGGGCATGATTCAAGATACCATAAAACACATATGGAATCAATCCATTAGGTTTGTATTAGGTCAAGAACTTGATTACATAGAGGATCACACTCTTTGGAATTCATCTGACAAGAAGTCAACTGTGCACAAAATCAAGTTTGACTTTTTGAATTTTTTTCACAAATGTGGCTCCCCTAAGTCAAAAACAATGTTAATTCACGGTTTTGATCATCATCCATCAAGAAAAATCAAGAAAAATAGGGTTACTTGCTAAAGGGGCAACCTTAAGAAACTTAAATTTTTCTAAGTTATGGAACAAAAAGTGATTTGGTACCAACTTTACAAGGTCATAACTTCCAAACCCCAAGGCCTTTTTCTTCCATCCAAATCCCAAATGAAAGTTCACATGACATACTTCAAAATTTTCAACTACATCAAATTCAAAATCCTCATGGATTTTGAGTTATGCATTGATCAAAATCACAAAAACATGAAAATGACCACTTTTTCCAATACTTAGTGAAATTTTGGACAGAATCTGTCTTGAATTTTCACCAACTTTGAGGCCATTTTTCACCTTGATCCAAGCTGAACCAGATCCGTTGGTGCACATCAAAGTTAATGTATGTCATGAGAGCTTTCCAACAAGTACCAGATCATCTCCAAATTCAATTTGAGCAGGAAGTTACAACCCTTGGAACATGGCACCAAAAACTGATTTCTTCCCAAGGCAGATTATAGGTCATTTGCTCGAATTGGCTAATTTATGCAATTACAAGTCTTGTAATACTTCTAGAAACATTAAGGATAAGATCAAGGCAAAAGATCTCAGAGCCACAAGCCTCCCAAGAAAAAAGATCATCATGTATACATGTGATATCTAATGATGCAAAAGCCAAAAACTTCAAAGTTGTCATGAAGCATTCAATGGATGCATCAAGGTGGCATGGACTGAAGCAAATCCAACTGAATGAGTCAAGCCTTATCCCTGCAACAGAAGACCATAGGCCTGCAAGATTGACTTAAGTCAATGGCTAGAGGAAACTTGAGATTCCTTTTGAAAACCAATGGACAGTGGACTATACCAGCCACCATTCACTATTGCTGCCAAAACAAACTTGACAGACTATAAATAGAGCTCATTTGAGCTGATTCAATCCATTTCAAGCCTTCAAACACATTACTTGAGGTCCATTGAAGCTGTCCAGATCATTACACAACATCTGTAACACCTCCAACATAGAATTCGATCACCAGCTGCAAGAGGTAAGCCTAACACTCTCAAACTCTATAATCCATGAATCATAAATGTGTTTTCAAGTTACAAACATGTTTCTGCACTTATGTAGAGTATTTCCCCTCAATCAATTGCTATGTATGAATCGTGTATAGGATTTCATGGTGTTCTTGCCGAAATTAGGGTTCTTGAGTTCATCTTCTGATTTCTCACTCCACACTTAATATAAATGCAATTAATTTATATGATTGTAATCCTTGTTCAAAAACGAGCAAGTTTCATGTTTACAAAAGTCATTTTCATTAAGTAATCAGAGATATATGGGAGGTTTTGCAAATCTAGAAAACCAGAGCTCGCGCGAAGAAGATGACTTGTTCTTGGCGCCTTTTTTCAAATATTCAAAATTTTGAATTTTTCTTTTATTTTATTAATTGATTCAAAAATTAATTTCTCTCTGAATTTTAATGTTTTTGAATTGATTCTTTTTTTCAAAATTCACAAAAATGTTAAAATATTTTATTCTACAAAAATTTCACAAAAATATTATTTATTTTATATATTTTATATTTTTGTAAAGAATTTATTTTTATTTGTTTTTAAGCATTTAAAAAATTTCTTTCTCTTGATTTTTCAAATTCAAATGATTTTCAAATCATTCTATGGATGAAATATGATTTTTCAAACATTAATCCAAGATCATAACTTGTTTTTCATACATATTTAATAATTTTGATCATTTTAATTGATTTTTATTCAAATTAAAATGCATTTTTTAATCAAATTAGGGTTTTAATTGTTTTCACCCTCACAAACATTTTTTCAAACACTTTTGGGCCTCTTGATAGAGTGTAAGTCCCATCCCTTTGTAAATAAACCATTTTAGGCCTCAGTCGTTGTATAAGTCCCGACACGATTTTAAAAATCTTGGCGCGATCGCCGTTTTCAAAACATTTTTCATTTGGGCTTCCCCTTTGGTTGTAAGTCCCATTTTTCTTCTTTTTCAAACATTTTTGGGCCTCTAATATAGTGTAAGACCCAACCCCCTTTGTACATAAATAATTTGGGCCTTAGTCATTGTATAAGTCCCTACGCGATTTTCAAAATAAACGGTGCGACCGCTGTTTTTTCATCTGGGCATCTCCTTGAGTTATAAGTCTCATCTCTTGTATAAAAATAAACTTTTGGGCCTCTAATAGAGTGCAAGACCCATGCTTCTTGTAAATATAACAATTTAGGCCTTAGTCATTGTATAAGTCCCTCTGTGGTTTTCAAAACTACGACGCGATTATCGTCTTTTCAAAAGAGATCATTTAGGCCTCTCCTTTAGTATAAGCCCCAAAATTATTTTTAAAATAAATTTCCTTTTGATTTAAATTCAAATTCAAAGTTTTATCAAAACTTTCTTCAATTTCTTGAATAACTAACCATACAGCTGTATTTACTATGCTTGGGCTTGCACAACTGTAAGTTCCACTATCTTCTTATACATACTTGTTTATATATATATATATATATATATATATATATATATATATATGCTTCTGTATACTTGCTTAGAGTTTTCCTCATCAATTAGGTCTAGGTTTAGATCAAACCAGTAGTTACCCTTTCAACATAGTCAAAACTAGTTCCCATAGGAAACTCCAGATAAAGTCTTGCCTCCTCTTGGGCTTATACAATATGGAACAGAGAAAGACATTATTCCTGGTGAAACTTTTCTCAAGACTGTCACAACTTAGAAATATTGGTACAAGAAATTCAATTCCCCAAAGATGATTAATTCCCGATGAAACCTCTTTTGAATTTCTTCAAACCTTAGAACTATTCTACAAAGAAAGGACTTATTCCTGGTGAAACCTTTCTTGAACTTTTCTTAGGCTTGGACCCACATGCCTCCTAAAAGCATCCCCAGCCTCCTCTTGGGCTTAGTACAAGGACCCTCAGGCCTCTTAGAAGTTCTCAGCCTCCTCTTGGGCTTAGTACAAGGACCCAAAGGCCTCCTACATGTATAGGATATAAATTAGTCATCTTTACTAGTTCAATCCTCCGGAGAGTCAGAATACCAGAACATCAGACCACTTTAGGGTTGATCTTCATCCCTTAAAAACTTAAGCCTCCTCTTGGGCATCATACGAAGACCTCTCTCTACACTAGAGCCTACCACTTCTTGAGAAACTTGGACAGTCTCAGCCTTCTCTTGAGTATCATACAAAGATCATTCCCCAACTAAGATTCGACCTCTTCATACCAGTAGACTGAGAAAGTCCCATTTTCTCTTGGGCCTCACCCAGAGACCCTCAAGTTTCCTAAAGGCACAGGAAAAACCCTGATCATTTCATCAATCTCCAGCAGAGTTTGAAACCTCCATAGGTTTTCATACTCAAGGTTTAACCCTTTACCATCAATAAAACCCTAACAAAACCAGAGCCTCATGGTCTCTGATATCTCAACTCTTCTCCAATCCCCATCAAGAATGGATTCCCCAATACAATTTGGACCTGCCTCTAGATTTCAATAATCCTCAGCATAACCCAGCCTCAATCTTGGGCTTTGTTCAAGACAGATAAAACCTCCCAAATAGAGTCAAACTCTTTTCAGCCTCAATCTTGGGCTTTGTACAAGACAAATATAAAACTCCCTAAGCAGAGCCAATCTTTTAGCTTCAACATTGGGCTTTGATCAAGGCACACAAAAATCATCATCCCCTCAGAGGATGTCAAGAGTTCTCTCTGTAGGAAGGAATTTCTCTGTACATCACATATCAAAACAGACAATCAAAAAACCCTAATTTCAGATAACTACTGTAAGTGGCACACTTGTTGATTCAAAAATCCAAGTTGTGGTCCCTCTCTTATCTTGGTAAACTTCCTTTTTCTTCTAATTGTTGTAAGTGACAAGCCTCTGGATTATTTACATCTAAGCCAATGTCCCTCTCTTAGCATGGAAGACTCATAAGGAAAAATGGCATTGGTCTAACTGAGTTAAAGTATCTTCCTTCAGGACAATTCCCTCATAAAGGAAATTATGGCATTGTTGGATCTCATACATTCCAGTTAAAGTAACTCCCCTTTATAATCAGTTACCCAACAACTGTGATGAATAGGTAAGATATCTCCCTTTAGAGATGACAAATTCTCTCTCAGTCAAACCTTTAGCTTCAATCTTGGGCTTTCAACAAGACACAAAATACTCAACCAGCTTCAATCTTGGGCTTTGAACAAGACACCAAATATCTTTCCTCCAATAGAAATAGGAGGAATTATGATTGCTCTGATTTCCCAAATCTCTTTATGGGAATACGTAGGCATAAGATTGCGAAATCTTAGCGAGCACACAAATCAAAAACTTTAGGTCCAGTACCTTACCAAAAACAACAGAAAACCCGAAAACAACAAAAAAACACTCTCTCAACACTCCCAAAGGAAAAAATTTCCCAATCCATGACAGATAAACACCAGAAAGTATTTAAACATGCCATAAAAGGTCTGTGGATAACCATATATACACTAGGTAATTGACAACTTCCCTTTGTATAACCTGACCCCGACCCCCCAATCTCTTAGCATTTGTTAAAGAAAACATTTGCGTGCAAGGTTAGTTTTAGATATCTTCCCTTTCCTTTTCAGCTTCATAGGATAAATAAGAAATCAGAAAGTAGCACCCAATTCCAACCATTGCGGTAAGGTGGTCGCGTCTCCGACAAATATCGCATGCTATAGAGACCCCACTCGAATCCTTATGAGCGAGGAGGAGAAGTTAAAGATTGCTTTGACTAAAGCGAAGCGAGAGAGGGATGCGTGGAAGAACAAGTATCAAGTCATCAACCACGAGAATGAAGAACTTAAAAAGCTCCTCAAGCAAAGGGATGAAGAAGATAATTCTAAGAAGAGTGTCATACCCTAATTTTTTACTCTAAGATTCCACATCTTTTTGCATCATCTGCATAATTTATCACACATTTCATCTTGCAAAATACCCAATTTATCAGTTGAAATAAAATTGTTAGATTTACGGCCGAATCGGTCAAATCAAAAGTCAATTGTGCATAAAATCAGTGGCCAAAAAATTTTAAAATCGAGCCTGCAAATGTTAGTGATATTAATCTGCGTTTCGCGAAGCTTAACCTCGCGTGCTCATATAAATTTTTCGGCCACTTTTCGGTCGCATTTTTAGGCAGTTTAAGCCATTTAACCGGGTAAAATTTATTTCAAAATTTGACCAAACGCTGTATTTTTCCGAATCGTATATTTTTTTGCTGATCACTTTGGTGTATTCATTTTATTTTTTTGAGCACTTCGATACCGGTCCAATTATTCATTTTTTACCTTTTTCTTTATTTTAATTTTTAATTAAATAATTACTTTATTAATCAATTTTTTTTCATTTAGTTTTTATTTTATTTTTTTCATCTTTTTGTTTTATTTTAATATTTAATCTTTGTTTTATTTTATTTTTAGCAACACTTAAATATTAAGTTTATAATAGTTTTTTGTTTTATTACATTTTGATGAAACATACTAACCTGCATGCATGACGAACCACCTGCACCTGCGCCACCCTTATTAGGGGTGTCAAAACGGGCCGCCCGCCCCGCCCCGCCAAAAGCCCGCCAAAAAAAGAGAAGGTGGGCATGCTCGCCAGGTGAAATGGGCATGAAATTCAAGCCCGCCCCGCCAAGGTGGCGGGTGGCGGACCGACCCACCTTTTTTTTATAGTTTTTTTCCCATTTTTTTAAATAAATTAAAATGCTTTGTTTTTTTACATTTCAAAGGTTAGCACACCAACTCTCCATACATGTTACCAAATTAGATTAATATAGCAAATTAGCAAATAATGATAAACTTGCAAATTAGATTAATTTAGCAAATTAGAAATATAGCAGTAACTAACATTAATGTTCACCCTAACAACATAATTCAACACTAATTTCATTACCCTGCTATGAGTATACATGCTACCTTTTCAAAAATGCAGTAGAATAATTGGACTTGTTCCAAAGGTAAACACACCAACTCTCCATACATGTTACCAAATTATATTAAAACAATTAAAACTAATATAATAATATCATGACAAGCTAAACTAAAACTAATATAATATAAAAATTTAAACTAAAACTGACTTCCATAAATAATAATTGTTTAAAACAAATATTGGGCCATATATTTTTTTTTTCTTTTCAAATGGTCCATGGACATTTCTCTTCTTTTTTTTAATTAAAGATTAGAACAAGAAACACACGCTACAGACATACACATTTTCATATGACATTTCTTTTCAGTATGTACAACATACCATTTATTTATAATTCACACACATTATAAGATTAGTAGGACACATATTATAACATAGTTATTTTCATAGACACACTTTTTATCTTCAATAAAATGAAAGAACCTTACAGCTTCTCTTTCATTAACAAATTGGAAAGAAAAAAAAACAAAAGCAACACAAGAGACCCACACGTCTCTATCTCTCTCAACGTAACATAAAAAATAAAAACAAAAAGAAACCAATTGCAAAGGACCTGATTTTTTTTTATTATAATTTTATCACTTTTTCTCTTTGAAACAACTCTCTCCATCATTTTCAAAATTGAAAAAAAGGTGAATTCTTATCTACCCACTTCAAAAAGTTGGGTAGAGTTACCCATAAAGTAAATTAGACTACACTGCATTGGAAATCTACAAAATTTAAATCATTAACAGCAGCACGGGTCCCCTATTCATCACTTGTGATACCATTTCACATTCACCCTCATGCACATATTACACACATAAAAAAACTACTACTACTGTACATGTAAAAAAACTCCTCCTTCTCAATCACTTTCTCTTCTTTCAAGCACACATACTCCAATATCTCACTAACCCTTTCTAACTCACACATACAAACCACAAACCTCAAAAACCATTTTCATGACTACACTTTCTTTCACTTCTCCTCCATAAACTCATACTGCATCACCCTCCTTTATTTCAAAAAAAGAAAGAGAGAACAACACAACCTTCGCACTACCATAACCGCACAGCTTTGCTATCTTCATTTTTACCGTCACCATCACCAAAAACAAAACCATTTCAAAACAAAACCATGACTTGAAAAACCTGCACGTGAACACACTCTCAGTTTTCGTTCATATTTTCGACAACCATAACGTTAGCTCTCTCTTCACGCAAACATAGTGACAAACGCAAACCATCAATAACAACCGTCGTCTTTGCATTTCCGCCGATGTTCACCTCCAACAACCTCAAGCTCGTTTTCACCGTTCGGTAACACTTTCCGCCACGTCGGTAATCTTCGTCTCCTCTTTTAATCATATTCCCATCATACTTGTTGCTTTGGCTTTAAGATTTCGTCACACCGTTATTTTTCTTACGATTATTGCCAGTAATGTTTAAGTTTCGATCTGATCTTGTTATGTTTTCTTGAAGTTGTTTTTATGTGTTGTTTGTGTATATGTGTGGTATGTATTATTTTACGGCGTGTCCGGTTCTCGACTCGAATTCGTTGCGATTTGCTAGATTTTTTGTTATGTTTTGAATTTGTATGTTGTAGTATATTTGATGTTGATACTCCTTATTTCATTTTGCTTGATATACATAGTTTTTACAGTTATATATATATATATATATATATATATATATATATATATATATAATTTAATTTTTGATATCCTTTATACATACACGATATAGTTACTTTTGTTTCAATTTTCTTTTATGTAGTATTACTGATATGTGAGGTGGTATATGTAGCTGCTTCTTCTTTCAATAATGATCTTCTTTCAATAATGATACGTAAATTATTATACGATATACATGTTCAGTTACTTTAAAAAAATAGTACCCTTTGCATAGAGAGTGAGAAGCAATCCAGAGAAAGAAAATGGAGTTTGAGCTTTTGTTCCATCGTAACAGAAAGAGAGAAAAGCATTGCATACACTTTCCTTTTTTAATTTTGTTATGCCATTGCCATGTATTTAGAAGAAACTGGTTAATTGTTTAATTATTTTGAATTTCAAAAAAAAGAACATGATGTCTCTCTTTGCATTATTGGAGTGTTATTCCCCTACGTGGTAGCACTGTTTTTTTTCTTTCTTTTATTTATTTTTTTATTTTTAATTAGTTATCATTTTATGTATTATTATTTTACCAAAAAAAACATTTCAATTATGAAAATTCTTTGATACACAACTGAATCTAAAGGTACTAAAGTGTTCACCATTTAATTATTTATTTTAGTATTTTCTATTTCTAGTTTTATTAGTTAATTTAAATTATATTAAAAATGAAAAAATAATAATTTTTATTAATTATTAGTTGATTTAAATATTTTTATTTAATATTGATTAATTAAATTATTAATTAATTTCATTAAATATTCATATTTAAATCGATTAATAATTCTCTGGTGGTCCGATTTTATTTCGTGACTTGTCTGTTTCCATGTCTTGGGCTCATTTTCCTCGATTTAATCTTGTTGTTTTTCTTTGATTATTTCTCGATGTCTTACATGATGTTTTGCCGTGTATGCACTTGTTTATTTCACAATGTTTTTCCGTGATTATTATTGTATATGTATGTGGATTTTATCTGTTTATCTGCACGGTGTTTTGTCGTGATTGTCTCTTTTTATACACGATGCTTTGCCATGTTCGTTATTGATTTCACTTGCTGTTGATTACCATGATGTTTTTCCATGCGTATTCTATGACCTTTTGTCTGTTTAATCTGTTACACGATGCTTTGACGTGCACTTTCTGTTTATTTTACACGGTGATTTGCCGTGCTCTTTCTGTTTATTTTACAAGATGCGTTGTCGTGCACTTTCTGTTTAGTTTTACACGATGCTTTGTCGTGCACTTTCTGTTTATTTTTACATGATGCTTTGTCATATACTTTCTATCTGTTTTTCTCCACCATGTCTTTCCGTGTATGTTTTCATTGTTTGTGGATTTTATTCGCGATGCTTTGCCATGTATCTTTGTCTGCTGATTACATGATGCTTTTCTGTGTATTTCTGTTGACTTTTGTTGTCTGATACCATGAAGATTTTCCATGTGTACTCTGTATCTTTGTCTGCTGATTACATGATGTGTTTCCGTGTATTTCTGTTGACTTTTGTTGTCTGACCATGCATGATGTTCTTTTTGTGTATTGTACTTGTGTCTTTGATGCTTGCCATTTACATGATGTTCTTCCATGTATTTGTCGCTTTCTTTTGATCCTTGTTGACCTAATCCAAGGGAAGGGACTGTATATTGACTTATTGTCATTGTGCATGTGGCTCGTTCGTTCTTTACTTGTCTTCGTTGTTCTTGGTTCTTAGAACCTGGCAACTCGTAGTTCCACAAACTACGGACGCTCTGATTTCTCAAGTCCCTTAAGAGAATACGTAGGAAAAAGGCTCTGATCCTTGGCGAGCAACCTTTTCTTTTTTACACCCTTTCATTTTTTCACCCGTAGTCAGCCGAACTACGATTGCTCTGACTTCTTATACAGGATACGTAGGCATAGGGTTGCGATGATCCTAGCAAGCTACCTTTTTCTTTTTCCATATTTTCTCTTTACTTTACCCATCTCTACCCTTAGCAAACAATTTTTAGCAAAACACAAATATTTCAAGAGGTTCCTGTAGAGTACTACAGATACTTAGGGTGCTAGTACCTTCCCTTAGTATAACCAACCCCCGTACCTTTGATCTCTCTTTGCTTAGCTTTAGGCCTTGCTTTTTGCTTTGAATTTTACTTAGGGTTTTTGTTCAATCTTTTCTCCCTTCCCTTGGATAAAATAAAAGTTCGGTGGTGATATCTTTATTCTACGATCCAAGCTAATCCCATAGCTTTGGTATTCGATTCTCACCGCGACCGAAAATGGCGTCTTCACTGGGGACCATTGTTCAGCGGGTTAAGCCTAACTTGTTATATTTGTGTTGCTATTATTATTTGCTATTGATTGTACACTTGTATATTTGTATATTTGTATATATCTGTTTGTGCCTGGGATTTTGCTGTATGCAGGGTTGTTACCTTGAGTGCTGAAGATAAGTCATATACCTGGACTTGAGTGCACTTATGATAGGATGGTGGGTATAGTCAAGGAGACTTCGAGGGAGTTTAATCCCGAAGGAGTTGACTTGAGAACCCCCGCTCAGTTAATGACCTCTTGGGAGTAGTAGTGTTGAACGAGCCATCATGAATGCACTATTACTTTCGACCTAGGAGCCCGTGACATTGAGGCTCTTTAGATCCTTACTTACCCCACTTGGCCTTCTAGGATGTAGTGCGATGACTATGAGGGTGTAAACCTGAAGTAGTTGATACATGATGCTACACTCAGACGAGATTCTCTTAAGAATATTACTGATTCCCGAGTAATCGTATTGTCTGTAATATCCGAAAGATGAATCAATGACTCTGGGAACTTTGTTAGAACCCGTTGTGCAGAAGCTTTACCCCTAGTACACACCCTGTGGTTGGTTTTTTACCCAGACTCCATGCTGTGATCTCGAAACTTTGATCCTGCTATGTGTGATTTGCATCCTGTCTTGCATCGCATTGCATATGATTTGCATCTTTGCATAATTCATTGCATACATCCGTTTTGTCCAGCAACTCATCTCTAACTGTCTCTATCTTCCAGTGTTTTCAGTCGGTCGTCAAGCTGATTCCTTGACACAAATACAGGACTAGAGCTAACTACAAACGTGGGATTTCAGAGCAAGAAGTGCACAACGTAGAGATCAGAATGAAAATTGATGATCTTAAGTCAAGCATGACTAAAATCGCTGAGATGCTCCAAGTCCTGATCGCCAGAGGAGAGCAACCTCAGAGGACTGTCATCCAGGAAGTTTCAAGTGCTGATCCTCCACCTGTTCAGATGCCACCTTCAACTTGGCCTGGGTTTGGTTTGCCTCACAACTTCTCTCCACCCATTGCATCAAGTGCTATGATTCGTCAGACTGCCAGACCATTTTTTCAAGCTCCAGCTTTCGCCGAACCCAGACCTGTGGTCCACACTGTTGCCCAGATGCCCAGGCTCCCTTCTTTGACTACAATGCTGTCAGTGCTCAGGGTGAAGACCGTGAAGACTTTGTTGAACCTAAGGTTGTCCAAGAACATTTTCAGACCATAAACAAGAGGCTCCGAGCCATCGAGGGTACTGACTTCTTTAGTGTGGATGCAGACAACATGTGACTGGTTTCTAACCTTGTTATGCCATCCAAATTCAAAACTCCCGAGTTTGTGAAGTATAAGGGTCACGCATGTTTAAAAGCCCATTTGGTTATGTACTTTCGAAAGATGGGTACTTATACCAATAACCAGAAGCTTCTCATTCATTGCTTTCAGGACAGCTTGAGTGGAGCTTCACTCAAATGGTATATGAATCTTGAATAAGGCAACATACATTGCTTCCAAGATCTTGCAAATGCTTTCATGGAGCAGTACAAGTACAACCTCGACATGGCTCCGGATCGTCGCCAGCTTCAGAACATGACTAAAAATGAGAAGGAATCTTTTAAAGAGTATGCTCAGCGGTGGAGAGAGTTAGCTTCTCAAGTTGAACCTCCTCTGGCAGAAAAGGAACTGACTGGAATGTTCATGGACACTTTGTCTCCATTCTATTGGGAGAATATGATTGGTAGTGCTTCCTCCAACTTCACAAATTTTGTAACTATTGGGAAAGACTCGAGGAAGGAATCAAGAATGGTAAAGTATCCAAGGTTGCTGAATCTTCCAATGGCGCGAAGAAATCCTATGGGAACATCCAGAAGAAGAGAGAAGATCAGACCAATGTTGTCATGATTGAAACAAGAAGGCCTCTTCCCTGACCTCAGTATGTTGATCACCATGTTGTTGCTGCTGTTACTGCTCCACGACCAACTCAGGTTCCTCAGCGTCCGACTGTAGGACAAAACTAGTACCATAATAGGAATCAATTTGATCCTATTCCCATGACGTACACTGAACTTTATCCTAGTCTGGTTCAGCAAGGTTTGATTACCACAATAACACTGCCTCCTCCTCCAAATCCTCTTCCAACTGGATTCAGATCTGATCTCCATTATGCATTGCTTGAAGGCGCCGTAGGCCACGATCTGGAAAATTGTTATGCACTAAAAGCTAGAGTGTGTGATTTGATTAAGGTCAGAATCCTTAGCTTTCATGACAACAATCCTAATGTCCAAACGAATCCTCTGCCAGGGCACACCAAGTGAAGCTTCAGTCGACTTCAACCCAACTACTTCCCAAAGACAGGACAACTCATCCTTGTGTTTAACTAGTCACTAGGCCATGTTTCTGGTTGTTTGCATTTTCCTTTATTTTGTACTAGTTATTTTCTTCCAAATTATGTTTGTACTTTCGTGATTAATGAAATGAGCATTCACAACTTTTTGATTCAATTCATTTGTGTTTTCTATTTACATCTTTATGCTTTCTCTTTCAAGAAAAATAAAAAAATTCTCTTGTCCACTTTCTTTTGATTGTGCAAAGATTGGAGGGAGGATGACGAAAACGTTATACCCATAATTGTTGGTATGCTTTCAAATAAAATTTGTTGATGATGTATGGCTTTGTTTCAATCCCCAAACACTGGAGAAATAAGGAAGTTATTCCCTTGTCAACCCCTTCGAGCCTATAAGTAGGATTTTCTTTCTTTACAAAAACCCTCAATCTTAACCTTGGGATGGGTAGTTCTCAGTTAACTTGGTTGTGCGTTCATGCAAGACACATTTCATATAAAGGTTGCACTCACAAATTTTCCTTCGCACACATCAAGCAAGTGTCAAAGATGTCTTTCAAGTCAAATGCCAATGATGGTTCACCATAATCATTAAGCGGGTTAGTCACTTTCCTTACTCAAAGAATAAGCCGAGTCCCTTTCAAGGCAAAAGCTAAGAAAGTTGGGAAGCTCATGACCTTGCCTTATACAAAAAGGTTTGTATGATAACAAAAAAGAGGAAATCTTTAAATCCTTCACCTTGAAAGTCCTCAATGGAAAAAAGTTTGGTAAGGAAGTAGTGACTGCCATTTCAAAAGGCCCTTGACTTCTGAACCATCATTACTATCATCAGTGAAATTTCCAACCCTTTGGGAACCTAAGCGTATAGTATGAATTAACTGGACGTAGGATTTGAGTTTATCACGAAGATATGGTAGGTACAAATAAACTTTGAGCCTTTATCCTTTATTTCATAAACTGTGAACCAGGCCATGTTACAACCATTAAAAGACCTAACTGAAGCAAGGTTATTTTGAAAGCATTCTACAACAAGGTTGCGTAAACTGACTCCAAAAAAGATTTTTGCAAATCAATTATTTTGGCATTACACCTGTTGTACCTTTCAATTTTAAATGTCTTGAACCACCGTGTTCTGACCAATGACTCATATGCTTTGCATCTTTCAAAAAAATGATTTTGATTTCAAAAGTTGCATGATTTTTGTATTAAAATTACCATGTTTGTATGAACATTTTTGTTTGCAAACTGGCTTTCCTCTCAAGGAATTTTCAAATAGTTGAGAAACTTGGTCAGTGATCCTATCAGGGGCAAGTTCCTTCCAAATCCTGTTGAGAATCAGTCCTTCTTAGAATTTGTTTATCCAAAAGATTTTTCAAGACTCATGTTGGGTAGGATTTTTAAAGCGCACAGTAAAGCAGTCATGTTCAGAACCATTCAAGCTAAAGCAATGATTAGTTTATCTACAACAGTCAGCTAATTTGGGGTAATTTACTTGAAGAATCCCCAAGCAGCTCCTCATCAACTTGATACAATTCACCAGTGTGGCAGAGATGCGATCAGCAGTAGCATCTTTAGTCCCCAAGCAGAATGGCAATGATCTACGTGTTGAGGAATTAGTCATCCAGTCTTGTCTTCTCCCTAAAAGAGTTGAGCCATGTCATCGACATTTGCATTTGCATTTGATCATATATCATAGCAGACTCATATACATATGCATAGCATGAGTGTTTCATCCTCATTTGCATTCACCAGAGGTCGTGTTGTTATCCACGTCTTACCTTGTGGTCAAAGTCCAACTTACTTGGCACCTACCAAATAGATCGTGCCGTGTCTATCTGACGTTCTTCCAAATATGACATTTTGTATCCGATGTTTTTCCGGATATGTCTGTTGTCTTTTTATCCAATGCTATTCTTGGATGTCAAATATGTTTATCTCTCTGATGTTTTACCAGATTGAGTCTTTTGTTCTGATGTTTTTCCAGAACCTATCTGACGTTTTTCCAGATATCCCCTTTGATTCTGATGCTTTTCCAGAATCTATCCGAGGTTTTACCAGATATGTTTGTCCATCTGGTGTTTTTCCATATTGAGCCTTTTGTTCTGATATTTTTCCACAACTTATCTAACGTTTTTCCAGATATTTCCTTTGATTCTGATGCTTTTCCAGAATTTATCCGGGATTTTACGGAATATGTTTGTCCATCTAAAGTTTTTCCAGATTGATCCTTTCGTTCTGATGTCTTTCCAGAACTTATCTGACGTTTTTCCAGATATTTCCTTTGTGATTCCGATGCTTTTCCAGAATCTATCTGAGGTTTTACCGGATGTGTTTGTCCCATTGATGTTTTACCATATGAGTCTTTTTTTCTGATGTTCTTCCAGAACCTATCTGATGTTTTTCAAGATATTTCCATTGTGGTTCCGATACCTTTCCAGAATTTGTTTCACTCCTCAGTGAGTTTCCAGATATATCTTTGTAATTCTTATGCTTTTCCAGAATTTCATTTCTTTTATCGTCTCATGTTTTTCCAGATGTTTCTTTACTTCTGATGCTTTTCCAGAATTTCATTTCTTTTACCGTCTGATGTTTTTCAAGTTGTGTCTTTAATTATGATGCTTTTCCAGAATTTATTTCTTTTATTGTCTGATGTTTTTCCAGATGTGACTGTAATTCTGATGCTTTTCCAGAATTTCATTTCTTTTGTCGTCTGATGTTTTTCCAGATGTGTCTGTAATTCTGATGCTTTTCCAGAATTTCATTTCGTTTGTCGTCTGATGTTTTTCCATATGTGTATGTAATTCTGATGCTTTTCCAGAATTTCATTTCTTTTGCTGTCTAATGTTTTTCCATATGTGTCTTTTGTTCTGATGTTTTTCCAGAACTCCTTTAACCTATCTGATGTTCTTCCAGATACGACCTTGCTTTTGATGTTCTTCCATATATGATGTTGCTTATCTGATGTTCTTCCATATATTCCTTCAAAATATTTTCCCGTACATTTAATGCTTTTCTAAATGTTTCGGATGTATCTTCAGAACCTTTGTCTTCATCTAATGCTCTTCTAGATGTCTTCAATTTATTTATGACTTTGATTAACAGCTGTTGAATATTTTCGAGTCTGTTTCCATTCTTCATCTAATGCTTTTCTGGATGTGTTCCAGAGTTTATTCGATGTTTTTCTGAATATCTCTTATGTGTTCCAGAGTTTATTTGATGTTTTTCCGAATATCTCTGATGTATTCCGGAGTTTATTCGATGTTTTTCTGAATATCTCTGATGTTTGCTATGTTTTCCAGAGTTTATTTAATTATATTCTGAATACCTCTGATGTCTGCTGGAATGTCTCTAATGTATTTCTTTGAATTCTCCTCACCTCATTCAATGATCTTATAAATGTTGTGACTCTTTTCCATCCAGTTCCGTTCATGGATGATGATTGTTGATTCCCCAGTGGAGCTTATCCAATGCTATTCTGAATATCTATGATGGATGTCTGCTTATGTTCCAAATTTTCATTCAACGTTCTTCTGAATGTCTTTGATGGTTGTTACTGTTTCTTTCCAGAGTTTTGTTCAATGCATTTCTAACAAAACTTCTGATGACTGTGACCCTTTCCCCCAGTAAAGTTGCTTCTGATTTCTGGATGTTTTCTGTTATTTCACAGCAAAGTTGAATGCTTTCTTGGAAGTCTCTGTTATATTCTCAAATCTCTAGTCTCATTCCATATTTAATGTTTTTCTAGATGTTTCTGATTTATTTTCTAGATTGTGTTACCTTACAGCATCTGATGCTTTCCCAGATGCCTGTATCTCTGTTTAGGATTTATCCCTCTCTTTCCAAGTATTACTGGATACTCTTTGTCACCCTGACGAATATCCATAATATCTTGTTTCTCCCCAGTCACGTTTTTCTGTTACTTATTCACCTGTGTTTTTCCCTTCCGTTCTTTGCTCAGTTTTTTCCAGCATTGCATTCATATCATATAATGAGCATTTTTTATTGGTATCTTAGGGTCAAATATTGCGCATGTTTGTATTTAAGTCCTTCCTATCTCTTCGAGACGAAGATTTCAATCTTCATATCCCCGGATCGAAGAAACTTAAATAGGGGCATCTGTCATACCCTAATTTTTTACTCTAAGATTCCACGTCTTTTTGTATCATTTGCATAATTTATCACGCATTTCATCTTGCATAATACCTAATTTATAGGCTGAAATAAACTTGTTGGATTTACAGCCGAATCGGTCAAATTAAAAGTCAATTGTGCGTAAAATCAGTGGCCAGAAAATTTTAAAATTGAGTCGGCAAATGTCAGTGATATTAATCTGTGTTTCACGAAGCTTAACCTCACGTGCTCATTTAAACTTTTTGACCACTTTTCGGTCGCATTTTTAGGCAGTTTAAGTCATTCAACTGGGTAAAATTTATTTCAAAATTTGACCAAACGCTGTATTTTTCCTAATCGTATATTTTTTTTGCTGATCACTTTGGTGTATTCATTTTATTTTTTTGAGCACTTCGATACCGGTCCAATTATTTGTTTTTTTACCATTTTTTTCATTTTAATTTTTAATTAAATAATCATTTTATTAATCAATTTTTTTTTCATTTAGTTTTTATTTTATTTTATTCATATTTTTATTTTATTTTAATATTTAATCTTTGTTTTATTTTATTTTTAGCAAGACTTAAATATTAAGTTTAAAATAGTTTTTTGTTTTGTTACATTTTGATGTAACATACTAACCTGCATGCATGACGAACCACCTGCACCTGCGCCACCCTCATCATGTACTTTCTCTTTTTTTTAATTAAAAATTAAAATAAGAAACACACGCTATAGACATGCACTTTTTCATATGAAATTTCTTTTCAATATGTACAACATACCATTTATTTATAATTCACACACATGATAAGATTAGTAGGACGCATATTATAACATAGTTATTTTCATAGACACACTTTTTATCTTCACTAAAATGAAAGAACCTTACAACTTCTCTCTCATTAACAAATTGAAAAAAAACATAAGTAACACAAGAGGCCCACACGTCTCTATCTCTCTCATCGTAGCATAAAAATAAAAACAAAAAGAAACCAATTGCAAAGGACCTGCTTTTTTATTATAATTTTATCACTTTTTCTCTATGATACAACTCTCTCCATCCTTTTCAAAATTGAAAAAAATAACAACATAACAGCAGCACGGGTCTGTCATACCCTAAATTTTGACCACAAGATTTCCCATCACTGTGCAAGTCATCACCACAATATGGATGTACCTTCATACCTCATCAATCCTCTCAAGGATGGTTGAACATTTACTCCAATCAAGAATTAGGGTTTTGCGCCCTCTCAGAGTACTCAGACAAAGGATCAATCAAGAATGGACATAATCCTCAACTTGTCAAGCCTCTCAAACATCCATGGAGGATCAAGAGATTTCCCACGTCAAGAATCAAGCATGGAAATGCAACATCTTAAGTTGATCAAGCATCAAGATCATCAGTGTCACAAAATTAGGGTTTTGGTCAACCAATGTGTCCAGAGAGAAATTTTCATTTGGGCATTAGACAATGCTTCAAAACGTGACCCAAGAAGCTCAAAGGGACCTCATGGACCCAATCACAAGTTCAAAGTAGCCTCAGGGATGCATTAATCAAAAATCAAGAATTAGGGTTTCTTGACCTAATTCACCCCTAAGTTGACTTTTGGAGCAAGACATGAGCCAAAACTTCAAGGAATGTTTTTGAAGACCTCCACTATCTTATATTGATCCTTTTACAAGTTCAAATGGACACAAAGAACTTGGTGCATGAGCAATATAAAGATTCAAATTCATCTGTACCCCAAACTAGGGTTTTTGAGAAAAAGTCAACCATACCTTTGACTTTTGACCAAGACATGATCTCAAACCATGGGACATGATTCAAGACACTCTAAAACACCTATATAATTCACCCATTAGGCTTTAATTAGGTCAAGGACTTGATTTCATAGAGAATCACAAAGTTTAAAATTCTTCTGACAAAAAGTCAACTGTGCCCAAAAACCAAGTTTGACTTTTGAGATTTCTTGACAAACATGGCTCCCTTAAGTCAAAAACAACGTTAACTTATGATTTGGATCATTATCCATCAAGAAAAATCAAGAAAAGTGGGGTTACTTGCAAAAGGGACAATCTTAAGAAACTTGAAATTTCACTAAGTCCTGAAAAAAAGTGATTTTTACCCAACTTTGCAAGACCATAACTTGTGATCTAAGCAACCTTTTTCTTCCATCCAAAGCTCAAATGAAAGCTCTCATTACATACTTCAAGATTGTCAACTACAACATATTCCAAATCCTCATAGATTTTGAGTTATGGATTGATAAAAATCACAAAAAATGAAAAAAGGACACTTTTTCAACACTTGGTGAAATTTTGGACAGAATCTGTTTTGTATTTTCACCAACTTTGAGGCCATTTTTCATCATGATCCAAGATGATTCTAGACCAAGTTAAACATCAAAGTTGAAGTATGATATAGGGGCTTTCCAAAAAGTACAAGAGCCTCCCATGATTCAACTTGAGCAAGGAGTTATAAGCCTCCAAAAATGGCATTTTTCACCCTGCCTACACAACAACATTGGTACATAACTTGTTTTCCACAATTTCTTGAGC
Source organism: Lathyrus tuberosus (assembly GCA_022829125.1). Lineage (NCBI taxonomy): Eukaryota > Viridiplantae > Streptophyta > Magnoliopsida > Fabales > Fabaceae > Lathyrus > Lathyrus tuberosus. The sequence goes on along the minus strand of JALAZF010000298.1, from coordinate 5,437,310 downwards.
CCATTTTGGACACTTGCATCATTATATTTCTGTCCAAAATCAACATGAATGATGAGGTATCTGATCACAAGGCCACAAAGTCAAAAATTCAATCCCTTAGGCATGTGGCATTCAAGGTTCATTTCCAAAAACTCCAACTTTGTCATGAAGCATTGAATGGATGCATTGAGCTGGCATGTATCAGTCCACAACATTGCAAATTAGTCAAGATTAGTCCAAGAATCAGAAGACCATAGGCATGCAAGATTGACTCAAGTCAATGGCTAGAGGAGACTTTGGCTACATGACAAAACTCAATGGATAATGGGGAGGTCCAACCCCCAATCACTATTGCTCCAAAAACAAACTTGCTCTACTATAAATAGGGGTTCTTTCTAATCAGTTTGAGTACACCAAAGCCTAACAACACATGTTTTCCTCCAAATCACTCTCAAAAACTAGAAATTGCTTCTTTTTCAAGTAACATAAGAATTTTCAAATAGAGAGCAATTCTATCAAAACCAATGTTGTAGACACATCATATACATCATATGTGAGCTATCCAAACACTTCCCACACATCTGTTACCTCAGAATCATAAAGCTCCAAATCAAACTCAGGCCTGTTTGCAGTTGAGTTGCCGTAAGGTGATCCAGGTTGTTTCAATCCATTCCAAGCTTACAAACACCTTACATAAGGTGCATTGAAGCTATCCAGGTCTTCAAACAACATCTGTAACACCTCCAAAACACAATTCGATTTCTTCTTGCAAGAGGTAAGCCTAAACTCTCAAACTCTATGATTCATGCATCATAAATGTGTTTTCAAGTTACAAACATCTTTCTGCACTTATGTATAGTGTTTCCCCTCAATCAATTGCCTTGTAGCTATCGTGTATGGGATTTCATAGTGTTCTTGCAGAAATTAGAGTTCATGTGTTCATCACTTGATTTCTCACTCCACACTTAATATAAATGCAATTAATTGGTACCATTGGAATCCTTGTTCAAAAACGAGTGAGATTGATGTTTACAAAAGTCAAAACCATTGAGTAATCAAAGAGAAAAATGAGGTTTTGCAAATCGTCCAGTGCACGGGCACGAGGAAGAAGAAGGTGACCGTTGGCGCCTTTTTTCAAATTATTTGAATTTTTGAATTTTTAAGTTATTTTCTTAATTGATTTCAAAAATTAATTTCTCCTTCAATTTTAATCATTTTTTATTGGTTCTTTTTTTAAAAATTCACAAAAATGTTAAAATATTTTATTCTACAAAAAAATCAAATTTATATTATTTATTTAATATAGTTTGAACTTTTGTAAATAATTTCATTTTAATTATTTTAAACATTTTTAATGAAATTTTCCTCTTAATTTTTCAAATTCAAATGATTTTCACACTTTCATATAAACATTACATGATTTTTCAAAACATTTTTCAAAATTCACAACTTGTTTTTAAATATATTTGATATTTTATATCATTTTCTATTTAATTTTCTTTGAAAATTTGTTTTTTTAATTAAGATTAAGGTTTTCCTTAATTTTAATTTTTCAAACTTCATTTGAAACATTTTTGGGCCTCTTTGTAGAGTGTAAGACCCATCTTCATTGTAAATACATATTTTTGGGCCTCAGTCATTGTATAAGTTCCGATACAATTTTCAAAATAAACGGTGCGATAACTGTTTTTCATCTGGGCATCTCCTTGAGCTATAAGCCCCAACTCTTGTAAAAAAATAATCTTTTGGGCCTCTTTGTAGAGTGTAAGACCCATCCCTTTTGTAAATAAATAATTGGGGCCTCAGTCATTGTATAGGTCCCTTTGTGATTTTCAAAATCACAGCGCGATCGTCGCCTTTTCAAATAATCATATGGGCCTCTCCTTGAGTATAAGCCCCAATATATTGTACATAAACTTGGTTTTAAATAATAAACAACTTCCTTGGGCCTCTCCTTGAGTTGTAAGCCCCATACCTCTGTTTTAAAAATCATCTGTTTGTTTTAACTGGTACTAAGATAAGCATTATTCCCGGTGAAACTGCTCTTAGACCACTTGGGCCTTTCTTTGAGTTATAAGCCCCAAACATTCTTTTCTTTCAAACAAATTTCTTTCAATTTAAATTCAAATTTGAAGATTTCTCAAAACTTTCTTCAATTTCCTGAAACCCTAATCATACAGTTAAAATCATACAATCAATCACAATACACTTAGGCCTCTTCTCAGAGTGTAAGTCCCAACATCTTTTCAATTCAATGCATATTTTCTTATATACATGTCAACTCACTTATTTGTATATATTCTTGTGTATATTTTTTTGGGATTGCCCCAGCAACATAGTCAAAACTAGTTCCCTCATAGGAAATTCCCTAAACAGTCTGCCTCCTCTTGGGCTTATTCAATATGGAACAGAGAAAGGAATTATTCCCGATGAAACTTTTCTCAAGACGGTCAAAACTTAGAAATATATGTATACAAGAAATTCATTTCCCTAGAGAGGATTAATTCCCGGTGAAACCTCTTTTGAATTTCTTCAAACCTTAGAACTGTTCAATAGAGAAAGGATTAATTCTCGATGAAACCTTTCTTGAACTTTTCTTTGGCTTGGACCTGCAGGCTTCCTAAAAGCATCCCCAGCCTCCTCTTGGGCTTAATACAAGGACCAACATGCTTCTTCGAAGTTCCCCAACCTCCTCTTGGGCTTAGTACAAGGACCCAAAGGCTTCCTAAAGGCATATGATAGAATTTAGTTATCTCTACTAGTTCAATCCCCAGGAGAGTCAAAATTCCAAAACATCATACCATCCTAGGGTTGATCTTCATCCCTTAAACCAACAACCTCCTCTTGGGCATCATATAAAGATCTCTCTACACCAGAGTCTACCACTTCTTGAGGGACTTGGACAGTCTCAGCCTCCTCTTGGGCTTCATACAAATAGACTTGGAAAGTCTCATCTCCTCTTGGACTTCACTTCAAGACCCTCATACTTCCTAAAGGCACAGGATAAACCCTGATCACTCTACCAATACACCAGTCTCCAACAGAGTTAAAACCTCCAAGGTTTTCAAACTCACCTCTAAACTCCTCAGACCCCCCAACAAGGCTTAACTTTCACCTTGAAAATCCCAATAGAATCAGAGCCTCATGGCATCTGGTACTTCTACTTTTCCCTGATTCCCAACAAGAGTAAATTCCCTTTGGATCCCCCAATACAATTTGGACATGCTCCTGGATATCCATAAATCCTCAGCAAGAGACAGCCTCCTCTTAGGCTTCATATAAGAACTTCCTCAGTCAGCCTCAATCTTGGGCTTTGTACAAGACAGATAAAACCCTCCCCAATGGAGTCAGTTTCCTTTAGCTTCAACCTTGGGCTTTGATCAAGGCACACAAAATCAACATCCCCTCAGATGAAACCATGAGTCCTCTCTACAGGAAGACATGTCCTCTAAACATCACATATCAAAACAAACAATCAAAACCTTTATCCAGATAATTATTGTAAGTGGCACACTTGTAGATTCAAAATCCAGGCTGGAGTCCCTCGTTTATCCTGGCTAAAACTTATCTTTCATCTAACATCTATAAGTGGCAAGCCTCTAGATTCCATACATCCAAGCCAATGTCCTTCTCTTAGCATTAAAGACTCATAAGGAAAAAGTGGCATTGCTCTACACTGAGTTAAAGCTTCTTCCTTCATGACATCTCTCTTATAAAGGAAATTATGGCATTGCGGGATTCCATACATCCCAGTTAAAGTAATTTCCCTTATAACCAATTACTCAACATTTTGTGATGAATAAGTGAGATATCTCCCTTTAGAGATGACAAATTCTCTCTCAATCACCCTTTTAGCTTCAATCTTGGGCTTTAAACAAGACACAAATTCTCCTTTAGCTTCAATCTTGGGCTTTGAACAAGACACCAAATATCTTTCCTCCCATAGAAATAGGAGGAACTACGATTGCTCTGATTTCCCAAATCTCTTTACGGGAATACGAAGGCATAAGTTTGCGAAATCTTATCGAGCACACAAATAAAAAACTTTAGGTCCAGTACCTTCCCAAAAACAACAAAAAAACTCGAAAACAACAAAAACATTCTCTCAACACTCCCAAAGGAGAAACTTTCCCAATCCACAGCAGATAAACATAAGAAAGCATTTCAAGTTAACAGAAATACATGCAAAAGAAGGTTCCTATGGATTACCATAGATACACTGGGTGTTAATAGCTTCCCTTTGTATAACCAGACTCCGATCCCCGATCTCTTAGCATTTGTTAAAGAAAACATTTACGTGCAGGGTTAGTTTAAGATATCTTCCCCTTCCTTAACCAGCTTCATAGGATAAATACAGAAATCAGAAAGTAGCACCCAAATTCAATTACGGGGTAAGGTGGTCGCGTCACCAGGAAAAAACCGCACGCTACAGAAAAATGGTGACTCTGCTGAGGATATTAGGATTAGAGTTCCTAAGAGGCCTAGGCCTTGCTTTGCATTTATTTTTTTGTTTATTTACTTACTTTCTCATTTTCTTTTTATATACATATATATATATATATATATATATATATATATATATATATATATATTATCTGATGTCATATTATTTGATACCCATGTTTAAATTACTGTTATCTGGGAATACAATTAATACGCATGTGGTGAGACAGAGAGAACATTAAGATAAGTGGTGGCGTATTCGTGGAGGCTTATAGGGAGTGAATCCCGACCAGGCTGACTTGAGCATCCACCCAATCAGTGGAGGTGCCCGCATGGAATTACCAATGTTGAACGAGCATGTCATGAAGGCATTGTTTTTTCCCATTGGGTTACCCTTGAAGCTGAGGATTAGTAGACACTTAACCAATAAACCATTAGGTAGTGCGATGACTATCGGGAATAGTTGATACGCGATACTACACTCAAAAGAGATTCATCTTAGGATATTACAGCTCTTCTGAGTCAATCAATTTGCTGTTAATATCCCTAAGAGGGGTCAATGATTTTGGGAACCGTTGTTAGAACCCGTTCTACAGGTACAAAAATTGGCCTATTAGTACACACCTTGGGAATAGGTAGATCCATGGCTCCATGCTCGTGACGATGAACCCCTAAACCCAGGTTTTCAAATGTTTTTGTTTGCTGCATTCATGCATCCATGAATTCATTAAAAAACCTTTAAAAAAACACAAGAAAAACAATTTTTCTAAAAAAACTGAAAGAATAATTGCAAATATCAAAGGTTGCGTTATGGGTTTCAGAAGAAGAAAAACGCACAAGTACACCTTCAAGGTTCCAAAACTAGAAGACCTAAGGAAGTTGGGAAGAATGATCACTAATCCTGAAGCTTTCAGAGCTAAGCACGGAGGACTATTGTGTCTTTTGAAAGTCAACATGGTTGAAGGGATCCTGTCTACACTGGTTCAGTTCTACGATCCGGTATACCATTGCTTCACTTTCCCAGATTACCAACTCACACCAACATTGGAAGAGTACTTCCACCTGATTGATTTACCTATCATTGATCAAGATCCATTTTCCGGACTGGAAGAAATTCCAAAAGATCAAGCCATTGCAAGAGCAATCTCTTTGGATGAGTAAGAAATCAGGACTCACATGACCACCAAAGGAGGAATCCAGGGTTTACCAGTTAAGTTCCTGATGGAGAAAGCTTTATACTTTGCTAGTATAGGAAATATAACCGCTTTCGAGGATGTCTTTGTTCTGCTTATATATGGGTTATTCCTCTTTCCCAACATTGACAACTTCGTCGACACCAATGCTTTTAAGATATTCTTAATTGGGAACCCAGTCCCAACCTTACTTGCAGATGCTTACCATTCTGTACACTTAAGGAATTTGTACAGTGGAGGGATGATCACATGCTGTGTACCATTACTCTACAGATGGTTTATTTCCCACTTGCCCAAGTCTGCTGCTTTTTGGGATCACAAGAGTAGTCTGCGATGGTCGCAGAAGATTATGTCCCTTACCAATTCTGACATAGATTGGTACAATTGGATCTATGACGGAATAAAAATCATCAACAAATGTGGAAATTTCCCTAATGTACCCCTCAATGGTACTAAAGGAGGAATAAACTATCATCCAATTTTAGCTTGCCGTCAACTTGGATACCATTGAAGAATATCCCACATAATGCTCATCTGGAAGGTCTTTTCTTCAAGGAAGGAGAAAATGATAGGGCACTAAAGAAACAAATAGTGCATGCCTGGCAACATGTTTATAGGAAGGGGAGAGAGTCCCTAGGAAGACTAAACTGCATCTCTGCAGAGCCTTATCTCCACTGGGTGCAAACCAGATCCATCAAACTGAGGATGCCTTACCCCCATCAAGAAGTTTTTACCTTAAAGGAATATTTCATTTATTTCATGTCTGATGCGGAAAAACTCCAGGTCGCTCTCAACAAAGTCCAACGTGAGAAGAACTCTTGGAAGAACAAGTACCAGATTCTTAATTTAGAAAGTACCAAGATTCAAAAACTGCTAAAGGAGAAGGATGCTATGGTTGAGATATTAGAGCAGCTTGCCATAGAAAGTCAGGAGGAACGGAGAAATTTGCTCACTCCTTTCACTTGGCAAAGGACCGTCGACCCGACAGTGGCTGAAGGGGCCCGATCGAAGAAAAGAAAAGTTCAGGAACCAGCATCTGAGCTCTCCTTAGACAGAACTCAGGATCTATAGGCCTAATTTTCCTACTTGCACTTTGTAAAATACTGTACTTTTCCCTGTAAAATACTGTAATCTTTCGAGTTCAATAAAAGGGTCTTCCCCCGCTATGTGATATTTGCAATATGATTGTTAAAAGTTCTTTTGAAAACAAAAACTAAAAAAAATACATCATTCTCTGCATATCATTCATCATTCTCACATAAAACATCTTTGTCTTTGAGTCTCACATATGTGTCGCACTTTAGAGTCAAACTGTCTCATTCGTACAATACTCAGGCCAATCGACAAAAGAAAATGGACGATCTCGAGGAAGAGAACAGAGAGCTGAGAGAAGAAATTGAAGCTCTAAAGGAAAGTTTGGAGAAACTCCACAACACCGTACATTCCCTGGCAGCAGCCCGGGAACAACAGTATCAATGGACTGTGATCTCGGAGATTACGTCCACACCAGCATTTGAGACACCTGGCAGTCATCCTTAGTAAAACATGCCTAAAGGTTTCCCCTGGGGCATGCCTCTCAACTTTATACCTAAAGGATACATCCCACCGGTCACTAAAGACCCCGAAGCCGTAGCGAGGACCGCTAGACCTGAAGGTTACAAACTTCAGGTCACTGAAGCACCGAGAGTTACCACCGTAATGACTATACCACAACCAGTGGTACGCACTATCCCAGAGGAACAAATTATGTATGCCACTTCTGGCAGAAACGAAGAAGTATACGTAAGGATGAATGAATTCCAGGAACAATTCTTGGAAATCCAGAAGGAACTAAAGGCCATTCGCGGGCAAGACTTGTTCGGTAAAGATGCCGCTGACCTCTGTTTGGTCCGTAATGTAAAAATACCGCACAAATTCAAGGTATCTGACTTTGAAAAATACAAAAGCAACTCTTGCCCTCAAAGTAATTTGGTGATATACGCTCGCAAAATGTCTACCCAAACAGAAAATCAGCAGTTACTAATCCATTATTTCCAAGACAGTTTAACCAGTGCCGCCCTCAAATGGTACATGGGTTTAAACCGCACCAAGATCAGACTTTTAGAGATCTCGGGCAAACTTCGTTCAGCAGTATAAATACAACTTGGACATGGCACCAGATAGGGACCAGCTCAGAGCAATGTCACAAAAGGATAAAGAAACTTTCAAGGAATATGCTCAGAGATGCCGTGAAATTGCCGCCCATATCTGTCCTCCTCTCGTGGAAAAGGAAATGACAAAGATCTTCCTAAAAGAATTAAGCTTGTTTTATCATGACCGAATGGTCGTCAGTGCCCCCAGTGATTTCACTGAAATGGTAAACATGGGAGTACGCCTTAAAGAAGCAGTCCGAGAAGGACGATTGGTCAAAGATGCAGATCCATCTAGCAGTACTAAAAGATACGTTAGTACTTTCCAAAAGAAGAAAGAGCAAGATATCAGTAATATCTCTCTGGGAAAGCAAAGACGAAGGTATCAACCGGTAGCAGCAGTAACTCCCGCTATTAATCCAGCGCCAGCTCCGACATATCAACCTCAGGTTGCTCATAGCCAACCAAATCAACAATAGTATCAGTAAAGGCCGTAACAGCCTCTTCAGCAGGCTCGCCTACAGTACAATAACAACAATCGTACTACACGACCATCAGGGTTCGACCCTATACCAATGTTGTATGCAGAGTTATTTCCACTTCTACTGGCCAAGGGGCAGGTTCAAACCAGGACTCCTCTTACAGTACTAGAAAATCCACCTTTTTGGTCCAAAGCAGATCAAACTTGCCTTTACCATCAAGGAGGATCGGGATATAACATTGAGAATTATCTCAGCTTCAAGTCTGATGTACATAAGCTCGTCAGAAACAGGGTTTTGTCTTTCAAATACATTAATCCAAATGTTCAGACAAACCCATTACTGCAACATCAGAAGACTACAGTGAATTTGATAGAAAGAGAACTTAGAAGCAGTTATCAAATCCATAATGTACGCTTACTGGGAATCAACCTGGTTAAAATGCATTGCAGCCAAAGCAGGTACGACCATGTGCCATCTCACAACTATCATTAAGTTGATATCTGCTCCAAGGACAATCCAAGGCGTACCATAGTATAAGCAGCTCTGCAAGAACAAATGGATCTGGGCTGGATTCAGGATCACATGATTCGTGAAGTAAACATGGCCCATGCACATTCCAACATTATTCAGAACTGTGACATGTTTTCAATGAATGTCAATTTAGTGGCAATGCATTCAAGACAAAGTCAGTATTACAATTTTCCACGACACGATTACAACGCTTGCCCGATTTTCTCAAAAGATAATCAGGAATGCTCTTTTGTACAAGAGGCCCTCCAACGTCAAATGGATCTCGGATGGATCCAAGACTACCATAAAAGGAATGATCATCAAGTCAACATGGTTCAGATCTTCGACATCCACTTAATGAATACCAGTCTAGTGGAATTGCATGCCAAATAGGTCAGGCTTGGTTTTCTGGCCTCGCACGATTATTAAGACTGCAAAGAATGCTACAAAACGACCAATGTTGTTCGCTTGTACAAAGGAATCTTCAACATCTATTATACCACTGGTGGCTTCTGATCTACGTGGATGAAGACACGCAATAAGTTAGCATAACAGATGGGAATCCTGGTAGACACCAAAGCCTTGATGTCCGCTTACTAGAAATGGATCTGATAAGGATGCACTGCATACAAAGCGGATATGGTCGGGTACCGCCTCACAATTATGAACGCTGTGGAATATGCTCGGAAAATAACAAAGGATGCTATCTCGTACGAGCAGCCCTCCAGCATCAGTTAGACCGAAAGGAAATTCAACCATGCTTGAATTCTGAATCATTCAACATGATACAAAGTTACCTCCCTATTCAAAACAAGGACCAAGGACTACTAGACAAAAGCACTATCATAGTCTCCAATCATGGAATAACCAAGGATGTTTGCGCCATAAGTCCTCTCCTTAATGAGTCAAAAGTCTCCCTTAACAATAGAAAGATTCCAAACTTAGAGCTGATTGAGGTTGCCTACGATGGTCACAAGGCCCAAAAAGCCTCTATCGTCATCTACTTGCCAGGTCTAATACTGTACAAATCAGAAAAGGCTATCCCGTACAAGTACGGTGCAACAACCATAGAAAATGGAAAAGAAACTCCATTACCCTCCGTTGTGAACATTGCCGACATCATTTGAGTTGCCCGGAGCGGTTAGATCTTCAACAAAGGAGTTGGAGAGCCTACCAAAAAAAAGGAACCTCAAGTCAAAGTTCCTAACCAACAAATCGGTCAATCCAGCAATGCGGAACCTATAAGGAACAACGATGAAATGCTGAAGCTTATCCAAAAAAATGAGTACAACATTATGGATCAATTATTGCAAACTCCGTCTTGAATTTCTGTGTTATCTCTCCTGATTAGTTCAGAAGCTCACAGAGAAGCTCTATAGAAAGTCATGGAATAGGACTTTGTAGAACAAGATGTGACTGTGGGTCAATTTGACAGCATCATCTCCAACATCACTTCCTACAACAACTTGGGATTCAGTGATGAAGAACTTCCAGAGAAAGGCAAAAACCATAACATGTCACTCAACATCACAGTCAATTGCCAGGACGATGCTTTAGCCAGCGTACTGGTGGACACAGGTTCATCCTTAAATGTCATGCCAAGGTCAACTTTGGTTCGACTATCTTTTCAAGGTGCTCCAATGAGAGGCAGTGAGATCTTCGTCAAAGCCTTTGACAGATCTTGAAAAATAGTTATCGGTGAAGTCGATCTTCCTATAACCATCGGTCCTCACACTTTCCAAGTCACTTTCTAGGTCATGGACATCCGAGCAGCATACAACTGTTTATTAGGAAGACCTTGGATACACGAAGTTGGGGCAGTCACTTCGACACTTCACCAGAAGTTGAAGTTCGTCAAGAACGACAAATTAGTCACTGTATGCGGAGATCAAGCTTTAATTTTGAGCAACTTATCATCATTCTCCTGTGTAGAACCAGAGGAGGTTGTTGGAACTCAATTTCAAGCACTCTCGGTGAGCAATGAGAATCGCCAAGAAAGAGGGATGTCGATTTCCTCATACAAAGACGCTCTCAAAGTAATGGGGAGTAGTGACATAAAAGGATGGGGACAAATTGTAATACCTACTGATAACAAGACAAGAAAAGGTCTTGGTTTCTCTTCGGCCTGTACCCGACTACAAAAAAGGATGAAATTTTTCGTCCCATTCAAGATTTCTTTCACAGCGGAGGTTTCCTCTACCCAGTATCTCAAGAAGTCCACACCATCGATGGGAACAACTCTTCTAATACAAATGAAGAGTGGAAATATTATCTCAACGATTAAGGTTATATATCTCAGGGAGAAACATACATGCCATTCTGCTCTCCAAAGCAGAGCCCAAGATATATACCAAGATCAGACGTCTGAATGATCTACGGAGATTGTGATCCCGAAGGATGCCATGCTCCACCCAACTCATTAGAGGAAGACAATCTGATGAAAGACAACTTTGACTACGATTATTATGATCTCCTGGATAACTTGCTTATATAGAAACCATACACGGAAGACTCAGGGCAAAAGAGTCAGCCGGGCAATGCATATCAACTGAGTAATCTTGAAAAGAATACACATGTTCCCCCAGAGTCATGGAATCCTTACTCAGAACATTCCAAAAATGTCCAACACCATGTTGATGAATTTGTAAAGATTGCGGGACACTATTTCATTAACTATGCATTTCCTGAGGTCAATGCCATCGAGGAAGATGACTCATCTATTCCCATAGACACCTGGGATACCTTGGGGAAGCCAAGCGGCAAATACGACTTTCTAGTCAAATACACTGCTCCCGAAAGCTCTTGCATCAGATACGAGGACATTCAGCCAACTGGATGGGGAGATCCTCTTAAGAGTGAAAATACTATGGAAGATGCGATAGAAGAGTCCTCTTAGTATAACTCTGCATGGGAAGAAGACTCCAATGATCCTACTCCGCCAGAAATCGGTGTCATTTCTGAAGACAAACCAAGAAGGAAAGTACCAGACTTTGTGATCCATAGAGGAGTTCATCGCCATTGGGTTGCGGTCGATGTCCTGAAGGTCGTTCATAAATTGAAGTAAATTCCACATCTTTGTTTAGACCTTTCACCTTGCCCATGTGAAATGGATGTTTTATAGGGCTTACTTTTCTGTAAATGTCCCTCTTCGCTTCGCCGAAAGCGACATAGTTTTGTTTTATAGGTTTGTGTTTCAAGAATCGACAAATCATGAATAAATAATGTCATTATGAATTCCCGCATTTTATTTGCTATTTTCACTTTTCGTTTTTCGGAAAATGGTAATCCTAAAACAAACCAAAATAAAAACAAGCATTTTCAAAAAAAAAAATACACTGCACACACTTTTGCATTCTCTCTATCTTTTCTAAAAAGGAATCATCACGTCATGCAGATTGCTTGTTTTAAACCCCATTGAAACATACGATCCAATGCCTTCTCCCAACTTTGAATTCCCGGTATTTGAAGCTGAAGAAGAAGAAAACGAAGACATTCCAGAAGAGATCTCCTGACTACTCAAACAAGAGGAAAGATCCATTGAGCCACACAAAGAACCATTGGAAACAGTCAATTTGGGTTCAGAAGAAGAAAAGAAAGAAGTTAAGATTGGAGCACTGCTCCGTCTAACTGTCAGAGAAGGCTTGATAAAACTTCTCAAAGAATTTTCAGATGTGTTTGCTTGGTCCTACCAGGACATGTCAGGTTTAGATACCAGCATCGTCGAACATCACTTACCACTAAAAACAGAATGTCCTCTAGTAAAACAAAGACTGAGAAGGACTCACCCTGATATGGCCATCAAAATTAAGGAGGAAGTGCAGAAGCAGATCGACGCAGGTTTCCTCGCCACCTCAGAATATCTTCAATGGCTAGCCAAAATAGTGCCAGTTCCCAAGAAGGACGGGAAAGTCAGAATGTGTGTAGACTACAGGGATTTAAACAAAGCAAGTCCAAAGGATGACTTCCCCTTACCACACATTGACATGTTGGTGGACAACACAACAAAATTCAAAGTCTTCTCCTTCATGGATGGATTCTCAAGCTATAATCAAATTAGAATGGCACCAGAAGACATGGAGAAAACGTCATTCATCACCCCATGGGGCACCTTTTGTTACAAGGTAATGTCGTTAAGTCTGAAGAACGCATGGGTAACCTATCAAAGGGCCATGACAACTCTGTTTCATGACATGATGCACAAAGGGATTGAAGTGTCCGTCGATGACATGATTGCCAAATCTAAAACAGAAGAAGAGCATGTCCAACACCTATCAAAGTTATTTGAGCATCCGAGAAAATACAAACTCCGCTTGAATCCTAATAAGTGCACATTCGGTGTTCGCTCAGGAAAACTCTTAGGATTCATCGTCAGCTAGAAAGGAATTGAGGTTGATCCCGAAAAAGTCAAGGCCATTCAAGAAATGCCTTCTCTAAAGACTTAAAAACAGGTCAGAGGATTTTTGGGACGTCTGAATTACATCTTAAGATTCATATCCCTCATGACCGCGACATGCGCGCCGATCTTCAAACTACTCAGAAAGAACCAAAGTTGTGTATGGACAGAAGATTGCCAAAAAGCTTTGAATCCACCTATTCTGTCTCCTCTAATGGAAGGAAGACCACTAATCATCTACTTAATAGTCTTGAAACACTCTATGGGCTGTGTACTTGGCCAACAAGATGAGACAAAAAGAAAAGAGTCTGCCATTTACTACTTTAGCAAGAAGTTCACGGACTGTGGAACTCGATACACCATGCTCGAGAAAACTTGATGCACTATGGCTTGGGCAGCCAAATGTCTTCACCAGTACATGATTTGTCACACTACTTGGTTAATCTTCGAAATGGATCCGATCAAGTACGTCTTCGAAAAGCCTGCCTTAACAGGAAGGATTTCCCGTTGGCAAATGTTGTTATCAGAATACGACATTAAGTACCATGCTCAGAAAGCCGTCAAAGGAAGTATTTTAGTCGATCATTTGGCTCATCAACCGATTTCCGATCAGAAATCAGTCAAATTTGACTTCCCAGACGAAGATGTCATGTACTTGAAAATGAAAGATTGCAATGAACCGCCACCAAGCGAAGGGCCAGAGCCAGGTTCCCAATGGGGACTAATATTCGACAGAGCCGTCAATACTTATGGAAATGGAATTGGGGCAATCATCGTAACACCTCAGGGTACCCATATTCCTTTCACTACCAGATTGAAGTTCTAATGCATAAACAATGAGGCCGAATATGAAGCTTGTATCATGGGTCTCGAAGAAGCTATTGACCTAAGGATAAAGAACTTGGATGTGTATGGAGACTCAGCCCTGGTTATAAATCAGATCAAAGGAGAGTGGAATACATATCAATCAGGGTTGATTCCTTACAAAGACTACGCGAGAAGGTTGTTACCATTCTTTAACATAATTGAGTTTCATCATATCCCTCGTGAAGAAAATCACATGGCTGATGTATTAGCTACTCTATCCTCCATGATTAGTGTGAGTCAATGCAATGATGTACCCAAGATCGACATAATGCACCTTGAAAGGCCCGCTTACATCTTCGTAATTGAAGCAATCATAGATGGAAAACCGTGGTATCATGATATCAAGTGCTTCGTTCAAAGACAAGAGTACCCGCCTGGGGCATCAAGAAAAGATAGGAAGACCCTCAGAAGACTGGCTAGTAACTTCTTCCTGAACAGTGATACACTCTATTAAAGAAACTTCGACATGGTTTTGCTCAGATGCGTGGACAGACAAGAAGAAAACATGTTAATGAAAGAGATTCACGAAGGATCCTTTGGCACGCATGCCAATGGACATACAATGGCAAGGAAAATTCTAAGAGTAGGATATTATTGACTGACAATGGAATCTGATTGCTACAAGTACATGAGGAGGAGTCATAAGTGTCAGATATACGCTGACAAAATCCATGTACCGCCAATGCATCTCAAAGTTCTTTCTTCTCCATGGCTTTTTTCTATATGGGGAATCGACATGATTGGCATGATTGAACCCAAAGCTTCAAACGAACATCGGTTCATCCTGGTAGCCATTGACTACTGCACCAAGTGGGTCGAAGCAGTTTCATACACCAATGTAACCCAACAAGTGGTGGTCCAATTTATCAAGAACAATCTCATCTGCGGTTATGGTGTTCCAAGCCAGATCATTACAGATAATGGATCCAACTTGAACAATAAGATGATGAAAGAGTTGTGTGCTGAGTTCAAGATCGAACACCATAACTCATCTCCCTACCGACCTAAAATGAATGGAGTGGTAGAAGCATCCAACAAGAATATCAAGAAGATCATTCAGAAGATGGTTGTAACCTACAAAGATTGGCATGAGATGCTACCCTTTTCTCTTCACGGTTATCGCACGTCTGTCCGCACTTCAACAAGACAACCCCTTTATCTCTAGTATATGGCATGGAAGCAATGCTCCCCGTAGAAGTAGAGATCCCATCAATGAGAGTACTGATGGAAACCAAGCTAACAGAACCTGAATGGGGTCAAGGTAGACACAATGAACTGAATCTAAAAAGGCAATCCAGGCAAAAATTAGAGACATAGACAATGACCATCCCGATGGATTGAAAATCTGAAAAGGCAATCCAGGCAAAAATTAGGGATTCATGGCAAGTAACTATATCCGACAAGATTGACTCCTCAGTGGTAACGTCATCCTTCAGGAAAACTTCAGTCAAGGTCACCTTCGACAGAAGCTTAGAATGTCCAGAATTCAAAGTTGGTGGGAGGATAGCGGTCGTTATGTTTCAATGTTGCCCCTTTCCCTTTAAATTACCATTTTCTTAACTTTGTAATACTCCATGGGATCACGCGTTTGGCTGATTACCATTCTATCAATAAAACTTGAGCCCTAGTGCCTTTTGTTTGCAATTCTCATTTATTTTGCTTTACAAAATGACATGTTTATTTGATTAATATTCTTGAAACAAAAAACAAATGAATTTTTACTTTTGTTTTCAAAACGGAAAGTTCAAATTTTGCTTATGCTTTTAAAATAAAGATGGCAATTTCCTTTTTTATTAATAAGCGCAAAAAGGAACATCGACAGCTTCTTCGGTAGTGATCAAACTTCAAAATGTAGAATCAAAATACTCATTTTTAAAGGGTCAACTGCTTCAGACAGAAGATCTCATCTGTCATCCCCGATAGTGTGTTACCTCTGAGAACCAATGATTGGTTTTTCTCCCCAGCGGGGTCTACCCTTGAAAAGCAAGAACGGGTTTCTATCCCTAGCAGGTTTGTACCTCCAGAAATAGGAACGAATGAAGGAATCCATGCTCCCAAGCAAAAGTGCAACTTTCAGAATTGCCAGTAATACCCCCATCTCCCAGTGTGGCCGAGTATCCAGTTGCATTCATCACCAGTCTGTATGTCGTGTCTGTTTTGTCAGCATCAGCATCTCATGCATCATGCATAATTGATTCATATTCATACTTATCAGGACATATTCATCCCCAAGTGATAATCGTCCTCTCTCCGATAGAGTTGTCAGTCTTCCTTTCTATGACAGATAGGACCAAAATCTCGAGTTGAGTTCTTTCCTTACCAGGGAACACCATCTAAACAATCTCTCTCCAGTTTATTCCTGGATTGAAATCGGTCCTCGACCACTTTGATGACTTGAACCTCTGAATGACCAGAAGCCATTTGGACATACAACTTTGGAACATTACTCTTCACCGTTGAAGATAATATTTTTCTTTCCCGGATTAAGGAAAAATCCCCAAAGAAAGCCTTTCGACAGAAGACTCTTGGCAATACGGCAGTTTCTCCCCAAGAAATTTGCTTTCAATGGAGTCATCAGCACCTCAAAATTGGATTACATCACATGGAATCTCTCCTAAAAAAGAAAGTATGGTGTAATTTCCCCAGCAAATGTCATCTCCAACAGAGAAGTTTGCACACCTCTACAACTCAGACCAATGGGTTTCCCCAGCAAGTCTGACATCAAATCTTTTTTCCATCAAATGGCATCTCCCCAGTGAGAATTTTGGTGAAAACTATCACAGATAGCATTCCTTGTCAAAAGACGGACTTGAAAAGAAGAGACTGAGACCAGTTCCATGATAGAAGACCAGGATCGAGGGGAAGTTTATCTCAAAAAGAAACTGACACCAGTTCCATGGCTGAAGACCAAGATCGAGGGGAAGTTTATCTCAAAAAGAATCTGAGAATAGTTCCATGGCTGAAGACCAGGATCGAGGGGAAGTTTATCTCAAAAAGAAACTGAGACTAGTTCTGTGGCTGAAGACTAGGATCGAGGGGAAGTTTATCTCAAAAAGAAACTGAGACCAGTTCCATGGCTGAAGACCAGGATCGAGGGGAAGTTTCACCCTTTCCTAAGTAACATTGCTTAGTAAAAGAATATGGATGAGCAAATAACTGCTATTCACAACCACAGTCAAAATATCGAGTATTCCGATATTTAATCCTCTTTTACCTTGAATGTCTGAACGTCTTCGCCATTCACACCTTCAGGTCCAAGAAGATTAAATAGGGGCATCTGTCATACCCTAAATTTTGACCATAATATTTCCCATAATTGTGTAAGTCATCACCACAATATGGATGTACCTTCATACCTCATCAATCCTCTCAAGGATGGTTGAACATTTACTCCAATCAAGAATTAGGGTTTTGAGCCCTCTCAG
The DNA here is from genome assembly GCA_022829125.1 of Lathyrus tuberosus. NCBI lineage: Eukaryota > Viridiplantae > Streptophyta > Magnoliopsida > Fabales > Fabaceae > Lathyrus > Lathyrus tuberosus. The sequence continues at coordinate 5,419,889 of JALAZF010000298.1, read as the reverse complement.
AGTACTCAGACAAAGGATCAATCAAGAATGGACATGATCTTCAACTTGTCAAGCCTCTCAAACATCCTAGGAGGATCAAGAGATTTCCCAAATCAAGAATCAAGCATTAAAATGCAACATCTTAAGTTGATCAAGCCTCAAGATCATCAGTGTCACCAAATTAGGGTTTTGGTCGACCAATGTCTCCAGAGAGAAATTTTCATCTGGGCATTAGCCAATACTTCAAAACATGATCCAAGAAGCTCAAAGGGACCTCATGGACCCAATCAAAAGTTCAAATTAGCCTCAGGGGATGCATTCATCAAAAATCAAGAATTAGGGTTTCTTGACCTAATTCACCCCTAAGTTGACTTTTGGAGCAATACATGAGCCAAAACTTACAGAAATGTTTTTGAAGACCTCCACTCTCTTATATTGATCCTATTACAAGTTCAAATGGACACAAAGAACTTGGTTCATGACCAATATAAAGATTCAAATCCATCTGGACCCCAAACTAGGGTTTTTGAGAAAAAGTCAACCATACCTCTGAATTTTGACCAAGACATGATCTCAAACCTTGGGACATGATTCAAGACACTCTAAAAAACCTATGTAATTCATCCATTAGGTTTGAATTAGGTCAAGGACTTGATTTCATAGAGAATCACAAAGTTTAAAATTCATCTGACAAAAAGTCATCGGTGCCCAAAAACCAAGTTTGACTTTTGAGATTTCTTGACAAACATGGCTCCCTTAAGTAAAAAAAAAGTTAACTTATGATTTGGATCATCATCCATCAAGAAAAATCAAGAAAAGTGGGGTTACTTGCAAAAGGGGCAATCTTAAGAAACTTGAAATTTCCCTAAGTCATGGAAAAAAGTGATTTTTACCCAACTTTGCAAGACCAAAACTTGTGATCCAAGCAACATTTTTCTTCCATACAAAGCTCAAATGAAAGATCTCATTACATACTTCAAGATTGTCAACTGCAACATATTCCAAATCCTCATGGATTTTGAGTTATGGATTAATCAAAATCACAAAAAATGAAGAAAAAATGACACTTTTTCAACACTTAGTGAAATTTTGGACAGAATCTGTTATGTATTTTCTCCAACTTTGAGGCCATTTTTCATCATGATCCAAGGTGATTCAAGACCAAAGTTAAACATCAAAGTTGAAGTATGATATAGGGGCTTTCCAAAAAGTAAATAGCCTCCCATGATTCAACTTGAGCAAGGAGTTATAAGCCTCCAAAAATGGCATTTTTCACCCTGCCTACACAACAACATTGGTACATAACTTATCCCACAATTTCTTGAGCCAATTTTTGACACTTGAATCATTGTATTTCTGTCCAAAATCAACATGAATGATGAGGTATTTGATCACAAGGCCACCAAGGCAAAAATCCAATCCCTTAGGCATCTGGCATTCAAGGTTCATTTCCAAAAACTCCAACTTTGTCATGAAGCATTGAATGGATGCATATAGTTGGCATGTATCAGTCCACAACATTGCAAATGAGTCAAGATTAGTCCAAGAATCAGAAGACCATTGGCCTGCAAGATTGACTCAAGTCAATGGCGAGAGGAGACTTTGGCTACATGACAAAACTCAATGGATAATAGGGTGGTCTAGCCCCTAATCACTATTTCTCTCAAAACAAACTTGCTCTACTATAAATAGGGGTTCTTTCTGATTAGTTTGAGTACACCAAAGCATAACAACACATATTTTCCTCCAAATCACTCTCAAAAACCAGAAATTGTTTCTTTTTCAAGTAACATTCGAATTTTCAAATAGAGAGCAATTTTATCAAAACCAATGTTGTAGACACATCATATACATCATATGTGAGTTATCCAAACACTTCCCATACATATGTAACCTCAGAATCACAAAGCTCCAAATCAAACTCAGGCATATTTGCAGTTGAGTTGCCACAAGGTGATCCAGGTTGTTTCAATCCATTCCAAGCTTCGAAACACTTTACATAAGGTCAATTGAAGTTGTCCAGGTCATCAAACAACATCTGTAACACCTCTAACATACAATTCGATTTCTTCTTGCAAGAGGTAAGCCTGAACTCTCAAACTCTATGATTCATGCATCATAAATGTGTTTTCAAGTTACAAACATATTTCTGCACTTATGTAGAGTGTTTCCCCTCAATCAATTGCTTTGTATCTATCGTGTATAGGATTTCATAGTGTTCTTGCAGAAATTAGGGTTCACGTGTTCATCACTTGATTTCTCACTCCACACTTAATATAAATGCAATTAATTTGTACCATTGGAATCCTTGTTCAAAAACGAGTGAGATTGATGTTTACAAAAGTCAAAACCATTGAGTAATCAGAGAGAAAAGTGAGGTTTTGAAAATCGTCCATGGTGCGGGTGTCATACCCCAAATTTTGACCACTAAAATTCCCCATCATTGTGTACATCATCATCATAATATGGTTGGACCATCATACTCCTTAGTCTCCCCAAAGATGGGTGAGCATCCACTGCAATCAAAATTAGGGTTTCAAGCCCTCTTTGAGCCTTAAACAAAAGATCAATCAAGGAATGACATGATCTTCAACTTGTCTAACTTCTCAAACATCCACCAAGGGATCAAGAGAACTCCCACCTCAAGAATCAAGCACAAGGCTGCTCCCTTCCAAGTGGATTAAGCCTCAAGATAGCCAGTGTCACCAAATTAGGGGTTTGGTCGACCAAGGCCTCCAGATGGGAATTTTCTTCTGGGCATGAGCCAATGCTATAAAGCATATCCTAAAATACTCCAAGGGACATCATAAACCCAATCATCAAGTCAATTTAGCCTCAGGGGATGCATACATCAAAAATCAGAAATTAGGGTTTCTTGACTTAATTCACCCCCAAGTTGACTTTTGGGACAAAACATGAGCCAAGGCCTCAAAGGAGGATTTGAGGCTCTCTAACACACTACCTTGATCCATTTGCAATAATGGATTGATCCAAGAAGCTTGAGTAACAAGTCTCAATTTCATCTAGACCACAATTAGGGTTTCGTGCGAAAAGTCAACTGTGCCTTTGACTTTTGACAAGTACATGCTCCCAAACCCTAGGACATGATTCAATACACCCTATAACACCTATTAAATCAATCCATCAAGTTTGATTTAGGTCAAGGACTTGATTTCATAGAGGATCGCACAGTTTGGAATTCATCTGACAAAAAGTCAACTGTGCACAAAAGTCAAACTTTAACTTTTTGAGATTTTTCACAATTATGGTTTTTTAACCCTAAAATGATGTTAATGTATGATTAGAATCATCATTCATCAAGAAAAATCAAGAAAAGGGGGATAACTTATAAAAGGGGTAACCATAAAAACTTAGAAAATTTTCTAAGTTATGAAATAAAGTGGCTAGGGTACCAACTTTGGAGGATCATAACTCTTAAACCACAAGGCCATTTTTCCCCATCCAAAGTTGGATTTGTAGCTCTCATGGCCCTCTACAAAAGCTTCAACTACACCTAATCATGGATTTTGAGTTATGGAATGATCAAAATGGTTGAAAACATGAAATGTCACTTTTTCCAACACTTAGTGAAATTTTCACTAAGTCAGAATCTGCCTTCACTTTTTTCCAAATGTAGGGGCATTCTTCACTTGGATCTAAAAAGTATCAAAACCAAATACGATCAAATAGTTATTGTATCATATGAGGGCTTTCCAAAATGGCCAAGAACTCCATCAAATTCCACTTGAGTCATGAGATATGACAATGGCAATATGCCTTGCTGAAAACTGCCAAGGCTAGGCAGAATTTTACACTTTTGCTCGATTTGGCAAAATCAGATAATTCCAAGCCTTGGCATCACTTTGGACACATCTGAGGATCAAATCTAAAGGGAACAAACACTGATCCAAGCCTCCAAAGTCTTTGGAACAAAAAGTAGCATGCCAAACCTAGAAATCCCTAAAAGAGGGACAAGACTCCAATTTTGGATTGGAGCATTTAATGGATGCACCAAGGTGGCATGGACTGACACATTTGCAACTGAATTCAGTGAAGAATGATCCAACAACTAGGGAACCACATCTCTGTGCTCTAACCTCTAGTCAATGGCTAGAGGAGACTTGAGATTCCAAAGTACAACCATTGGCCAAACCTCTGCAGCAGTTGCCAATCACTATTACTCCTAAAACAAACTTACTCTGCTATAAATAGAGCTCATTTGTGCTCAGTTTGAGTACACCAAAGCCATCAAACATATGCTTTCCTCAAAATCCCTCTCTTTAGGCCAAAATGCCTTCTTTAGCAAGGTAACTCTGAGTTTTTGAGTTAGAGAGCATTTCCATCATAGCTCATGATCCTAACACCTCTAATATATCATATCTAAGCTGTCCAAACTCTCACAAGTGACCTGTAATCCTTAAATCACAAAATCACCTCTCAAAACCTCAAAATAGAACTTTTGTGCATTTTTCAAGCCATGCCTTGATTCAGTCACTTTCCAAACCAGATAAAACCTCAAACACACTCCAAATATCATCCTTGAACTGTCCCAAATGGTTCCCCCCATCTGGAACACCATTTGAGGGAGCTGTTATTTTGGGCCATTTCAACCCCTTTTGCAAGAAAGGGCCAGTTTGTGTTTTTGCAGGTTCCAGCTGATTCCAATCATCCTAAAAGCTTCTAAGGGATCATTTGAGTGTGTCCAAAGCCTCAAATCATTTCTGGAACAAGTGGCTTGGCAGATTGCACAAAAAACTCCAAAAGCTCAAAAGAGAGATAAGCATCATGACTTGAACTTCCCAAAATATGCATTGCTTTGAAGTCCACTGATCATGCACATCTCATACATGTTACATATGTTGTGTTTGAACCAATTCATCATGTAATTCATGCCTGTACCAAAGTGTAGCATAGAAAATGCAATTATAGGCCTATTTCAAAACCACCATTGGATTTTGAGAAGGGAGCACGATCTGAAAAAAATACCACCACCATTGGATTCCTTGTGAAATTCTAGGCCAGATGCATATAAATGTTTTCCCCAACCATGGAGAAATGAGAAAGTTATGGACCTTCCCGTTTCTTGCCAAAACTTGTCTTGCCTTGCCTTGGCCAGGCCTAGAAAACAAGGCAAACCTTGTATATTTGTTGGTTTGTTTTAATCAACGGATGTATTACCACCCCAGTGGTAAGGCGCGCGCCCTATAACCTTGAGGTCGTGGGTTCAAACCCCACCCATGCCATTGTGTTTTTTCACATTTTGCTATTTTTCCCCATATTTTCATGTTTTGTTAATTAATTGGAAAATTAATAACTCTTTCAATTTTAATTATTTTTTATTGGTCCTTTTTGCAAAAAATCACAAAAATGTTAAAATATTTTATTCCACAAAAAAATTAGATTTATATTATTTATTTAATATAATTAGTATTTTTGTGAATAAATTCATTTTTAGTTGTTTTTAAACATTTAAAAGTGAATATTTATCTTGAAAATCAAAACCAAATGAGTTTTAAATCATCTTGTGATTAAAAACTCATTTTTCAAACCTTAAACAAAAATCACAAGTGGTTTATTCAAACTCATTTGGTATTTTTTATTGATTTTTCTTTAAATATTTACTTTTAAAGGGAAAAATTAGGGTTTTCTTTGATTTCAAACCTCATCAATCATTTTCATATCTTTTTGGGCCTCTTGAGAGAGTGTAAGACCCAATCCTTTGTAAATACAAACCTATTTGGGCCTCAGTCATTGTATAAGACCCACTGTGCTTTCAAAAATCTCGGCGCAGTCGCCATTTTACAACAAACCATCTGGGCCTCTCCTCGAGCTATAAGACCCATTCAAAATCATTTTGGGCCTCTAATAGAGTGTAAGACCCAACCCTTTTTGTAAAATAAACCCAATTTGGGCCTCACTTATTGTATAAGTCCCTCTGTGTATTTTCAAAAACTTCGGCGCGATCGCCCGTTCCAAAACAAACCCTGGGCCTACACTCGTATTATAAGCCCCATTTCTTTTCTTTAAAACTTTTTGGGCCTCTTGAGAGAGTGTAAGACTCATCCCTTTGTACAGAAAACCTTTCTTGGGCCTCAGTCACTTGTATAATTCCCTGTACAAATAAAACAACAGTGCAATCGCTGATAAAACTCTGGGCCTCTCTTTGAGCTGTAAGCCCCAATTTTCCTTTCAAAGCACTTTATCCTTTGATTTTATAATATGTTGTTTCCAACTTTTCTTTGTTAAACAAACTAACAAAACAACATGGAAGCTCTACAACCGAGTAATTGTTTACCCGCTTTCATTTACCGCTTTCATATGTATATAACTGTATTGTGGGGCTGTTTCACTGTAAGTCTTCTTTCATAAACTCATATCAATTGTGTAATAATAGTATAGATATTTAGAGTTTCCTCGGCAATTACGTCTAGAAGTAGACAAGACCTCGTCTCCTTACATCCGACGTTCTCCCGGATATTTCAACATAACCCAAACAGTAAAGAACTTTCTAGATAACTAGATCTAAGAAATCCCCCCCCCCCCCCCTTGAACAGTTCATATAAAGAAGGCCAATGTTCCAAGTGAAATCCCTTCTAGAACTATTCATCAGCCTCCTCTTGGGCTTAGTGCAAGGACCGACAGGCTTCCTAAAAGCATCCCCGCCTCCTCTTGGGCGTTGTACAAGGACCCGTCGGCTTCTTAGAAGTTTTCACAGCCTCCTCTTAGGCTTCGTATAATGATTCTTCCTCCGAGAAGATAGCCTCCTCTTGGGCTTCGTACAAATTATCCCTCAGTTTCTTAAAAGTTTTTCTCGCCTCCTCTTGGGCTTCCTACAAATTGTCCCGACGACCTCCTAGAGGTATAGGAATAGAAATTAGTCATCTTAATAGAACCGTCTTTCAAAGAGTCTAGATCTTACTACTACTATTTCTTAAGCATAGTACAAAAGATAAAACCCGTAGACTCGGACAGTCTAAAGCTCCTTTGGATTCCCTATTTCCTTAGAGAACAGGAAATAATCTCGATCCTCAGATCAAATCCAAGAGTACATTACCCACATAAAAACTGATTTTCTCTTTTAACCAACATACTGGACATGTCACTCAACTGAAACAGTAACCCTAGCCTCCTCTTGGGCTTTGTACAATAATTCTCCCCGGCGGAGCTAACCTTTTCAGCCTTCATCTCGGGCTTCGTACGAGATACAAAAACACTCTCTTGTTGATTATAAAAGATTCTCTTGTTGAATCACCCTTTAGCCTCCATCTCGGGCTTCATACGAGATACAAAAACACTCTCTTGTTGAGTATAAAAGACTCTCTTATTGAGTCAAATAAACCTTCATCCTCCATATCGGGCTTCGTACAAGATACAAAAACACTCTCTTGTTGAGTATAAAAGACTCTCTTGTTGAGTCAATTCCCTTTTAGCCTCCATCTCGGGCTTCGTACGAGATACAAAACACTCTCTTGTTGAGTATAAAAGACTCTCCTGTTGAGTCAAACACCTTTAGCCTTCATCTTGGGCTTCGTACAAGACACATACAAAATCACTCTCTTGTTGAGTATAAAGGACTCTCTTGTTGAGTCAATCACCTTTTTAGCCTCCATCTCGGGCTTCGTACGAGATACAAAAGCACTCTCTTGTTGAGTCAACCCTTTTAGCCTCTCTCTCGGGCTTCGTACGAGACACATAAAAACACCCTCTTGTTGGGTCAATATCCTCCTCTTAGGCTTCGTATAAGAAAACCCCGTTCGAGTCAATCAACCTTTTAGCATCAAAATTGTGCCTTGCTCACAGTATACAAACATCAACAACTCCTTTTTCCCCATCTAATTGCTGTAAGCAGCAAGCCTCTGGATTATTTACATCCATGCCATTGTCCCTCTTTCAGCATGATGAATTCCTAAGGAAAAATGGCGTTACTCTAAACTGAGTTAAAGTCTTCTCCTTAAGGTTAAAAAATCCCCTATAAAGGAAATTATGGCATTGCTGGGTTCACATGTCCAGTTAAAGTAATTCTCCTTTATAATCAGTCACCCAACATTTGTGACAAACATACCCCTCTTTAGAGATGACAAATTCTCTCTAGAGTCAAACCCCTTTAGCTTCACATCTTGGGCTTCGAACAAGATACAAATAGACCCTTCAGCTTCATATCTTGGGCTTTGAACATTATATAAATCACTTTTAGCTTCACGTCTTGGGCTTTGAACAAGACACCAAAACACCATTTCCTCCCATAGAATAGGAGGAACTACGATCGCTCTGATTTCCCTATTCCGGGAATACGTAGGCATAAGATTGCAAAAGAATCTTAGCGAGCGCACTAATAAAAAAAACCCAAAGTCCCCTACCTCCATCCAATTTGGTACAACATCCTAACCAATTCCCCATGAACAGTCCTGGTATTTCATTCTTAAAATAAGCAGAGAGAGGCCCCACTTCCACATAGCCTCTGTAACCTAACAAACCGCTGTTCAAACTCAGTATGCAAGCAGGGTTAGTTGGATACATCTATTTCCCTTCCTTCATCAGCTTGAATAGGATAAAAAATGAATTGACCTGTAGTACCCCAAAGAGCGACAGTGCTTAAGAACCACGTCCAAAATCGCTCGCTACAGAAAAGTGGCGCCCACTGTGGGGCCTTCTTTCTTTTTACAATTAGTTATTTTCATGACGGTTCCATCGGGGAATGTCATTATTACTAGGATCGGCCTTCACTAGGATCTTAGGTCAAAACCTTCAAGTTGGGAAGTTACCACAGAATGGCGCCTCCGTCGGGGAGCCATTTTCTGTTAGGATCATAGGATTCATAGCTCTTAAGTCTAGGACATTAGGACAAATATATATACTGCTTTTCCTAATTGATATCTGTGTTTATTTTTCTGCTAATGGGAATGTGTGTGATGCGCATGTGGAAAGATTGAGTATACACCTAGGAAAAACCTCTTTCAGTAGTACGGAAGCTATCGGAAATAGTTGTTACGCTATACTACCCTCTTCGAATTACATCACCTAGCACGGTTCCTGGCCCGCTGATGTTATCTCGACAAGAATCAATGATTTTGAGAGACAGGTACAAAAATCACTAGTATAAACCTTTGGGATGGGTAAAGTCTTGACTTCATGACACCGACCCTTTGACCCTATGTTTTTTCTATGTTTTTGTGTGCTGCATTCATGCATTCATCTAAAAAAACATTAAGCAAAGAAAATTTTTCTCTTCTAGTCTCTCTTTTTCAAATTAAACTAAGACAATGATTGCAAATGTCAGAGAGAAAAGGATTGCGCTCATGGATTTCGGTAGACCAAAAACTCACAAGTATACCTTCAAGGTTCCAAAACTAGAGGATTTAAGAGGATTAGCAAGGATGATCACTAACCCTGACGCTTTCAGAGCCAAGTATGGAGGTCTGCTACCTCTTTTAAGGGTCCATGTAATTGAGAGAATCATGGAGGCACTCATTCAATTTTACGATCCGGTCTATCACTGTTTCACATTCTCGGATTACCAGCTCGCACCAATGCTGGAGGAGTATTCTCATCTGACTGATTTACATATCACTGATCGAGCTCCATTTTCTGGAATGGAAGAAATTCCAAAGGATCAGACCATTACAAGAGAAATCTATTTGGATGAGTCAGAAGTCAAGACTCACATGACCACCAAAGGAGGAATCCCGGGTTTACCAGCCAAGTTTCTAGTAAAGAAGGCTCTATACTTTCCTAGTATAGGGAACATGGCCGCTTTCGAGAGCATCTTTGTTTTGCTCACCTACGGGTTATTTTTGTTTCCCAACATCGATAACTTTGTAGATATCAACGCCATTAAGGTTTTTCTCATTGGAAACCCTGTACCAACCTTGCTCGTAGATGCGTATCATTATGTGCACTTAAGGAATTTATACAGCAGAGGAATGATCACGTGTTGTGTTCCCCTGCTATACAATTGGTTTATTTCCCATTTACCTAAGTCTGCTGCTTTTTGGGATAATAAGAGTGCTTTACGTTGGTCTAAAAAAATCATGTCCCTTACCAACTCTAACATAGATTGGTGCAATAGGATTTATGACGGGATCAGGATCATTGACCGTTATGGAAACTTCCCCAACGTACCCCTCATAGGAACTAAAGGAGGAATCAATTACCATCCAGTTTTAGTTCGTCGTCAATTCGGATACCCGATGAGGCATGTTTCGCGTAATGCTCATCTGGAAGGTCTCTTCTTCAAGGAAGGAGAAAGTGACAGGGCACTAAAGATGGAAATAGTGCACGCTTGGAAACATGATCATAAGAAAGGACGAGAGTCTCTAGAAAAACCGGACTGTGTCTCGGTGGAGCCTTATATCCACTGGGTACAAACTAGAGCTCTCAAGCTAAAGATGCCTTATCCTCGTCACGGAGTTCTTCCGCCAAGGGAATCTATCATGTACTTCATGACTGAAACGGAAAAACTTTAGGTTACTCTCAACAAATTTCAACAGGAGAGGAGGTCTTGGAATAAAAAGTATCGCATTCTCAATGTGGAGTGTATCAAAATACAACAACTACTAAAAGATAAGGATGCTCTAATTGAGATTATGGAGCAACATGCTGTAGAGAATCAGGATGACCAAAGGAATTTGCTCGCTCCTTTCACTTGGCAAAGGAATGACAACCTGACAGCGGCCCAAGAGCCCCGGTCCAAGAAAAGTAAACTACCAGAATCAGCACCCGAGTTCTTCTCAGAAAGGACTCGGGACCCATTAGCCTAGGTTTCTGTTTCCGTATTTTGTAATTTACTGTATTTCCATTTCCGCAATCCTTTGAATTCAATAAAACGGGGTTTCCCCACTATTTGATATTTCCAATCTAATTGTCGAAGTTTATTTCAATTAAACCAAAAAACAATTAATATAATCTTTGCATTCATCATTCTCCCATAACGCATTCTTCTTACCTACGAATCCCACGTTTGTGTCTCGGTCCTAGAGTCAAACTGTCTCATTCGTACAATACTCGGGCAAATCATCACAAAAAGATGGATGATCTCGAGGAAGAGAACAGAGAGTTGAAAGAAGAGATCGGCGTTCTGAGAGAGGATATGAGAAAGCTTCGTGACGACATGCAAGCCATGGCAGAAGCTCAGCTATAAAGAACTGTGATCTCAAAGATCACCTCAACGCCCATAGTGGAGAAGTTTGATCCTAGGTACAGAATGCCGAAAGATCGTCCTTGGTGCATGCCACCCAACTATATCCCGGAAGGATATATTCCACCGATCACTGGAGATCTAGAAACTTCAGTAGGACCTGCTGGGCCTGAAGGTTACAAACTTCAGGAAAGCGAAGATGCCAGGGGCATACCAACAACTCCTAAAGGTTAAAAACTTCGGAAGGCACCAAGATTCGCTGCCGTAGTAACGGTACCACCCCCTGTGGTGCACACTATCCCGGAAGGACAGATTCTGCAGATACCTTCTGGTAAAAAGGAAACTATGTTTGACATAATGGACGAGTTCCAGGAGCAGTTCCTGGAAATGCAGACAGAACTACAAGCTATTCGCGGTCAGGATTTATTTGAAAAGGACACCGCAGACCTTTGTTTGGTCCCTAATGTGAAAGTTCCACACAAGTTCCAAGTGCCCGATTTTGAAAAGTACAAGGGTAACTCTTGCCCTCAAAGCCATTTGGTGATGTACGCTCGGCGAATTTCAGCTCAGACGGAGAATCAGGATTTACTGATTCACTACTTTCAAGATAGTTTAACCGATGTCACACTTAAATGGTACATGGGTTTAAACTGCACCGAGATCAGCACTTTCAGAGATCTTGGCACCGCCTTCGTCCAATAATATAAATACAATTTGGACATGGCACCAGACAGCGATCAACTCAGATCAATGTCGCAAAAGGACAAGGAGACTTTTAAAGAGTACGCTCAGAGATGGCATGAGATTGCTGCTCAGATTTCTCCTCCAAGGGAGGAAAAAGAGATGACAAAGATTTTCTGAAAGACTTTGAGCTTATTTTACTACGACAGAATGGTTACCAGTGCGCCCAGCGACTTCACCGAAATGGTCGGTATGAGAGTGCGTCTCGAGGAAGCCGTTCGAGAAGGACATCTAGTCAAGGACACTGGGTCGACAAGCGATACTAAGAAATACGGTAGTGCTCTCCCTAAGAAAAAGGAGCAAGATATTGGGAATATATCTCTCGGAAAGCAAAGGCGACGGTACCAACCAGTAGCAGCTGTAACTCCTGCTATCAACCCCGCGCTGTAATACCCCAAAATTTGCTCTCCCTCTTTGTCATCATAGCATGGCATTATCATTTATCATATCATATCCATCTCATTAGCATTGCATTGCAGTTAACATAGAAAAATGAAGCATAGCATCCTTCTTACCATCAGGGCATGTGATCAGGTGGAAGGTGGACAATCAAGAGATCATTCAAAGCACAAAAAGGTCAATCAAGTTGCCTCAAGGCAAGCCAAGAAGTCTTTCATGTATCATATTATCTCAATTGACCATCCAACACCTCAAGAAAGAGAGATTCAATGGGAGATTGAAGCACTACATCTTTCCTTATGCAAGAGGTTCAAAAAACTGAAGGAAAACCCTCAAAAGAGATAGATCATTGATCCAAAATCATCCTCAAATGGTATATCTCATCATCCTTTAAGAGGATACACAACATACTCTGAGGAATTTGAAATTGAAGACTGCACATTTTTCTCCTAGGAGGTGGGCACCAAAACTAGGGTTTCCCATTAAATCAGGGAATCTTTGATTTCTTGGACAAAACTTGATGTCATGGTGTCCTACATGTTCTTAAGTGTATGTGTATGGAAAATTACCTCTCAATTGGTTTTAGAAGTGGTTCAATTGGAAGAAATATCAAAAATCAGGAAATTTGGGGGCAAGTCAAATAATCAGAGGAAAAAGTCAACTCTTGACTTTTTGAGGCCAAATCCATAAAATTCATGTTATATGTGTCCAATGTACAAAATTTGGTCAAGAAACTCCAAAGGAATCATGAAAAAATCAAGAGGTGGAAAGTTGCCATTTTTGGAAGAAGAAGGGTTACTAAAAATAGCAAGTTTTGGCCATTTTGCATCAGAGTTTGAACCAAGGCCATTTAAAATTGAAGCACCAAATGAAAATTCCACTCGGCCACAACAAAAGATCTTGTTTTAAGCTTCACATCCATATGTGGAACATCTCTATTGGATAAAAATTGAGTGAGATATGATTGATCAAAGTTTGAGCAAAGTAGGTTCAAAACTAGGTCATGACCAAGATTTTCAGGGCACGCGCGCAGTCATTTTAACAAACATGTGGTGGGCCAAATGTCCACTCATTTTTCTCATGGTTAAAGGCCTCAAATGAAAAACTTTTCAACATCAAAGTTGTTCCTTGTAGTGTCATCTTCAATACTCATGTTGGACAAAATTCCATTTGATCAAGTTATAGTAGAGATATATTGGTTCAAAGTCATGTTGATTGTGCTGAAATTTTGTGTGCCAAGTTGCCATGCCATGACTTGCTTGCCACGCCCACAAATCAGTTCCAAACCCTGATGTTCCAAGCTATTTTTCACCAACTTCCAAGCCTTAATTCAATCCAAAATCAACATCAATCATGTTCTATGATGTTCTATCTTTCATTTGGCACCTAAACCTCATTGAATCATTCACTAACAAGAGAGAAAATCATCTTCAAACAACCATTGTTGTATTTGTTCTTAACTGTCATGAAAAACAAAAAAAAAACAAATGTTGTTGTTGATTGTCATAGCACTCACCCGTGCATTGCTCATACTGTCCAACCATTTCCTCTTTCAACCAAACACATTTCACCTACACTATGCACACTAGCACGTGCCTTGCATGAAATTGGAAAAAGCAAACTTGCTAAGCAAGTTTCTGATATAACAGCCATGCTCTCACCTTTTCAATTCCACCATAACTGTCATGAACCACCACCACCTTATCATTGCCAATCTAACTCGCCCCCTAACTAACTTGACTCAGTTAGTTAGGGTGGACTCACTTTAACCACCTTAACTCACCTTAACCAACTCACTTAACCACTGTGGTTCATTTCTAACTCATGCTATAAATCAAAATCTCACCTCACAAATCCATTTCAGCTTCATTTTTTACTCTCCCTCTCCAATACTTCAAACTTTTTCTCTCAATCTCTTTTTGTTTTCTCTCTGATTTCACTACATTTCCGCCATCTTCTTTCACATTTCGCCTCTATCATCTTCATTGTTTCATTCTGAGCCAAGAGTAAGGGCAAACAAGTCCAAATAGTCAAGTTCGGTTTCAAGAGATTGGAATTTTCAGTGTGATTCTCTGCACGATTTCAAGATTCTCGAGCCTTTATTTGGCCAAGAGTAGCTCAAAGAAGAGGCACGATTCTCTGGTTTTCTGTTCAACTCCAGTTTGTAGCATTTTCAGGTTTCATCTTCTCAAACTTTTCTAGCATGATTTATAGTTTTTTTAGCTTATTTTGATGATATGAGCTCAATAGGAGCATTTGAACTCTGGCTAGTTGATAGAGCTTCTTGGAAGCTTAGATCCAAAAATTTAGGGCAACATGTTCATGCTTGTTTCTTGCTGTATGTGAATGGTTTGATGATTTTGTTGGTAGATTCATGATGTTCAAAAGTTCAGCTTCAATTTGGTATACGATTTGTGTGTTTCCATGAGCATTTGAGTTTGCAGGTGGCGGCTGTTGGCCGGAGAAGATGACCGGAGGTCATCTCCAGCCGGTGATCTTGAATGCTAGGGTTTGTGTGTTTTCTAATCGTGTCCGTCTATTTTTTCTCATCGTGTGGTTCAAAAGCATGCCAGCACATTAAAACGCATGTGCATGTCATGTGCATTATTTTTGAACTCACTTAAACTTTGTGTGGCATGGTACACGGTAGGGAGTGTGGACATTCATGTGTGCGCGTTGATGTTGTTTACTTTGACTTTGGTTTGACCCTGACTTAATCCAATGGCATGTAGTGTATTGACTTTTGTTGACTGAGTGTGCATGGTTATTGGTGTGGATTGCGCAGAATTGGACTTAAGACATTTGATATTCACACCTCCTCTTTTTAAAGCCCAATAATGTTGAACTGAAAATTTACTATGTCTGCACCCCACGCTTGCTTTTCATTTTATTTTATTTTCTTCATTTTCTACATGTTTACTTTTTAATTTTTAAAAATACTAAACTTCATCCTAAAATTCTACAAAAATTCATGAGTCTTCTTAAAATTTTTTTAAAACTTTTGGTGATTTTATTTTCTGTTTTTATGACCTTTTTACCCCTGCTCCATAATTTTATTTGAATTTCTTTGGTGTGCATTCTTAATGTGGTACATGATCTTGTTTAATTTTGTTCTTAATCATTAAAAATTGTTTTGATGCTCTTCTTTTTGCATTGAGTCATTATCATCTTGAGGTATGTTAAGTGTTTTTTTATTTGATTTTTTAGGTTAGTTTATGGCATGTTTGGTGTTCATTTTTGTGCTACTTTGTATGATATGTCTATTTGACCTAAATGCATTGTTTGACATCATTTTGCCTTGATTTCTTGTATGCTACTTTGGTATATGATTCACTTCTGACCTGTGTATCTTTAAACCATGCTTGCTTAATTTTCCTAAGGCCATTTGATTTTTGTTTGATGCATTTCATTTAAAGCATTATAACATGTCACATCATTGTAATCTTTTGTGCATGTTTACATGTTTTCTTTTGTACATACTTGCATGATCATTTGCCTATTTTGTGAACTACACTCTTGACATTATAGGTCGTTGATACATATCATATGTCATCTTTGCATGTTGGTTATCATTTGAACCTTGTGCACCTTTAACATGTTGTGTTTGCACTTTCCTTTGTTTGGAACTTCCATTTCAATTCTACTTCTTCTATCACTTCTTAAATGTTTTGATGTGTCATGCATGAATACTTGTGAGATGTTTGTGAATCATTTTTCATTTCATTTCAATTCTGATCCATGGATTACATGTTCCATTTATGCATATTTCTTCTTTTTCCTTTCATCTTTCATTCTCCCTTTTCTTATGGTGGCATGTTCTAATGCCATGGATGATGTTTGTTGCCTATCCATTTGGACTTGCTTGATAATAACCATTTGTTTTCCATATGATGTACATTCTGGTTGTGACATTAGGATTTGATTTCTCATCTAATTCTTTTTAGTTTTATGGTGTATTAAATGTTCTTTTATCCCTTATAATTCTTATACATGTTTACTAACCATGTAGGGGCTTTGGTAAGTTGCAATTGAGTGTGGATAAGGAATCCACATTCAAATTTCCTTTCATACCTTTTACAATTCCATTTTGTGTTTTGTTAAGCACTTATGTGCTTTCTTTTAATAACTCATCACTCTCCCTTTTTGAATTACAATTCATCTTCTACTTTAGAAGTGAATTGTTTAATTCATTCTTTCTTTAGACTTTAGGTTGAAACCTCACAAACCATTAGGATCACTCCCTTTAATCTTCAATTAGGATTGAGTCTTAGTCTACATAGATTTTACCTTTCTTCTCTCTTGAGTCTCTCCTCTCATCTTAAAGTAAACTCAAAACATCTAATAAAGGTAGGCATTTATTGCATTTGGGCCTTTCACATAAAGAAAAGATTATAAGGGGTCTTCTCTTATAATCTTAAAATGTATAGCATATAACCCGTCTTGGGTCAATGTGTTAAACATTTGATCTTGTGTGAGGGACTTAAATGCAATACTTGTTGGAGGTAAATAAAAAACACTTCTTCATTTCTTAATCAACAAAAACACTTAATAAACACAAATACGCTAGTGTGTTTGAACCTTGACAATTGGAACTAAGTGTGGGTGTCTTCTTCACTCTTAGTGTGCTTTCTTACCCATTCCATCTTGGAATGTGAGAATGTACACATTCCAATGACTAAGATTCAGATACACTATCTTATGCAAACAAATGAAAAAACTCTTAAAAGACAAAAACAAACAATAACGTCTTTTCCTTCGGGAATTCTTTTCTCATCTCATTCACTCTCAACGTATGAACGTGCTCCTACTCGTTCTCTTGCAAGATGGTAACGCACTCGGACCGGCGAGACTGCAACACCTGAGCTAGAACGTTAGCCGTTCCCTAAAAAACACAAACAATCCATCCCTAGTGAGGGGAACTACGTCGCTCTGATTCTCATGCTCCCGATGAGATACGTAGGCAGTGGGGTAGGGCCCATGCGAGCACTTCTTTTATTTTCCCTACATTTGTTTCTCTTTCTCTTTCCATTCCTTTTCTAGTTCCTCTTCCAGTATCCTTTTCTTACACCCTTTGATTGAGACAAGCAAGCGTGGATCCCATCGGGTACGATGGACGCGTGAGGGTGCTAATACCTTCCTCTCGCGTAACCGATTCCCGAACCCAGTTCTCTTGGTCGTAAGACCGTGCTCTTTCCTTTCCCTCAGGTTTATGTGGTGTTTCCTTTCCCTCTCTTAGGATAAATACACATTGCTGGCGACTCTGTTCGGTGCCACTTTCGCGTTTGTACTAGGATGAAAATCCCGGGAGCGACAGCTGGCGACTCTGCTGGGGACCGAACCCAGAATCTCTGGTTTCCTTAGCGAGTCAATCCTAGCGCTTGTCTATTTTTCTTTCATTGGGTGTTTACTTTGATGCAGTATATTGCTGTATTTACTGCTGTATTGTATTGCTATTTATTGTATTGCTGTTTTACTGTATTTTACTGTATTTATCGCATTTACTGCATTACATATCATTATTGTGCTGGATCGTGCTGTTGTTTTCTGTTTGGCGGGCAGGGTGTTCTGAGAGATAAGCTCACTACCAAGGCTTGAGTACACCCATAGGTATTAGAATGGATAGTTGTGACGCTTGCGTGGTGGTGACCACGTATTGTTGTTCATGAGACCCACAACCAGACGAGGTTCTATCAGGAGCTTTCTGCTACTGCATGTTATGCAGGCCAGTAGTTATTCTCTTGAGGAACTGTCGACTCTGGTGACCATTCCCGAGGACTCAGTTGCGGAACTCCTCCCGAGTTGTGACAGTGGTAGACCACATTCCGTGGAAAACCCATTGCACATTCTCGATCCGAGGACCCAATGCTGGGAACTTGCTATAGGACATCCCTTTTTGAAAGAGAATCAGTGGAGGCACTCCTCGATTGGCGATAGTACTGTACCCCGAGGGATGAATGTACTATTGCTTCTCGACCTCAGTGCCAGAAGCTGAGGACCTTTCGTTTTGGAGAATCAGTTGAGGTCTTCTCGATTGATGATGATGCCAAACCAGAAATGGTGAACGTATCATCATTTCTCGACCTGAGAGCCCGGGATACTGAACATCCTAGTACCCACATGTGAGAAGGGCGGGTTGTTTACAGGTTTACAGGTAACCATGACCTCCTACATACCCGATTTTCTATCATCATCGTACAAAAGGAAGTTTCATCCTATTGTATTCAGATGGTTCTTATCTATGGTTCTATATTAGTCTCAGAGCTACACTGACACCGTTCACAGTTCAGCACAGACACCTGATTACCTGATCACATTGCCCTTTGTATTGCATTATCATATCTTAACATACGTGTTTATTCATTTCCAGGTGCATATATTACCCTTGATTTCAGTCATCAGGTCCCTGCAAAGATGAACACTAAAGAGAGGAAGAATATCATCAGCTATAAGTTCCTTACGCCTACTTTAGGCCCTATTGTTATGCTGAAGGGAATGGCGAGCCCTGCAGTACGAGAAGCTTTTGAAGAGAAATATGGGTGGATTTTATCTGTGGTCCGTAATGTCAGTGATTATGAAGCCAGAGGTCTCCATACGTTGATGCAGTTCTATGATCCGCCTCTGAGGTGTTTTGTATTTCCAGACTATGTGTTGGTTCCTACCTTGGAGGAGTATTCCAACATGTTGAGGATTGCTATCAAGGAGGAGCCCCCTTTCTTTGGATCGGTGGGGGATCTTGACTTTGGAAAGGTGGCTGGTGCTCTTTATTTGAGCAAATCAGAGTTAGACGCCAATGTCTCCAACAAAGGAAAGATTCGTGGTTACAAGCTGGAATATCTGATTAAGAAGGCCCAGGAAGCAGCTAAAGGCGAGAATTGGCTTGTTTTTAATGCTTTGCTAGCCCTTTGTATATACGGCATAGTGTTGTTTCCCAACGAGCCGGATTTCATTGATACGGACGCTATACGAATATTCATGATGAAGAACCCGGTGCCAACGCTACTGGGAGATCTTCACTACTCGTTGTACAACCGAAACGAAAAGAAAAGAGGAGGGATAATTCGTTGTTGTGCACCCTTGTTCTATAAGTGGTTTGCAGGCCGTTTACCACAATCAGGGGCTTTTGTGGATTCCAAAGATTCTCTAGAGTGGAAACAGCGTTTAATGGGATTGGTGGCCAAGGACATCGTATGGGTAGATCATGGGCTGATTGGCAAGAATATTATCCACAGCTGTGGTAAGTTCCCTAACGTTCCACTGATAGGAAGAATGGGTGGGATTAACTACAATCCTTCTTTGGCCATTCGACAATTTGGGTATGCCCTGACAGGTCCGCCTATTAAGAGAGATGTGGAGGAGTCCCTCTATTTTCATACATCAGATGGTTGGGAAGCAGCACAGAAAGCTTCTGAAAGCTGGGGTAGCATACTGAAAAAGGGGAAAGTTACTCTAGGCAAGCCTAACAACCGGGTTTATCCAGCATATGAAGAGTGGGTGAAGAAAAGAGTTGAAGATTTTCTCTTGCCTTTTGGTAAGGCACCCCTTTTGTATCCGGAGAATGAGAAAGCAAGAAGCACTGCTACTGTGGAAGAAGTTGACAAGTTGCAAGCCTTGGTGAAAAAGCTCCAAGGAGAGAATTCCGAGTTGAGTAGCCGTCTTCATAATGCTCTACATGCCAACAAAGAGCTGGAGCGGAAAGCCCAAGATGCTGAACAAATCCTAACTGCAAAAGAAAAAGACTTTGCTGGAAGAGCCCAACATTTCCGGAAGATTAGTAAAGGTGCTGATGATGCCACTCAAGCCCATAAGCAAACCAAACAGGCCTTAGCGCAGAACAAAGAGAAGTTATCTAAGTTTCAGCAAGCTTGGGATGAAGTCAGGCTCGAGAATAATGAGTTAAAGGAACAGTCGCAGATTAAAGACGAAGAGCTTAAGAAGGCACATGAGCAGAGGAGAAGGTATAGGGAAAGTCTCGGTAAAAGTCAAGAACAGTTAGAAGAAGCTAGAAGCCAGCTGAAGAATACCAAGAAAGAGCTTGAAGGAGTCATGATAGAGAAGGAGATACTCAAGATGCAAGCTGGCATAAAGAGACACAAAGGAGTGTGCGATGACGAAGCTCTGATGCTGCATATGGGTTCTTTAACTGAAGCTCTTGAGAAAAAGGATGTCTTGATCAAAGAAATGATTGAAAAGCCGAATCACCAGCGTACACGTATACTTTTTGAGGAGATCAAGTATTCAAGTGATAAGCTGAAGGATGTGGAATTGTCAGACTGATGTTCTTTTCCTTGTATTTTGTTGTTAATGGTTACCATCAGGCTTGTTGATGGATCCATTTTTTCCTTGTATTGCATTGGCAGATGTGCCTTTCTTAAATACTTGAATACTTTGTTGAATGAGTATAAGCAGTTTATTCAGAATTACTCTTTATCAGATATCTGTACACGAGCACATGACCACGATACGTCTCTTTATATCACGATTTCTGGTCTTCAGATTTCTGTGGTTTGGATTGGAATCAGGGTGTAAAGCACTTTGGAAATGATAAACATAACATTGCATGGCATTGCATATCATTCTGCATTTATGTTGCTTGCTTTCAGGTACTCGTTGCGGGGTCTCTAACCTTTATTTGGTTTCAGGCAGTATAGCTGAGAATTATATTCACCGAT
Organism: Lathyrus tuberosus; assembly: GCA_022829125.1. Classification (NCBI taxonomy): domain Eukaryota; kingdom Viridiplantae; phylum Streptophyta; class Magnoliopsida; order Fabales; family Fabaceae; genus Lathyrus; species Lathyrus tuberosus. The sequence goes on along the minus strand of JALAZF010000298.1, from coordinate 5,398,967 downwards.
ATTCGACGCGAAGAAATCAAGTAAGAATCATGGATCAAGTGCAAAGTGATTTGGCTAAAATGAGGGCGCGTATGGACCAGTTCATGACCCTCATGACTGGCATGGCGCAAAATCAGGAGAGATTGAGGCTTCTGGTCGAGCGTCCAGACAATGGGCCCGAAGGTGATCAGCATGACAATTCACAGGGACATGGCATTCCTCCTCCCGGTGGCAACCCTCCTCCTGGTGGTAACAATCGGGGTAATGGAAATGGTAGGCATGCTGGTGTTACTCTTGAAGATCCTCTGGAAGACCAATTTACTCTGCTAGATGCAGATATGGGTAATCACGGTGATCGAAGGTATGATGAGTTAGCAGAAAAGATCAGGGCCATAGAATGCAAGAACTCTATGGGTATTGATGTTACTAGCTTGGGGCTGGTCCCAGGAGTCAGAATTCCTCCTAAATTCAAGCCTCCCACTTTTGATAAGTATCACGGCAATGCGTGTCCCCAAACGCATCTCCAAGCTTACTTTGGGAAGATTTCAGCCCATACAGAGGACGAGAAGCTATGGATGCATTATTTTCAGGACAGTTTGGCTGGAGCGTCTTTGACTTGGTATATGAAGTTGAATAGAGCCGCTGTGAAGAGTTGGAAAGATCTGGCAGAAGCGTTCCTGAAGCAATACCAGTACAATATTGACATGGCGCCCAACCGCACTCAATTGCAGGGGTTGTCACAAAATGCCAAGGAGAGTTTCAAAGAATATGCACAGAGGTGGAGGGAAATGGCTGCACAGGTTCAACCTCCCTTGTCAGACAGAGAAATGGCGGATATGTTTATGGGCACCTTGCAAGGGGCCTATCTTGATAGATTAGCTGCTTGTCCGTCAACTGGATTTGCTGATATTGTGATTGCGGGAGAAAGAATAGAAAGTCTGTTAAAGCTTGGAAAGATCCAAGATGTGAGTGGGGTTGGCTCTTCGGGGACGAAGAAACCGTTTGCTAGTAGCCAGAAAAGAAGAGAAGGTGATACGAATACTGTGTTTAGAGGACGAGGCAGAGGGCGTTCTCAAGCTTATTACCAGGTAGATGCTGTAACAATCCCCACACCGTCCGTTCAGAAACAACAACCCCGACAACAAGTTCAGCAGCAACAGCAACAACCTTTTTTCCAACAAAGGTCTAGGCAGAGGGATCGTAAAATGGATCCTCTCCCTATGACTTATGCCGCGCTGTTGCCCCAGCTACTCGAGTTAAAGTTGGTAGAACTCTGTACTATGAAAGCTCCGGTTGCTGGAAACCTGCCACCTAACTTCGATTCTAATGCTCGTTGTGAGTTCCACTCAGGTGCTCAGGGGCACTCCATTGAAAAATGCTGGGCTTTCCATCATAAAGTACAAGATTTGATTGATGCTAAAGCCATCAATTTCTCTCCCGCTCCTAATATTACTCAGCATCCCATGCCTGATCATAGTGCAGCAAATGTATATGCTATTGAAGATGGGAGGAGATTGAATTTGGTGGCAGACATCCATCAAGTGAAAACTTCTTTGTTGGTTGTAAAAGATCGTTTATTGAAGGGACAGGTGTTCCCGGGCTGTAATCAAGATTGTTCTGAGTGTATGAATCAGGAGAATGGCTGTGATAAGTTGAAGATGGGTTTACAGAATCTGATCGATGAAGGATGTCTACAGTTCGACAGAGTCGTGAAAGACGCTGATGAGGTATCAACCGTGACCATCTATTATACTCCCGCTGAGATTCAAATGCCGGTCAATGCAGTTCCCGTGGCGAGCGTTGCGCAAGAAAGGCCCAGTCCTGTCACTATCACGGTGCCAGGACCAATTCCATTCACATCTACGAAGGCTATCCCATGGCACTATGGGGCAGATGTGTATTACGAAGGTAAAAAGCAGGAGTTGGAGTCGTCAGTTAGCCCAAATATTGATAATGTAGGGGGTGTAGGGGGCTTTACAAGGAGTGGAAGGTTGTTCGCTCCCCAAACCTTGAGAAGTGATAAAGAGGCAGAAGCTGCAGCAAAGGCTAAGGGTAAACAGGTGGTTGAAAATGCGCCTACACCTGAAGCAGAGACAAAGATTACTTTTGATAAGGAGATGGAAGAATTCATGAAGATAATCAAGAAAAGCGATTATAGGATTATGGACCAACTGAATCAGACCCCTTCAAAGATTTCAATATTTCAATCTTGTTACTATTGATGTGCTCTGATGCGCATCGGCAGGCGTTGTTGAAAGTATTGAAGAGTGCATATGTGCCACAAGAAATTACTGTTAATCAGCTCGAGGGCGTAATCTCCAATGTTAATGTTAGCCATGGCTTGGGCTTTACAAGTAGAGATTTGACTGTTGAAGGAAGAAACCACAATAAGGCTTTGCATATCACGATGGAGTGTAAGGGCACAGTGTTATCTCATGTACTGGTAGACACTGGTTCATCACTCAATGTCTTGCCCAAGAAGGCGTTAATGAAGCTGGAGGTTGATGGTTTGATCTTAAGGCCTAGTGAATTGGTGGTCAGAGCATTCGATGGGACCAGACGATCTGTGTTTGGTGAGGTAGAATTGCCCGTACAAATTGGACCACAGGTATTCAAATCCACGTTCCATGTAATGGACATACAACCTGCATATAGCTGCCTATTGGGACGCCCCTGGATTCACGGAGTCGGGGCTGTTACTTCCACTTTACACCAAAAGTTGAAGTATGAGTTTGAAGGGCAGGTTGTGACGGTGTGCGGGGAAGAAGACATCTTTGTGAGTCACTTGTCCACATTCAAGTACGTTGAAATGGATGGGGAAATTCATGAGATGTTGTGCCAATCATTTGAAGCAGTCAATATTGACGATGCACCTGAGTCTTCTTCTGTACCAGTTGGGGCCGGTACCTCCATTTCATCTTACAAACAAGCTGTCGAAGTCGTCAGGGCAGGCAACGCCCAAGGTTGGGGCAGGTTGATAGAGACCCCAATGAAGGAAGACAAATTTGGTATTGGTTATCATCCCTCTACAACTTCAGATGCGGGGAGCAGGGGACCCATTACTTTCAATAGTGGGGGAATTATCTACACGGACCAGTCTTGTGCAGCTACAGAGGATAATGTCGACAGTGATGGTGACCTGGACAACTGGGTACGCCCTCATGCTCCGGGACAACAAGTGCAGAACTGGTTCGTTGAAGAAGTCATCCGGGTTACTCTTCAGACAGAGTAATTTTTTCTGTGTTTTTTTTTTTTCTAACCATAATGCATGTCAAAATCTTACGCTCTGCCCAAGGCGTATAGATTCCTTTGTAGGGCCACCCTGGTTGCATTTGCAATTTTTAATCATCAATAAAGGACGTTTTGCAATCAAATTTTGTTCTCTGTCTTTCAGTTTTTATTTTTGCATAAAAATAATAAAATGGCAATGTTTCATTTTCTTTTGTTTTGCTTAAAAATAAGTTCTAAAATAAGGCATGAACCCGTTCATGCAGACTTGATCCTCCGGATACCACTGATAACGATTTTGATATGGCTATGTATGACTTTGACAATCCGATTTATCAAGCCGAAGAAGGGGATGAGAAAGATTGTGAACTCCCTGAAGAACTGGCCAGATTGTTGAAACAAGAGGGAATGGTCATCCAGCCTCACCAGGAGACTGTAGAAATCATCAATATTGGTTCCAAGGATGCCAAGAAAGAGATCAAGATTGGTGCCAGCTTGCAAGCAGATGTGAAGAAAACTTTGACTGAAATGTTGCGCGAGTATGTTGACATCTTCGCCTGGTCGTATCAAGACATGCCGGGGTTGGATACGGATATTGTCGTGCACAGGCTGCCATTAAGAGAAGAATGTCCGCCAGTCAAGCAGAAACTTCGTCGGACTCACCCCGACATGGCTTTAAAGATTAAGGAGGAAGTCCAGAAGCAGTGGGATGCCGGTTTTCTTGCTGTGACAAAATATCCTCCGTGGGTAGCCAACATCGTGCCAGTACCGAAGAAAGATGGAAAAGTGAGAATGTGTGTGGATTATCGAGATCTTAATAAAGCTAGCCCAAAAGATGATTTTCCACTACCTCATATTGATGTGCTGGTCGATAATACAGCTCAGTTTTCAGTGTTCTCCTTTATGGACGGGTTCTCCGGGTACAACCAGATTAAGATGGCACCTGAAGATATGGAGAAGACCACGTTCATTACTCCGTGGGGTACATATTGCTATAAAGTAATGCCTTTTGGGTTGAAAAACGCAGGGGCAACGTACCAGCGGGCGATGGTAACATTGTTTCATGACTTGATTCATAAGGAGATCGAATGTTATGTAGATGATATGATTGCCAAGTCAAGAACAGAAGAGGAACATCTGATTAACCTGAAAAAGCTTTTTGAAAGGTTGAGAAAGTTCCGTCTGAGATTAAATCCAAACAAGTGCACGTTTGGGGTGCGTTCTGGAAAGTTGCTGGGTTTCATTGTGAGCGAAAGAGGAATTGAGGTTGATCCTGCCAAGGTGAAAGCAATACAAGAAATGCCTGAACTGAGAACAGAAAAAGAGGTTCGTGGTTTCTTGGGTAGATTGAACTACATTGCAAGGTTCATATCTCACCTAACAGCCACGTGTGAACCAATATTTAAACTGCTAAGAAAAGATCAAACGGTCAGGTGGAATGACGATTGCCAATTGGCATTCGATAAGATAAAAGAATATTTGCAGGAACCTCCAATTCTAATGCCTCCAGTTGAAGGGAGACCGCTGATAATGTATCTGACAGTACTTGAAGGTTCCATGGGTTGTGTTCTCGGTCAACATGACGAGACAGATAGGAAGGAGCATGCTATCTACTACCTGAGCAAAAAGTTCAATGATTGTGAGTCCCGGTACTCAATGCTTGAAAAGACATGCTGTGCGCTTGCATGGGCCGCTAAGCGATTGAGGCAATATATGGTCAGGCACACAACCTTGTTGATTTCAAAAATGGATCCTATCAAGTACATTTTCGAGAAACCAGCACTGGCAGGCAGAGTTGCACGGTGGTAAATGGTCTTGACAGAGTATGACATTCAGTACACTTCCCAAAAGGCCATCAAAGGAAGTATCTTGTCCGACTATCTTGCGCAACAGCCGATTGATGATTACCAACCCATGAAATTTGACTTCCCTGATGAGGACATCATGTTTCTCAAAGCTAAAGACTGCGAGGAACCACTCCCGGAGGAGGGGCCAAACCCTGAATCCAAATGGAGTCTGATGTTTGATGGGGATGTCAATATGAATGGGTGCGGAGTTGGAGCAGTTCTTATCACGCCGGAAGGTGTTCATATGCCTTTCACTGCCCGCATAACTTTCGGATGCACCAACAATGAAGCAGAGTACGAAGCTTGTATAATGGGGATCGAGGAGGCGATTAATCTACGGATTAAGACCCTTGATATATTCGGTGATTCAGCTTTGGTAATCAATCAAGTGAAAGGGAGTTGGTACACGCACCAAGCAAATCTAGTGCCGTATAGAGATTATACAAGGAGATTGCTGACATTTTTCACAACAGTGAAACTGTACCATATTCCTCGGGATGAGAATAGGTTCGCTGATGCCTTGGCCACTTTGTCTTCCATGATCAAAGTGCAAGGATGGAACCATGTACCTAAGATTGAAGTATCTCGGCTTGACAAACCGGCATTTGTGTTTGTTGTTGATGCAGCGTCTGATGACAAGCCATGGTTTCATGACATTAAGTGTTTCTTGAAAAGTCAAGAGTACCCGCCCGGGGCATCGTCCAAAGACAGGAAGACGTTGAGAAGGTTAGCTGGTAGTTTCTTCTTGAACAAAGATGGCGTGCTGTATAAAAAGAAATTTTGACACGGTCCTGCTTAGATGTGTGGATAGACATGAAGCAGACCTGTTGATGATTGAAGTGCACGAAGGCTCTTTCGGTACCCATGCCGGAGGGCATGCAATGGCTAAAAAGTTGTTAAGATCGGGATATTATTGGTTGACTATGGAGTCAGATTGTTGCAAATATGCCCGCAAATGCCATAAATGCCAGATCTATGCAGATAAAGTGCATGTACCTCCAAATCCGTTGAGTATCATGTCGTCGCCTTGGCCGTTTGCCATGTGGGGCATTGATATGATCGGAAAGATTGAGCCTACAGCTTCTAACGGTCATCGTTTCATCTTGGTGGCAATTGATTATTTCACTAAATGGGTTGAAGCTGCATCCTATGCCAATGTTACAAAACAAGTGGTAGCTCGTTTCTTAAAACGGCATATCATTTGCCGATATGGAGTTCCCGAAAGAATCATTACTGATAATGGTTCAAATTTGAATAATAAGATGATGGCCGAGTTATGCCGGGACTTCAAAATCGAACATCACAATTCTTCTCCGTACCGCCCAAAGATGAATGGCGCGGTCAAAGCGGCCAACAAAAATATCAAGAAGATTGTGCAGAAGATGGTTGTCACGTACAAAGATTGGCATGAGATGTTACCATTCGCTTTGCATGGGTATCGAATGTCGGTACGCACGTCCACTGGGGCAACCCCATTCTCACTTGTATATGGTATGGAGGCAGTGCTACCGGTTGAAGTGGAGATTCCGTCCCTCAGAGTCATGATGGATGTTAAGCTAGATGAGGCTGAATGGGTACGAGCCAAATTTGATCAGCTGAGCCTTATTGAGGAAAAGCGATTGGCGGCTGTATGTCATGGGCAATTATACCAGCGCAGAATGAAGCAGGCATTTGACCAAAAGGTGCGTCCTCGGGTTTACAAAGTCGGAGATGTAGTGCTCAAAAGGATCCTTCCTCCCAATACAGATCACAGGGGCAAATGGACTCCTAACTATGAAGGTCCATTCGTGGTTAAAAAGGTCTTTTCAGGCGGAGCCTTATTGCTTACAACCATGGATGGCGAAGACTTTTCATCCCCTGTCAACTCGGACGTAGTAAAAAAATACTTCGCATGAATAGACCCGCTGGATAATAAAAATAAAAAAAATCCAGGCAAAAAAGGGCATCCCGGTGAACCAAAAACAGAATAAGGTTCGGGCAAAAATTAGGGATATAATTGAAAAAATTGTACACCCGGTAAGTTGAAAACCCGAAAGGGCAACTTAGGCAAAAAAGGGTATCCTGGTGGATCAAAAACCTGAAAGGGCGGTCCACGCAAAAGAGGGATTTAAGCGAATGACTACGGTCTGAGTTATCTGTACCCAATCACCGTTTGAACAACTGATGTTCTGAAAGATAGGAATCGGTCTGATCATTCCTTAGAAGGCAAGGTCGGGGAGTTTTGAAGACATACTGGTCATAACAGAATGGAAACTCAGTGGAATTCCGTTTTCACATTGCCATTAGGATAGTTTCTTTTCTCAATTTTCAGCGATCACCTCTTTCCAGGGATTGCTTCCTGATGTATTTGCCTATTCTGGGCTCTCAGTCAATAAATTGAATTTCAATAAAAAACTTTCTATTTTTGTTTTATTGCTTTGTTTGCAAAAACGTCCTATTTTTTTATAAAACATTGCATTTGAAAACATGGCGGCCTTGCAATAACATGCGCAGAAAAAAACATTTGAAATTACTTTGAATGTTGAATACTCCTGGATGATGGATTCTAGCCACGCAATATTCGGGGCATGTGTGCATATTCTTTTGTTGCAGGTAGCAGGTGCAGGTGATTTTAAGCACAAGACCAGTAATCAACTACCCCACGCAAAAGACTGGGGCAATTACGGGTAAGGAGGTCGGCGTTCATCGCTCGGTCGACGGTCGTTCATAACGGTTCGGTATCATTGAATTAAGTTAAACTGGGTACCGTTGTATCTTATTAAGTCAATTCTCTCATACAGTACTTCCAACAGATACAAGTTTTTCTGTGTCGATAACGGTCACAAGTTCCCCAAAAGAGTGGTCTCGTCGATACCGAAACTGATGGTCATTATCCCCAGCGAAGTCGCAGGAGTTTGAAGAGGCTAAATCTTCTGTAAAATCCTCTTATGACATCTTCTTCGGGGACAAATTGTTGGTTTGTCCAAGCATGGGGCATGTTTTTTTCCCCAGCATGAAGTGTTGATCATCCCTAGTAGAGTTTGAAGACAGTTGGTCTTCTGTAAAATCCTCTCAAAAGGCATTCCCCAGCACGAGACATTTTAAAGCAGTTTCCTCCAGTAGAGTTGGTTATAAACTCGTCATCCCTAACGGAATTGTCTAAAGGGAAGCTCGCCTAACATGGTGCATTGTGGTACTGATCCTAAGCTCGACAGTCATATTCTTCAGCAGACTACTGTGGAGTTGCTTTGGGTTTCCCCAACAGATCTCTAAGGACTCTTTCCTAGCAAGTTGCAGTGGAATGTTCTAACCAGGATTTGCATATCCCTGGCAGAGTAGCCCTGATCCCCAGCAAGATTGTGTCTCTGGTAATGATCCCCCACAGAGGTCAGCATCGAATCTTGTCAGCAATACTCCCCAGCTGAGTTGTTGTTCTCCCCGCAGAGGTTTATAAGATCGGCATAATCTATTCCTCAACAAGGATGGTACAGCCTTTCCCCAGCCGGGTCAGAAGGTGGATAACCCCTACAAAGGGTCTTGGATTGGATAGATCCCCAAGCAGAGTTTTTATGACTTTTCTTCCCTAGCAAGACACCATGCAAAGAAATTCTCATCCCCAGCGGAATCGTTGTGACCAGAATTCATTCCCCCAGCAGATGAAGTGATTACTGGCAGATTTATTATTCTTCAAGTCCAATTTATTTTTGGCAAACTTGACAATTCGAAGCAGACGGATTGTTCATTTGTTCTCCAGCAGAGATACTATCCTCTCAGGAACCTCTAAAGTCAAGTCATTGATCATTGTTCCTCAGCAAAGTCGGCAGAGATGTCTGACACGGATGCAGAGTGTAATCCAGTATTGGAATTTTGCGAAAGTCCACCCGTAGTGTGGCAAGCCAGTAGTCGTCTGGCATTGTTAAAAGACGTTGGCAAAAGTCCAACAGTGGATTGGAAAAAGTCCGTCTTCGGGTGGCAAAAGTCCAACAGTGGATTGGCAAAAGTCCGTCTTCGGGTGGCAAAAGTCCAACAGTGGATTGGCAAAAGTCCGTCTTCGGGTGGCAAAAGTCCAACAGTGGATTGGCAAAAGTCCGTCTTCGGGTGGCAAAAGTCCAACAGTGGATTGGCAAAAGTCCGTCTTCGGATGGCAAAAGTCCAACAGTGGATTGGCAAAAGTCCGTCTTCGGGTGGCAAGAGTCCAATAGTGGATTGGCAAAAGTCCCTCTTCGGGTGGCAAAGCAGCTAAAAGTCCAACAGTGGATTGGCAAAAGTCCGTCTTCGGGTGGCAAAAGTCCAACAGTGGATTGGCAAAAGTCCGTCTTCGGGGGGCAAAAGTCCAACAGTGGATTGGCGAAAGGTCCATCTAAGGGTGGCGAATTCTAAAAGTCCAACAGTGGATTGGCAAAAGTCCATCTTCGGGTGGCACGAAGCTGCAAAGTCCACCAGTAGTGTGGCAAGCCAGTAGTCGTCTGGCGTCGTTCAAAAAGACATTTCTGAAGTCCACCAGCAGTGTGGCAGGCCAGTAGTCGTCTGGAGTTGTATAAAAGACATTATTAAAGTCCACCAGCAGCGTGGCAAGCCAGTAGTCGTCTAGAGTTGCATAAAAGACATTATTAAAGTCCACCAGCAGCGTGGCAAGCCAGTAGTCGTCTGGCGTCGTTCAAAAGCCGTTATCAAAGTCCACCAGTAGCGTGGCAGGCCAGTAGTCGTCTGGAATTGCATAAAAGACATTGTTAAAGTTTACCAGTAATGCGGCGAGCCAGTAGACGTCTGGTGTCGTTCAAAAGACAGATTTCTCCGACAATGTTTCATTGAAGATTCAATCCAGCAATGTCGGGGGAGTTTCCTCCTCATCATCCAGAGCAAATTTTTGGTTATATTTGGTATTCAATCACTATATACCTTGAAAGTCCGAAAGCAATTGCTTTCAGGCATTCAGGTCTACAGCGCTTGAATAGGGACAGCTGTAATACCCCAAAATTTGCTCTCCCTCTTTGTCATCATAGCATGGCATTATCATTTATCATATCATATCCATCTCATTAGCATTGCATTGTAGTTAACATAGAAAAATGAAGCATAGCATCCTTCTTACCATCAGGGCATGTGATCAGGTGGAAGGTGGACAATCAAGAGATCATTCAAAGCACAAAAAGGTCAATCAAGTTGCCTCAAGGCAAGCCAAGAAGTCTTTCATGTATCATATTATCTCAATTGACCATCCAACACCTCAAGAAAGAGAGATTCAATGGGAGATTGAAGCACTACATCTTTCCTTATGCAAGAGGTTCAAAAAACTGAAGGAAAACCCTCAAAAGAGATAGATCATTGATCCAAAATCATCCTCAAATGGTATATCTCATCATCCTTTAAGAGGATACACAACATACTCTGAGGAATTTGAAATTGAAGACTGCACATTTTTCTCCTAGGAGGTGGGCACCAAAACTAGGGTTTCCCATTAAATCAGGGAATCTTTGATTTCTTGGACAAAACTTGATGTCATGGTGTCCTACATGTTCTTAAGTGTATGTGTATGGAAAATTACCTCTCAATTGGTTTTAGAAGTGGTTCAATTGGAAGAAATATCAAAAATCAGGAAATTTGGGGGCAAGTCAAATAATCAGAGGAAAAAGTCAACTCTTGACTTTTTGAGGCCAAATCCATAAAATTCATGTTATATGTGTCCAATGTACAAAATTTGGTCAAGAAACTCCAAAGGAATCATGAAAAAATCAAGAGGTGGAAAGTTGCCATTTTTGGAAGAAGAAGGGTTACTAAAAATAGCAAGTTTTGGCCATTTTGCATTAGAGTTTGAACCAAGGCCATTTAAAATTGAAGCACCAAATGAAAATTCCACTCGGCCACAACAAAAGATCTTGTTTTAAGCTTCACATCCATATGTGGAACATCTCTATTGGATAAAAATTGAGTGAGATATGATTGATCAAAGTTTGAGCAAAGTAGGTTCAAAACTAGGTCATGACCAAGATTTTCAGGGCACGCGCGCAGTCATTTTAACAAACATGTGGTGGGCCAAATGTCCACTCATTTTTCTCATGGTTAAAGGCCTCAAATGAAAAACTTTTCAACATCAAAGTTGTTCCTTGTAGTGTCATCTTCAATACTCATGTTGGACAAAATTCCATTTGATCAAGTTATAGTGGAGATATATTGGTTCAAAGTCATGTTGATTGTGCTGAAATTTTGTGTGCCAAGTTGCCATGCCATGACTTGCTTGCCACGCCCACAAATCAGTTCCAAACCCTGATGTTCCAAGCTATTTTTCACCAACTTCCAAGCCTTAATTCAATCCAAAATCAACATCAATCATGTTCTATGATGTTCTATCTTTCATTTGGCACCTAAACCTCATTGAATCATTCACTAACAAGAGAGAAAATCATCTTCAAACAACCATTGCTGTATTTGTTCTTAACTGTCATGAAAAACCAAAAAAAAAACAAATGTTGTTGTTGATTGTCATAGCACTCACCCGTGCATTGCTCATACTGTCCAACCATTTCCTCTTTCAACCAAACACATTTCACCTACACTATGCACACTAGCACGTGCCTTGCATGAAATTGGAAAAAGCAAACTTGCTAAGCAAGTTTCTGATATAACAGCCATGCTCTCACCTTTTCAATTCCACCATAACTGTCATGAACCACCACCACCTTATCATTGCCAATCTAACTCGCCCCCTAACTAACTTGACTCAGTTAGTTAGGGTGGACTCACTTTAACCACCTTAACTCACCTTAACCAACTCACTTAACCACTGTGGTTCATTTCTAACTCATGCTATAAATCAAAATCTCACCTCACAAATCCATTTCAGCTTCATTTTTTACTCTCCCTCTCCAATACTTCAAACTTTTTCTCTCAATCTCTTTTTGTTTTCTCTCTGATTTCACTACATTTCCGCCATCTTCTTTCACATTTCGCCTCTATCATCTTCATTGTTTCATTCTGAGCCAAGAGTAAGAGCAAACAAGTCCAAATAGTCAAGTTCGGTTTCAAGAGATTGGAATTTTCAGTGTGATTCTCTGCACGATTTCAAGATTCTCGAGCCTTTATTTGGCCAAGAGTAGCTCAAAGAAGAGGCACGATTCTCTGGTTTTCTGTTCAACTCCAGTTTGTAGCATTTTCAGGTTTCATCTTCTCAAACTTTTCTAGCATGATTTATAGTTTTTTTAGCTTATTTTGATGATATGAGCTCAATAGGAGCATTTGAACTCTGGCTAGTTGATAGAGCTTCTTGGAAGCTTAGATCCAAAAATTTAGGGCAACATGTTCATGCTTGTTTCTTGCTGTATGTGAATGGTTTGATGATTTTGTTGGTAGATTCATGATGTTCAAAAGTTCAGCTTCAATTTGGTATACGATTTGTGTGTTTCCATGAGCATTTGAGTTTGCAGGTGGCGGCTGTTGGCCGGAGAAGATGACCGGAGGTCATCTCCGGCCGGTGATCTTGAATGCTAGGGTTTGTGTGTTTTCTAATCGTGTCCGTCTATTTTTTCTCATCGTGTGGTTCAAAAGCATGCCAGCACATTAAAACGCATGTGCATGTCATGTGCATTATTTTTGAACTCACTTAAACTTTGTGTGGCATGGTACACGGTAGGGAGTGTGGACATTCATGTGTGCGCGTTGATGTTGTTTACTTTGACTTTGGTTTGACCCTGACTTAATCCAATGGCATGTAGTGTATTGACTTTTGTTGACTGAGTGTGCATGGTTATTGGTGTGGATTGCGCAGAATTGGACTTAAGACATTTGATATTCACACCTCCTCTTTTTAAAGCCCAATAATGTTGAACTGAAAATTTACTATGTCTGCACCCCACGCTTGCTTTTCATTTTATTTTATTTTCTTCATTTTCTACATGTTTACTTTTTAATTTTTAAAAATACTAAACTTCATCCTAAAATTCTACAAAAATTCATGAGTCTTCTTAAAAATTTTTTAAAACTTTTGGTGATTTTATTTTCTGTTTTTATGACCTTTTTACCCCTGCTCCATAATTTTCTTTGAATTTCTTTGGTGTGCATTCTTAATGTGGTACATGATCTTGTTTAATTTTGTTCTTGATCATTAAAAATTGTTTTGATGCTCTTCTTTTTGCATTGAGTCATTATCATCTTGAGGTATGTTAAGTGTTTTTTTATTTGATTTTTTAGGTTAGTTTATGGCATGTTTGGTGTTCATTTTTGTGCTACTTTGTATGATATGTCTATTTGACCTAAATGCATTGTTTGACATCATTTTGCCTTGATTTCTTGTATGCTACTTTGGTATATGATTCACTTCTGACCTGTGTATCTTTAAACCATGCTTGCTTAATTTTCCTAAGGCCATTTGATTTTTGTTTGATGCATTTCATTTAAAGCATTATAACATGTCACATCATTGTAATCTTTTGTGCATGTTTACATGTTTTCTTTTGTACATACTTGCATGATCATTTGCCTATTTTGTGAACTACACTCTTGACATTATAGGTCATTGATACATATCATATGTCATCTTTGCATGTTGGTTATCATTTGAACCTTGTACACCTTTAACATGTTGTGTTTGCACTTTCCTTTGTTTGGAACTTCCATTTCAATTCTACTTCTTCTATCACTTCTTAAATGTTTTGATGTGTCATGCATGAATACTTGTGAGATGTTTGTGAATCATTTTTCATTTCATTTCAATTCTGATCCATGGATTACATATTCCATTTATGCATATTTCTTCTTTTTCCTTTCATCTTTCATTCTCCCTTTTCTTATGGTGGCATGTTCTAATGCCATGGATGATGTTTGTTGCCTATCCACTTGGACTTGCTTGATAATAACCATTTGTTTTCCATACGATGTACATTCTGGTAGTGACATTAGGATTTGATTTCTCATCTAATTCTTTTTAGTTTTATGGTGTATTAAATGTTCTTTTATCCCTTATAATTCTTATACATGTTTACTAACCATGTAGGGGCTTTGGTAAGTTGCAATTGAGTGTGGATAAGGAATCCACATTCAAATTTCCTTTCATACCTTTTACAATTCCATTTTGTGTTTTGTTAAGCACTTATGTGCTTTCTTTTAATAACTCATCACTCTCCCTTTTTGAATTACAATTCATCTTCTACTTTAGAAGTGAATTGTTTAATTCATTCTTTCTTTAGACTTTAGGTTGAAACCTCACAAACCATTAGGATCACTCCCTTTAATCTTCAATTAGGATTGAGTCTTAGTCTACATATATTTTACCTTTCTTCTCTCTTGAGTCTCTCCTCTCATCTTAAAGTAAACTCAAAACATCTAATAAAGGTAGGCATTTATTGAATTTAGGCCTTTCACATAAAGAAAAGATTATAAGGGGTCTTCTCTTATAATCTTAAAATGTATAGCATATAACCTGTCTTGGGTCAATGTGTTAAACATTTGATCTTGTGTGAGGGACTTAAATGCAATACTTGTTGGAGGTAAATAAAAAACACTTCTTCATTTCTTAATCAACAAAAACACTTAATAAACACAAATACGCTAGTGTGTTTGAACCTTGACAATTGGAACTAAGTGTGGGTGTCTTCTTCACTCTTAGTGTGCTTTCTTACCCATTCCATCTTGGAATGTGAGACTGTACACATTCCAATGACTAAGATTCAGATACACTATCATATGCAAACAAATGAAAAAACTCTTAAAAGACAAAAACAAACAATAACGTCTTTTCCTTCGGGAATTCTTTTCTCATCTCATTCACTCTCAACGTATGAACGTGCTCCTACTCGTTCTCTTGCAAGATGGTAACGCACTCGGACTGGCGAGACTGCAACACCTGAGCTAGAACGTTAGCCGTTCCCTAAAAAACACAAACAATCCATCCCTAGTGAGGGGAACTACGTCGCTCTGATTCTCATGCTCCCGATGAGATACGTAGGCAGTGGGGTAGGGCCCATGCGAGCACTTCTTTTATTTTCCCTACATTTGTTTCTCTTTCTCTTTCCATTCCTTTTCTAGTTCCTCTTCCAGTATCCTTTTCTTACACCCTTTGATTGAGACAAGCAAGCGTGGATCCCATCGGGTACGATGGACGTGTGAGGGTGCTAATACCTTCCTCTCACGTAACCGACTCCCGAACCCAGTTCTCTTGGTCGTAAGACCGTGCTCTTTCCTTTCCCTCAGGTTTATGCGGTGTTTCCTTTCCCTCTCTTGGGATAAATACACATTGCTGGCGACTCTGTTCGGTGCCACTTTCGCGTTTGTACTAGGATGCAAATCCCGGGAGCGACACGCGCCTACGTATCAACCTCAAGTTGCGCAGAGCCAACCTAATCAACAGCAATTTCAGCAAAGGACACAACAGCCTCTTCCGCAGGCTCGTCATCAATACAACAACAACCGTACAACGCGGCCACCAGGATTTGATCCTATACCCGTATCGTACGCAGAACTATTTCTGTTACTACTAGCCAAGGGGCATGTCTAGACTAAGTCTCCTCTTACAGTACCGGAAAATCCTCCTTTTTGGTTTAAGGTGGATCAGACTTACCCTTACCATCAAGGAGGACCAGGGCATAACATAGAAAACTGTCTCAGTTTCAAGTCCGACATGCAAAAGCTTATTAGGAGCGGGGTCTTATCTTTCAAAGATACGAATTCAAATGTTCTCACGAACCCGCTGCCTCAACACGAGAAAGCTACAGTCAATTTGATAGAGGGAGAGTCTAATAACATCTATCAAATTCACGATGTACTCTTACTAAAGGCCAACTTGGTCAAGATGCATTGTAGATAGAGTGGATATGTCCATGTGCCACCTCATAACTATCACTAGTGTGATATCTGCTCTAAGAACAATCAGGGATGCTCTGTGGTGCAATCAGCTCTACAGGAATAGATGGATCTCGGATGGATCCAAGAGCACCAAGTTCGTGGAGTTAACATGGTTCATGCGAATTCCAACATCATTCAAAACTATGACATCCGTGCGATGAATGTCAACTTGGTGGCAATGCGCTCAAGGCAAAGGCAGTATCATAATCTGCCGCGGTATGAGTACAATTCTTGTCTAATTTGCTCGGTAAACAAACAGGGATGCTCTTTTGTACAAGAGGACCTCCAGCGTCAGATGGATCTTGGATGGATCCAGGACTACCATAATAGGAATCATTATCAAATCAACATGATTTAAATCTTCGATAATTGCTTGATGAATACCAACCTGGTGGAGTTACATGCTAAATAGGTCCAACTCGGGTTCCTGGTATCACATGATTATCAGGGCTGCAAAGCGGGTTGCAAAGACGATCAGGGTTGTGCCCTTATCCAGGAAACACTTCAGCACTTCTTGAACCACTGGTGGCTTCTAATCTATATGGATGAAGACACCCAGCAAATGAGTATCACTAACGTAAATCCTACTAGATATCAAAGTCAGGATGTTCGGTCGATGGAAACAGACCTAATAAGGTTACACTGTATTCAAAGCGGATGTGGCCAGGTGCCACTACACAACTATGAGCGGTGTGGAGTTTTCTCAGTGGATAATCAAGGATGCTACCTCGTGCGGGCAGCCCTTCAAAGTCAGTTGGACCGGTAAAAGATTCGACCAGGGTCAAGTTCTGGATCAGTCAACTATCTCGCTGATCAAATCGAGGACGTTGTTATGATCTCCGATCATCAAAAGGCTAGGGATGTTTGTCCCATCATCCCTCTACTTGACGAATCGAGAGTTCCCAATCGAGAACGGATCGAAATTACTTATGATGGTCAGAAAAATCAGAAGGCTCCCATAGTCATCTATCTACCAGGGCCATTACCGTATGAATCAACTAAGGCAACCCCTTACAAATACGGTGCAACAACAATGGAGAAAGGAAAGGAAATTCCAATACCCTCCATCGTGAATATTACAGACATTAGTCGAGTAATGCGGAGCGGTCGGATCTTCAACAGAGGAGTTGGAGAACCCAGCAAAGAAAAGGAACCTCAGACGGAAGTTCCCAATCCACCAGTCGGTCAATCCAGTAATCTCGACCTTTCAAAAAACAACGATGAGATGTTGAAGCTCATCCAGAAGAGTGAATACAACATTGTTGATCAACTGTTGCAAACTCCTTCAAAGATATCGGTATTATCACTATTACTTAGTTTAGAAGCGCACAGGGAGGCTCTATAGAAAGTCTTGGAGCAAGCCTTTGTGGAACAGGATGTAACAGTCAGACAGTTTGATAGCATTGTCTCTAACATCACTTCCTGCAATAACTTGGGATTTAGTGATGAGGAATTACCTGAAGAAGGTCGCCGTCATAACATGGCACTCAATATTACAGTCAACTGCCAGGATGATGTGTTAGCCAGCGTACTGGTAGACACAGGGTCAGCCCTGAATGTTATGCCGAAGTCCACCTTTATGCAATTATCGTTCAAAGGACCTCCGATGAGAACCAGCGAAGTCTTCGTCAAAGCATTTGATGGATCCAGAAAAACAGTTATCGGTGAAGTCGACCTTCCCATAACTATCGGTCCTCACACTTTCCAAGTCAATTTCTAGGCTATGGACATCTGGGAAACTTACAGTTGTTTATTAGGGAGACCTTGGATACATCAGGCTGGGGCGGTCACCTCGACCCTTCACCAAAAGCTAAAGTTCGTCCAGAACGACCAACTCGTCACAGTCTGTGGAGAACAGGCCTTACTCGTAAGCAACTTATCGTCATCCACTTATGTAGAGCCGGAGGGGGTAATTGGAACCCAGTTCCAAGCGCTTTCGCTACACAATGACAATCAATCCGAAGGGAGAACTTCGATTTCCTCGTAGAAAGATGCTATCAAAGCGGTCGAAAGTACCAATACAACAGGATGGGGACAACTTGTCATTCCTACTGATAATAAAACAAAGAAGGGTCTTGGTTTTTCTTCAACCTGTACCCAGACAGATACTAACGATGGAAATCGTCATCCCATTCAAGACTTCTTCCACAGTGGAGGTTTCCTTCACCCGGTGCCTCAGGCAGTCCATACTATCAACGAGGGAGATTCCTCCGACATGGACGAAGAATAGGAGTCCTATCTTAACAAGGACGGTTATATGTCTCAAGAAGAGGTGCCTACGCCATTTTGCTATCCCGCACAGAGTCCGAGATTTATACCATGGTCAGATGTCAAAATAATATACGGAGATTGTGATCCGGAAGGATGTCGTGCTCCGCCAAATTCATTAGAGGAGGACACTCTGATGAAGGACAACTTTGACCACGACTATTATGGCCCGATGGTTGGCCTGCCTATCTGGCAGCCGTACCCAGGAGACTTGGGGCAAGAAAATTAGCCGAACAATGAAAACCAGCTGAGCTTCATAGAACAGAATACTTGCGTCCCCACCATGTCATGGGATCAACACTCAGGTCATTCAGAACCTATCCAGTACGACGATGAATTGGCAAAACTTGCCGGACTAGAATTCATCAACTATGCTTTTCCCGAGGTCAACGTCATTGAGAGAGATGACCCCTCTAGTTCCAAAGAAGTGTGGGGCACTTTGGGACAACCAAGTGGAAGATTCGACTACATGGTCAAGTACACCGCTCCCGAAAGCTCTCGTATCAGGTTCGAAGATATCCAGCCAACTGGATGGGGAGATTTACCTGAGAGCACAAATACTATGCAAAATACAACAGAGGAATCCTCCTACGACAACTCTGCCTGGGAGATAGATTCCAATGATCCTACTCCACCAGAAATCAGCGTTATTTCTGAAGACAAATCAAGGAAGGTACCATACTTTGTGATTCACCAAGGAGTTTGCCTCCAATGGGTTATTGTTGACGTTCCAAAGACCGTTTATAAGTCAAAGTAATTTTCGTCTTTACTTTAACGTTTCACCCTGCCCAGGTGAAATGGATGTTTTGATAGGGCTCACTTTCTGTAAATTTCCCTCTTCGCTTCGCCCAAAGCGACAGAGTTTTGTTTTATAGGGCTGTAGTTTCAAGAATCGACTTATGCATAAATAAAATAACGTCGTTCTGTAATTTTCGCATTAATTGCTGTTTTCTCTTTTTGCTTTTCTCGGAAAATGGTAATCCTAAAAAACAACTCGATAATAAAAACAAGCAGTAATAAAAAATACACTGCACACACTCTTGCATTCTCAATCTCTTCTAAACACAAATCATCACGTCATGCAAATTGCTTGTTTTAAACCCCGTTGAAACATATGATCTGATGCCTTCTCCCAACTTTGAATTCCTGGTATTTGAGGCTGAAGAATAAAATGACGACGAAATTCCAGAAGAGATCTCCCGACTACTCAGACAAGAGGAAAGGTCCATTGAGCCTCACAAAGAGTTGCTGGTACAGTCAACTTAGGATCGGAAGAAGAGAGGAAAGAAGTCAAGATTGGGGCACTGCTCAGTCCAACTGCCAAAGAGAGTTTAACAAAGCTTCTCAAAGAGTTTCCCGATGTATTCGCTTGGTCCTATCAGGATATTCCAGGGTTAGATACCAGCATTGTGGAACATCATCTACCGTTGAGATCAGAATGTCCGCCGGTAAAACAAAGGTTGAGACGGACTCATCCAGACATGGCTGTCAAAATCAAAGAGGAGGTACAGAAACAGATTGACGCAGGCTTCCTCGTTACGTCAGAATATCCTCAATGGTTAGCCAACATAGTACTAGTTCCGAAAAAGGACGGAAAGGTCATAATGTGTGTCGATTACAGAGATTTAAATAAGGCAAGTCCAAAGGATGACTTTTCCTTGCCACACATAGACATGCTGGTAGACAGTACAGCAAAGTTCAAAGTCTTCTCCTTCATGGATGGATTCTCGGGATATAATCAGATCAAAATGGCGCCGAAAGACATGGAGAATACCTCCTTCATTACCCCATGGGGTACCTTTTGTTACAAGGTAATGCCATTCGGTTTGAAGAACGCCGGGGCAACCGATCAAAGGGCCATGACTACTCTGTTTCATGACATAATACACAAGGAAATTGAGGTATATGTCGATGACATGATTGCCAAATCTAAAACAGAAGAGGAGCATGTGACCCACCTGTTCAAACTATTCGAGCGGTTGAGAAAGTACAAACTCCGCTTGAATCCCAACAAGTGCACCTTCAGTGTCCGTTCAGGGAAACTTTTAGGGTTCATCGTCAGCCAGAAAGGAATTGAGGTTGATCCTGACAAGGTGAAGGCCATTCAAGAAATGCCTTCTCCGAAAGCTGAAAAAGAAGTTAGAGGATTCCTGGGACGTTTGAACTACATCTCCAGATTCATATTCCTCATGATCACGACATGCACGCCGATTTTCAAACTACTCAAAAAGAACCAGGACTGCGTTTGGACAGAGGATTTCCAAACCGCCTTCGATAGTATCAAGGAATACCTGTTGAACCCGCCGATTCTATCACCTCCAGTGGAAGGAAGACCACTAATCATCTACTTAATAGTCTTGGAAGACTCAATGGGTTGTGTACTTGGCTAACAAGACGAAACCAAAAGGAAAGAGTCTGCCATCTACTATTTGAGCAAGAAATTCACCGACTGCGAGACTCAGTACACGATGCTTGAGAAAAATTGCTGCGCTTTGGCTTGGACATCCAAACATCTTCGCCAGTACATGATTCGTCACACTACTTGGTTAATCTCCGAAATGGATCCAATCAAGTATGTCTTTGAAAAACCTGCTCTCACGGGAAGGATTGCCCGTTGGCAGATGTTGTTATTGGAATATGACATCGAGTACCATGCTCAAAAAGCCATCAAGGGGAGTATTTTAGCCGATCATTTGGCTCATCAACCAATTGACGATTAGGAATCGGTCAGATTTGACTTCCCAGACAAAGATGTCATGTATTTAAAAATGAAGGACTGCAATGAACCACTACCCAGTGAAGGGCCAGAACCCGATTCCCAATGGGGACTTATCTTTGACGGAGCTGTCAATCATTACGGAAACAGAATTGGGGCAATCATCATAACACCTCAGGGTACCCACATTCCTTTCACCTCCAGACTCACGTTCAAGTGTACAAACAACGAGGCCGAATGCGAAGCTTGTATCATGGGTCTCAAGGAAGTGATTGATTTGAGGATAAAAAACTTGGACGTATATGGCGACTCAGCTCTGGTCATCGATCAGATAAAAGGAGATTGGAACACATACCAATTGGGATTGATTCTTTACAACAGAATCGAGTTTCATCACATCCCTCGGGAAGAGAATCACTTGGCTGATGCATTAGCCACTCTCTCTTCCATGACTAGTGTAGGTCAATGGAATGATTTACCTAAGATATACGTAATGCGCCTTGAAAGGCCCGCTTACATCTTCACAATTGAAGCAATCATAGACGACAAACCTTGGTATCACGATATCAAATGCTTCCTTCAGAAACAGGAGTACCCACCTGGGGCATCCAGAAAAGACCGAAAAACCCTCAGAAGGCTGGCAGGTAGCTTCTTCTTGAGCGGTGATACACTCTATAAGAGAAACTTTGACATGGTCTGGCTCTGATGCATAGACAGACCAGAAGCAGGCATGCTGATAAAAGAAATTCACGAAGAATCCTTTGGAACTCATACCAACGGACACACAATGGCGAGAAAAATTATGAGAGCAGGGTACTACTGGTTAACCATAGAATCTGGCTGCTACAAGTACATGAGGAAGTGTCACAAGTGTCAGATATACCCCAACAAAATCCATGTACCGCCAACGCATCTCAAAGTTCTCTCTTCTCCATGGCCTTTCTCTATATGGGGAATCGACATAATTGGCATGATTGAGCCCAAGGCTTCGAACGGACATCGGTTCATCCTAGTAGCCATTGACTACTTCACCAAGTGGGTCGAAGCAGCGTCATACGCCAATGTGACCCGACAAGTGGTGGTCCGATTTATAAAAAATAATATCATCTGTCGTTATGGTGTTCCAAGCCAGATCATTACAGATAACAGATCTAACTTGAACAACAAGATGATGAAGGAGTTATGCGCTGAGTTTAAGATCGAACACCATAACTCATCTCCCTACCGACCCAAGTTGAACGGGGCGGTAGAATCGGCTAACAAGAACATCAAGAGGATCGTTCAAAAGATGGTTGTAACCTATAAAGACTGGCACGAGATGCTACCCTTTGCTCTTCACGGTTATCGCACATCTGTCTAAACTTCAACAGGGGCAACCCATTTCTCTCTAGTATATGGCATGGAAGCAGTGCTCCCCATAGAAGTAGAAATCCTGTCAATCTGGGTATTGATAGAAGTTAAGTTAACAGAGGCTGAATGGTGTCAAAGTCGACACGGTGAATTGAATCTGATCGAAAAAAACGAATAACGGCACTATGCCATGGTCAGTTGTATCAACAAAGAATGAAGAAGGCGTTTGACAAAAAGGTCTGACCCCGCGTCTTCAGGAAAGGAGACCTCGTGCTCAAGAAAATACAATCGTTTCTCACTGATTCACGAGGAAAATGGACTCCGAATTATGACGGCCCCTATGTGGTCAAGAAAGCTTTCTCAGGCGGTGCCTTGAGACTCACAACCATGGACGGAGAGGAATTCGTCTATCCCATAAATGTCGATGTAGTCAAGAAATACTTCGCCTAAAAAAAAGTCTCGGTGGATTGAAAACCCGAAAGGGCGGTCCAGGCAAAAATTAGAGACATGATCAAAAATCATCCCGGTGGATTGGAAACTTCAAAGTACGATCCAGGCAAAAGTTTGGGATTAATGGCAAGTAACTATGTTCAACAAAGGCAAGTCCCTCAGCAGCAGTTACATCATCCGTCAGGAAAACTCCAGTCAAGGTCATCTTTGACAGAAGCTCAGGATGTCCCGAATTTAAAGTTGGTAGAAGGATATTGGTCGTTATGTTTTGATGTAGCCCTCTTCCCTTAAAATACCATGTTCTAAAACTTTGTAAATATTTTATGGAATCACGTGCTTGGCTGATTTCCATCCTATCAATAAAATTTGAGCCCTTGTGCTTTTGTTTGCAATTCTTATTTGTTTTAGCTTTACAGAACGACATTTTAATATGATTAATGATTCTTGAAACAAAACAAAAATGAATTTACTTGTAAAACTTTTTCTACTTTTAAAATGAAGTTAGCAATTTCTTTTAACTGTTGAACATTGAAAGAACATCGATCGCTTCGCTAGAAGTAATCGAACTTCAAAGTGAAGAATTAAAGTTCTCCTTCTAAATCAGAGCACCTGAATGAAGGATCAACAATGTCGGAGACCGTGTTTCACCTGACGCCCCTGACAGAGTTTTTATCTCCTAAGCCCGACCAACGTAGCTCCCAACAGGGACTATCTCTCCTAAGCAAGGCGGAATTTCTACTCTTGGACCACCGATACCTCTTCGTCCCCCGCATTGGCCGAGTATCCAGTCGTGTTCGTCTACTAGTCTGTATGTCGCGTCAGTTTTGTCAGCATAAACATACATACATCATGCATTATTGATTTACATTCGCGTTCATATTGCATCACTATCACTCTAGTCGGTCTTATCCCCTAGTGATAAACATCCTCTCAATCGAGCTGTCAGTTCTTTCCTCGTCAGGAAATGTTGCGTTTGCGCTATCTCTCTCCTCCAATTTACTTCTTGATTGGGATTGGCCCTTGACCACTTTGATAACTTGAACCTTTGAAAGACCAGAAAACGTTCAGCTGATGTCACTCTTCGCCATTGAAGATGATATCTTCGCTCTCCCGGATTAAGGAAAATCCTTAGAGAAAGCCTTTTAACCGAAGACTCTCAACAGCTCATTGGTCAATGTTTACAAAGTCATCGGCACCTCAAAATTGGATCACATCATATGGTCTTTCTCCGAGAAGATCCCGAGAAAAGTATGATGTAATATATCCAAGCAGAAACAGTCTCTCAAGGGACTCGTTTTCCCCGGTAGAATCAACAAATGGCGTCTCCCACAGAGAAGTTTGTACACCTCTACAGCTCAGACAAATGGGTTCCCCAGCAACTCTGACATCAAAATTTTTTTCGTCAAATGGCATCTCCCCAGGAAAATTCGGCGAGAAGTTTGAGGAAAATCGCTACACATAGCGTCCTTTGTCGATAAAGTTTATTAACAAAAGAAACTTAGACCAGTTCCTTGGTAGGAAACCAGGATTGAGGGGAAGTTCACATCAGAAACTTAGACCAGTTCCATGGTAGGAAACGAGGATCGAGGGGAAGTTCACATCAGAAACTAAGACCAGTTCCTTGGTAGGAAACCAGGATCGAGAGGAAGTTTATATCAAAAACTGAGACCAGTTTCTTGGTATGAAACCAGGATCGAGGGGAAGTTTATTTCAGAAATTGAGACCAGTTCCTTGGTAAAAGACCAGGATCGAGGGGGAGTTTCTACCTTTTCTAAGCATCATTGCTTAGTAAAAGAAGATGGACGAGCAAACTACTATTCATAACCACCGTCAAAATTTCGGGTATTCCGATATTTAATCATCTTACACCCCGAATGCCCGAATACCTTCGCCATTTACACCTTCGGGTCCAACAAGATTAAATAGGGGCATCTGTCATACCCTAAATTTTGACCACTAAGATTCCCCATCATTGTGTACATCATCATCATAATATGGGTGGACCATCATACTCCTTAGTCTCCCCAAAGATGGGTGCGCATCCACTGCAATCAAAATTAGGGTTTGAAGCCCTCTTTGAGCCTTAGACAAAAGATCAATCAAGGAATGACATGATATTCAACTTGTCTAACTTCTCAAACATCCACCAAGGGATCAAGAGAACTCCCACCTCAAGAATCAAGCACAAGGCTGCTCCCTTCCAAGTGGATTAAGCCTCAAGATCGCCAGTGTCACCAAATTAGGGTTATGGTCGACCAAGGCCCCCAGATGGGAATTTTCCTCTGGGCATGAGCCAATTCTTCAAAGCATATCCTAAAATACTCCAAGGGACATCATAAACCCAATCATCAAGTCAATTTAGCCTCAGGGGATGCATACATCAAAAATCAGGAATTAGGGTTTCTTGACCTAATTCACCCCTAAGTTGACTTTTGGGACAAAATATGAGCCAAGGCCTCAAAGGAAGATTTGAGGGTCTCTAAGACACTACCTTGATCCATTTGCAACAATGGATTGATCCAAGAAGCTTGAGTAACAAGTCTCAATTTCATCTGGACCACAATTAGGGTTTCGCGGGAAAAGTCAACAGTGCCTTTGACTTTTGACCAGGACATGCTCCCAAACCCTAGGACATGATTCAATACACCCTATAACACCTATGAAATCAATCCATAAAGTTTGATTTAGGTCAAGGACTTGATTTCATAGAGGATCGCACAGTTTGGAATTCATCTGACAAAAAGTCAACTGTGCACAAAAGTCAAACTTTGACATTTTGAGATTTTTCACAATTATGGTTTTTTAACCCTAAAATAATGTTAATGTATGATTGGAATCATCATTCATCAAGAAAAATCAAGAAAAGGGGGATAACTTGTAAAAGGGGTAACCATAAAAACTTAGAAAATTTTCTAAGTTATGAAATAAAGTGGCTAGGGTACCAACTTTGGAGGATCATAACTCTTAAACCACAAGGCCATTTTTCCCAATCCAAAGCTGGATTTGTAGCTCTCATGGCCCTCTACAAAAGCTTCAACTACACCTCATTCCAATTCATCATGGATTTTGAGTTATGGAATGATCAAAATGGCTGAAAACATGAAATGTCACTTTTTCCAACACTTAGTGAAATTTTCACTAAGTCAGAATCTGCCTTCACTTTTTTCCAAATGTAGGGGCATTTTTCATTTGGATCCAAAAAGTATCAAAACCAAATATGATCAAACAGTTATTGTATCATATAAGGGATTTCCAAAATGGCCAAAAACTCCATCAAATTCCACTTGAGTCATGAGATATGACAATGGCAATATGCCTTGCTGAAAACTACCAAGGCTAGGCAGAATTTTGCACTTTTGCTCGATTTGGCAAAATCAGATAATTCCAAGCCTTGTCATCACTTTGGACACATCTGAGGATCAAATCTAAAGGGAACAAACATTGATCCAAGCCTCCAAAGTCTTTGGAACAAGAAGTAGCATGCCAAACCTAGAAATCCCTAAAAGAGGGACAAGACTCCAATTTTGGATTGGAGCATTTAATGGATGCACCAAGGTGGCATGGACTGACACATTTGCAACTAAATTCAGTCAAGAATGATAAAACAACTAGGGAACTACAGCTCTGTGCTCTAACCTCTAGTCAATGGCTAGAGGAGACTTGAGATTCCAAAGTACAACCATTGGCCAAACCTCTGCAGCAGTTGCCAATCACTATTGCTCCTAAAACAAACTTGATCTACTATAAATAGAGCTCATTTATGCTCAGTTTGAGTACACCAAAGCCATCAAACAGATGCTTTCCTCAAAATCCCTCTCTTTAGGCCAAAATGCCATCTTTAGCAAGGTAACTCTGAGTTTTTGAGTTAGAGAGCATTTCCATCACAGCTCATGATCCTAACACCTCTAATATGTCATATCTAAGTTGTCCAAACTCTCACAAGTGACCTGTAATCCTTAAATCACAAAGTCACCTCTCAAAACCTCAAAATAGTACTTTTGTGCATTTTTCAAGCCATGCCTTGATTCAGTCACTTTCCAAACCAGATAAAACCTCAAACACACTCCAAATATCATCCTTGAACTGTCCCAAATGGTTCCCCCCATCTAGAACACCATTTGAGGGAGTTGCTATTTTGGGCCATTTTAACCCCTTTTGCAAGAAAGGGCCAGTTTGTGTTTTTGCAGGTTCCAGCTTATTCCAATCATCCTAAAAGCTACTAAGGGATCATTTGAGTGTGTCCAAAGCCTCAAATCATTTCTGGAACAAGTGGCTTGGCAGATTGCACAAAAAACTCCAAAAGCTCAAAAGAGAGGTAAGCATCTGACTTGAACTTCCCAAAATATGCATTGCTTTGAAGTCCACTGATCATACACATCTCATACATGTTACATATGTTGTGTTTGAACCAATTCATCATGTAATTCATGCCTGTACCAAAGTGTAGCATAGAAAATGCAATTATATGCCTAATTTAAAACCACCATTGGTTTTGAGGAGGGAGCATGATCTAAAAAAAATACCACCACCATTGGATTCCTTGTGAAATTATAGGCCAGATGCATATAAATTTTGTCCCCAACCATGGAGAAATGAGAAAGTTATGGACCTTCCCGTTTCTTGCCAAAACTTGTCTTGCCTTGCATTGGCCAGGCCTAGAAAACAAGGCAAGCCTTGTATATTTGTTGGTTTTTTTTAATCAACGGATGTATCACCACCCCAGTGGTAACGCGCGTGCCCTATAACCTTGAGGTCGTGGGTTCGAACCCCACCCATGCCATTTTGTGTTTTTTCACATTTTGCTATTTTTTCCCATACTTTCATGTTTTGTTAATTAATTGGAAAATTAATAACTCTTTCAATTTTAATTATTTTTTATTGGTTCTTTTTGCAAAAAAACACAAAAATGTTAAAATATTTTTTTTCCACAAAAAAATTAGATTTATATTATTTATTTAATATAATTAGTATTTTTGTGAATAAATTCATTTTTAATTGTTTTTAAACATTTAAAAGTGAATATTTACCTTGAAAATCAAAACCAAATGAGTTTTAAATCATCTTGTGATTAAAACCTCATTTTTCAAACCTTAAACAAAAATCAAAAGTGGTTTATTCAAACTCATTTGGTATTTTTTATTGACTTTTCTTTAAATATTTACTTTTAAGGGGAAAAATTAGGTTTTTCTTTGATTTCAAACCTCATCAATCATTTTCATATCTTTTTGGGCCTCTTGAGAGAGTGTAAGACCCAATCCATTGTAAATACAAACCTATTTGGGCCTCAGTCATTGTATAAGACCCACTGTATTTTCAAAAATCTCGGCGCAATCGCCATTTTACAACAAACCATCTGGGCCTCTCCTCGAGCTATAAGACCCATTCAAAATCATTTTGGGCCTCTAATAGAGTGTAAGACCCATTCAAAATCATTTTGGGCCTCTAATAGAGTGTAAGACCCAAGCCTTTTTGTAAAATAAACCCATTTTAGGCCTCACTTATTGTATAAGTCCCTCTGTGTATTTTCAAAAACTTCGGCGCGATCGCCCGTTCCAAAACAAACCCTGGGCCTACACTCGTGTTATATGTAACACCCCCTTTCTATACCCCCAAATAATCACATAATCATTTAGGCACATATTAAAAATTCTGTCAGAGTATAATTATAGACATAGTATAAAAGAGGTATGTCACATTATACATGAAATTAAAACATTCAACACCTGCTCAACGATTGATATGCAACAGTGGGGTAACTTTGCAACAGAGGAACTTAGTCCTTACACCCACATCTCAATATTTAGAATAAAAGCGGAAAATATAAACATTGAATAACATCAAACATATATATATATATATATATATATATATATATATATGTGTGTGTATATATATATATATATCATCAAGTATTATCCACCAACATAATTCATGTTTACATAAACATTCATCAACAAGATACATGCACAAATGTATCACAAAAGAATCATATACATCCTAGCTACCCGGTGCTACATATCAGAGCCGACCGACCAAAAGGATGAAGACACGCTTCACAAAAAGACCACCAGCATACGTACTCTGCAATGCCTCATAGAGCATCATAAAACAGCAGAAGGGTGAGAAATATTATCATAATAACAATGCATATAATTATATATCTTAGCATAAAAATACACATATTCTACATTCTCACCACAATTCATCACAACTCACTCATATACATCACAATGTATATATATACCAAACCAAGCATATTCATCATGCATACTTTCACAATTGTTATCATTCCACATAAACATACATATTCATGTTTATTCATCCATGCACAATTATGAAGATGATAAATGCAAATCATAGAGACCGACTCACGACTCTATGCAAATGCAATGCGGTACCGACTCAATCATCTCAAGTTCACTCAGGAACTTATTGGAACCATCGCTCGTTACCAATGTATCTCCCCGTCGGGCCTACGATGTTCACCCATTGCTCACACCTCACATAGGCACACAATGTTTATGGATTGCTCACACCTCACATAGGCACATAATCCGATTCTTCACACCTCACATGGGCACACAATCGTTTGAAATCATCGCTCACACCTCACATAGGCACACGACGTTACAACGGATTCTCATTAGAATCACACAACACAAGAATGTACATCATTATGCTTCACATATAAAATGACTCAAGACATTCTTGAAATGCATACATATTCACAATATATTCATGCATTCATCTCATACTATCACATACAATCTATATACATTCACATCAATGCACTATTGTATGATTCACATCAAAAACACACATTTAAAATGGTAAAAGTCGCTAAATAACATTATTCCTGACTTTCTGACATAATTAAATCGGCTAACAATCACAAAACCATCCTCATAAAAAAGAACATTTTATAAGCTTTCTAATGCATCAAACCACGCCTCAAATCGAACCACGGATCAAAAGTTATGCAGAAAACAAAATTACACAAACAGCCCTGTTCGCTAGGCGAACCCTCTAGCGAGCATTCGCTACCGCCTTCGCTAGGCGAACCCCTTGGCGAACCAAGGCAACAACCACCAGACCAGAAAACACCCAAAGTTCGCTAGGCGAACAACTCAGCGAACCTTCACTGACCTTCGCTAACTGGTTCGCTAGGCGAACCCGCGAAAACATCACTCGTTACTGCTTCGCCCCAGGTTCACTAGGCGAACCAAGGAAAACTCAGAATTTTTCAGCGCTGTGTAGAAACCCAAAATGAGATTTTCTACTACCAAAACATTTTCAAAACATCATATATCAATCAGGACTTAATACAATCATGGCAACAAGCATTCTACCACATTTACATCGATTTCCAACCGCGAAAGTATCGATTTCTCACAAAAGTCTCATTTTCAACCTAAAACTCAAAAGCTATGGAAGACAAGCAAACATACAAGAAAACACATACATAATGATATACATTGATGAGATAATAAGATTTCACACCCTTACACGATTAAATCGATTCCTAGAAGTTGTTTTGAAGATTTCCAAGCTTTTCCTCTTTTTCTCTCTTTTCTCTTCTTCCTCTTTCTTTCTCTCCTTTTTCTCTCTATTTCTCTTTTCTTTCTCTTTCTCTCCTATTTCCTCTTCTTATCTCTTTTTCTTTTCTATTTCTTATTTTCTACTCAAATTCAATTAATTCATTTTCTCACATAATTCTATTTCCACTAAATTTCTAACTTATCATTAATTGAGAAATGTCCAAAATACCCTCCATTCTAATTCCCCGAAAACTCTCAAAAAACGGTAAAATATCATAACATGTCAACATAGCATATTAACACACCAATTTCACAAATAAAATAATTTATCACTCAATTTAAATAAAAGACTCAACAAAATGGGAATTAACGGAATCGGGGCGTTACAACTCTCCCCCACTTTAGAAATTTTCGTCCTCGAAAATATTACCTGATTCAAACAACTCCGGATACGACTCTCGCATCCTACTCTCTAGCTCCCAAGTCATATATCCTTCTGCAGCGCCTCCCCACGCTACTTTCACAAGCGCAATATCCTTGCCTCTTAGCTTCTTAACTTCACGGTCCAAAATCCTAATCGGTAAGGCTTCAACCGTAAGGTTATCTCTCACTTCAACCTCGTCTATAGGAATAACATGTGACGGATCCGGAACATACTTCCGAAGTTGCGAAACATGGAATACATCATGCAAATTCGAAAGATTCGGAGGCAACGCCACACGGTAAGCCACAACACCAACTCGCGCAGAAATCTGATACGGACCAATAAAACGAGAAGTCAACTTCTTCGACTTCAAAGCACGACCCACACCCGTAACCGGCGTAACTCTCAAAAACACATGGTCGCCTTCTTGAAACTCAAGATCTTTCCTTCTCTTGTCATGATAGCTCTTTTGTCTACTTTGAGAAGCTTTCATCTTCTCACGAATAAACTTCACTTTCTCTGTCGTTTGTTGTACCATCTCTGGTCCAACTATCGTCCTCTCACCGGTTTCATGCCAACACAAAGGTGTTTGACATCTCCGACCATACAAAGCCTCAAATGGCGCCATACTTATACTTGAATGAAAACTATTATTGTAGGTGAACTCAATCAATGCCAAATAACTATCCCAAGCACCACCTTGCTCGAGCACACAAGCACGCAATAAATCCTCCAACGATTGAATTGTCCTCTCAGTTTGACCATCCGTTTGCAGATGATAAGCCGAAATCAATCTTAGCTTAGAACCCAAGGCCTTTTGTAAACTCCCCCAAAACCTCGATGTGAATCTAGGATCTCTATCCGACACAATACTCTTAGGAACTCCATGTAACTTCACAACCGCAAGAACATAAATCTCGGCTAACTTCTCCAAAGGATAACTAATATCAATTGGAATGAAGTGAGAAGATTTAGTAAGCCTATAAACGATTACCCAAATAGCATTATGACCTCTTTGCGTATTCGGCAATCCCGTAACAAAATCCATCGATATACTATCCCATTCCCACTCCGGAATGTCCAACGGTTGCATCAATCCACTAGGCTTTTGATGTTCCACCTTAGACTTTTGACAAGTTAAGCACGCATACACAAATTGAGCCACATCCCTCTTTAATCCGGACCACCAAAAGATTTTCTTCAAATCTTGATACATTTTATTCGCTCCCGGATGAATACTTAAATTACTTCGGTGTCCTTCTTCCAATATCATCTTTTTCAACTCCGCATCATCGGGAATACAAATACGACCACGGAATCTCAAAACTCCAAAATTATCAACCTTGAAATCCTCATTCTCATTCATCATCAAATCAAAGAACTTCAAATCCAACTTTTGCTTTTCACATACGGTTGCAAGAAAATCATTCGTAACATGTAGCATACCAAGTCTCACACTTCTCGGCGTCATTTCACAAACTAAACTCAAGTCTCTAAAATTCTCCAAAAGTTCCCATTCCCTCATCATCAATGCGGACATATGTAACGACTTCCGACTCAAAGCATCGGCCACCACGTTTGCCTTACCCGGATGGTAATTCAAACCAAAATCACAATCCTTCAAAAGCTCTAACCACCTTCTTTGTCTCATGTTCAATTCTTTTTTATCAAATAAATATTTCAAGCTCTTGTGATCACTAAAACCTTCAAATATTACACCATAAAGATAGTGCCTCCAAATTTTCAAAACAAACACCATGGCCGCTAACTCCAAGTCATGTGTAGGATAATTCTTTTCATGCACTCTCAATTGTCTTGAAGCATAAGCCACAACTTTTCCATCTTGCATCAAAACACCACCTAAACCAACCAATGAAGCATCACAATACACAACAAATGGTTCCGTCGGATTTGGCAAAATCAAGATCGGAGTCGTTGTCAACCTTCTTTTTAGCTCATTGAAACTCTCTTCACAATGAATATCCCAAATGAAAGCTTTTCCTTTACAAGTCAATTGCGTTAACGGAAGTGCCAACTTCGAAAATCCCTCAATAAACCTTCGATAATAACCCGCCAAGCCTAAAAAGCTTCAAATCTCCGTAACCGACCTAGGAGCCTCCCATTGCATCACCGCATCAATCTTGGATGGATCAACACTAATACCACTACCGGAAATAACATGTCCAAGAAAACTTACTACCGACAACCAAAATTCACATTTCGACAACTTAGCATACAATTGTTTCTCTTTCAAAATTTGTAACACAATCCTCAAATGCTCTTCATGCTCCTCTTGAGACTTAGAGTAAATCAAAATATCGTCGATGAACACAACTACAAAACGATCTAACTGTTCATGAAAAATACGATTCATGTATTCCATAAACACACCCGGCGCATTAGAAACCCCGAATGGCATTACGGAATATTCGTAATGGCCATAACGTGTCCTAAAGGCCGTCTTTGGAATATCCTCTTCTTTTACACGAATCTGGTGATATCCCGATCTCAAATCAATCTTGCTAAAAACACGTGCACCAACCAATTGGTCCATCAAATCATCGATCCTTGGAAGCGGATACTTGTTCTTAATTGTCACCTTGTTCAATTGTCGATAATCAATGCATAATCGCATACTCCCATCCTTCTTCTTTACCAACAATACCGGAGCACCCCAAGGAGAAACACTTGGTCTTACAAATCTCTTGTCCAACAAGTCATTCAATTGCTTCTTCAATTCTACCAACTCCGATGCCGACATACGATACGGTGCCATCGAAACCGGTCTAATACCCGAAACTAGATCAATAGAAAACTCAAATTCTCTTTCCGGCGGTACATCCGTAATATCCTCCAGAAACACTTCTGGAAAATCACACACCACTGGGAACACATCGAGCTCAACTTTACTCTCCACCGACAATGATGCAAACAAATCGAACAATTGAGCTTCGTCCGCTAAAAGTTTCTTCAACTCTTTAGTGGATAGGAAACTCTCATCTTCATCATCTTCCAAAGAAGGAAACCTCACTAACTTGTGATAGCAATCTATATGAACTCGATTAAATTGCAACCAGTTCATACCCAAGATTACGTCCAATCCCTCCAACGACAAACACACTAAATCCATAATGAAGTCTTTACCATACATGGTCAAAGGACAACTTACACACACCAAAGACGTAGTTACCGACCCTGAAGCAGGAGTCTCAATAACCATCTCACCACCCCAAGAAGTCATAAACAAATTCAAACGCTTAGCGCACTCATGAGAAATGAATGAATGAGTCGCTCCCGTATCAATAATAGCAACTAAAGGCGTACTATTAATAAAGCATGTACCTCTAATCAAACGGTCTGCACTAGTAGTGTCCGTCCCCACTAATGAAAACACCTTTCCACCCGCTCGAGCTTGTTTCGGCTTAGTACACTTAGTACTAATGTGACCCACTTCTCCACAATTATAGCACTTCACTATATTCCTTCTATAATCGGTAGTAGCATGCCCAAGGCCTCCACAGTTAGAACATTTCAACACGGTCTTCCCACACTCAAATGATTTATGACCCATTTCACCACACTTGTAACACTTAACAGAACCGGAACCTCCTCCTCGAGATCTCTTATCAAAGTTTCCCCTATGCTTGCCCTTATCAACGGGTGTCACATAAGGTCCACTTCTAGCTTGTTGCTTTCCCTTCCTCTCATTCAAACTTTTGTAATGTGTAGAACGAGCCTTGCTATCTTCCTCGAAGATTCTACAACATTCCGTCAAATTCGTAAACCTTCTTAGCCTTTGATATCCCACAGCTTGTTTAATCTCGGGACGCAAACCGTTCTCATATTTAATACACTTTTAGAACTCAGCAGTAATTGCAGCATAGTGAGGATGGAATTGAACTAACTCCACAAACTTAGCAGTATAGTCCACCACGGACATACTACCTTGTTTCAGTTCAAGGAACTTCATCTCCTTCTTCCCTTTCACACTTTCAGGGTAATACTTCCTCAAGAACTCGGTACGAAATAAATCCCAAGTTATCTCTTCATCATCCACCTCAAGAACTTGACGCATACCGACCCACCAATCGTCGGCTTCTTCCTTCAGCATGTGAGACCCAAGCCTCACCTTATTCTCCTCCGCACAGCCCATGACTCTGAAGATCCTTTCAATCTCTTTCAACCAAATTTGAGCTCCATCGGGATCAAATCATCCTTTGAAGACCGGTGGTTGATTCTTCCTGAACTCGTCATTAGCATTCACGTTTGGCGCACCTTGCACCGCCCTAGCCATTGCTTCCAAAGCAGCAGCCATCGCATTGTCGTTTCTACCAGCCATATTCTGATCATTCCCAAAAATGACAACAAGGTTAAACAACAGTTCAACCATCACAACAACAAGACAGACACAATTGACTCAACACTGGCTCTGATACCACTTAATGTAACACCCCTTTTCTATACCCCCAAATAATCACATAATCATTTAGGCACATATTAAAAATTCCGTCAGAGTATAATTATAAACATAGTATAAAAGAGGTATGTCACATTATACATGAAATTAAAACATTCAACACCTGCTCAACGATTGATATGCAACAGTGGGGTAACTTTTCAACAGAGGAACTTAGTCCTTACACCCACATCTCAATATTTAGAATAAAAGCGGAAAATCTAAACATTGAATAACATCAAACATATATACATACATATATATATATATATATATATATATATATATATATATATATATATATATATATATATATATATATATATATATATATATCATCAAGTATTATCCACCAACATAATTCATGTTTACATAAACATTCATCAATAAGATACATGTACAAATGTATCACAAAAGAATCATATATATCCTAGCTACCCGGTGCTACATATCAGAGCCGACCGACCAAAAGGATGAAGACGCGCTTCACAAAAAGACCACCAGCATACCTACTTTGCAATGCCTCATAGAGCATCATAAAACAGCAGAAGGGTGAGAAATATTATCATAATAACAATGCATATAATTATATATCTTAGCATAAAAATACACATATTCTACATTCTCACCACAATTCATCACAACTCACTCATATACATCACAATGTATATATATACCAAACCAAGCATATTCATCATGCATACTTTCACAATTCTTATCATTCCACGTAAACATACATATTCATGTTTATTCATCCATGCACAATTATGAAGATGATAAATGCAAATCATAGAGACCGACTCACGACTCTATGCAAATGCAATACGGTACCGACTCAATCATCTTAAGTTCACTCAGGAACTTATTGGAACCATCGCTCGCTACCAATGTAACTCCCCGTCGGGCCTATAATGTTCACCCATTGCTCACACCTCACATAGGCACACAATGTTTATGGATTGCTCACACCTCACATAGGCACACAATCCGATTGCTCACACCTCACATAGGCACACAATCGTTTGTAATCATCGCTCACACCTCACATAGGCACACGACGTTACAACGGATTCTCATTAGAATCACACAACACAAGAATGTACATCATTATGCTTCACATACAAAATGACTCAAGACATTCTTGAAATGCATACATATTCAAAATATATTCATGAATTCATCTCATACTATCACATACAATCTATATACATTCACATCAATGCACTATTGTATGATTCACATCAAAAACACACATTCAAAACGGTAAAAGTCGCTAAATAACACTATTCCCGACTTTTCGACATAATTAAATAGGCTAACAATCTCAAAACCATCCTCATAAAAAAGAACATTTTATAAGCTTTCTAATACATCAAACCACGCCTCAAACCGAACCACAGATCAAAAGTTATGCAGTAAAACAAAATTACACAAACAGCCCTGTTCGCTAGGCGAACCCTCTAGCGAGCATTCGCTACCCGCCTTCGCTAGGCGAACCCCTTGACGAACCAAGGCAGCAACCACCAGACCAGAAAACACCCAAAGTTCGCTAGGCGAACAACTCAGCGAACCTTCGCTGACCTTCACTAACTGGTTCGCTAGGTGAACCCGCGAAAACATCATTCGCTACTGTTTCGCCCCAGGTTCGCTAGGCGAACCAAGGAAAACTCAGAATTTTTCAGCGCTGTGTAGAAACCCAAAATGAGATTTTCTACTACCAAAACATTTTCAAAACATCATATATCAATCAGAACTTAATACAATCGTGGCAACAAGCATTCTACCACATTTACGTCGATTTCCAACCGCGAAAGTATCGATTTCTCACAAAATTCTCATTTTCAACCTAAAACTCAAAAGCTATGGAAGACAAGCAAACATACAAGAAAACACATACATAATGATATACATTGATGAGATAATAAGATTTCACACCCTTACCCGATTAAATCGATTCCTAGAAGTTGTTTTGAAGTTTTCCAAGCTTTTCCTCTTTTTCTCTCTTTTCTCTTCTTCCTCTTTCTTTCTCTCCTTTTTCTCTCTATTTCTCTTTTCTTTCTCTTTCTCTCCTATTTCCTCTTCTTATCTCTTTTTCTTTTCTATTTCTTATTTTCTACTCAAATTCAATTAATTCATTTTCTCACATAATTCTATTTCCACTAAATTTCTAACTTACCATTAATTGAGAAATGTCCAAAATACCCTCCATTCTAATTCCCCGAAAACTCTCAAAAACGGTAAAATATCATAACATGTCAACATAGCATATTAACACACCAATTTCACAAATAAAATAATTTATTACTCAATTTAAATAAAAGACTCAACAAAATGGGAATAAACGGAATCGGGGCGTTACATTATAAGCCCCATTTCTTTTCTTTAAAACTTTTTGGGCAGAAAACCTTTCTTGGGCCTCAGTCACTTGTATAAGTCCCTGTACAAATAAAACAACAGTGCAATTGCTGATAAAATCCTGGGCCTCTCTTTGAGCTGTAAGCCCCAATTTTCCTTTCAAAGCACTTTATCCTTTGATTTTGTAATATGTTGTTTCCAACTTTTCTTTGTTGAACAAACTAACAAAACAACATGGAAGCTCTACAACCGAGTAAGTGTTTACCCGCTTTCATTTACCGCTTTCATATATGTATAACTGTACTGTGGGGCTGTTTCACTGTAAGTCTTCTTTCATAAACTCATATCGACTATGTAATAATAGTATAGATATTTAGAGTTTCCCCGACAATTACGTCTAGAACTAGACAAGACCTCGTCTCCTTACATCTGACGTTCTCCCGGATATTTCAACATAACCCAAACAGTAAAGAACTTTCTAGATAACTAGATTTGAGAAATTCCCCCCTTGAACAGTTCATATATAGAAGGCCAATGTTCCAAGTGAAACCCCTTCTGGAACTGTTCATCAGCCTCCTCTTGGGCTTAGTGCAAGGACCCACAGGCTTCCTAAAAGCATCCCCGCCTCCTCTTGGGCATTGTACAAGAACCCGTCGGCTTCTTAGAAGTTTTCACAGCCTCCTCTTAGGCTTCGTATAATGATTCTTCCTCTGAGAAGATAGCCTCCTCTTGGGCTTCGTACAAATTGTCCATCGGCTTCTTAAAAGTTTTTCTCGCCTCCTCTTAGGCTTCGTATAAATTGTCCCGACGACCTCCTAGAGTTATAGGAATAGAAATTTGTCATCTTAATAGAACCGTCTTTCAAAGAGTCTAGATCTTACTACTACTATCTCTTGTTGAATCATCCTTTAGCCTCCATCTCGGGCTTCGTACGAGATACAAAAACACTCTCTTGTTGAGTATAAAAGACTCTCTTGTTGAGTCAAACAAACCTTCAGCTTCCATCTCGGGCTTCGTACGAGATACAAAAACACTCTCTTGTTGAGTATAAAAGACTCTCTTGTTGAGTCAATTCCCTTTTAGCCTCCATCTCGGGCTTTGTACGAGATACAAAACACTCTCTTGTTGAGTATAAAAGACTCTCTTGTTGAGTCAAACACCTTTAGCCTTCATCTTGGGCTTCGTACAAGACACATACAAAATCATTCTCTTGTTGAGTATAAAGGACTCTCTTGTTGAGTCAATCACCTTTTTATCCTCCATCTCGGGCTTCGTACGAGATACAAAATCACTCTCTTGTTGAGTCAACCCTTTTAGCCTCTCTCTCGGGCTTCGTACGAGACACATAAAAACACCCTCTTGTTGGGTCAATAGCCTCCTCTTAGGCTTCGTATAAGAAAATCCCGTTCGAGTCAATCAACATTTTAGCATCAAAATTGTGCCTTGCTCACAGTATACAAACATCTACAACTCCTTTTTCCCCATCTAATTGCTGTAAGCGGCAAGCCTCTGGATTATTTACATCCACGCCACTATCCCTCTTTCAGCATGAGGAATTCCTAAGGAAAGATGGCGTTACTCTAAACTGAGTTAAAATCTTATCCTTCAATTTAAAAAACCCCTATAAAGGAAATTATGGCATTGTTGGGTTCACATGTCCAGTTAAAGTAATTCTCCTTTATAATCAGTCACCCAACAGTTGTGACAAACATACCCCTCTTTAGAGATGACAAATTCTCTCTAGAGTCAAACCCCTTTAGCTTCACATCTTGGGCTTCGAACACGATACAAATAGACCCTTCAGCTTCATATCTTGGGCTTTGAACAAGATACAAATCACTTTTAGC
Organism: Lathyrus tuberosus; assembly: GCA_022829125.1. Classification (NCBI taxonomy): domain Eukaryota; kingdom Viridiplantae; phylum Streptophyta; class Magnoliopsida; order Fabales; family Fabaceae; genus Lathyrus; species Lathyrus tuberosus. The sequence continues at coordinate 5,359,697 of JALAZF010000298.1, read as the reverse complement.
TTCATGTCTTGGGCTTTGAACAAGACACCAAAACACCATTTCCTCCCATAGAATAGGAGGAACTATGATCGCTCTGATTTCCCTATCCCGGGAATACGTAGGCATAAGATTGCAAAAGAATCTTAGCGAGCGCACTAATCCAAAAACCCAAAGTCCCCTACCTCCATCCAATTTGGTACAGCATCCTAACCAATTCCCCATGAACAATCCCGGTATTTCATTCTTAAAATAAGCAGAGAGAGGCCCCACTTCCACATAGCATCTGTAACCTAACAGACCGCTGTTCAAACTCAGTATACAAGCAGGGTTAGTTGGAGACATCTATTTCCCTTCCTTCATCAGCTTCAATAGGATAAAAAATGAATCGACCTGTAGTACCCCAAAGAGCGACAGTACTTAAGAACCGCGTCCAAAATCGCTCGCTACAACGGGCACGAGGAAGAAGAAGGTGCCGTTGGCGCCTTTTTTCAAATTATTTGAATTTTTGAACCTTTAAGTTATTTTCTTAATTGATTTAAAAAATTAATTTCTCCTTCAATTTTAATAATTTTTTATTGGTTCTTTTTTTAAAAAATTCACAAAATTGTTAAAATATTTTATTCTACAAAAAATTCAAATTTATATTATTTATTTAATATAGTTTGAATTTTTGTAAATAATTTCATTTTAATTGTTTTTTAACATTTTGAATGAAATTTTCCTCTTGATTTTTCAAATTCAAATGATTTTCACACTTTCATATAAACATAACATGATTTTTAAAAATATTTTTCAAAATTCACAACTTGTTTTTAAATATATTTGATATTTTATATCATTTTCTATTTAATTTTCTTTGAAAATTTGTTTTTTAATTAAAATTAGGGTTTTCCTTAATTTTAATTTTTCAAACTTGATTTGAAACATTTTTGGGCCTCTTTGTAGAGTGTAAGACCCATCTCCTTTTTTAAATACATATTTTTGGGCTTCAGTCATTGTATAAGTCCCGATACGATATTCAAAATAAACAGTGCGATCGGTGTTTTTCATCTGGGCATCTCCTTGAGGTATAATCCCCAACTCTTGTATAAAAATAATCTTTTGGGCCTCTTTGTTGAGTGTAAGACCCATCCCTTTTGTAAATAAATAATTGGGGCCTCAGTCATTGTATAAGTCCCTCTGTGATTTTCAAAATCACGGCGCGATCGTCACCTTTTCAAATAAATCATATGGGCCTCTCCTTGAGTATAAGCCCCAATATTTTGTACATAAACTTGGTTTTAAACAATAAACAACTTCCTTGGGCCTCTCCTTGAGTTGTAAGCCCCATACCTCTGTTTTCAAAATCATCTGTCTATTTTAACTAGTACTAAGAGGAGCATTATTCCCGGTGAAACTTCTCTTAGACCACTTGGGCCTCTATTTGAGTTATAAGCCCCAAACATTCTTTTCTTTCAAACAAATTTCTTTCAATTCAAATTCAAATTTGAAGTTTTCTCAAAACTTTTTTCAATTTTATGAAACCCTAATCATACAGTTAAAATCATACAATCAATCACAATACACTTGGGCCTCTTCTCTGAGTGTAAGTCCCAACATCTTTTCAATTCAATGCATATTTCCCCAACAGTTAGGTCTACACTTACATCAAACCAGAGGTTACTTTTAACATAATCAAAACTAGTTCCCTCATAGGAAATTCACTATACAGTCTGCCTCCTCTTGGGCTTATTCAATATGAAATAGAGAAAGACATTATTCCCGGTGAAACTTTTCTCAAGACTGTCAAAACTTAGAAATATATGTATACAAGAAATTTATTTCCCCAGAGAGGATTAATTCCTGGTGAAACCTCTTTTGAATTTCTTCAAACCTTATAATTGTTCAACAGAGAAAGGATTAATTCTCGGTGAAACCTTTATTGAACTTTTCTTTGGCTTGGAACCGCAGGCTTCCTAAAAGCATCCCCAGCCTCCTCTTGGGCTTAATACAAGGACCAACAGGCTTCTCAGAAGTTCCCCAGCCTCCTCTTGGGCTTAGTACAAGGACCCAAAGGCTTCCTAAAGGCATAGGATAGAAATTAGTTATCTCTACTAGTTCAATCCCCAGGAGATTCAAAATTCTAGAACATCATACCATCCTAGGGTTGATCTTCATCCCTTAAACCAATAGCCTCCTATTGGGCATTATACAAAGATCTCTACACCATAGTCTACCACTTCTTGAGAGACTTGGACAGTCTCAGCCTCCTCTTGGGCTTCATTCAAATAGACTTGGAAAGTCTCATCTCCTCTTGGACTTCACTTCAAGACCCTCAGACTTCCTAAAGGCACATGATAAACCCTGATCACTCTACCAATACACCAGTCTCCAGCAGAGTTAAAACCTCTAAGGTTTTCAAACTCACCTCTAAACTCCTCAGACCCCTCAACAAGGCTTAACTTTCACCTTGAAAATCCCAGCCAGGGTCAATTTACCATCAACAAATCCCCAATAGAATCAGAGCCTCATGGAATCTGGTACTTCCACTCTTCCCTGATTCCCAGCAAGAGTAAATTCCTTTTGGATCCCCTAATACAATTTGGACATGCTCCTAGATTTCCATAAATCCTCAGCAAGAGACAGCCACCTCTTAGGATTCATATAAAAACTTCCTCAGTCAGCCTCAATCTTGGGCTTTGTACAAGACAGATAAAACCCTCCCAAATGGAGTCAGTTTCCTTTAGCTTCAACCTTGTGCTTTGATTAAGGCACACAAAATCAACATCCCCTTATATGAGACCATGAGTCCTCTCTGCAAGAAGACATATCCTCTAAACATCACATATCAAAACAAACAATCAAAACCTTTGTCCAGATAATTATTGTAAGTGGCACACTTGTAGATTCAAAATCCAAACTGGAGTCCATCCTTTATCCTGACTAAAACTTATCTTTCATCTAACAACTATAAGTGGCAAGCCTCTGGATTCCATACATCCAAGCCAATGTCCTTCTCTTAGCATGAAAGACTCATAAGGAAAAAAGTGGCATTGCTCTACACTGAGTTAAAGCTTATTCCTTCATGACATCTCTCGTATAAACGAAATTATGGCATTGCAGGATTCCATACATCACAGTTAAAGTAATTTCCCTTATAACCAATTACTCAACATTTTGTGATGAATATGTGAGATATCTCCCTTTAGAGATGACAAATTCTCTCTCAATCACCCTTTTAGCTTCAATCTTGCGCTTTAAACAAGACACAAATGCTCTTTTAGCTTCAATCTTGGGCTTTGAACAAGACACCAAATATCTTTCCTCTAATAGAAATAGGAGGAACTATGATTGCTCTGATTTCCCAAATCTCTTTACGGGAATACGTAGGCATAAGATTGTGAAATCTTAGTGAGCACACAAATAAAAAACTTTAGGTCCAGTACCTTCCCAAAAATAACAAAAAACCCGAAAACAACAAAAACATTCTCTCAACACTCCCAAAGGAGAAACTTTCCCAATCCACAGCAGATAAACACAAGAAAGTATTTCAAGTTAACAGAAATACATGCAAAAGAAGGTTCCTATGGATTACCATAGGTACACTGGGTGTCAATAGCTTCCCTTTGTATAACCAAACCCTGATCCCCAATCTCTTAGCATTGGTTAAAGAAAACATTTGTGTGCAGGGTTAGTTTAAGATATCTTCCCCTTCCTTAACCAGCTTCATAGGATAAATACATAAATCAGAAAGTAGCACTCAAATTCAATTTTGTGGTAAGGTGGTCACGTCACCAGGGAAAAATCGCATGCTACAGCTTTCCCTATTCATCACTTGTGATGCCATTTCACATTCACCCTCATGCACATATTACACACATAAAAATACTGCTACTACTGTACATGTAAAAAAAACTCCTCCTTCTCAATCACTTTCTCTTCTTTCAAGTGTAACGCCCCAGTTTTAGTATTTTTATTTAATTGAGTTGTTTTGAGTATTTTATTATTATTTTATTTTATTTTCGACTTTTATGTGAAAATATGTTATTTTTCATCGTGAATATATTTTATCGGGTTTTGGGAACGTTTGCGAGATATTTGAGTGTGGGGGTATTTTGGTCATTTCATGATATTTTTCATTAAGTAGAAAGAATAGAAAGGAAAAAGGGAGAGAAAAATAGAGAGAAAGAAAGAGAAGAGAAAGAAAAGGGAAGAAGAGAAGAAAAAGAGAGAAAAGAAGAAATCGATCAACCGACTTTTCTACACGCTATTTAATCGGGTAAGGGTGTGAAACTGGATTATTATATGCTTGTGTATGATTATGTATGTGTGTATTGGATTGTTTGTTGTGTATTCATAGTTTCTATTCTAGGTCGATAATGAGAAATCGATGTTTTCGCGGTTCAAAATCGGTGTAAACGTAGTAGAATACCTGTTATCATGATAGAGTTATGTTTTAATTGATATATGTTGGTTTGGACATGTTTTGGATGGAGAAAATATGGTTTTTGGATGAACTGGTGCGCTGCTGGGTTTTGCTGAAATCGCAGGTTCGCACTGCGAATGGCCAGCGAAGGGGTGGCGAGCGTTGGCATGATGTTCGCACTGCGAACGTTGTATTATTTTTCATGCTGCCACTGTTCGCTGGAGGGTTCGCATTGCGAATGTGTAATACCCCAAATTTTGACCACTTAGATTTTCCATCATTGTGAAAATCATCATCACAATATGGATGTACCTTTATGCTTCATCAGTCTCCCCAAAGATGGGTGAGCATCCAATACAATCAAAATTAGGGTTTCAAGCCCTCTCTGAGTGCTTAGACAAAGGATCAATCAAGAAATGACATGATTTTCAACTTGTCTAATCTCTCAAACATCCACAAAGGATCAAAAGGACTCCCACTTCAAGGATTAAGCAAAAGATTGCTCCCTTCTAGGTGGATCAAGTGTCAAGATCGACAGTGTCACCAAATTAGGGTTTTGGTCAACCAGGGCCTCCAGATGGAAATTTTCATCTGGGCATAAGGAAATGATCCAAAACATGACCTAATATACTTCATGGAACCTCATGAACCCATGCATCAAGTCAATTTTGCCTCAGGGGATGCGTTCATCAAAAATCAGGAATTAGGGTTTCTTGACCTAATTCACCCCTAAGTTGACTTTTGGGACAAACCATGAGCCAAGACCTCAAGACATGATTTGAGGGTCTCTAATACACCATATTGATCCATTTTGAACAATGGATTGATCCAAGAAGCTTGAGCAACAAGTTTCATTTTCATCTGCACCACAATTAGGGTTTTAAGGGAAAAGTCAACTGTAACTTTGACTTTTGACCAAGACATGCTCCCAAACCCTAATACATGATTGAATATACCCTATGACACCCATGGAACATGTCCATCAAGTTTGATTTAGGTCAAGGACATGATTTCCTGAAGAATTGCACAGTTTGGAATTCATCTGATAAAAAGTCAACTGTGCACAAAAGTCAACTTTGACTTATTGAGATTTTTCACCAAAATGGATTTTTAACCCTAAAATGATGTTAATGTATGATTTGAATCATCATTCATCAAGAAAAATCAAGAAAAGTGAGATAACTTGTAAAAGGGGTAACCATAAAACTTAGAAATTTTTCTAAGTTAAAAATAAAGTGGCAAAGGTACCAACTTTGGAGGACCATAACTCCTAAACCACAAGGCCATTTTTTCTCATCCAAAGATGGATTTGTAGCCCTCATTATCACCTACAAAAACTTCAACTACAAGTCATTCCAATTCATTAAGGATTTTGAGTTATGGAGTGATCAAAGTGGCTGAAAAGTGAAAAAGTCACTTTTTCCAACACTTAGTGAAATTTTCACTAAGTCAGAATTCTGCTTCACTTTTTGCCAAATGTAGGGGGATTTTTCACTTAGAATCAAAAGAGATCAAAACCAAACTTGTTCAAACAATTGTTGTATCATGTTATAGCTTTCCAAAATGGCCAAGAACATTGCCAAATTCAACCTACATCATGAGATACAACATTGTCAAGTTACCTTGCTGAAATCTGTCAAAGCAAGGCAGAATTTGCATTTTGGTTCGATTTGCCAAAATCAGCCAATTGCAATTGCTCCAATCCACTTGGACACCTCAGAGGATTGAATCCAAAGGGGACAATCACTGAGCCAAGCCTCCAAGGTCCAAGGAACAAGGAATAGCATGTTGAACCTAGAGTTGCCAAAATAGGGACAAGACTTCAAATTTGGAATGAGGCATTCAATGGAACCATCAAGGTGGCATGGACTGAGCCATTCTCATTTGAAATCAGTCAAGACTTATCCAAGACCAAGGGGACCAAAGCTCTGTGCCCTAACCTCTAGTCAATGGCTAGAGGAGACTTTCATTTCCATTGGCCAACATTGAGGAAACCTACTTACCAGCTGCCATGCACTATTCCTTGCAAAACAAACTTGGTCTACTATAAATAGAGCTCAATTGTGGTCAGTTTGAGTACACCAAAGCCATCTAACAGATGCTTTCCTCAAAATCTCTTTCTCTTGGCAAAAATGCCTTTCTTAGCAAGGTAGCTATCGGGTTTTGAGTTTGAGAGCAATTCTGCACAAACCAATCACTCACACACCTCACATACATCACATATGAGCTGATCAAACACTCACATAACTTCTGAAACATCAAAATCTCAAAATCACTTGCCATCCACACAAGTTTGAAGTGAAGTTGCAGCTGAGGTGCCATAAACTGATCCAGTCCATTTCAATTCAATCCAAGTGTTCAAACACACTCCATATGGTGTAGGGAAGCTGTCCAGATCATCACAACTTGTCTGTAACACCTCCAACTAAAAATCACATATGCTCTTGCTGTCACGACTTGGAGGTAAGCACATACTTGGTCATCTCTCAATCTATGCATATTTCCTCGCACAATAATTTGGCCATATGTTCATAATCATGCATGGAATGTTTTCCCTCAATTAATTGCATTGTTTGAATCGTGTATCAAAAATCCTAGCCTTCATGCAGAAATTAGGGTTCTTGAGGTTTCTTCGTGATTTCATGTTTTATGTTTAATTTAAATGAAATTAAGTGTTATAAACATGATCGTGAGGTTGAGACGAGCATAATGATATGTGGATTGCATGATATGGCTACGTATTCATGGAGATTGGATAGAAAATGCAAATCTGGGCAAACTGAAAAACGCGCGTGTTCTTGGTGTTGTTCTTGGCGCCATTTTCATATATTCAAATATTTGAATTTTGTGATTTTGTTTAATTGATTCAAAAATTAATTTCTCTCTGAGTTTTAATGATTTTGAGTTAATTCTTTTTTTAATAATTCACAAAAATGTTAAAATATTTTATTTTTATCAAAAAATCCCAAAAAATATTATTTATTTCATATAATTGATATTTTTGCAAAGAATTAATATTTTGATTGTTTTTGGCATTTTAAATATTTTTTCCACTTTGATTTTGCAACTTTTAATGCTTTCTAATTATTTTGTAGGTCAATACTTAATTTTTGAAGCATTAATCCAAGATCACAATTTGTTTTCCATGTGTTAAACAATTTTTGATCATTTAATTGAATTTTTATTCAATTAAATACATTTTGAAAACAAATTAGGGTTTTGGATTAATTCAACCCTCATAAATCATTTAGAAAACCTTTTTGGGCCTCTTGAGAGAGTGTGAGACCCATCCCCCCTTGTACAAAAACCTTTTGGGCCTCACTCATTGTATAAGTCCCTCTATACAAGTAAACGGCGCGATCGTCGTCCGTTTAAAAATAAAAATCATCTGGGCCTCTCCTTGAGCTATAAGACCCATTCAAAACACTTTGGGCCTCTATTAGAGTGTAAGACCCAATCCCCCTTTTAACCAAAATATTTTGGGCCTCACTTATTGTATAAGTCCCTCTGCGTTAAAAGAAAACCTCGGCGCGATCGCCATTTTTAAACGAAAAAATCATTTGGGCCTACCCTCGTGTTATAAGCCCCACTCTTTTTCTTTAAACCTTTTTGGGCCTTTTGAGAGAGTGTAAGACCCATCCCTTTGTACAGAAAAACCTTTTTTTGGGCCCCAGTCACTTGTATAAGTCCCTCTGTACAAATTCAAATAGTGCGCTCACTGATAAAACCCTGGGCCTCTCCTTGAGCTGTAAGCCCCAAATCTTTCTTTTTCAAAGGACTTTCTCCTTTGATTTTGAATATACTGTTGTTTTCAATCTTTCTTTGTTGAACAACTAACCAAACAGCATGGAAGCACTACAACCGAGTAAGTGGTTATCGCTTTCATTTACTGCTTTCATATTATAAACTGTATTGTGGGGCTGCTCACTGTAAGTCTCCTTTCATAAACTCATATCTACTGTGTAATAATAGTATAGATATTTCGAGTTTCCCCGGCAACTACGTCTAGAACTAGGTAACGCCGTTTCATTTATTCGTAGAAATAGACGCCTAGATCCCCAATAGGAGCACCAGATACAGTCTTCTCTTCGGCTGTCCTCCTTAGGAATCGTCAAGAAACTCTACTCCCCAAGATGAATGTATTCTCCGTGAATGGCATCTTTGAGTTTCTTCCCAATTCTCGAACTTTCCTGACTTGATCTATTCCTTATGGATAGCTTGCCTTGAATGTCTCGGGGTTTGGGTACCCACTACGGTCATAATCTTGGACCTTAACTAAGGAACCCTCTTTAAAAGCTAAAAGTCGCTGGATAGTAAACCTCGCACGTTTACCAGTGGTGTTCATCTTTAAAAGAGTTATCTCTCCTAATGGAAAAGAGATGATAGACCCATGGGCTTCTTAAAAGCATCGGCCTCCTCTTGGGCATTATTCAAGGACCCTACGGCTTCTTAGAAGTATTCACAGCCTCCTCTTAGGCTTCGTATAATGATCTCTTCCTCCGGGAATGATAGCCTCCTCTTGGGCTTCGTACAAGGACCCGTCGGCTTCTTAAAAGATTCCAGCCTCCTCTTGGGCTTCGTACAAATTGTCCCGACGACCTCCTAGAGGTATAGGAACAGAACCTAGTCATCCTCATAAAACAGTCCTTTCATAGAGTCTACTACGGTTTCTCAAAGCATAGTACAAAAGATAAAACTCTAGACTTGGACAGTCTAACTTCCTTGAGTCTTAAAGACATTCTCAAGCACCCTTCATTAAATAGGAAGGAAACCCGCAGACTCGGATAGTCTCAATACCCTTCGGATTTCCCACTTCCTTAAAGAACAGGAATAACCCGGATCCTCAAATCAAATCCTTGAGTACAGTGTTGCTCATATAAGAACTGATTTTCTCTTTTAAATCAGTATATTGGATCTGTCACTCAACTGAAACAGTTACAATAGCCTCCATCTCGAGCTTCGTACGATATACCAAAATTCTCCACAGTGGAGTCAAAACAACGTTTTAGCCTCTCTCTCAGGCTTTGTATGAGACACAAAAGATTCCCTCGTTGAGTCAATCACCCCTTTTTTTGCCTCCATCTCGGGCCTCGTACGAGATATAAATCCCTTAAGCAAGAGTCAAACTCTTTGCTAGCCTCCTCTTAGGCTTTGTATAACGATATGCCCCACTGGGTCAAAAACCTTTAGCCTCTCTCTCGGGCTTTGTACGAGACACAAAATAGCCTCCTCTTAGGCTTTGTATAATGATTTTCCTAGCGGAAATTAGCCTCCTCTTAGGCTTTGTATAAGAAAACCACTGGTTGATCCAATCAACCTTTTAGCATCAAAGTTGTGCCTCGTTCACAGTACACAAACATCAACAACTCCTTTCCCTTCATCTAATTGCTGTAAGCGGCAAGCCTCTGGATCATCTATATCCATGCCACTGTCCCTCTTTTAGCATGAGAAATTCCTAAGGAAAGATGGCATTGCTCTACACTGAGTTAAAGTCTTCTCCTTCAGGTTAAAACCCTTTCTTCGGAAATTATGGCATTGCTCGGATCCACGTATCCCAGTTAAAGTAATTCTCCTTCCCCCTCTTTAGAGATGACAAATTCTCTCTAAAGTCGAGGTCTTTTAGCTTCACGTCTTGGGCTTTGAACAAGACACAAATAAACCTTTCAGCTTCACATCTTGGGCTTTGAACAAGATACAAACCACCTTTCGCTTCACGTCTTGGGCTTTGAACAAGAGACCAAAAACCAATTTCCTCCCATAGAATAGGAGGAACTACAAACGCTCTGATTTCCCTGTTTCGGTAAACGGGAATACGTAGGCATAAGATCGAAAGAAAAGACTTAGCGAGCGCAATCAACAAAAAACCCAAATCCCATATCTCCGTCAATTAAAAGCAGTAATTCAAAAGCATCAGTCCTAACATGCTAATCCTTATTCCCCGCCAGAAACCCTTTGCCTAGAAAAAAGAAAGAAAGAACCGTATTGGCGAAATACGAATAACCAGTACAAAGGCCCCCCCACATTGATAGCATCTGTAACCTAACAGACCGCTGTTTAAACTCAGTATGCAAGCAGGGTTAATTGGAGACATCTATTTCCCTTCCTTATTCAGCTCACAATAGGATAAAAAATGAATCGACCTGTAGTTTTAAGCTCAACTGCAGAGAGCGACCAGCGCTTAAGAACCGCGTCCAAAATCGCTCCCTACAGAAAAGTGGCGCCCACCGTGGGGCCTTTCCTTGTAAAATGGCGACTCTGCTGGGGAGTCTCCTTTTCTGCCTTAGGGCATCATCCCCGTTTTCTACGGAAAATGGGAACTCTACCGAAGAGAAAGATTGACCTATGCTGGTCCATCTCTTAGGCAGGGAACCACAGATTGGGGCTTCCGCCGGGGAACCCATTTCTGTCAGGAACTTAAGATTCATAGCTTTATAAGTCTAGGATGATTAGGACAAATATATATACTGCTTTTCCTAATTGCTATACGTGTTTATTTTTCTGCTACTGGGAATGCGTGTGATGCCGCATGTGGTGAGATTGAGTATACACTTAAGAAAAGCCAACCTTTTTCGTAGTGCGAAAGCTATCGGAAATAGCTGTTACGCGATACTACCCTCATTTGAGGCTGGTGATCTATTCTCGGTGAATAACACTTACTCTAAGATTGCACACAACTCGCTGGCGATCCGCTTGTTGTTTTGCCTTTCTGGGAGGAGCTGATGATAATGAGTACAGGTACAAAAATCACCCTAGTATAAACCGTTGGGGATGGGTAGAGCCTTGACTTCATGACAACGACCCTCTGACCCCATGTTTTTTCTATGTTTTTGTGTGCTGCATTCATGCATTCATTTAATAAAACATTAAAACATTCAAAAAACTTCTCTTCTAGTCTCTCTGTTTTTCAAATTAAACTAAGACTGTGATTGCAAATATCAGAGAAAAAGATTACGCTAATGGATTTCGGTAGAAGGAGAACTAACCAGTATACCTTCAAGGTTCCAAAACTAGGGGATTTGAGAAAGTTAGCGAGGATGATCGTTAACCCAGAGGCTTTCAGAGCCAAGCACGGTGGTTTGCTACCACTGTTAAGAGTCCATGTGATTAAGGGAATCATGGACGCGCTCATTCAATTCTACGATCCGGTTTATCATTGTTTCACATTCCCGGATTACCAGTTGGCACCAACGCTGGAGGAGTATTCTCATCTGACTGATTTACATATCACTGATCGAGCTCCATTTTCTGGACTAGAAGAAATTCCAAAGAATCAGACCATTGCAAGAGCAATTCATTTGGACGAGTCTGAGGTCAGGACTCACATGACTACTAAGGGTGGCATCCAAGGTTTTCCAGCCCAGTTCTTGACAAAGAAAGCTCTATACTTCGCTAGTATAGGGAACGAGACTGCTTTTGAAAGCATCTTTGTCTTGCTCACCTACGGGTTATTTTTGTTTCCCAACATCAATAACTTCGTCGATATCAACGCTATTAAGGTTTTTCTCATTGGAAACCCTGTGCCGACTTTGCTCGCAGATGCGTATCATTCTGTACACTTGGGAAATTTGTACAGCGGAGGGGAGATCACATGTTGTGTACCTTTGCTCTACAAATGGTGTATCTCGCACTTGCCCAAGTCTGCCGCTTTTTGGGATTGCAAGAGTGTCTTACGTTGGTCGCAGAAGATCATGTCTCTCACCAATTCCGATATAGATTGGTGTAATAGGATTTATGAGGGAATCAGAATCATTGACCGTTGTGGAAACTTCCCCAGCGTACCCCTCATAGGAACTAAAGGAGGAATCAACTATCATCCGATATTAGTTCTTCGTCAATTTGGATACCCGATGAGACACATCCCGCTGGGTGTTCATCTGGAAGGTCTTTTCTTCAAAGAAGGAGAAAACGACAGAGCACTAAAGATGGAAATAGTGCAAGCTTGGAAACATGTTCATAAGAAAGGACGAGAGTCTCTGGGAAAACCGGATTGTGTCTCGGTGGAGCCTTATCTCCATTGGGTACAAACTAGAGCTCTCAAGCTAAAGATGCCTTATCCTCGTTACAGAATTCTTCTGCCAAGGGAAATTGTCATGTACTTCATGACGGAAACTGAAAGGCTTCAGGTTACTCTCAACAAAGTTCAAAAGGAAAGAAGATCTTGGAAGAACAAGTACCGCACCCTCCACGTAGAGTGTATCCAAATACAGCAACTACTAAAAGAGAAAGATGCTCTGATTGAAATTTTGGAGCAGCATGCTATAGAGAATCAAGATGACCAAAGGAATTTGCTCACTCCTTTCACTTGGCAAAGGAATGACAACCCGACAACGGCCCAAGAGCCCCGGTCAAAGAAAAGGAAAGTACCAGAGTCAGCACCCGGTTTCTCCTCAGAGAGGACTCGGGACCCATTAGTTTAGGTTTCTGTTTCTGCACCTTGTAATCTACTGTATTTCCATTTCTGTAATCCTTTGAATTTCAATAAAAAGGGGTTTCCCCACTGTTTGATATTTGCAATCTAATTGTCGAAGTTTATTTTGATTAAACCAAAAAAACAATAATTAATATAATCATTGCATTCATCATTCTCACATCGTGTATTCTCCTTACCTACGAATCTCACGTTTGTGTCTCGATTCTAGAGTCAAACTGTCTCATTCGTATAATACTCGGGCCAATCGTCAGAAAAAGATGGATGATCTTGAGGAAGAAAACAGAGAGTTGAAAGAAGAGATCGACGCTCTGAGAGAGGATATGAGAAAGCTTCGTAATGACATGCAAGCCATGGCAGAAGCTCAGCTACAAAGAACTGTGATCTCAGAGATCACCTCAACGCCCATCATAGAAAAGTATGATCCTAGGTATCAGATGCCGAAAGATCGTCCTTGGGGCATGCCTGTTAACTATATCCCGGAAGGATATGTTCCGCCGATCACTGAAGATCAGGGAATCGCAACAGAAGCCGTTGGGCCTGAAGGTTACAAACTTCGGGAAAGCGAAGATGCCAGGGGCATACTGAAGACTCCTGAAGGTTACAAACTTCGGGAGGCGCCAAGACTTACTGCCGTAGTCACGGTACCACCCCCTGTGGTGCACACTGTCCCGGAAGGACAAATTCCACCAACACCATCTGGTAAGAAGGAAACTATGTTTGACAGGATGGATGAATTCCAGGAGCAGTTCTTGGAAATGCAGAAAGAGCTGCAAGCCATTCGCGGTCAGGATCTATTTGGAAAGGACGTCGCAGACCTCTGCTTGGTCCCAAATGTGGAAGTCCCGCATAAGTTCCAAGTGCCTGACTTTGAAAAATACAAGGGTAACTCTTGCCCTCAGAGCCATCTGGTGATGTATGCTCGGCGGATGTCAGCTCAGACGGAGAATCAGGACCTGCTGATTCACTACTTCCAGGATAGTTTAACCGGTGCCACACTCAAATGGTACATGGTTTAAACTGAACTACGATCAGTACATTCAGAGATCTTGGTACTGCCTTCGTCCAACAATACAAGTACAATTTGGACATGGCACCCGACAGAGATCAACTCAGATCAATGTCGCAAAAGGAAAAGGAAACCTTTAAGGAGTATGCTCAAAGGTGGCGTGAAATTGCCGCTCAAATTTGTCCACCTCTTGAGGAAAAAGAGATGACAAAAATCTTCTTAAAGACCTTAAGCTCATTTTACTATGACCGAATGATTGCCAGTGCGCCCAGTGATTTCACCGAAATGGTCGGCATGGGCGTACGTCTTGAGGAAGCCGTCCGAGAAGGACGTTTGGTAAAAGACACTGGATCAACGAGCGGTACTAAAAAATACGGTAGTGCTCTCCCTAAGAAAAAAGAGAAAGATATTGGGAATATCTCTCTCGGAAAGCAAAGGCGTCGTTATCAGCCAGTAGCAGCTGTTACTCCTGCTATCGGCCCCGCGCCCGTTCCTATGTATCAACCTCAGGTTGCGCAGAGCCAACCTGACCAACAAAGGACACAACAGCCTCTTCAGCAGGATTGTCCTCCATATAACAACAACCGTACAACACGGCCACCAGGATTTGATCCTATACCTGTAACGTACGCAGAACTGTTTCCGTTACTGCTGGCTAAGGGGCACATTCAGACTAAGTCTCCCCTTTCAGTTCCAGAAAATCTGCCTTTTTGGTTTAAAGCGGATCAAACATGCCCTTATCATCAAGGAGGTTCAGGGCATAACATTGAGACTTGCCTCAATTTCAAATCCGACGTGCAAAAGCTTGTTAGGAGCGGGCTCTTATCTTTCAAAGATACGAATCCTAATGTTCTCACGAACCCGCTGCCTCAACATGAGAAAGCTGCAGTCAATCTGATTGAGAAAGAAACTAACAATGTCTATCAAATTCACGATGTACTCTTGTTGAAAACCAATCTGGTCAAGATGCATTGTAGACAGAGTGGATATGGCCATGTGCCACCTCATAACTATCACTAGTGTGATATCTGCTCTAAAGATAACCAAGGATGTTCTATAGTGCAAGCAGCTCTACAGGAACAAATGGATCTCGGATGGATCCAGGAGCACCGAGTTCGTGGAGTTAACATGGTCTCTACGAATTCTAACGTCATTCAAAACCACGACATCCGTGCGATGAATGCCAACTTGGTGGTGATGCACTCAAGGTAAAGCCAGTATCATAATCTGCTGCGGCACGATTACAGTTCCTGTCTGATTTGCTCGGTAAACAAACAGGGATGCTCTTTCATACAAGAGGCCCTCCAGCGTCAGATGGATCTTGGATGGATCCAAGACTACCATGATAGGAACTCCTATCAAATCAACATGGTTCAGATCTTTGACATCCGCGTGATGAATACCAATCTGGTAGAGTTACATGCTGAGCAGGTCCGACTCGGATTCTTAATATCACATGATTACTAAAACTGTAAAGCAGGTTGCGAAAACGATCGAGGTTGTACCCTTGTCCAGGAGGAACTTCAGCACTTGTTAAATCACTGGTGGATGCCAATCTACATGGATGAAGATACTCAGCAAATTAGTATCAATCACAGGAATCCTACTCGTCGTCAAAGTCAGGATGTCCGATCAATGGAAGATAACCTAGTGAGGTTACATTGCATTCAAAGTGGGCGTGGCCAGGTGCCACCACACAACTATGACAGTTGTAGCGTCTGTTCGGAAAGTAACCAAGGGTGTTACCTTGTGAGAGCAGCTCTTCAGGGTCAGGTCGATCATGGAGAAATTCGTCCATATCCAGGTTCAGAACCCATCATTTGGTCGCCAAACAACCTTGCCGAGCAAGCTGAGGATGTTGTCACGATCTCTGGTCATCACCAGATCAGGGATGTTTTTGCCATCATCCCTCTACTTGACGAATCTAGAGTTCCCAACCGGGAACAGATCGAGGTTACTTATGACGGTCAGAAAAATCAAAAGGTTCCCATAGTCATCTATCTACCAGGGCCATTACCGTATGAATCAGCTAAGGCGATCCCTTACAAATACGGTGCAACAATAATTGAAAATGGAAAGGAAATTCCATTACCCTCCGTCGTGAATATTGCAGACATCATTCGTGTAACACGGAGCGGTCGAATCTTCAACCGAGGGGTTGGAGAATCCAACAAAGAAAAGGAACTTCAGGCGGAAATTCCTGATCTACCAGTCAGTCAATCTGGTAATCCCAACTTTTCAAAAGACAAAGTTGAGATGCTAAAGCTCATCCAAAGGAGTGAATATAACATTGTCGATCAACTGTTACAGACTCCTTCAAAGATCTCAGTATTATCACTGTTACTCAGTTCAGAAGCACATAGAGAGGCTCTACAGAAAGTCTTGGAGCAAGCCTTTGTGGAACAGGATGTAACAATCAGACAATTCGATAGCATTGTCTCTAACATCACTTCCTGCAATAATTTGGGATTTAGTGATGAGGAATTACCTGAAGGGGGTCGTCGTCATAACATGGCGCTCAATATCACAATTAACTGCCAGGGCGATGCTTTAGCCAACGTACTGGTAGACACAGGGTCAGTCCTGAATGTTATGCCGAAGTCCACTTTGATGCAATTATCATTCAAGGGCCCTCCGATGAGAGTCAGCGAGGTCGTCGTCAAAGCATTCGACGGATCCAGAAAAACAGTTATCGGCGAAGTTGATCTTCTCATAACTATTGGTCCTCACACTTTCCAAATCACTTTCCAGGTCATGGACATCCGGGCAACATACAGTTGTTTATTAGGAAGACCTTAAATACATCAGGCTGGAGCGGTTACTTCAACCCTCCACCAAAAGCTAAAGTTCGTCCAGAACGATCAACTTGTCACGGTTTGTGGGGAATAAGCCTTGCTCGTGAGTAACTTATCATCATCTACTTGTGTGGAACCCGAGGAGGTTATTGGAACTCAGTTCCAAGCACTATCGGTGAGCAAGAATGACCAATTCAAAGAATGAACTTCAATTTCTTCATACAAAGATGCTATCAAAGCGGTCAAGAGTACCGATACGACGGGATGGGGACGGCTTGGCACTCCTATTGACAATAAAACAAAGAAGGGTCTTGGTTTTTCTGCAACCTGTACCCAGACAGTCGCCAACGATGAAAGTCTTCATCCCCTTCAAAACTTCTTCCACAGTGGAGGTTTTCTTCACCCAGTGTCTCAAACAGTTCATGCTATCAATGAGGAAGATCCCTCTGACACAGATGAAGAATGGAAGTCCTATCTTAATGAGGACGGTTATATGTCTCAGGAAGAGGTGCCTATGCCTTTTTGCTTTCCTACAGAAAGTCCGAGATTTATACCAAGATCAGATGTCGAAATGATCTACGGAGATTGTGATCCGGAAGGATGTCGTGCTCCGCCAAATTCATTAGAGGAAGACACTCTGATGAAAGAAAACTTTGGCCACAATTACTATGGCCCAATGGATGGTCTGCCAATGTGGCAGCCTTACCCAGGAAACTTGGGGCAAGAAAGTCAGCCGAGTAATGAAACTCAGCTAACCATCATTGAACAGAATACCTGTGTCCCCGCCATGTCATGGGATCAACACTCAGGTCATTCAGAGACTACTCAACATGAAGATGAATTCGCAACGTTTGCAGGACTAGAATTCATCAACTATGCTTTTCCTGAGGTCAACGTCATTGAGAGGGATGACTTCTCCAGTTCCAAAGAAGTTTGGGACACTCTGGGACAACCAAGTGGAAAATACGACTTTATGGTCAAGTACACTGCTCCCGAAAGCTCTCGTATCAGGCTCGAAGATATCCAGTCAACTGGATGGGGAGATACAGCTGAGAGCACAAACGCTATGCAAAATACAACAGAGGAATCCTCCTACGACAATTCTGCCTGGGAGACAGATTCCAACGATCCTGCGCCACCAGAAATCAGCGTCATTTCTGAAGACAAATCAAGGAAGGTGCTAGACTTTGTGATTCACCGAGGAGTTCGCCGCCAATGGGTTGCCGTCGAGGTTCCGAAGGTCGTTCGTCAGTCAAAGTAATTGCCATCTTTAACCTTTCACCCTGCCCAGGTGAAACGGATGTTTTGATAGGGATCGCTTTCTGTAAATTTCCCTCTTCGCTTTGCCCAAAGCGACAGAGTTTTGTTTTATAGGGCTGTAGTTTCAAGATTCGACTTGTTCATTAATAAAATAATGTCGTTCTGTAATTTCCGCATTAATTGCTGTTTTCTCTTTTTGTTTTTTCAGAAAATGGTAATCCTAAAAAATAATTCAAAACATAAAAACAAGCAGTAAAACAAATACACTGCACACACTTGCATTTTCTCTATCTCTTCTAAACACGAATCATCACGTCATGCAGATTGCTTGTTTTACACCCCGTTGAAACATACGATCCGATGCCTTCTCCCAACTTTGAGTTCCCGGTATTCGAGGCTGAAGAAGAAAATGACAACGAAATTCCAGAAGAGATCTCCCGACTACTCAGACAAGAGGAAAGGTCCATTGAACCTCACAAAGAACCGTTGGAAACGGTAAACTTGGGTTCAGAAAAAGAGAAAAAAGAAATCAGGATCGGAGCACTGCTCAGTCCGACTGCCAGAGAGGGTTTGATAAAGCTTCTCAAAGAATTCCCCGATGTATTCGCTTGGTCCTATCAGGATATGCCAGGGTTGGATACCAGCATCGTGGAACATCATTTACCGTTAAGATCGGAATGTCCGCCAGTAAAGCAAAGGTTGAGACACACTCACCCGGGCATGGCCATCAAAATCAAAGAGGAGGTACAGAAACAGATCGACGCGGGTTTCCTCGCTACATCTGAATATCCTCAATGGTTAGCCAACATCGTACCCGTTCCCAAAAAGGATGGAAGGGTCAGAATGTGTGTTGATTACAGAGATTTGAACAAGGCAAGTCCAAAGGATGACTTTCCTTTACCACACATTGACATGCTGGTTGACAGTACAACAAAGTTCAAAGTATTCTCCTTCATGGATGGATTCTCGGGCTATAACCAGATCAAAATGGCGCCGAAAGACATGGAGAAAACTTTGTTCATTACCCCATGGGGTACCTTTTGTTACAAGGTAATGCCGTTCGGTTTGAAGAATGTCGGGGCAACCTATCAAAGGGCCATGACTACTCTGTTTCATGACATGATACACAAAGAAATCGAGGTATATGTCGATGATTTGATTGCAAAATCCAGAACAGAGGATGAGCACGTTGAACATCTGTCAAAATTGTTCGAACGTTTAAGAAAATTCAAGCTTCGCTTGAATCCCAACAAGTGCACCTTCGGTGTCCGTTCAGGGAAACTACTAGGGTTCATCGTCAGCCAGAAAGGGATTGAGGTTGATCCTGACAAGGTCAAGGCCATTCAAGAAATGCCTTCTCCGAAAACTGAAAAACAAGTCAGAGGATTCTTGGGACGTTTGAACTACATCTCCAGATTCATATTCCTTATGACCGCCACTTGTGCGCCGATTTTTAAATTACTCAAAAAGAACCAGGATTACGTTTGGTCAGAAGATTGCCAAACTGCCTTCGACAGTATTAAGGAATACCTGTTGAATCCTCCGATTCTATCACCTCCAGTGGAAGGAAGACCACTAATCATTTACCTCACAGTCCTAGAGGACTCAATGGGATGTGTACTTGGCCAACAAGACGAAACTAAAATGAAAGAGTCTGCCATTTACTATCTAAGCAAGAAATTCACCGACTGCGAGACTCGGTACACAAGGCTTGAGAAAACTTGTTGCGCTTTGGCTTGGGCAGCCAAACGTCTTCGCCAGTACATGATTCGTCATACTACTTGGTTGGTCTCCGAAATGGATCCAATCAAGTACGTTTTCGAAAAACCTGCTCTCACGGGAAGGATTGCCCGTTGGCAGATGTTACTATCAGAATATGACATAGAGTACCACGCTCAGAAAGCCGTTAAAGGAAGTATTTTAGCCGATCATTTGGCTCATCAACCGATTGACGATCAAGAATCAATCGGGTTTGACTTCCCAGATGAAGATGTCATGTATCTAAAGATGAAAGATTGTGATGAACCGCTACCCAGTGAAGGGCCAGAACTAGGTTCCCAGTGGGGACTCATCTTTGACAGAGCAGTCAATCATTATGGAAATGGAATTGGGGAAATCATTGTTACCCCTCAGGGTTCCCACATTCCTTTCACTGCCAGACTTACGTTCAAATGTACAAACAACGAGGCCAAATACGAAGCATGTATCATGAGTCTCGAAGAAGCGATTGATTTAAGAATCAAAAACTTGGAAGTATACGGCGATTCAGCCCTGGTTATTAACCAGATAAAAGGAGATTGGAACACATACCAATCAGGATTGATTCCTTACAAAGACTATGCAAGAAGGTTGTTACCCTTCTTTAATAGAGTCGACTTTCATCACATCCCTCGTGATGAGAATCACATGGCTGATGCATTGGCCACTCTCTCTTCCATGATTAGTGTAGGTCGATGGAATGACATACCTAAGATTGACGTTATGCGCCTTGAACGGCCCGCTTACATCTTCACGATTGAAGCAGTCATAGACGACAGACCTTGGTATCACGATATCAAATGCTTCCTTCAGAAACAAGAGTACCCATCTGGGGCACTCAGAAAAGACAGGAAAACCCTCAGAAGATTAGCTGGAAACTTCTTCCTGAGCGGTGACACTCTTTATAAGAGAAATTTTGACATGGTCTTGCTCCGATGTGTCGACAGACCAGAAGCAGACGTGCTCATGCAAGAAATTCATGAAGGATCCTTTGGCACTCATGCCAACGGACACACAATGGCGAGAAAAATTCTCAGGGTCGGGTATTATTGGTTGACCATGGAATCCGACTACTACAAGTACATGAGGAGGTGTCACAAGTGTCAGATATACTCCGACAAAATTCATGTACCGCCATCACATCTCAAAGTTCTTTCTTTCCCGTGGCCATTTTCCATATGGGGAATCGATATGATTGGTATGATTGAGCCCAAGGCTTCAAACGGACATCGGTTCATCCTTGTAGCCATTGACTATTTCACCAAGTGGGTCGAAGCAGCGTCATTCGCCAATGTAACCCGACAAGTGGTGGTCCGATTTATCAAAAACAATATCATCTGTCGTTATGGTGTTCCAAGTGAGATCATTACTGATAATGGATCTAACTTGAACAATAAGATGATGAAAGAGTTGTGTGCTGAGTTCAAGATTGAACACCATAACTCATCTCCCTACCGACCCAAGATGAACGGAGCGGTAGAAGCGGCTAACAAGAACATCAAGAAGATCGTTCAGAAGATGGTTGTAACCTATAAGGATTGGCACGAGATGCTACCCTTTGCTCTTCATGGTTATCGCACATCTGTCCGCACTTCAACAGGGGCTACCCCTTTCTCTCTAGTATATGGCATGGAGGCAGTGCTTCCCATAGAAGTAGAGATCCCGTCAATCAGGGTATTGATGGAAGCTAAGCTCATCGAAGCTGAATGGTGTCAAAGTCGACACGACGAACTGAACCTGATCGAAGAAAAGAGAATCACGGCACTATGCCACGGTCAGTTGTATCAACAGAGAATGAAGAGGGCGTTTGACAAAAAAGTCCGACCTCGTGTCTTCAGAAAAGGAGACCTCATGCTCAAGAAGATACAGTCATTTCTCACTGATTCGCAAGGCAAGTGGACTCCGAATTATGATGGCCCCTATGTGGTCACGAAAGCTTTCTCAGGCGGCGCCTTGAGACTTGCAACCATGGACGGAGAGGAATTTGCCTACCCCACGAATGTTGATGTAGTCAAGAAATACTTCGCCTAAACTAAACTAAAAAAAAAGCGTCTCGGTGGATTGAAAACCCGAAAGGGCGGTCCAGGCAAAAGTTAGAGACATGGAAAAAAAGAATCATCCCGATTGATTGGAAATATCATAGTACAATCCAGGCAAAAGTTAGGGATAATGGCAAGTAACTATGTTCAACAGAGGCAAGTCCCTCAGCAGCAGCAGTAGTTACATCATCTATCGGAGGAAATCTCCAGTCAAAGGTCATCTTCGACGGAAGCTCAGGATGCCCTGAATTCAAAGTTGATAGAAGGATAGTGGTCATTATGTTTCAACGTAGCCCTTTTCCCTGTAAATTACCATTTTCTAACTTTGTATATACTCTTTGGAATCACGCGTTTGGCTGATCTCCATCTTATCAATAAAATTTGAGCCTTTGTGCTTTTGTTTGTAATTCTTAACTTGCTTTAGCTTGACAGAACGACGTTGTTTAAACTTAATCAGCGATTCTTGAAATAAAACAAAAATGAATTTACTTGTTAAAACTTTTTCTGCTTTTAAATTAAAGATGGCATTTCTTTTGACTGTTGAACATCAGAAGAACATCGATTGCTTCTCCCGAAGTAAGCGAATTTCAAAGTGCAGAATCAAAGTACTCCTTCTAAGCCAGTATGCCTGGATGAAGGGATCAACTGTGTCAGAGACCTTGTTTCGTCTGACACACCTCGGCCGAGTTCTCATCTCCTAAGCCCAATCAACATAGCTCCCCGCGTGGACTATCTCTCCTAAGCAAGGTGGAATTGCTATTTTGAATCAACGGTACTTCTGCGCCCCGCGATGGCCGAGTATCCAATTGTGTTCATCCATTAGTCTGTATGTCGCGTCTGTTTTGTCAGCATATACATACATACTTCATGCATTTTATTTGCGTTTGCATTTCGTATTGCATCACTATCACTTGAGTCGGTCTTGTCCCCAAGTGATAAACAGTTTTCTCAATCGAGTTTGTCAGTTCTTTCCTCGTCAGGAAGTGTTGCGTCTGCACAATCTCGCCACCAGTGTATCTTTAGATCAGAGTCGGCACTTGGCCACTTTGATAACTTGAACCTCTGAAAGATCAGAGAACCTTCAACGAATGTCACTCTTCGCCATTGAAGATGATATCCTTGCTTTCCCGGATTAAGGAAAATCCACAGAGAAAGCCTTGTGATCAGAGATTCGGCAGCATGCCAGTTTTGCTCCGAAAGGACCAATGATGAGAAGGTCATTGGCACCTCAAAATTGGATCCCATCATATGGCATTTCTCCGGGAAGATCCCGAGAAAAGTATGATGAAAGATCCCAAACGAAAACAGTCTCTCAAGAGACTCGCTTTCCCTAGTAGAATCGACAGATGGCGTCTCCAACAGAGAAGTTTGTACACCTCTACAACTCAGACGAACGGGTTCCCCAGCAAGTCTGACATCAAAACTTTTTCCACTCAAATGGCATCTCCCCAGGAAAATTTGGCGAGAAGTTTGAAGGAAAACCGCTACTCATAGCGTCCCTTGTCAATAAAGTTTATTGACAAAAGAAACTAAGACCAGTTCCTTGGTAGGAAACCAGGATCGAGGGGAAGTTTATTTCATAAACTTAGACCAGTTCCTTGGTAGGAAACCAGGATCGAGGGGAAGTTTATTTCAGAAACTTAGACCAGTTCCTTGGTAGGAAACCAGGATTGAGGGGAAGTTTAAATCAGAAACTTAGACCAGTTCCTTGGTAGGAAACCAGGATCGAGGGGAGGTTTATTTCAAAAGAAAACTGAGACCAGTTCCATGGCTGAAGACCAGGATCGAGGGGAAGTTTACCTTTTCTAAGCATCATTGCTTAGTTAAAGAAGATGAATGCGTAAGCTACCATTCATAACCACCATCAAAATTTCGGATATTCCGATATTTAATCCTCTTGCACCCCGAATGCTCGAATCCCTTCGTCATTCACACCTTCGGGTCCAAGAAGATTAAATAGGCGCATCTGTAATACCCCAAATTTTGACCACTTAGATTTCCCATCATTGTGAAAATCATCATCACAATATGGATGTACCTTTATGCTTCATCAGTCTCCCCAAAGATGGGTGAGCATCCAATACAATCAAAATTAGGGTTTCAAGCCCTCTCTGAGTGCTTAGACAAAGGATCAATCAAGAAATGACATGATCTTCAACTTGTCTAATCTCTCAAACATCCACAAAGGATCAAAAGGACTCCCACTTCAAGGATTAAGCACAAGATTGCTCCCTTCTAGGTGGATCAAGTCTCAAGATCGACAGTGTCACCAAATTAGGGTTTTGGTCAACCAGGGCCTCCAGATGGAAATTTTCATCTGGGCATAAGGTAATGATCCAAAACATGACCTAATATACTTCATGGAACCTCATGAACCCATGCATCAAGTCAATTTTGCCTCAGGGGATGCATTCATCAAAAATCAGGAATTAGGGTTTCTTGACCTAATTCACCCCTAAGTTGACTTTTGGGACAAACCATGAGCCAAGACCTCAAGACATGATTTGAGGGTCTCTAATACACCATATTGATCCATTTTGAACAATGGATTGATCCAAGAAGCTTGAGCAACAAGTTTCATTTTCATCTGCACCACAATTAGGGTTTTAAGGGAAAAGTCAACTGTAACTTTGACTTTTGACCAAGACATGCTCCCAAACCCTAATACATGATTGAATATACCCTATGACACCCATGGAACATGTCCATCAAGTTTGATTTAGGTCAAGGACATGATTTCCTGAAGAATTGCACAGTTTGGAATTCATCTGATAAAAAGTCAACTGTGCACAAAAGTCAACTTTGACTTTTTAAGATTTTTCACCAAAATGGATTTTTAACCCTAAAATGATGTTAATGTATGATTTGAATCATCATTCATCAAGAAAAATCAAGAAAAGTGAGATAACTTGTAAAAGGGGTAACCATAAAACTTAGAAATTTTTTTAAGTTAAAAATAAAGTGGCAAAGGTACCAACTTTGGAGGACCATAACTCCTAAACCACAAGGACATTTTTTCTCATCCAAAGATGGATTTGTAGCCCTCATTATCACCTACAAAAACTTCAACTACAAGTCATTCCAATTCATTAAGGATTTTGAGTTATGGAGTGATCAAAGTGGCTGAAAAGTGAAAAAGTCACTTTTTCCAACACTTAGTGAAATTTTCACTAAGTCAGAATTCTGCTTCACTTTTTGCCAAATGTAGGGGGATTTTTCACTTGGAATCAAAAGAGATCAAAACCAAACTTGTTCAAACAGTTGTTGTATCATGTTAGAGCTTTCCAAAATGGCCAAGAACATTGCCAAATTCAACCTACATCATGAGATACAACATTGTCAAGTTACCTTGCTGAAATCTGTCAAAGCAAGGCCGAATTTGCATTTTGGCTCGATTTGCCAAAATCAGCCAATTGCAATTGCTCCAATCCACTTGGACACCTCAGAGGATTGAATCCAAAGGGGACAATCACTGAGCCAAGCCTCCAAGGTCCAAGGAACAAGGAATAACATATTGAACCTAGAGTTGCCAAAATAGGGACAAGACTTCAAATTTGGAATGAGGCATTCAATGGAACCATCAAGGTAGCATGGACTGAGCCATTCTCATCTGAAATCAGTCAAGACTTATCCAAGACCAAGGGGACCAAAGCTCTGTGCTCTAACCTCTAGTCAATGGCTAGAGGAGACTTTCATTTCCATTGGCCAACATTGAGGAAACCTACTTACCAGCTGCCATGCACTATTCCTTGCAAAACAAACTTGCTCTACTATAAATAGAGCTCAATTGTGGTCAGTTTGAGTACACCAAAGCCATCTAACAGATGCTTTCCTCAAAATCTCTTTCTCTTGGCAAAAATGCCTTTCTTAGCAAGGTAGCTATCGGGTTTTGAGTTTGAGAGCAATTCTGCACAAACCAATCACTCACACACCTCACATACATCACATATGAGCTGATCAAACACTCACATAACTTCTGAAACATCAAAATCTCAAAATCACTTGCCATCCACACAAGTTTGAAGTGAAGTTGCAGCTGAGGTGCCATAAACTGATCCAGTCCATTTCAATTCAATCCAAGTGTTCAAACACACTCCATATGGTGTAGGGAAGCTGTCCAGATCATCACAACTTGTCTGTAACACCTCCAACTAAAAATCACATATGCTCTTGCTGTCACGACTTGGAGGTAAGCACATACTTGGTCATCTCTCAATCTATGCATATTTCCTCGCACAATAATTTGGCCATATGTTCATAATCATGCATGGAATGTTTTCCCTAATTAATTGCATTGTTTGAATCGTGTATCAAAAATCCTAGCCTTCATGCAGAAATTAGGGTTCTTGAGGTTTCTTCGTGATTTCATGTTTTATGTTTAATTTAAATGAAATTAAGTGTTATAAACATGATCGTGAGGTTGAGACGAGCATAATGATATGTGGATTGCATGATATGGCTACGTATTCATGGAGATTGGATAGAAAATGCAAATCTGGGCAAACTGAAAAACGCGCGTGTTCTTGGTGTTGTTCTTGGCGCCATTTTCATATATTCAAATATTTGAATTTTGTGATTTTGTTTAATTGATTCAAAAATTAATTTCTCTCTGAGTTTTAATGATTTTGAGTTAATTCTTTTTTTAATAATTCACAAAAATGTTAAAATATTTTATTTTATCAAAAAATCCCAAAAAATATTATTTATTTCATATAATTGATATTTTTGCAAAGAATTAATATTTTGATTATTTTTGGCATTTTAAATATTTTTTCCACTTTGATTTTGCAACTTTTAATGCTTTCTAATATTTTTGTAGGTCAATACTTAATTTTTGAAGCATTAATCCAAGATCACAATTTGTTTTCCATGTGTTAAACAATTTTTGATCATTTAATTGAATTTTTATTCAATTAAATACATTTTGAAAACAAATTAGGGTTTTGGATTAATTCAACCCTCATAAATCATTTAGAAAACCTTTTTGGGCCTCTTGAGAGAGTGTAAGACCCATCCCCCCTTGTACAAAAACCTTTTGGGCCTCACTCATTGTATAAGTCCCTCTGTACAAGTAAACGGCGCGATCGTCGTCCGTTTAAAAATAAAAATCATCTGGGCCTCTCCTTGAGCTATAAGACCCATTCAAAACACTTTGGGCCTCTATTAGTGTGTAAGACCCAATCCCTCTTTTAACCAAAACATTTTGGGCCTCACTTATTGTATAAGTCCCTCTGCGTTAAAAGAAAACCTCGGCGCGATCGCCATTTTTAAACAAAAAAATCATTTGGGCCTACCCTCGTGTTATAAGCCCCACTCTTTTTCTTTAAACCTTTTTGGGCCTCTTGAGAGAGTGTAAGACCCATCCCTTTGTACAGAAAAACCTTTTTTTGGGCCCCAGTCACTTGTATAAGTCCCTCTGTACAAATTCAAACAATGCGCTCACTGATAAAACCCTGGGCCTCTCCTTGAGCTGTAAGCTCCAAATCTTTCTTTTTCAAAGCACTTTCTCCTTTGATTTTGAATATACTGTTGTTTTCAATCTTTCTTTGTTGAACAACTAACCAAACAGCATGGAAGCACTACAACCGAGTAAGTGGTTATCGCTTTCATTTACTGCTTTCATATTATAAACTGTATTGTGGGGCTGCTCACTGTAAGTCTCCTTTCATAAACTCATATCTACTGTGTAATAATAGTATAGATATTTCGAGTTTCCCCGGCAACTACGTCTAGAACTAGGTAACGCCGTTTCATTTATTCGTAGAAATAGACGCCTAGATCCCCAATAGGAGCACCAGATACAGTCTTCTCTTCGGTTGTCCTCCTTAGGAATCGTCAAGAAACTCTACTCCCCAAGATGAATGTATTCTCCGTGAATGGCATCTTTGAGTTTCTTCCCAATTCTCGAACTTTCCTGACTTGATCTATTCCTTGTGGATAGCTTGCCTTGAATGTCTCGGGGTTTGGGTACCCACTACGGTCATAATCTTGGACCTTAACTAAGGAACCCTCTTTAAAAGCTAAAAGTCGCTGGATAGTAAACCTCGCACGTTTACCAGTGGTTTTCATCTTTAAAAGAGTTATCTCTCCAATGGAAAGGAGATGATAGACCCATGGGCTTCTTAAAAGCATCGGCCTCCTCTTGGGCATTATTCAAGGACCCTACGGCTTCTTAGAAGTATTCACAACCTCCTCTTAGGCTTCGTATAATGATCTCTTCCTCCGGGAATGATAGCCTCCTCTTGGGCTTCGTACAAGGACCCGTCGGCTTCTTAAAAGATTCCAGCCTCCTCTTGGGCTTCGTACAAATTGTCCCGACGACCTCCTAGAGGTATAGGAACAGAACCTAGTCATCCTCATAGAACAGTCCTTTCATAGAGTCTACTACTGTTTCTCAAAGCATAGTACAAAAGATAAAACTCTAGACTTGGACAGTCTAACTTCCTTGAGTCTCAAAGACATTCTCAAGCACCCTTCGTTAAATAGGAGGAAACCCGCAGACTCGGATAGTCTCAATACCCTTCGGATTTCCCACTTCCTTAAAGAACAGGAATAACCCGGATCCTCGAATCAAATCCTTGAGTACAGTGTTGTTCATATAAGAACTGATTTTCTCTTTTAAATCAGTATATTGGATCTGTCACTCAACTGAAACAGTTACAATAGCCTCCATCTCGGGCTTCGTACGAGATACCAAAATTCTCCCCAGTGGAGTCAAAACAACCTTTTAGCCTCTCTCTCAGGCTTTGTATGAGACACAAAAGATTCCCTCGTTGAGTCAATCACCCCTTTTTTTGCCTCCATCTCGGGCCTCGTACGAGATATAAATCCCTTAAGCAAGAGTCGAACTCTTTGCTAGCCTCCTCTTAGGCTTTGTATAACGATATGCCCCACTGGGTCAAAAACCTTTAGCCTCTCTCTCGGGCTTTGTACGAGACACAAAATAGCCTCCTCTTAGGCTTTGTATAATGATTTTCCTAGCGGAAATTAGCCTCCTCTTAGGCTTTGTATAAGAAAACCACTGGTTGGTCCAATCAACCTTTTAGCATCAAAGTTGTGCCTCGTTCACAGTACACAAACATCAACAACTCCTTTCCCTTCATCTAATCGCTGTAAGCGGCAAGCCTCTGGATCATCTATATCCATGCCACTGTCCCTCTTTTAGCATGAGAAATTCCTAAGGAAAGATGGCATTGCTCTACACTGAGTTAAAGTCTTCTCCTTCAGGTTAAAACCCTTTCTTCGAAAATTATGGCATTGCTCGGATCCACGTATCCCAGTTAAAGTAATTCTCCTTCCCCCTCTTTAGAGATGACAAATTCTCTCTAAAGTTGAGGTCTTTTAGCTTCACGTCTTGGGCTTTGAACAAGACACAAATAAACCTTTCAGCTTCACATCTTGGGCTTTGAACAAGATACAAACCACCTTTCGCTTCACGTCTTGGGCTTTGAACAAGACACCAAAAACCAATTTCCTCCCATAGAATAGGAGGAACTACGAACGCTCTGATTTCCCTGTTTCGGTAAACGGGAATACGTAGGCATAAGATCGAAAGAAAAGATCTTAGCGAGCGCAATCAACAAAAAACCCAAATCCCATATCTCCATCAATTAAAAGCAGTAATTCAAAAGCATCAGTCCTAACATCCTAATCCTTATTCCCCGCCAGAAACCCTTTGCCTAGAAAAAAGAAAGAAAGAACCGTATTGGCGAAATACGAATAACCAGTACAATGGCCCCCCCACATTGATAGCATCCGTAACCTAACAGACCGCTGTTTAAACTCAGTATGCAAGCAGGCTTAATTGGAGACATCTATTTCCCTTCCTTATTCAGCTCACAATAGGATAAAAAATGAATCGACCTGTAGTTTTAAGCTCAACCACAGAGAGCGACCAGCGCTTAAGAACCGCGTCCAAAATCGCTCGCTACAGAATAGGGTAGCGAGCATTCGCTGGGACGTTCGCACTGCGAACGTTGGGAATTTTTTAGGCTATTTTGCTTCTGCCACTATTCGCTGGGACATTCGCACTGCGAATGAAGTATCGAAGGACTCGCTAGGGGCTTCACACTGCGAATGAGCAGTTTTTCCCAATTTGTTTTCTTTGTAACTTTTGATCCGTGAGTCGGTTTGAGGCGTGGTTCGATGCGTTAGAAAGCTTGTGAAATGTTCTTTATTATTATGATGGTATTGAGATTATTGGCCGATTAAATTATGTCGAGGATTAGGAAACGTGTTGTTTTGTTGTCGACTTTTGCCGTTTAATTGGGTGAACTTGGTGTGCATGTGCAATATGCTGTTGGTGTGGATATTTTATGACTTGCGTACTATTGTGTGATGTAATTACATGAAATACATATGGTGATAATGATTGGTGGCCTTAGGGCAAGAAAATGAAATGTGTGGTAATTGTCGATATTTGCATGATTGTGGAATGTGTATATGTGTGCATTTGAATGTCATGAGTCATTGTATGTTGAGCATCATGATATGCACAGTTGTGACGTTCTGAGTGACGGTTTGATTCCAGATGGAATCTGCTATAACATCGTGAGCCTTAAAAATAAGAGGACCGAAAGCGATGGTTATAGACGATCGTGTGCCCATGTGGGGTGTGAGCGATCGGATCGTGAGCCTTATACAAAGAGGACCGAAAGCGATCCATAAACGTCGTGAGCCTTATACAAAGAGGACCGAAAGCAACGGAGAACATCGTATGCCCGACGGGGAGTTACACTAAGTAACGAGCGATGATTCCAATAGTTCCTGAGTGAACTGGTGTTGAGAATTGATGGAAGTCGGTACCGCATGTGCATATGCATAGAGTCATTGTGTCGGTCTCTTGCATTTGCATAAATCATTAATGGTTTGTTTATGTGTGAAATTATGGGTGGAATGGTTATATGGATATGTGTTGGCGAGACTTGTATTGTGCTTGGTTGGTATACCTTGGTGATGGAAATATGAAATATCCATTGTGTGGTTTTATGTCTGAATTCTAGGGTGAGTTGTGGTGAGAACCGTATATATGCGTTTTTTTGGTGTTATATATAATTGTATGCAATTATATTATGATTGTTTTTCTCACCCTTCTGCTGTTTTATAATGCTCTATGAGGCATTGCAGATTAGTTGCTGGAGGTCTTTTTGTGAAGCTTTGCGTCTTCATTCTTTTGTCGGTCGGCTCTGATATGTGACACCGGGTAGTTAGGGAGGCCGTTTGTGATGATTTGTATTATGTATATATATCTTTTGGCTTGTGCATGTATAACTTGATGGATGACAAACTTTTCACGTGATATATATATATATATATATATATATATATATATATATATATATATGATATTCAGTTTTAGATTTTCCGCTTTTATTCTAAATCTGAAATGTGGGTGTAAGGAACTGAGTTCCTCTGTTGATTGCTACCCCACTGTTGCATATCTTTATGGGCAGGTGTTGTATAATTTGTTTCAATATGATGTGATTCCCCCGTCTATGCCATGATAATTTAAATGTACTCTGATGAAATTTTGAATTTTCGTTACCGCTTTAATAGCTTGGGGGTATAGATTGGGGGGGGGTGTTACATTAAGTGGTATCAGAGCCAGTCCGTGTCAGTTTGTGTCAGTCCTTGTCGGTCTTGGTGTTTGGATGAACTGTTTGTTTAACCATAGTTGTTGTTATTGGAAATGAACAGAATATGGCTGGTAGGAATGATGTTGCTTTAGCTGCTGTGATGCAAGCTATGGCCCAAGCTGTGCAGGGTGCACCGAATGCTGCAGGTAATGATGAGTTCAGGAAGAACAAACTGTCTGTCTTCAAAGGAAGATATGATCCTGATGGTGCTCAGATATGGCTTAAAGAGATTGAAAGGATTTTTCGGGTTATGGATTGCGCTGAAGATCAGAAGGTGAGACTGGGTACTCACATGTTACTGGAAGAAGCTGATGATTGGTGGGTTAGCACACATCATGTGTTGGAAGCTGCAGAGGAGGAGATCACTTGGGCTGTGTTTAGCATTGAGTTTCTGAGGAGGTATTTTCCTGAAGATGTAAGAGGAAAGAAAGAAATTGAGTTCTTGGAGTCAAAACAAGGTAGTATGTCTGTTGTTGATTATACTGCTAAGTTTGTGGAGCTTGTGCAGTTTTACCCTCATTATGCTGAAGCGACCGCGGAATTTTCGAAGTGTGTAAAGTTTGAGAACGGATTGCATCCTAAGATAAAGCAGGCAAGTGGTTATCAAAGGATTCGGAGGTTTTCTGATTTGGTGGATTGTTGTAGGATTTATGAAGAGGATAGTAAGGCTCGTTCTACTCACTATAAGAGTGTGAGCGAGAGGAAAGGGAAGCAACAGTTCTGTGGTGGTCCGTATGTAACACCAGCTGATAAGGGTAAACAAAGGGGAAATTGTGAGAGGAGGTCAGGTGGAGAAGGAATGTCTGGTCCTCTGAGATGTTATAGATGTGGTGGCGTGGGGCATCGTCAGTCTGAATGCAGAAAGGATTTGCAGAAGTGTTCTAATTGTGGAGGTTTGGGGCATGTTGCAGCTGAGTGTGCCAGGAAGAATGTGGTGAAGTGTTTCAATTGTGGTGAACCTGGGCATATTAGTACGAAGTGTCCGAAACCGAAGCAGGCTCCATCTGGTGGGAAAGTATTTGCATTAGCGGGGACTCAGACTTTAAGTGCAGATCGTCTGATCAGAGGTACTTGTTTTATTAATAGTACTCCTTTAGTTGCTATTATTGATACTGGAGCGACTCATTCGTTTATTTTGTCTGAGTGCGTGAAGCGTTTGAATCTTGTGATGTCTTCGATGGGTGGTGAACTGGTTATTGAGACTCCAGCAATGGGGTCAGTAACTACTTCTTTAGTTTTTCTAGGTTGTCCTTTGACTATTTATGGTAAAGACTTTGAGATGGATTTAGTGTGTTTACCGTTGGAGGGTTTAGATGTGGTTTTGGGATGAATTGGTTGCAATTCAATCGAGTTCATATTGATTGTTATCATACGTTGGTAAGGTTTCCTTCTCTTGAGGAAGACGAAGACTCGAGTTTCTTATCTACCAAGGAGTTGAAGAGACTTTTGGTGGATGAAGCTCAGTTGTTTGGATTGTTTGCATCGTTAACTGTGGATAGTCAAGTTTCACTCAATGTGTTTCCTGTTGTGTGTGAATTTCTGGAAGTGTTTCCTAAGGATATTTCAGATGTGCCGCCAGAGAGAGAGGTGGAGTTTTCTATAGATCTAGTTCCTGGTACTAGACTTGTTTCTATGGCACCTTATCGTATGTCAGCGTCTGAGTTGGTTGAGTTAAAGAAACAGTTGAGTGAGTTGTTGGAAAAGAGGTTTGTAAGACCAAGCGTTTCTCCTTGGGGTGCTCCAGTTTTATTGTTGAAAAAGAAAGATGGAAGTATGCGGTTGTGTATTGATTATCGCCAGTTGAATAAGGTGACGATTAAGAATAAGTATCCTCTTCCAAGGATTGATGATCTGATGGATCAGTTTGTTGGTGCGTGTGTGTTTAGTAAGATTGACTTGAGGTCAGGATATCATCAGATTAGGGTGAAGGAGGAAGATATCTAGATGACGGCCTTCAGGACACGTTACGGTCATTATGAATATTCTATGATGCCGTTCGGGGTTTCTAATGCGCCAGGTGTGTTCATGGAGTACATGAATCATATTTTTCATGAGCATCTGGATCGATTTGTTGTTGTGTTTATTGATGACATTTTGATTTATTCTAAGTCTCGGGAGGAGCACGCGAAGCATTTGCGTATTGTTTTGCAGGTTTTGAAAGAAAGGAAGCTTTTTGCCAAATTGTCCAAGTGTGAATTCTGGTTATCGGAGGTGAGTTTTCTTGGGCACGTGATTTCAGGTAATGGTATTTCTGTGGATCCATCTAAAGTAGAAGCAGTTCAACAATGGGAGGCTCCAAGATCTGTTACTGAAATTTGAAGCTTTTTGGGTTTGGTCGGATATTATCGAAGGTTTATTGAGGGTTTTTCTAAGCTAGCACTTCCTTTGACCCAGTTGACTTGTAAAGGGCAAGCGTTCATTTGGGATATTCGGTGTGAGGAAAGTTTTAATGAGCTGAAGAGAAGATTGACGACAGCTCCGATTTTGATTTTGCCGAATCCTAATGAACCATTTGTGGTTTACTGTGATGCTTCTTTGATTGGCCTAGGTGGTGTTCTGATGCAAGAAGGTAAGGTAGTGGCTTATGCTTCAAGGCAATTGAGAGTGCATGAGAAAAATTACCCTACGCATGATCTTGAATTAGCGGCTGTGGTTTTTGTGTTGAAGATTTGGAGGCATTATCTCTACGGTGCAAGGTTTGAAGTCTTTAGTGATCACAAGAGTTTGAAATATTTGTTTGATCAGAAAGAGCTAAATATGAGGCAACGTAGATGGTTGGAATTTTTGAAGGACTACGACTTTGGCTTGAATTACCATCCTGGTAAAGCTAATGTGGTAGCCGATGCTTTGAGCTGGAAATCGTTGCATATGTCCGCTTTAATGGTTAAAGAGTGGGAACTTTTGGAATCATTTAGAGATTTGAGTTTGGTATGTGAAGTGACGTCGGATAGCGTGAGGCTTGGAATGCTAACAACTACTAATGATTTTCTGATGACTGTTAGTGAGAAGCAGAAGCTGGATGTGAAATTTGTGGATTTGATGTTGATTGGAGAAAAAGATGCGAATAGCGATTTTAAAGTGGATATTAATGGTGTTTTGAGGTTTCGAGGTTGAATTTGTATTCCGGATGATGCGGAGTTGAAAAAGATGATTTTGGAAGAAGGACACCGGAGTAATTTGAGTATACATCTGGGAGCGAATAAGATGTATCAGGATTTGAAAAAGATTTTCTGGTGGTCTGGATTGAAAAGAGACGTGGCTCAGTTTGTGTATGCTTGTTTGACTTGCCAGAAGTCGAAGGTGGAACATCAGAGGCCGAGTGGTTTGTTGCAACCGTTGGATATTCCGGAATGGAAATGGGATAGCATTTCTATGGATTTCGTAACGGGGTTGCCGAATATGCAACGAGGGCATAATGCTATTTGGGTGGTTGTGGATAGGCTGACTAAACCGGCTCATTTCATTCTGATTGACATCAGTTTTACTTTGGAGAGGTTGGCGGAGATCTACATCAGTGTGATTGTGAAATTGCATAGGGTTCCATTGAGTATTGTTTCGGATCGAGATCCTAGGTTTACCTCAAGATTTTGGGAAAGTTTACAGAAAGCATTGGGTTCTAAATTGAGATTGAGTTTGGCTTATCATCCACAGACGGATGGACAGACGGAGAGAACGATTCAGTCGTTGGAAGATTTGTTGAGGGCATGTGTTTTGGAACAAGGTGGTGCGTGGGATAGTTATCTTGCATTGATTGAATTCACGTATAATAATAGTTTCCATTCAAGTATTGGAATGGCACCGTTTGAAGCATTATATGGACGAAGATGTCGAACACCTTTGTGTTGGCACGAATCTGGTGAGAGTTCGGTGGTTGGACCAGAGTTGGTGCAACAGACTACGGAGAAAGTGAAGCTTATTCGAGAGAAGATGAAGGCTTCTCAGAGTAGGCAAAAGAGTTATCATGATCGGAGGCAGAAAGATCTTGAGTTCCAAGAGGGTGATCATGTATTTCTAAGGGTTACGCCGGTAACGGGTGTGGGTCGTGCATTGAAATCAAAGAAACTTACTTCTCGGTTTATTGGTCCTTACCAGATATCCGCGAGAGTGGGTGCGGTGGCTTATAGGGTGGCGTTGCCGCCGAATCTGTCGAATTTACACGATGTTTTCCATGTTTCACAGCTTTGGAAGTATGTTCCGGATCCGTCGCATGTGATTCCGATGGATGAGGTTGAGGTAAGGGAGAACCTTACGGTTGAGGCATTACCAGTTAGGATTTTGGATTACAAGGTGAAACGGTTGAGGGGTAAGGATATTGCACTTGTGAAAGTGGCTTGGGGAGGCGCTGCTGAGGGCAATTTGACTTGGGAGTTGGAGAGTCGGATGCGGGAGTCGTATCCAGAGTTGTTCGTCTCAGGTATATTTTCGAGGACGAAAATTTCTAAGTGGGGGAGAGTTGTAACGCCCTAGTTTTAGTATTTTTATTTAATTGAGTTGTTTTGAGTATTTTATTATTATTTAATTTTATTTTTGACTTTTATGTGAAAATATGTTATTTTTCATCGTGAATATATTTTATCGGGTTTTGGGAACGTTTGCGAGATATTTGAGTGTGGGTGTATTTTGGTCATTTCATGATATTTTTCATTAAGTAGAAAGAATAGAAAGGAAAAAGGGAGAGAAAAATAGAGAGAAAGAAAGAGAAGAGAAACAAAAGGGAAGAAGAGAAGAAAAAGAGAGAAAAGAAGAAATCGATCAACCGACTTTTCTACACGCTATTTAATCGGGTAAGGGTGCGAAACTCGATTATTATATGCTTGTGTATGATTATGTATGTGTGTATTGGATTGTTTGTTGTGTTTTCATAGTTTCTATTCTAGGTCGATAATGAGAAATCGATGTTTTCGCGGTTGAAAATCAGTGTAAACGTAGTAGAATACCTGTTATCATGATAGAGTTATGTTTTTATTGATATATGCTGGTTTGGACATGTTTTGGAAGGAGAAAATATGGTTTTTGAATGAACTGGTGCGCTGCAGGGTTTTGCTGAAATCGCAGGTTCGCACTGCGAATGGCCAGCGAAGGGGTGGCGAGCGTTCGCGTGATGTTCGCACTGCGAACGTTGTATTATTTTTCATGCTGCCACTGTTCGCTGGAGGGTTCGCATTGCGAATGGGGTAGCGAGCATTCGCTGGGACGTTCGCACTGCGAACGTTGAGAATTTTCTAGGCTATTTTGCTTCTGCCACTGTTCGTTGGGACATTCGCACAGCGAATGAAGTAGCGAAGGACTCGCTAGGGGCTTCGCACTACGAATGTAGCAGTTTTTCCCAATTTGTTTTCTTTGTAACTTTTGATCCGTGAGTCGGTTTGAGGCGTGGTTCGATGCGTTAGAAAGCTTGTGAAATGTTCTTTATTATTATGATGGTATTGAGATTGTTGGCTGATTAAATTATGTCGGGGATTAGGAAACATGTTGTTTTGTTGTCGACTTTTGCAATTTAATTGGGTGAACTTGGTGTGCATGTGCAATATGCTGTTGGTGTGGATATTTTATGA
Organism: Lathyrus tuberosus; assembly: GCA_022829125.1. Lineage (NCBI taxonomy): Eukaryota > Viridiplantae > Streptophyta > Magnoliopsida > Fabales > Fabaceae > Lathyrus > Lathyrus tuberosus. The sequence goes on along the minus strand of JALAZF010000298.1, from coordinate 5,322,834 downwards.
CTTGCGTATTATTGTGTGATGTAATTACATGAAATAAATATGGTGATAATGATTGGAGGCCTTAGGGCAAGAAAATGAAATGTGTGGTAATTGTCGATATATGCATGATTATGGAATGTGTATATGTATGCATTTGAATGTCATGAGTCATTGTATGTTGAGCATCATGATATGCACTGTTGTGACATCCTGAGTGACGGTTTGATTCCAGATGGAATCTGCTATAACATCGTGAGCCTTAAAAATAAGAGGACTGAAAGCGATCTGATTGGATCGTGCGCCTTAAAAATAAGAGGACCGAAAGCGACGGGGAAAACCGTATGCCCGACGGGGAGTTACACTAAGTAACGAACGATGATTCCAATAGTTCCAGAGTGAACTGGTGTTGAGAATTGATGGAAGTCGGTACCGCATGTGCATATGCATAGAGTCGTTGTGTCGGTCTCTAGGATTTGCATAAATCATTAATGGTTTGTTTATGTGTGAAATTGTGGGTGGAATGGTTATATGGATATGTGTTGGTGAGACTTGTATTGTGCTTAGTTGGTATACCTTGGTGATGGAAATATGAAATATCCATTGTGTGGTTTTATGTCTGAATTCTAGGGTGAGTTGTGGTGAGAACCGTATATATGCGTTTTTTTGGTGTTATATATAATTGTATGCAATTATATTATGATTGTTTTTCTCACCCTTCTGCTGTTTTATAATGCTCTATGAGGCATTGCAGATTAGTTGCTGGAGGTCTTTTTGTGAAGCTTTGCGTCTTCATTCTTTTGTTGGTCGGCTCTAATATGTGACACCGGGTAGTTAGGGAGGCCGTTTGTGATGATTTGTATTATGTATATATATCTTTTGGCTTGTGCATGTATAACTTGATGGATGACAAACTTTTCACGTGATATATATATATATATATATATGATATTCAGTTTTAGATTTTCCGCTTTTATTCTAAATCTGAAATGTGGGTGTAAGGAACTGAGTTCCTCTGTTGATTGCTACCCCACTGTTGCATATCTTTATGGGCAGGTGTTGTATGATTTGTTTCAATATGATGTGATTCCCCCGTCTATGCCATGATAATTTAAATGTACTCTGATGAAATTTTGAATTTTCGTTACCGCTTTAATAGCTTCGGGGTATAGATTGGGGGGGTGTTACATCAAGCACACATACTCCAATATCTCACTAACCCTTTCTAACTCACACATACAAACCACACACCTCAAATCCCATTTCCATGACTACACTTTCTTTCACTTCTCATCCATAAACTCATACTGCATCACCCCCCTTTATTTCAAAAAAAGAAAGAGAGAACAACACAACCTTCGCACTACCATAACCGCACAGCTTTGCCATCTTCATTTTTACCGTCACCACCACCAAAAACAAAACCATTTCAAAACAAAAACATGAATTAAAAATCTGCACATGAACACACTCTCTGTTTTCGTTCATATTTTCGACAACCATAATGTTAGTTCTCTCTTCACACAAATATAGTAACAAACGCAAACCATCAACAACAACCGTCGTTTTCGCATTTCCGCCGACGTTCACCTCCAACAAACTTAAGCTTGTTTTCACCATTCGGTAACGCTTTTCGCCACGTCAGTAATCTTCATCTCCTCTTTTAATCATATTCCCATCATACATGTTGCTTTTGGCTTTAAGATTTCGTCACACCGTTATTTTTCTTACGATTATTGCCGGTAATGTTTAAGTTTCGATATGATCTTATTATGTTTTCTTGAAGTTGTGTCTATGTGTTGTTTGTGTATATGTGTGATGTGTACTATTTTACGGCGTGCCCGGTTCTCGGTTCGAATTCGTTGCGATTTGCTAGATTATTTTGTTATGTTTTGAATTTGTATGTTGTAGTATATTTGATGTTGATACTCCTTATTTCATTTTGCTTGATATACATAGTTTTTACAGTTATATATATATATATATATATATTGTATAATAGTTTTATATTTTGGTTTCTATTATATATATATATATATATATATATATATATATATATATATTACTTTTTTATATCCTTTATACATGCACATGATATAGTTATTTTTGTTTCAATTTTCTTTTATATAGTATCACTGATGTGTGAGGTGGTATATGTAGCTGCTTCTTCTTTCAATAATGATACGTAAATTATTATATGATATACATGTTCAGTTACTTTAAAAAAAATAGTACCTTTGCATGGAGAGTGAGAATCAATCCAGAGAAAGAGAATGGAGTTTGAGCTTCTGTTCCATCGTAACAGAAAGAGAGAAAAGCATTGCATACATTTTTATTTTTTAATTTTGTTATGCCATTGTCATGTGTTTAGAAGAAACTGGTTAATTATTTAATTATTTTGAATTTCAAAAAAAAAAAGAACATGATGTCTCTCTTTGCATAACTGGAGTGGTATTCCCCTATGTGGCAGCACTTTTTTTTTTCTTTCTTTTATTTATTTATTTATTTTTATTTAGTTATCATTTTATGTGTTATTATTTTACCGAAAAAACATTTTAATTATTCAAATTCTAAGATACCCAACTGAATTCAAAGGTACCAAAGTGTTCACCTTTTAATTATTTATTTTAGTATTTTTCTATTTCTAGTTTTATTAGTTAATTTAAATTATATTAAAAATGAAAAAATAATAATGTTATTAATTATTAGTTGATTTAAATATTTTTATTTAATATTGATTAATTAAATTATTAATTAATTTTATTAAATATTCATATTTAAATCGATTAATAATTCCCTGGTGGTCCGATTTTATTTCGTGACTTGTCTGTTTCCATGTCTTGGGCTCATTTTCCTCGATTTAATCTTGTTGTTTTTCCTTGATTATTTCTCGATGTCTTACACGATGTTTTGCCGTGTATGCACTTTTTTATTTCACAATGTTTTTCCGTGATTGTTGTTGTATATCTATGTGGATTTTATCTGTTTATCTTCACGGTGTTTTGTCGTGATTGTCTGTTTTTATACACGATGCTTTGTCGTGTCCGTTATTGATTTTACTTGTTGTTGATTACCATGATCTTTTTCCATGCTTATTCTATGACCTTTTGTCTGTTTAATCTATTATACGATGCTTTATCGTGCACTTTCTGTTCATTTTACATGATGTTTTTCCGTGCACTTTCTGTTTATTTTACACGATGCTTTGTCGTGCACTTTCTATTTAATTTTACACGATGCTTTGTCGTGCACTTTCTGTTTATTTTTACATGATGCTTTGCCGTATACTTTCTATCTGTTTTTCTCCATGATGCCTTTCTGTGTATGTTTTCATTATTTGTGGATTTTATTCTCGATGCTTTGTCGCGTATCTTTGTCTGCTGATTACATGATGCTTTTTTGTGTATTTATGTTGACTTTTGTTGTCTGATACCATGATGCTTTGCCATGTGTTTTCTGTATTTTTGTCTGCTGATTACATGATGCTTTTCTGTGTATTTCTGTTGAGTTTTGTTGTCTGACCATACATGATGCTCTTGTCGTGTACTGTGTCTGTGTCTTTGATGCTTGCCATTTACATGATGTTCTTCCATGCATATGTCGCTTTTTTTTTATCCTTGGTGACCTAATCCAAGGGAAGGGACTGTATATTAACTTTTTGTCATTGTTCATGTCCCTCATTCGTTCTTTACTTGTCTTTGTTGTTCTTGGTTCTTAGAACCTGGCAACTCGTAGTTCCACGAACTACAAATGCTCTGATTTCTCAAGTTCCTCTTGAGAATACGTAGGCACAAGGCCCCGATCCTTGCCGAGCAACCTTTTCTTTTTTCAACCTTTTCTTTTTTACAACTTTTCCTTTTTTCACCCGTAGTCAGCCGAACTACGATTGCTCTGACTTCCTATACAAGATACGTAGGCATAGGGTTGCGATGATCCTAGCGAGCTACCTTTTTTTTTCATCTTTTCTCTTTACTTTACCCATCTCTACCCTTAGCAAACAACTTTTAGCAAAACACAAATATTTCAAGAGGTTTCTGTAGAGTACTGCATATACTTAGGGTGCTAGTACCTTCCCTTAGTATAACCAACCCCCGTACCTTTGATCTCTCTTTGCTTAGCTTTAGGCCTTGTTTTTTGCTTTACATTTTACTTAGGGTTTTTGTTCAATCTTTTCTCCCTTCCCTTGGATAAAATAAAAGTTCGGTGGTGATATCTTTATTCTGCGATCCAAGCTAATCCCATAGCTTTGGTATCTGATTCCCACCGCGACAAAGAGGAAGGCGCGAAAGGGTTTATTTTCCTCTAGCGTACCATCAGTGCCTACTGCCAGCTCTGAAATTTCTCCAACTTCAGGCGCGTCGAAGCTATATGTGGACAAGCTTATCCTCGAGAAGGCCAAGATGCAAGAGGAAATCAAGAAGCTTACGAAGAAGTTGCAAGGAGGAGATGGACCTTCTCATCCGATGGCTTAGGACTTTAAATTTCCTTTTATTGTACTTTTCCACTGTGTTTGACTCTTGAAAGTGTAATCCATTTTGTAAGTTTAAAGTTTATTATCAATGAAATGAGATTCTCTTTTGTTATTCAAATATGTGTTCTCCATTTTTTATAATGTTTGCAAATATAATTTTGAGTTCCTTGAATTCTTTTATTGCATTTGGATTTGCATTGAATTTCATCACATTCATGTCATCACATGTGCATTCCTTTCGCATTAGCTCATTTTGTTGTCTCGTCTCCATTTGTTCACACTGAGTCATCCACATTCCTACAACACCAGAGCTCAAGCTCGAAGAAGGATGGCCGAGTAGAACCAAGAGATCGAACGAGTCAGCAATGAACTAGATGACCTACGTGGGAACGTAGGGCAGATTATGGAAATGTTACAAGTGATACGTGCGAAAATGGATACTCAACCCACTGTGGTTTCCAAGATTGTTAATCCAACTATGGATCCTCAACCTGCAGTGGCCGCTACCACCAATTTACCTCTATTTGGTCTTCCTCCAGGTTTTGTGCATGCACTTGTTGTGATTCCTACTACTTAGCAAGCTGTTCCTTTGACTTCCGAAGTCCCTCATGTGGTTCCTACCTTTGCACCAGCCTCCATGCATACACGTGTTGAACCCTACTTTGATGAACACCGCCAAGTGTATGATGTTCCAGATATGTTTGAAAATGAAGATGAGAAGCATGAGTAGCTTAGGGAGAATGTTAAAACTATTGATAAGAGATTAAGAGCGATGGAAGGTGACCAAATCTTTAGTGTTGCTGCCAGAGAGATGTGTCTTGTATCCGGTTTGGTTATCCTGCCCAAGTTCAAGACCCCTAACTTTGATCAGTACGAAGGTACTACCTGTCCAAAAACTATCTTATCCCAAGTGGAACCACCTTTGACCAAAAAGGAATTGGCTGATTGGTTTGTTAACACAGTTCGTCCAGAATTCTATGAGAGGATGGTTGGGAGTGTGACCGCTAACTTTTCTGATATAGTTGTTGTGGGTGTTAAGGTGGAACTTGGTTTGAAAAGTGGTAAAATGACTAGTGCAGTTGGCAGTTCAAGCACCAACAAAGACAATGCTAAGAAGTCCTCTAGCAGTTTCCACAAGAAAAAGGAAGGGGAAACTAACGCAATGATGTCTAGTAGAAAAAAGAATCAGTCGTGGAAGCAACAACAACATCAACAACAAAGTTATGCTCAATAACCATTCTATCCGGTTCAGTTCGCCCAACAACCATATGTGGCCGCAGTTACTCCTTCATTTAATCAGCAAGTTCCCGTATATCAGCCTGTACAACCAGCTCCTGTTTATCAACCAGTTCAAGCTCCGCCAACTTATCAACGAGCGCCCAATGCTCTTGCCTATCAACAACAGATAAATCAAGCTCCTTACTAATATGTTCCCAATAAAAGACAATTTAGGCCTCATATTCCTCCCATTCCCATGACTTATACCGAGCTATACCCTTCATTGGTGCAAAAAGGGTTAGTAACTACAAAGCCTCTGGGTTCGCCTCCCGATCCACTTCCACTTCACTACAATCCAAATGCTCATTGTCTGTTTCACGAAGGCGCGCCAGGTCATGATCTAGAAGTTTGTTATGCTTTAAAGCACATTGTAAGAAAGCTAATGGAGAAGAAGATCTTGTCTTTTGGTGATGCCCAGCCCAATGTCAAAAATAATCCTTTGCCCGCTCATGGGGCTGTTAATTCTATTGATGAGGCATCTGATGAAATGCTAATTCTTGATGTTGCTGAGATTAAAACCCCTCTTCAAGCCTTTCATGCAAAGCTAGTTGAGGCAGGTTTAGTCAAGATTTTCCATGATGAGTGTGAAGATTGTACTACCAGTCCCAAGGGATGTATGTTGGTCCAAAGGGACATTCAAAGTTTGATCCATGATGGTTTCTTACAAGTGAGTAACAAGTTGAAGAAAGTCGAGGTGTTTGTGATTGAACCCATCTTTAATCTACCAGAATCAAGTGAAAAAGTATCTGTGTTTAATTTTCCTGAATCAAGTTCTAAAACACCTGTTTTCAGTACACCAAAGTCTGTATTCAATATACCAGAACCTGCTGTTGTTCCACCAGTTAATCAGCCAAAGCCTGTGATTATTCAAAAACCCAGATTATTCTCTTTCAAAGATACCAAAGTCATACCTTGGAAGTACGATGTGATAGTAATTGATCAAGAGTTTGGGAAGGTTATTCTGAAAGAAGATTTGAAGAGTGCTGAAGATGTGACCAACATAGTTGGGGCAAGAAAGATGACACGTAGTGGTCGTATCTATACCCCTCGATTCAATGAAGTTCCACCAAAGGAAGTTGCTGCCACTGTACCTGCTAAAGATAAAGAAAGGGTTTTGAATGATAAATATGCAGAATTCTTAAGGATTATAAGAAAGAGAGATTATAAAGTCATTGATCAACTTCATCAGACTCCTTCAAAAATCTCCATTCTTTCTCTTTTGATGAGTTCCCCAGCTCACCGAAGTGCATTGCAAAAGCTGTTGGCTCAAGCCCATGTGACCCAGGATATTACTGTCGACCAGTTTGATAGTGTGATTGCAAATATTATCGCCTATAACACTCTCAGTTTCAGCAAAGAGGAGTTACCGAGGGAGGTCCAGAATCACAACAATGTGTTGCACGTATCCGTAAAATGTCAGGATGACGCTTTGGCAAGAGTGATTGTAGATACCGGTTCCTATTTGAATGTTTTACCCAAGAGGACACTTACTAAGCTAGCTTATAAAGGTTCAGAGATGAAGTCTACTTCTTTGGTTGTTAAGGCTTTCGATGGTTCGCGTAGAACAGTAACTTGGGAGGTGGAGCTGTCAATCTTAATTAGGCCACATGTGTTTAACATCACATTCCAAGTCATGGACATTAACCCTGCTTATAGTTATTTTCTTGGAAGGCCTTAGATTCACGGTGCTGGCACCCTGACTTCGACCTTACACCAAAAGATGAAATTTGTTGTGGATGATAAGTTGGTGATTATCCATGCTGAGGAGGACCTGATGGTAAGTAATTTATCTTTATTCTGGTACATTGAGGCTGATGAAGATGCCTTGGAAACTTCTTTTCAAGCACTCGAGATAGCCAACGTTGTCCTGTTGGAAGTTGAGGAACCAGTGGGTAAGGGTAATCCATCTTTCGTATCTGTCAATAGTACAAGATCAACGATTAAAGAAGGCGTTCCCGAAGACTGGGGAGAAGTCATAGATGTCAAGACGAAGCTAGATCACTATGGGTTGGGTTACAAACTAACTAATGATGCAGTATCTACTTCTGCCAAAGGACGTCCGAAGGCTATTCAAGAAGTGTTTGTCAGTGGAGGCTTCCGAGTCAATGTTGTGGATGAAGATAATGAAGATGAAGATTTAAGCAATCTGGTGTTCTAGTGTGATGCTGCTTTGGACAATTAGGAAGCAATTGAGATCCCAGTTATTATTCCCTCATCAAAGTAATTTGTTGTCTTTTTTTTGTTTTCGAAAAAATTCCATAGCTCTGCCCAAGGCTATTGGACTATTTTGTAGGGTCCCCTATGCTTTCAAAATTATCATTATCAATGAAGACATTTTGTTAAATTCTCATTGTTTCATTTACTGTTTTTTGCTTTTTATATTTTAAAAGAAAACGACAATCTCTCAAAACCACAAAAAACATTTTCCTTTTGCATTTTTCTTTGGGAATTTAATAAAATCAAATCATTCAAACATGACGAATAATCCAAAACCATGTTGAATCCAATGACCCTGCTTTCACTCCTAACTTTGATTCACCCATCTACCAAGCTAAACATGAGGATGAGGAGGATTATGAGGTTCCCAATGAACTGACAAGAATGGTTGAGTATGAATACACTGATCTCCAACCACACAAAGAGCATGTAGAGACGATTAATCTTGGCACTGATGATGAGAAGAATGAGGTCAAGGTTGGTACCACACTTGGGGCAGATGTCAGACAGAGATTGGTCAAGCTTCTAGAAGAATATGTGGATGTGTTTGCGTGATAGTATCAATATATGCTCGATTTAGACACAGACATCGTTGTTCACAAATTACCGCTTAAACCAGAGTGTCCACCCGTAAAGCATAAACTTCGAAGAACTAGACCAGACATGGCTCTAAAGATTCGAGATGAGGTTAGAACGTAGCTGGATGCAGGTTTTCTAATAGTTGCGAAGTATCCTTAGTGGGTTGCTAATATTGTGCTTGTGCCTAAAAAGTATGGTAAAGTCATAATGTGTGTAGACTATATGGATTTGAACAAAGCAAGTCCGAAAGACAACTTCCATTTGCCACATATTGATACACTTGTGGACAATACCGCTCGCTTTGCAGTTTTCTCTTTCATGGATGGCTTCCCCGATTATAACCAGATCAAGATGGATCCCAACGACATGGAAAATACCACGTTCATTACCCCTTGGTGAACCTATTGTTATAAGGTTATGCCCTTCGGTCTGAAGAACGAAGGGGCAACCAATCAAAGGGAGATGGTCACTCTATTTCACGACGTGATGCATAAGGAGATCGAGGTGTATGTCGATGATATGATTGCCAAATCTCAAAGTGAAGAGGACCACTTGGGTCATCTGTTGAAGTTGTTTGAATGACTCAGAAAATACCAGTTGAGGTTGAATCCTGCTAAGTGTAGTTTTGGTGTTAGATCTGGAAAGTTACTTGGGTTTATCGTTAGTCAACGAGGAATTAAAGTAGACCCCGACAAGGTTAGATCAATCCAAGAAATGTCAGCTCCACAAACTGAGAAACAAGTTAGAGGTTTTCTTGGACATCTGAATTACATTTCTAGATTCATCTCCAATATGACCCCTACATGTGAACCAATCTTCAAGCTATTTCACAAGGATCAGATCATTGATTGGAATTCTGAATGTCAACAAGCTTTTGAGAAGATCAAGGGTTATCTATAAGAGCCTCCTATCTTGATTCCACCTGTTCCCGGAAATCCATGGTTCCATGACATCAAGAACTATTTGCAAAACCAGGAATATCCAGCCGATGCTACAATTCTTGATAAGAAGACTCTGAGAAGATTGGAATCCAAATTCTTCCTCAGTAATGATGTATTGTACAAAAGAAACCATGATATGGTTTAATTAGATGTGTTGAGATGTGAAGCAGACCTGTTGATTCAAGAAATTCATGAAGAATCATTTGGAACTCATGCCAATGGTCATGCCATGTCTAAAAAGATTTTGAGAGCTGGGTATTACTGGTTAACCATGGAATCCAATTGTATCCAATATGCCAGAAAATGGAATAAATGCCAAATTTATGCTGATAGGGTGCGCGTGCCTCCGACACGGCTGAATGTTCTTTCATCGTCGTGGCCTTTCTCTATGTGGGGCATTGACATGATTGGGGCAATCGAGCCTAAAGCTTCCAATGGTCATCGTTTCATCTTGGTTGCGATTGACTACTTCACAAAATGGGTGGAAGCTGCCTCATATACCAATGTAACCAAGCAAGTGTTTGACCGCTTCATCAAAAAGGAGATTATCTGTCGTTATGGGATTATGAGCCGTATCATAACAAATAATAGGACAAATCTGAACTATAAAACCATGAAGGAGCTGTGTGAAAATTTCAAGATTGAGCATCATAACTCTTCTCCTTACCGTCCGAAAATGAATAGAGTTGTTGAAGTCGCGAACAAAAATATCAAGAAAATCCTGCAAAAGATGGTGAATACTTATAAAGATTGGCATAAAATGCTACCATTTGCCTTGCACAGATATAGAAATTCAGTGGGAACTTCAACAAGGGCAACCCCTTTTTCTTTGGTATATGGGATAGATGCAGTCCTCCCGATTGAAGTAGAGATACCGTCCTTGAGATTCTTGATGGAAACCAAACTTGATGAAGCAAAGTGGGTCCAAGAAAGATTTGATCAGCTGAACCTCATCTACGAGAAACTCATGACTGAGATGTGCCATGGTTATTTGTATCAAAAGCAGATTAAGAGGGCATTTGATAAGAAGGTCTGTATTCGAGAATTCAGAGAAGGAGAACTCGTACTCAAGAAACTCTTGCCAGTTCACAAATACATGCGTGGGAAGTGGACTCCCAACTATGAAGGCCCATTTATTGTGAAGACAGTCTTATCAGGAGGTTTATTAATTCCCACAACAATGGATGGTGAAGAGCTTGCACACCCTGTGAACTCTAATGCAGTCAGAAAATATTATGCCTAAAAAACCCGCTAAGTCGAAAACCTAGAAAGGAGACTTAGGCAACAATGGGTATCCCGGTGGATCAAAACCTATGAAGGAGATCCAGGAAAATATTAGGGATGAAAATAAAAAAATAAGAGCTCGTTAAGTTGAAAACCCGAAAGGGCGTCTTAGGCAAAAATGAGCGTCCCATAGGATTGAAAACCCGAAAGGGCGATCCAGGCAAAAGTTAGGGACAAAAGGCATTTCACTGCATCAGATGGGGTTCACCATTGCAAAAGATTAAAGTCAAAGTTCAATCCCGCCGCTCTTGTCAGAAGCAAGGTTTTGGAAAGTTTTAGTTATTAGGGCTAGTAGGTGTCGTTGGATTCAATGTAACCATTCCCTATTGCCATTTTCAATTGTAATACTCTATGGAGCTTTGCCATTTGCAAGCTACCATTCTTGAATAAAATCATATTTTTTTCCCATTGAATTCTTGTCATTTACGCTTTCTCTACTTTTCCTTATTATGCAAAATGTCATTTATTTGTTAATAATGATTTTGAAAGTGAAAAGTTTTGAATTAAAATCAGTTTTTGAAAACAAAATGAAAGAACATAGATTTGCTTTGACCTGTGGAAGGATTTAGAGGAAATTTTGAATTCCCCAATAAGTCTTAAGGTTGCAGAAACACTTTTAGACCATTTCAGCAAAAGTTCCCATTGAAGCATAAACTGACAGCACTTTTGGATCGATCCTTTGATCGTATGTGATTTTCAAGATTTGAAGAGAATCTCCCTAGTGTCTATTGTATAATACATGTTTGTCGATGTTGAGGATTTGCTCCCCAGTGGAGTCATCTTTCGATCCCCACTGAAGTTACCCTATTTTCCCCAGTAAGCTTCCTTGGCTTTATACTTCCCCAAGTGAAGTGGATGTATGTTCCCCAGTGAATCTCTGGACTCCTCTATTCCTCAGTGAATCTCTGGACTCCTCTATTCCCCGGTGATTTCTTGTGACTCACTCCTTCCCCGACGAAGTGGATATGTTTATCTATTCCCCATTGAGTCTACAAACTCTGTGTCTCTCCGTTGAGTCAGCATTTGCATATCATGATCATCCGTATCATGTCATATTATGTGCATTTGGTATTAACCCAGTCTTTTTTGATGGTTGTGGCCCCTTTGACCTCAAATCCAGTTGTTACTAACATCTTTATTGAGATCTTTGATTGTCATCAATTTCCTGTCCAAGTCCAGTTGCCACTGACATTCTGTTAAACTTTGGTTGTCACCTATATCCCCGTATCCCCTTTAAGTCCAATTGTTGTTGGCATCTTTGTTAAAGTCCAGTTGTTGCTGGCATCAATCCGTTGGAAGATGGTCTTGATGCCTTTGCTTGCGGTTTAAGTCCAATTTTTTTGGCACATACAGTATCTTTCCTGATGTTTCCTGAAGATCCTGTTTGATCTCTTTGTTTTAAGGAATTTCCAGTGGCTTGGATGTTTATTCTTGTTTGAAAACTCCAGCATTATTTGGTTTGATCCTATTGTTATGAGGATCCTGCCGTGTCATTAACGTTATCCTATTTTTATGAGGGTTTCGTTTGGTTTGATCCTATTGTTATGAGGATCCTGCCTTGTCGTTGACGTTATCCTATTGTTATGAGGGTTTCATTTGGTTTGATCCTATTGTTATGAGGATTTTGCCTTGTCGTTGACGTTATCCTATTGTTATGAGGGTTTCGTTTGGTTTGACCCTATTATTATAAGGATTTTGCCTTGTCATTGACGTTATCCTTATTGTTATGAGGGTTTCGTCCTTGTTTGATCCTATTGTTATGAGGATCCTGCCTTGTCGTTGAAGTTATCCTATTGTTATGAAGGTTTCATTTGGTTTGATCCTATTGTTATGAGGATCTTGCCTTGTCATTGACGTTATCCTATTGTTATGAGGGTTTCATTTGGTTTGATCATACTGTTATGAGGATTTTGTTCTATTTTATTTAATCCTATTGCCATGAGGATTTTGTTCTTGTTTGATCCTATTGCTATAAGGACATTGCCTCGTCCTTGTTTGATCCTATTGTTATGAAGATTTTGTCCTGTTTTGTTATATCCTATTGCCATGAGGATTTTGTTCTTGTTTGATCCTATTGCTATGAGGATCTTGCCTCATTTGGTTTGATCCTATTGTTATGAGGATTTTGTCCTGTTTTGTTTAATCTTATTGCCATGAGAATTTTGTTCTTGTTTGATCCTATTGCTATGAGGATCTTGCCTCGTCCTTGTTTGATCCTATTTCTATGAGGATTTTGTCCTGTTTTGTTTGATCCTATTGTTATGAGGGTCTTATTTTGCCTATTGTTCTAGAGTGTCATCCGGTCATGCCTGAACCTGTTGATCAATCACTCTGGATATTCCCCAGTGGAGACATCTTTCTGGTTTTACTCTCAGTGAGGATCCTTTCTTCTTCAGTGTCATCTGGTCATGCCTGAAACTATTGATCAATCACTTTAGATATCCCCTATTTGTTTCATTTTCCACAGTGTTTTGTCATCCCTAGTGAGTTGTTACCCATTGTTGTTGACTTTACCCTTGGCTTTTGTCCTTGCCTGCATTGTGCATTTATCATTCCATCATAAATCATCATGCTAGAGTTTATTGCATGTCAGCGTTGTCCTAGCATTGCATAGTTTCTCCTTGCCCATAGCATAGCATGTCATTGCATCTAAAGGCAAAATTTTCATTTTTCTGTATTTAAATACCTTTCACCATGATTTCATGATGATTATCATCACTCATGTCATCCAGTAAAATTATTTAAATAGGGGCAACTGCCATACCCCAAATTTTACCCCTAGATTCATTGACCATTTGCATATCATTCTAGGCCAAACATTCATGCATAGCTACCCAAATTATCAGATATTGCTTTATTTTGTTCATCTGTGGAATTAGGGGTTGCTTCAAAAAGCACAATGGATTGATTGGTCAAGGTTTTGGATGGATCATTAACCAATCAATTTCTCATACACTTGAGAGATCTCCCTTCATCAAATATCAAGTGCAAAGTGGCCTCATTACAAGTTCTTCAAGGTTCAAATTCATCTGGCCATGAAACTAGGGTTTTTCAACCAAAGTCAACTACATCTTTGACTTTTGATCAAGGCATGATCTTAAGCCTTGAAACATGATTCAAGACATTCAAATACACCCTTGGAGTCCATCCATGGTGCTCAAATGGCTCAAGAGATTGATTTCATTGAAGATCAATAAGTGAAGGTTCATCTGATACACAAGTCATTCACTGCAAAGTCAAACCTTTGACTTTAGGTTTTTTGGTCAAATATGAACTTCTCAAGTCAAATTCCATGTAAATATGTCTTATGATTGAGCTTGATCAAGAAAAATCAAGAGAATTGAGGTTACTTGCAAAAAGGGAAACAATGAAGAATTGGAAATTTTTCTAAGTCATGGAAAACCCTAATTTGGTGTTGACTTGTCAAGGTCATAACTTCCAATATAGACATCCATTTTCTTTGATCCAAAGATCAATTTGGAGAGCTCATTCCATAGTACAACTTTGTCAAAGAGGAGGAATTCCCAAAAAATGCATAGATTTCAAGTTATGACGGCATGAAGTTGAGAAAAGTAAGATTTTGAAATTCTATACTTAGAATTTTTTCTAAGTGTTGAAGTTCAACTTGGAGGGTGGGTTTTCAAAGCCATTTTTCTCATGGTTCTAGGCTCCAATTAAAAATTCTTTCAACATGAAAGTTTTTCCTTATGTTTCAAGCTTTCCATGGATGCTAAGAACTCCTCAATTGGGTCAATACATCTCCAGTTATGGCATTTCAAAGTTAGGGTTTCTAAGTTGACAAAATTCTTAACTTGGTGAAATTTTTCTAAGTTATTTTGGGGAACTTTGGATGCATGAATTCAAGTCTAATTCTCTCTTAGTTCCAAGCCTCATCTCCACTTGCTTTCAACATGATGTTTATTCATTAATCTTCCTACTTTCCATTGAGCTCAAGATCTCACTAAATGTACCATTTTTCTCAAGATATATGCACACAAAGTTGGCTATATGAACTTGTGTTTATGCATGCCATATTGTTCATGTTTATTCATACCAAGTCGCATTTTCATGCAACATGAGTTTTGTGACCTATTTTCATGCGCATACCACCTCTTTGTCTCACCAAAACATTGCCATAACTAGCCAAACCACATATGTACCTCATGCACCCATTTTGAATAACTTTGCCAAAAAAGAGAAAGGTGAAAAAGTTGTACAAAACTTGCCTAGCAAGAATGCTCCCTCCACTCTCTCTCATTTTGACTCTTTCCCACTCCCAAATGACAACAAAAACAACCACAATATAGGCCATGCTCGAACCATTTTTCATGCCACCTCATTTTTTAAAATTCTTACAAAACCACTAACCAAGTGTTTTAACCCTATTCAGCTTGTTTTAACCTCACAAAGCCATCATATAAAACCTAAAAAACCCTAGCAATCCACCAGAACCTCATTCTCACTCAAACTCAGAACTAAAACACTCTCTCTTACTCAAATTTTATCTCTCTTCGAATCTCCTTTTGTAAGGCATGTATCTTTATTTCCTTGCCATAATCATCATTCTTAAGGCTGTGAGAAGCAAAAGTGAAGAGTCTGGTGGAAGTTTGAAGCAAGAACAGAAGCTAACAATTTCTCCTTTGGGTAACACTTTCTCCAACTCATTTCTCTCTCTTTAATGCTTATTTAGTCCCATGATTGTTGCATTTTGAGTTCTGGAAGCATAAGGATAATGTTTGTGTTATTGTTGTTCTGTTTTGTTTAAGTTACATAACATGCCTCAAATTTTCGTGGCCATTTTAAATGGTGTTAAAGTGTTCAAAAGCTAAATATAATGTCAGAATCTGATTCTACACAAAAAATCCTGCAAGTAGGTGTCTTGTTTGTTTTTTTTTTTGACACGTTTTACAGTCAACTCCGACAGCCGTCGCTGGAGAAGACGACCGAAGCTAGGGCTCCGTCGTCTGACTGTACATCCAAGGTCATCCCTTTGACCCTGTGCGCATGTCATCCTGCTTGACGCTGATATGGTGCCACATCATTTAATGAAATGCACATGTGGCATTTTTTTGTTTTTTCTCTGGTCCATTTTAGTTCATAGACCTACAATATTTTCTTTCCACACTCCCCATTTCTAAGCCCAATACGCACACAACATGCCATCAGTTCATTCTTGTTTTACTCCTACACCCCCTTTACTTTATTTTATTTATTTCATTTTCTTTTTATTTACCTTTTCATTTTGATTTTATTTTTTATTGTTCCTTTTATATTAAAAATCAGAAAAAATATTTTTTAAGTCAGTTAATGTCTTAAGATTTTTATAATATTTTTTATTTTTATTTTTTATTTCTTTCCTATTTTATATTTATTTATTTGTGAAGAGTGTTTTACTAAACTACCCTTAAACTAAGGTTTTGATTTTTGAAGCCTTATATATACCTTCTTGAGCCAATCTTTTGCCATATTTTGACACATGTTTACTTGAAGTTTGAGTGGCTTTTTCATGCTTTGATGATGCTTGTTTGGTCTTTTTTCATTTGATTTTGTGGAGCCTCGATTCATACTCGATTAGTAAGGTATCTTGAACTTGTTGATTGGTTTTATTTGAGTACCTGTGCTATTATTTTGGTGATCTTTTTCCCACATATTCTTGAGTGTGTTGCCATGAGATAGAGCCTTTAACTTGCATTTATTTGAACATTTTAATATTTTTGATTGATGCCTCAAGTTAGGGTTGTTTTGAACATGATTTTGGTTTGTCTTTGACCTAGCTTTAGGACTAGTGTTTTTGTGTGAATCTCTTTGATGTTTGGTGCTTTTATATGACTTGAATACCATGTTTAAGCTTCTGAATTCCATTTTTTCAATTTCTATTGCTTGCTCATTTGCCTCCTTTACTTGCATTGGATGTTTGCTTCCTTTTGTGGATGACATTGATGGATGCATGCTTAGTTGTTTGCTCATATTTTGGATGTGATACTTGTTGAAATTTCTTGATATCATGGTATTGTTTATGAGTTGAAATCTTTGGTATTGCTACTGTCCCATCTTGGTTTCATTCTTTAACCTCAATGTTTGAATCATCTTTGACTTTTTCTTATGAACTTGTTGTTGACAAGTGTGTGACTAATGATGTGATGCATGTTTAATGTTCTTGTGGTCATTTCTTAACCTTTTGAATATGTTGAACATGATATAGTGTAGTTACTGAATTGTATGAGTTCCTATCTTATTTAGTTCATTTGGTTCTTGTGATGACGTTTGGATACTATTTTAAGATACAAATATTTGCACAATTTGTTTTCCATCTTCCATAACATGTTACATGTTTGATTGATGATGTCTTACTTCATGAGTTGATTAGTTGCTTTACCATTGCTCTACACATGTTACCATTCATTCATGATATTGATTTTGATGCTTGAGGCTTTTTTCTATACTCCATTGATGTTATGATTGCCTGTGCTTAAATCCAATGGAAAGGATCATTTTTGTTGACTTTATGTCATAGTTAGGATAGTTAGGATAGTTTATGTCATTGTCATGGACACTTACCTTCCCCTTGGAACCCTGATCACTATGAAGAGTTCCTCACCCATAGTTTGGTGAACTACGAATGCTCTGATTCCATCCTTGTTAGGATACGTAGGCATAAGACCGTGAAGTCTTGGCGAGCATACTTAGTAAAACCATTAGGTCTTTCCCAAGGACACTGCCAATCATTAGCAGACAAACAATAATATAACACAATACAAATAAGAGGTTCCTGTAGAGTACTAAAGATACTTAGGGTGCTAATACATTCCTTTAGTATAACCAACCCCCGAACCTTTAGATCTCGTAGCTTTGTTGTTACATTACGTAATTAGGGTTTTCTTTCGATCTTTTCCCTTTCCTTTGGATAAATTAAAGTTTGGTGGTGTATTTCAAAAATTTGTGATTCAAGTTAATACAATAGTTTGATATCTGATTCTCGCCGCAACAGTCTCGTATGTCAATACTACACAACCACCATAGATGGAATAGTTTAAAAAGGTCCCTAGAGTCATCGATCTCAACTTGAAAACATTATCGTCATGATGAAGGCTCGTCGGACAATAATATCTCCAAGAGAATCTACTCTATGAGGGGTCTTTGTATCGTCCCAACGAGGAAGGCTCCTCGCAGGCCTCTACTATACAACCATCGTCCTATTCCTATGGTTTTTCTCAGACTCGGGTAGAGAGCCTATCTCACAAAATACCAATAATTAGAGAGCCCTAACAGATAAGATACAAATAATTGAAACAAAAAAGAAGGCAATATATAAAGCAAGTAAAGAAATATAGATAAACACTCAAACGTGCGAAGAATATAACCTATACTAGGCTTGACTTGCTTAGGGAAGAGTCCCCAACAGAGTCGCCATCTCTCATACCTCGAAAAACAAGAGATGACCTCACGATGCGCAATTGCACGCTCGCGGGATGGACTTTGCATAGTCGCCACCAAACTTTATTTATTCCCAAAGAGGGAAAGGAAAAATATCGATAAAACCCATGAACGAAAAAGGGTAGGAAATGATAGGGTATGGCCATCGCAACCAAAATAGGGTTCGGAAGCCGGTTATGCAAGGGGAAGGTATTAGCACCCCTCACATCCGTTGTTCTCAACAGGAACCATCTAGGTTGTCTATGCGCGAATGGGTGTCATCATTTAAGGGTTACTTGCTAGAGGGGAATGGTGGTTTTTTTTTATTAGGGTGCTCGCCAAGACTTCGCAATCTCGTGCCTACGTACCGTCATAGAGCAATAAGGAAATCAAAGCATTCGTAATTCGAAGTAGAAAATGAGTGTGTGTTGATTGATTTTACCTTATCAAAAGGGGTTTGAAAGATCGCACGGTAGCAAGAAAAAAGATTTTGATGAGTTGATGTTGTTTTTAGGGTGTTTGAAAAGAGATTGTTCTTGATTAGGATTTCAATGAAGACTATGTGTAGAGGAAAATATTTTGAACTACCAAGCCTAACGTCTTGTGTCCAAAATACTCAGAGTGAATGTAAGAAAGCTCCATTCTCACTCCTTCTCCACCACTTAAGGCTCGTGGCGCACAATCCTAATCGTATTTTATTGTCTTTTTAAATTTGTTGAGAAAAACGCCTCTTGACGTTGGATCAAGGGTTTTATTGCTGGAAGATGATTATAAAAATGGTTTGAGATTGAAATAGGATAGGTTGATGGCGACTCATGAAGCGATCGACTTACAATTTAGATATGGCTTGATGTATGGATCACGAATTCTTTGGATTTGTTTAATGGTGATGCACGAGGCGATCGACTTATAGAGGTTAAGAAAAAATACCACTTGACATTGGATTAAGGGTTTGAGAAAGTGGTGAGGAGATGTGTTGCAGCAAGGTTTATGTGAGTTGTTGATGGTTATGAGCAATGAAGGTTTGTGATTGAAAAATATAATGTGAGGAGTAATGCGTGAAATTGTTGTTGTTTATGTTGTACGCAAGATGAACGTGAGGAGTGAATGGAAGGTGTTATTTTTCGTGTGTGGAAGAAATGAATGTCCAGCCAAAGTCCCTCTTCCTCTTGCAGTGAATTAATTTTTTGATTTATAAAATAGGTTTAAGGGTAAATTGGGATTTGTTATGAAAGGTTTGTTATGAATTTGTTTGATTTTTATTGCGGCACCTCTTTTTTGTACAATTGCCTTTTGTATCTGAACCATGTTTTTCCATCGTGTTGCTGCATGTTGTTGATTAATTTCACTTGCCTTGGTTATTGGATTGTGACTTATGCCTTTGAATGATATTGCTTTTTGCACATGTATCTTGTAATTTGAACATGCTATTGTAATGCACACTTGGGCCTTAAATAATATTTGCACCCTTGTAATTCTTGCTTGGACAGTGATTTTGTGTTGCAATTGTCATTTGGTGTGTATTGTCTTGATTTGGATCCAAAAGCCAATGTAGAACACTACTTGAACCCTTTTGTATCATCCTTTAATTTTCACTAAAATCAACTTAAAAGGGTGAATTAACCATGATTCCATGCTAAACATACTTGAATTAATCTTGCAAGAGCAATTAGACAATGGATGAATGTCTTGCTTGCAACTTAAACTATGATGAAACAAGATGCACACTTGAAGCTTCTTTGACAATGTTATGACCAAGATGAATATTCCTTAGAATTAAAGGTCGTGCCTTGAGAAATGAATTAAAAAAAAATGAAACAAGCTTGAAAATGTGAATATTTGAATCAGGGAACTTGATTTTTGAACCAAAACCTAACTGAATTAATGCTTTATCACCCGATGATTTCCAACATAAAACACCTTGAACTTTGATACACATTTGTCTTCAGAATGATCGATAACCTGCAATGACTTGTTAATGAAGCACATATCTTGTGTTTGACTAAGATTAGGTCAAACCCTTCCTTAAATTGAATGATGAATGAATGGCCATTGAAGCAATCTCAACATACTTGATTTGAAGTCTTGAAAAATGCCTTGATGTCTCCTTGTAAACCCTAATCCACACAAAGAAAGAAATGGAAACAACTGCACACATGTTTGTTTTTGTATTTTTGAATGCAAGATGGTTAGATAAAATTAATAAATGACAAGAATGAATAAGAATGCAACAAACCTAATTACAAACGCAATAGGTAAAAGATCAAAGCATCGGGACAAATGGACACACAGGGGACCTTGGTGAGAAGCTTTAGGAAAGCAATCAAAGGAGAAATCCTCACTCAAACTTATGGACCGCCCTGCTTTTAAATCAATGATCAAATGATGCTAATGATATGCTAATGATATGATATATAGATGATAAAAATGCTAGGGTAAAAATAAGGGTATGACTGTAAGGTTCTAGAGTAAAACCTACATGAAACCAGGATTTCAAAGCATACTTATCATCTTCAACCTCTTTTCTATGCATACACACAATCAAACTACACATAATCATTTTTTGATTGGGTGACCATCTAGATTAGGGTTGATAACATCCAATTAGGTTGTTGTACCGAGAATATTGGGTTGAGTTCTCTGAGGGTTTCAAATAAGAAAATCAAGTTGGGGTCTTCCTTCAAGATCATTGAGAATTTGAAGATTTTAGACAAGATTACGCAATTCAGATCTGATCGAGTGAAATCCTTGGGACAAGGGGTGCCTTTCAAGGGAGTAGCGTGAGATGGTGAATCGTGTTGGTAAATTTTGGGTTCAACAAGTATGCGCTTGGGGTTAATTTGACCTAGTGAAAACCTTTAAACGAGGAGGTTTTACAAGGTAGTAGCAACAACTGGTGAATTGAAGCGGCATTGTTGGTGACTTGATCAATCTTTGATCAAGGGTTTTGGAGATGGTAGAATCAACAATAAACCTAGGGTTTGTAGGATTAGAGTTCTTCATCTCTTGTATATAAACTTTTTGCAAAGTAACGTTAATTACAGGTATCTCATTTTGAATTCTAATTGAGGGCAGATGTACCTATAGCGAAGCCGATTGGGGAACTGCCTAAATAAATCCTTCTCTCTCTCTCTCTCTCTATCTCTCTCTCTCTCTCTCTCTCTCTCTTAATTTGTGTGTTTGCAAATTATTGCATCCATTGCTCGTTTGATCATTTCGTTTGGGAATTAATTTTTTATCACATTTTTTATTTAGGTTTTGTTGATATAATCATAATCCATTTGATTGTGATTGGTTTAGATATCAATAAAACAAAGCAAATCTCCAAATGTTATCAATTTCACACAATGCGTTTGATAAATTGCTTTTTGTGTTTTTTGTTTGGTTTTTATCATTGAGAATAAGCTCTACACATAGCTTAACATTTAATTGTTTTTGATTGATCGTTGTTGAACAATTTGTGTTCATTGTCATACATTTGTGTACCTTTACGAATATACGAGTTTTTCAATAGAGGTTCATTATCATACGGTTGTTTCCGCTATGCCATAAAACTTTTGAAAACCATTTTTGCCAAAAATTTGATTTTTAATTTGTGATGTATTCACCCCTTCTAGATTGAAGCCTATCATCTGACAAGTGGTATCACTAGCTTCGATTAATTTTGTGCTTATGATTTTATTTTTTTAGAAGAATGTCTACCGAACCTAAGGGAGCGTATAATAGAGCACCAATTTTCACCGGTGAAAATTATGGCTATTGGAAAGCTTGTATGCGTATTCATGTTAACTACGTTGATAAGGGTATATGGGACGCCATCAAAAATGGTCCTAAGGAAATAACTATGACCAATGATGAGGGTGTCATCTTACCTAAATCAGAAGCATAATGAAATGATAATGATTGGAAATTGTGGTCACATGATTGGAAGGCAAAAAATATTCTCACATTCCTATTAGGTGTTGATGAGTATTATCGTATTTCTCATTGTGAGACCGCCAAAGCTATGCAGGACGCATTAAGTAGTTTCCCATGAGGGTAATAATGATCTCAAATAAGCTAGGATCAACACATCAAAATCAAGAGTTTGAGCTATTTCACATGGAGCATGGTGAAACCATTGCGGACATGCAAAAATGGTTCACACATCTTATCAATCGATTTGAATGCGCTAGGTAAGCCTATTTCCAATGAGATCGCTATTAATAAGGTGTTGAGATGTTTAAATAGGGAATGGCAACCCAATGCCATCGCTATCAAAGAGGCAAATGATCTTGAAGTACTTGATCTCACGGCTTTGTTCAGCAAATTAGAAAAACATGAGCAATAACTCTCTTACTTAGAAAAACATGAAAAAAGGAGAAAGGAAAAGACAATGAGGTAGAGAAGAAGTCTATTTCTCTAAAGACTTCAAGCTCAAGGTCTTCAAATAATGAGCAAAGTGATGGTGAAAGTGAAGATGACAATAATTCTATGATGAGGATATGTGGTTGTTTGTCAAAAGATACCAAAGGTATATAAGGAAAAATGGCGTTAGACACTTTGACAAGAAGCTAATCAAATTTAGAAGGATAAAAAACTCCTCAAAGGTTGATGGGGATAGGAAAGGTAAATTTATAAGATCTTGCTACCATTGTGGGGAAGTCGGTCACTATAGGTCGGAGTGTCCTATAAGAAAGAAAAACAAAGAGAATAGCCATCACAAGAAATCTAACAAGTCTAGAATAGCTTATGCCACTTAGGAGAATGCAAGTGATTCCTCAAGTGATGAAAGAACAACTTCAAGTGTTGAATCAGCTCGAATTTATCTCGTGGCCAATAGAAAGAAGAAGAAAAATTTAAGTCTTTCTAAGCTTGAATCTATTAATGATTGATCTTATTCTCAATTACAAAAGGCCTTTGAAGATCTTCATAGAGAGGCCTTAAGAGCTTTTAACAAGTTAGCTTCACATGAAAAAGTCTTTTTAAACTTGGAAGCTAAAGTGTTAGAATCCGAAAGGAAGTTAGAAGCTATTAAGAAATCTATGATAAATATTCAAAGTGACAAGAATGATGATGTATAACCTTCAAGTTTTGGTTGTGAACATTGTTACAATTGGAAAAAAGAGGTAAATACTCTTCAAGTCAAACTGGACAAAGCCTTGCAACCTAAGATTGCATTTGCTATTAATCCTAAAAAGTGTGTAAAGTCTCTAAATCATTTTAATAAAAAACATAAATATGTGCTTAAGGACTCAAATAGAAAGGGCATATCTCATCGCAACTTATCTTGTCATTATTGTTGCAAAAAGGGTCATACTATTGAAAAGTGAAAGTTTAGGAAACTTTTTATACCTAAAGGAGCTGTTCAACGGTTACCCAAATGCCACTTTGATTTCACTCACTCTCAAGGACCCAACGAAAATTAGGTACCTATTTCCTTTGTTTGATTCTACAGGTTGAATGTCTTGACTCTACAGAAAAGATGTGGTATCTTGATAGTGGGTGCTCAAGACATATGACGGGTGACATATCTCTTTTCATTGACTTTGTGCCAAAGAAAACGGGGTTCGCCACTTATGGAGATAACAACAAGGGAGAAATAGTTGGAAAAGGTAGTGTAGGTAATCCCTCATCTACTACTATCACCGATGTTATGTTAGTTGATGGCCTTAAACATAACCTTCTTAGCATTAGTCAACTTTATGACAAGGGTTTTAAGGTTACTTTTACAAATACTTGTTGCTTATTTGTACATAATGAGAAGAAGGAGTGTATGTTTAAAGGCTTGAGGGTTAATAACACCTATATGCTTAACTTAGATGATGTATCATTGGTTAGAACTAAGTGTCTAGCTACCATGAGTGAAAACTCTTGCTTATAACATAGACCCTTAGCTCATATCAACTTTGACTTACTAAACAAAGTAACCTCAAAAGATTTAGTATTTGGTCTACAAAAAATGAAGTTCACAAAAGATCATCTACGTGAAGTGTGTTAAATGGGGGAAGCAAACGAGAATCTCTTTTAAATAAAATGGTAGGACTATGTGTAGCGTGCAATTTTTGTCGATGACGCGACCACCTTACCGCAATGGTTGGAATTGGGTGCTACTTTCTGATTTCTTATTTATCCTATGAAGCTGGAAAGGAAAGGGAAGATATCTAAAACTAACCTTGCCTACAAATGTTTTCTTTAACAAATTCTAATAGATTGGGGGTTCGGGGTCAGGTTATACAAAGGGAATTTGTCAATCACCCAATGTATATATGGTTATCCATAGACCTTTTATGGCATGTTTTTCTATTGGTTTAAATACTTTCTGGTGTTTATCTGCCGTGGGTTAGGAAAGTTTCTCCTTTGGGAGTGTTGAGAGAGTGTTTTTGTTGTTTTCGGTTTTTTTGATGTTTTTGTGAAGGTACTGGACCTAAAGTTTTTTATTTGTGTGCTCGCTAAGATTTCACAATCTTATGCCTACGTATTCTCGTAAAGATACTCGAGAAATCAGAGCAATCGTAGTTCCTCCTATTCTATGGGAGGAAAGGATATTTGGTGTCTTGTTCAAAGCCCAAGATTGAAGCTAGAGGTTATTTATGTCTTGTTCAAAGCCCAAGATTGAAGCTAAAAGGTTTGACTGAGAGAGAATTTGTCATCTCTAAAGGGAGATATCTCCCCTGTTCATCACAATTATAGAAGGATTGGTTATAAAGGGGGATTACTTTAACTGGAATGTATGGAATCCAGCAATGCCATAATTTCCTTTAGAAGGGAAGTGTTCTGAAGGAATGAACTTTAACTCAGTGTAGAGTAATACCATTTTTACTTAGGGATCTTTCATGCTAAGAGAAGGACATTGGCTTGGATGTAAATAATCCAGAGGCTTGCCACTTACAGCAATTAGATGAAAGAGGAAGTTTACCAGGATAAGAGAGGGACCACAGCTTGGATTTTTGAATCAACAAGTGTGCCACTTACAGAAGTTATCTAGAATTAGGGTTTTTTTATTGTCTGTTTTGATATGTGATGTACAGAGAAATGTCTTCCTACAGAGAGAACTCTTGATTTCTTCTGAGGGGTTGATGATTTTTGTGTGCCTTGATCGAAGCCCATTGAAGCTAAAAGATTGACTCTGCATAGGGAGTTTTATATTTGTCTTGTACAAAGCCCAAGATTGAGGCTGAAAAGAGATTGACTCCACTGGGGAGGTTTTATCTGTCTTGTACAAAGCCCATGATTGAGGTTGAAAAGAGATTGACTCCATTGGGGAGGTTTTATCTGTCTTTTACAAAGCCCAAGATTGAGGATGACTTTACTGAGGAAAATCATTATATAAAGCCTAAGAGGAGGCTGGTTGGGGAAATTCTTATATTAAGCCTAAGAGGAGGCTAGCTTCTGCTGAGGATTATTGAAGTCCAGAGACAAGTCCAATATATGTTGGGGAATCAACTCTTGTTGGGGAATGAAGAAAAGTTGAAATATCAGATGCCCTGAGGTTCTGATTTTGTTAGGGTTTTACTGATGGTAAATTGACCATGACTGGGGTTTTTAAGGTGAAGGTTAAAGATTGAGTTTGAAAACCTATGGAGGTTCTAACTCTGCTGGAGATTAGTGTGTTGATGAAATGATCAGGGTTTTCCTGTGCCTTTAGGAAACTTGAGGGTCTCTGTGAGATCTAAGAGAAGATGAGACTTTCCAAGTCTACTGGTATGAAGAGTTTGACTCTTAGTTGGAGAATGATCTTTGTATGATGCCCAATAGGAGGCTAAGACTGTCCAAGTCTACTTGTATAAAGCCCAAGAGGAGGCTGAGGGTTTAAGGGATGAAGATCAACCCTACAATGATATGATATTTTGGATTCTGGCTCTCTGGAGGATTGAACTAGTAGAGATGACTAAGCTTTGTCATATACTTGTAGGAGGCCTTTGGGTTCTTATACTAAGAACAAGATGAGGATGAGAACTTTTAAGAAACCTGTGGGTCCTTGTACTAAGCCTAAGAGGAGGCTAAGGATTGTTTTAGGAAGCCTGTGGGTCCAAGCCTAAGAAAAGTTCAAGAAAGGTTTCACCGGGAATAAGTCCTTTCTTTGCAGAACAGTTCTAGGGTTTGAAGAAATTCAAAAGAGGTTTCACCGAAAATTAATCCTCTTTAGGGAAATTAATTTCTTGTACTCATATATTTCTAAGTTTGGAAAGTCTTGAGAAAAGTTTCACCGAGAATAATGCCTTTCTCTGTTCCATATTGTATAAGCCCAAGAGGAAGCAAGACTGTATTTAGAACTTCCTATGGGGAACTAGTTTTAACTATGTTGAAAAAGTAACCACTGGTTTGATCTAGACCTAAACCTAATTGTTGGGGAAAACTCTAAGCAAGTATATACAAGCATATATATATATATATATATATATATATATATATATACAGATGAAATATATAAACAAGTATGTATTTAAAAGATAGTGGAACTTACACTTGTGCAAGGCCAAGCATTGTAACTACAGCTGTATGGTTAGTTATTCAAAAAATTGAAGAAAGTTTTGATAAAACTTTGAATTTGAATTTAAATAAAAAAGAAAGTTGTTTAAAAGGAAGTTTGTGGCTTATACTCACAGGGATGCCCAAATGATCTCTTTTAAAAAGGCGACGATCGCGTCGATAGTTTTTAAAACCACAGAGGGACTTATACAATGACTGAGGCCCAAATTATTTATGTACAAAGGAGGTTGGGTCTTACACTTTATTAGAGGTCCAAAAGTTTATTTTTATACAAGAGATGGGGCTTACAACTCAAAGAGATGCTTAGATGAAAAACAACGATCACGCAGTTATTTTGAAAATCGTATCAGGACTTATACAATGACTGAGGCCCTAATTTTAATTAAAAAATGAATAATTTTTAATGGAAATTAAATATAAAATGATACAAAATATCAAATATATTTAAAAACTAGTTGTCAACTTTAAAAAATATTTTGAAAAATCATGTTTAATCACATGAAAGCTTGAAATCCAATTGGTTTTGAAAAATCAAGGTGGGAATTTCATTTTAAAAATGTTTAAAACAAATAAAAATTAAATTAAATTCAAAAATCAAAATATATTAAATAAATAATATAAATGTGATTTTTTGTAGAATAAAATATTTAAACATTTTTGTGACTTTTTAAAAAAAGAACCAATAAAAAATGATGAAAAATGAGAGAGAAATTAATTTTTGAATCAATTAATAAAATTAACTAAAAATTCAAAAATTTAAAAATTCAAAAAAGGCGCCAAGAACACTTGTTCTTGCTCGCGCGTGTTCTTCTTCCCCAGATTTATAAAAACTCTCCTAACTCCCTAATTACTCAATGATTATGCACGATTCAAACATCAATCTTACTCGTTTTTGAACAAGGAACAAGATGGTACCATTTAATTTCATTTCTTTTAAGTGTGGAGAGAGTTATCATGTATGAACACAGAAACCCTAGAATTTTCAAAAACTATCATGAAATCCTAAACACGAATGAAACATGGCAATTGACTGAGGGTTATCACTCTATGAACTACCAGAAACAAGTTAGTAACTTGAAAATAAATTGATGATGCATGTAGTATAGAGTTTGAAGGTTTCAGGCTTACTTGTGTTTGCTTGTGCAAGAGGATTTCAAATTGTGTGTTGGAGGTGTTACAGATGTGTTGTGAGGACTTGGACAACTTCATTATACCTTATGGAGTCTGTTGAGATGCATGGCCTTGATTAGAGATGCTTGGATCACCTTGTGGTATCTCAACTACAAATAGGCCTCAAGTGGATTTTGAGGTCTATGATTCTGGTGTTCCAGATGAAGTATGAGTGTTTGAACAACTTATATATGATATATTGGATGTGTTTAGATCATAAGCTGTGGTGGAATTGCTCTCTAACTCAAAATTCGATGGTGACTTGGAAAATAAGGCATTTCTGGTTTTTTGAGAAAGATTTGGAGGAAAGTATGTGTTATAGAGCTTTGGTGTACTCAAATTGATCACAAATGACCTCTATTTATAGTGTGTCAAGTTTTTTTTTGCAGCAATAGTGAATGGTGGCTGGTACAGTTAGGGGTGGCAAAAGGGCTTGCCCTCCCCGTTTAGGCCCTCCCCGCAAATGCCTGCAAAAAAAACGGGGCGGGGGTGGGGCGGTCATATTTGAGGATACGGGCCTAAAACTTAGGCCCACCCCGCAAAAAAGTGAGGCCGGGGCGGGGAAAACTCGCGGGCACTGCACCTTTTAAGTTTAAAAATGCAAAATTTTATGTAAATGCTCGTGCCCGCAAAAGCCGGCGAAGAAGACGGGGCGGGGCGGGCCGGACACATTAGAGGGTGAGGGCTTAAATCCTTTGCCCACCCAGCACTAAAGTGCGGGTAAAATGGGCATGCCCAATGGGCCGGGCCCGTTTTACCACCCCTAGGTACAGTCCATTGTCCAATGGTTGCATAAAGGAATCTCAAGTCTTCTCTAGCCTTTGACTTGGGTTAATCTTGCAGGCTATGAGTCTTCTATTGTAGGGATAAGGCTTGACTCATTCAGTTGTATTTGCCTCAGTACATGCCACCTTTATGCATCCATTGAATGCTCCATGACATCTTCGAAGTTTTGGTTTTGCATCATTGGATATCACATGCATAAATGATGATCTTTTGACTTGGAGACTTGTGGATCAGAGATATTTTTCTTTGATCTGATCCTTAATGTTTCTAAAAGGATTACAAGACTTTTAATTGCACAAATTAGCCAATTCGAGCAAATAACCTATAATCTGGCTTGGGAAGAAATCAGCTTTTGGTGCTATGTTCCAAGGGTTGTAACTTCTTGCTCAAATTGAATTTGGAGATGATCTGGTACTTGTTGGAAATCCCTAATGACATACTTTAACTTTGATGTCCAACATTGGTCTTGATTTAGCTTGGATTATATTCTACAAAAATTCTAAGTGTTGGAAAAAGTGGTCATTTTCATGTTTTAATGATTTTGATCAATCCATAACTCAAAATACACGAGGATTTGGAATTTGATGTATTTGACAATTTTGAAGTATGTAATGAGAGCTTCCATTTAAGCTTTGGATGGAAGAAAAAGGCCTTGTGGTTTGGGAGTTATGACCTTGCAAAGTTGGTACCAAATCACTTTTGTTCCATAACTTAGAAAATTTTAAGTTTCTTATGGTTGCCCCTTTCTCAAGTAACCTCACTTTTCTTGATTTTTCTTGATGTATGATGATCCAAATCATGAATTAACAATGTTTTTGACTTAGGGAAGCCTTGTTTGTCAAGAAATTTAAAAAGTCAAACTTGGTTTTTGGCACAGTTGACTTTTTATCAGATGAA
This sequence comes from Lathyrus tuberosus, assembly GCA_022829125.1. NCBI lineage: Eukaryota > Viridiplantae > Streptophyta > Magnoliopsida > Fabales > Fabaceae > Lathyrus > Lathyrus tuberosus. The sequence continues at coordinate 5,293,350 of JALAZF010000298.1, read as the reverse complement.
TTTCAAACTTTATGATCCTCTACAAAATCAAGTCCTTGACCTAATTCAAACCTAATGGATGGATTACATAGGTGTTTTAGAGTATCTTGAATCATGTCCCAAGTTTTGGGATCATGTCTTGGTCAAAAGTCAAAGGTACAATTGACTTTTCATCAGGAAACCCTAATTGGCCCAGATGAATTTGAATCTTGTATTGCTTGTGAACCAAACTCTTTGATTTAATCCAACCTTGTGAATTAATCAATATGATGTATTGGAGGTCTTCAAAACACTTCTTGAGGTCTTGGCTCATGCCTTGCTCCAAAAGTCAACTTAGGGGTGAATTAGGTCAAGAAACCCTAATTCCTGATTGTTGATGAATGCATCCCATGAGACTATTTTGACTCTATGATTGGGTCCATGAGGTCCCTTTGAGCTTATTGGGTCATGTTTTGAAGTATTGGCTCATGCCCAGGTGAAAAGTTTCATCTAGAGGCCTTGATCGTCCAAAACCCTAATTTGGTGACACTGGCGATCTTGAGGCTTGATCCACTTGAAATGTTGCAACCTTGTGCTTGATTCTTGATGTGGGAGTCCTCTTGATCCTTCATAGATGCTTGAGAGGCTAGACAAGTTGAAGATCATGTCAATTCTTGATTGATCCTTTGTCTAAGTGCTCTGGGAGGGCTCAAAACCCTAACTCTTGGTTGAGGTGAGTGTTCAACAATCCTTGAGAAGATTGATGAGGTATGATGGTACATCTATATTGTGGTGATGATTTTCACAATGATGGGAAATTTTGGTGGTCAAAATTTGGGTTATGACAGATGCCCCTATTTAATCTTCTTGGACCCGAAGGTGTGAATGGAGAAGATATTCGGACATTCAGGGTACAAGAGGATTAAATATCAGAATACCCGAAATTTTGATTGTGGTTGTGAATGGTAGCTGATTTGCTCATCCATCTTCTTTTGCTAAGTAATGATACTTAGAAAAGGGTAAAACTTCCCCTCGATCCTGGTCTTCAGCCATGGAACTGGTCTCAGTTTCTTCTTAAATAAACTTCCCCTCAATCCTGGTTTTCAGGCGTGGAACTGGTCTTAGTTTCTTGAAGAAATAAACTTCCCCTCGATCCTGGTCTTCAGCCATGGAACTGGTCTTAGTTTCTTCTGAAATAAAATTCCCCTCGATCCTGGTCTTCAGCCATGGAATTGGTCTCAGTTTCTTCTTTTTGAAATAAACTTCCCCTCAATCCTGGTCTTCAGCCATGGAACTGGTCTTAGTTTCTTCTTTTTTGAAATAAACTTCCCCTCGATCCTGGTTTTCAGCCATGGAACTGGTCTTAGATTCTTCTTGTCAAGTTCTTTTCTTGATAAAGAATGATATCCGTTGTAGCGGTCTTCATCAAACTTCTCGCCGAGTTTTAGTGGGGAGAGGCCATTTGATGGAAAAAGATTTGATTTCAGACTTGATGGGGAAACCCATTTGTCTGAACTGCAGAGGTATGCAAACTTCTCTGTGGAAGATGCCATTTGTCGACCCTACTGGGGAAAGCGAGTCTCTTGAGAGACCGCTTTTTGCTTGATGAGGTTACATCATACTTTCCTTCGAGACCTTTTCGGAGAAATGCCATATGATGTAATCCAATTTTGAGGTGTTAATGACTTCATTGAAAACAATTTTTTCGGGGAGGAACTGCCGTATTGTCAAGAGTCTTCGGTTAAAAGGGTTTCTCTGGGGGTTTTCCTTAATTCGGGAAAGCAAATATATCATCTTCAATGGTGAAGAGTGATGTTCCAAAGGGGTATGTCAAATGTCTTCTCGCCTTTCAGAGGTTCAAGTTATCAAAGTGGTCGAGGACAGGCTCCAATCCAGAAATAAACTGGGGAGAGATTGCTCAAACGATGCATTTTCGGATGAGGAATGAACTGACAACTTTATCAGTGGGAGGACGTTTATTATTTGGGGGTGAGTATGACCAGAGTGATATTAATGCAACATGAATATGAATATGAATCAATTATGCATGATGTATGTATGTTTATGCTGACAAAACAGACGCGACATACGGACTGGTGAATGAACACGATTGGATACTCGGCCACTGTGGGGGATAAAAAGTATCATTAGTTCAAGATAGTAATCCTTTCCTGCTTAGGAGGGGTAGACCCTACTGGGGAAGAAAAAATCATCAATTGGTCTTCAGAGGTAAGAACTCTGCTGGGGATATCATATGGGACATTACATCTGAAACAGTCGATCCTTCATTCAGGTGTGCTGGTTAAAAGGAGTACTTTGATTCTGCATTTTGAGGTTTAATCACTTCCGAAGAAGTCGTCGATGTCTCTTTTGGTGTTCAGTAATCAAAAGGAATTTCCATCTTTATTTTAAAAGCAGAAGAAAATTTGACAAGTAAATTCATTTTTGTTTTGTTTCAAGAATCGTTGATCATGTTAAAAATTTCATTTTGTAAAGCAAAATAAATGAGAATTACAAAAAAAAAAAGCACTTAGGGCTCAAATTTTATTGATAGAATTGTAATCAGCCAAGCGCGTGATCCCATAGAGTATTACAAAGTTTATAAAATGGTAATTTAATGGAAAAGAGGCTACATTGAAACATAACGACCGCTATCCTTCCACCAACTTTGAATTCTGGACATTCTGAGCTTCTATCAAAGGTGACCTTGACTGAAGTTTCCTGACAGATGGCATTACCGCTGGGGATCTGAACTTTGTCAGACATAGTCACTTGCCATAAATCCCTAACTTTTGCCTGGATTGCTTTTTAAGGTTTTCAATCCATCAGGATGACTTTTGCTTATGTCTCTAATTTTTTCCTGGACCGCCCTTTCAGGTTTTCAATCCACCGAGATGTTTTTTTTATTTAGGCAAAATATTTCTTGACTACGTCAACATTTGTGGGGTAGGTAAACTCTTCTCCATCCATGATTGCGAGTCTCCAGGCACCGCCCGAGAAAGCTTTCTTAACCACATAAGGGCCGTCATAGGTCGGAGTCCATTTGCCCCGGGAATCAGTGAGGAATGATTGTATCTTCTTAAGCACAAGGTCTCCTTTTCTGAAGACACGGGGTCGAATCTTTTTGTCAAACGCTTTCTTCATTCTTTGCTGATATAGCTGACCGTGACATAAAGTTGTCATTCTCTTTTCTTTGATTAGGTTCAGTTCATCGTGCCTACTTTGACACCATTCAACTTCTGTTAGCTCGGCTTCCATCAATACCCTGATTGATGGTATCTCTACTTCTATGGGGAGCACTGCTTCCATGCCATATATTAGAGAGAAAGGGGTTGCTCCTGTTCAAGTGTGGACAGATGTGTGATAACCGTGAAGGGAGAAAGGTAGCATCTCATTCCAATCTTTATAGGTTACAACCATCTTCTGAATGATCTTCTTGATATTCTTGTTAGCCGGTTCTACCGCTCCATTCATCTTAGTTTGGTAGGGAGATGAGTTATGGTGTTCGATCTTGAACTCAACACACAACTCTTTCATCATCTTGTTGTTCAAATTAGATCCATTATCCGTAATGATCTGACATGGAACACCATAATGGCATATGAGGTTGTTCTTGATAAATTGGATTACCACTTGTCAGGTTACATTGGTGTATGAAACTGCTTCAACCCATTTGGTGAAGTAGTCAATGGCTACCAGGATGAACCGATGTTCGTTTGAAGCTTTGGGTTCAATCGTGCCAATCATGTCGATTCCCCATATAGAAAAAGGCCATGGAGAAGAAAGAACTTTGAGATGCGTTAGCGGTACATGGATTTTGTCTGCGTATATCTGACACTTGTGACACCTTCTCATGTACTGGTAGCAATCAGATTCCATTGTCAGCCAGTAATATTTTGGTCTCAGAGTTTTTCTTGCCATTGTATGTCCATTGGTATGAGTGCCAAAGGATCCTTCGTAAATCTCTTTTATCAACCTATTTGCTTCTTGTCTGTCTACGCATCTGAGCAAAACCATGTCGAAGTTTCTCTTATAGAGTGTATCACCATTCAGGAAGAAGTTGCCAGCCAGTCTTTTGAGAGTCTTCCTATCTTTTCTTGATGCCCCAGGCGGGTATTCCTGGTTTTGAAGGAAGCATTTGATATTGTGATACCATGGTATGTCGTCGATGACTGTGTTATACCCCAAATTTTGACCACCAAGATTTCCCATCATTGTTAGGATCATTACCACAATATGGATGTACCTTCATGCCTCTTCAATCTCCTCCAGGATTGTTGAGCAACCACTACAACCAAAAATTAGGGTCTTGAGCCCTCTAAGAGCACTTAGATAAAGGATCAATCAAGAAATGACATGATCTTCAACTTGTCTAACCTCTCAAACACCCATAAAGGATTAAGAGGTCTCCCATATCAAGAATCAAGCACAAGGTTGCAACATTCCAAGTGGATCAAGCCTCAAGATCGTCAGTGTCACCAAATTAGGATTTTGATCGACCAAGGCCACCAGATGAAAAGTTTCATCTGGTCATGAGCCAATACTTCAAAACATGATCCAAAATGCTCCAAGGGACCTCAAGTATCCAATCATCAATTCAAAACAACCTCAGGGGAAGCATTCATCAAAAATAAAAAATTAGGGTTTCCTGACCTAATTCACCCCTAAGTTGACTTTTGAGGCAAGATATAAACCAAGACCTCAAGACATGATTTGAGGGCCTCAAATACACCACGTTGATCCATTTAAAACAATGGATTGATCCAAGAAGCTTGATTCACAAGTTTCAATTTCATTAGGACCACAATTAGGGTTTTGAATGAAAAGTCAACTGTACCTTTGACTTTAGACCAAGACATGCTCCCAAATCTTGGGAAATGATTCAAGACACCCTAAAATATCTATGGAATCTATCCATTAGGTTTGAATTAGGTCAAGAACTTGATTGCATAAAGGGTCACACAGTTTGGAATTCATCTGACAAAAAGTCAACTGTGCCCAAAATCAAGTTTGACTTTTTGAATTTTTTCACAAATGTGGCTCCCCTAAGTCAAAAACAATGTTAATGTATTGTTTTGATCATCGCCCATCAAAAAAATCAAGAAAAGTGAGGTTTCTTGCAAAAGGGGCAACCATAGAAAACTTAAGTTTTTCTAAGTTATGGCACAAAATGGATTTGGTACCAACTTTGCAAGGTCATAACTCCCAAACCCTAAGGCCTTTTTCTTCCATTCAAAGCTCAAATGAAAGTTCACATGGCATACTTCAAAAGTATCAACTACATCAAATTCCAAATCCTCATGGATTTTGAGTTATGGATTGATCAAAATCACAGAAAGTGAAAATGACCACTTTTTCCAACACTTAGTGAAATTTTCAAAATGTTAGAATCTGTTTCATTTTTTACCAACTTTGAGGTCATTTTTCATCATGATCCAAGCTGAACTAGGTCCATTTGTGAACATAAAAATTAAAGTATGTCATGAGAGCTTTCCAAAGAATGCAAGAACTCGCATTGATTCAACTTAATCAAGGAGTTATGAACCTCATAACATGCCTTGCTCAAACTGATTTCCAAGACAGAATTGTCCATTACTTGTGGCACACGATTCTTGAGTCCAATTTTGGTGACTATGCAAGACTGATCCTCATCCAAATTCAACAAGAATCTCAGTCAATCATGAAAAACCTGCAAGCTTGGACCCCAAGTCAAGGATCCTATCCTTTGGCCTGTGATCATTCAAGTTTCAATTCCAAAAACTCCAAGTTTGTCATTTTGAATTGATGTGGTATATGGAGCTGTCATGAACCAAGCCTATCATCCCAATTGAGTCAAGTTTGTTGCAAAGATCAGAAGACCTAGAGCTACAAATATCAGCTCTAGTCAATGGCCATGTGAAGACTTGGTACCTTGGTATTTAAGGAAGTGATACATGGGGATATCCATTAGATAATAGAGTGATCCCTCATCCAACTCTATTCCTTCAAAAACAAAACTCCTCTCCTATAAATAGAGGTCATTTCTGATGTTTCAAACCACACTAAAACAATACCAAAGCCTTGTTTGCTCACTCTCCCTCTCTTACTTCAATTTCAAGTCACATTGAAGCAATTTGGGAATTCTTGAAACCAGAGCAAAAACCACTCAAACAACCATCCTAACACATCATAAATCATCCATTGGAGGTGTTCAAACCTTAATCCACATTGCACAACCTCAAAATCAGAAAGTCAAACTCCAAAACCTCAAATTTTGACTTTTCTGCATTTTACAAGCCATGTCTTGATTCAGTCACTTTCAAAACCAAACAAAGCTACAAACACACTCCAAATATCATCCTCAAACTATCCCAACAGGTTTCCCTCAACTGTAACACCATTTGAGTGAGTTACCATTTTGGTCCTTTTTGCGACTTTTGCAAGAAAGAGCCAACTCTTGTTCCTAAAGTTTCCAGTTGGTTTTGATCATCCTAAAAGCTTCTAAGGGATCAATCAAGAGTGTCTAAAGCATTGGATTACTTATGGCAGAAGGATCTTGACAGTTAGCATAAGGAGCTTCAAGAGGTAAGTGCATCACAACTTGACCTCTTAAAATATGCATTGATTTGATGTTCATTGATCATAAACATGTCATATATATCCAATATGTTGTGTTTGAACCAATTTATCATGCTATTGTTGCTTGTATGATAAGATAGCATAGAACTTGCAAATCTTGGCCTATTTTGAAACCACTATCGGTTTTAAAATAGAAGCATCTTTAGAAAATTCTAAAAGAACCATTGGATTCCTCATGAAATTCTAGGCAGGATCCATCTAAATTTTGTCCAATTTCATGGAGAAATGAGGGAGATATGATCCCTCTTGCAAAACTTGAAAACTTGGGCAAGCCAGCCATGGCGCCCTTGTTGCTTAGCCTGGACAGAAGGCATTTTAGCCTTATCAATTTATGAATGGTGGTGATACAATGGATGTATCACCACCCCAGTGGTAAAGCGCGCTTGTGTTTGGTTGGAGGTCGTGGGTTCAAGACCCACCTAGACCATTTTGTTATTTCTCTCATATTTTGCTATTTTTCATATTTTTGTGGTTTTTATTAATTAATGCCAAAATTAATTTCTCTCTTAATTTTAATTATTTTTTATTGATTCTTTTTTTGAAAATTCACAAAAATGATAAAATATTTTATTCTACAAATATCTCACAAAAAAATTATTTATTTTATATATTTGATATTTTTGTAAAGAATTATTTTTTATTTGTTTTTAGACATTTAAAAATATTTCTTTCTATTAATTTTTTCAAATCCAAATAATTTCCAACTCATTCTATGAATGAAAAATGATTTTTCAAACATTAATCCAAGATCACAACTTATTTTTTACACATGTTTGACAACTTTGATTATTTTAATTGAATTTTATTCAATTAAAATACATTTTTAAAATCAAATTAGGGTTTTGATTATTTTTCACCCTTACAAATCCTTTTTCAAAACATTTTGGGCCTCTTGATAGAGTGTAAGTCTCATCCCTTAGTAAATTAACCTTTTTGGGCCTCAGTCATTGTATAAGTCCCGATACAATTTTAAAAATTTTGGCGCGATCGCCGTTTTCAAAACAATTTTCATCTGGGCCTCCCCTTATGTTGTAAGTCCCATTTTTATTCTTTGTCAAAATCTCTTGGGACTCTATTAGAGTGTAAGGCCCATCCCCTTTGTAAGTATACAAATTTTTGGGCCTCAGTCATTGTATAAGTCCCGATACAATCTACAAAATAATGGTGCGATCGTTGTTTTTCATCCGAACCTCTCCTTGAGCTATAAGTCCCATCTCTTGTATTAAAATAAACTTTTGGGCCTCTAATAGAGTGTAAGACTCAATCCTCTTTGTAAGTATTAAAATTTTTGGGCCTCGGTCATTGTATAAGTCCCTCTGTGATTTTCAAAACTACGACGCGATCGTCACCTTTTCAAAAGAAATCATCTGGGCCTCTTCTTGAGTATAAGCCCCAAACTTCCTTTAAAAATAGCTTTCTTTTTTATTTATATTCAAATTCAAAGTGTTATCAAAACTTTCTTCAATTTCTTGAATAACTAACCATACAGCTGGAGTTACAATGCTGGAGCTTGCACACCTGTAAGTTCTACTATTTTTTATACAATTACTTGCTTATATATTTCATCTGTATATGTATGCCTGTATATACTTGCTTTAGAGTTTTCCCCAGCAATTTGGTCTAGTTTTAGATCAAACCAATGGTTACTCTTTCAACACAGTCAAAACTAGTTCCCCCATAGGAAATTCCAGATACAGTCTTGCCTCCTCTTGGGCTTATACAATATGGAACAGAGAAAGGCATTATTCCCAGTGAAACCTCAAGACTGTCACAACTTATAAATATCTGTACAAGAAATTCACTTCCCCAAAGAGGATTATTCCCGGTGAAACCTCTCTTGAATTTCTTCAAACCCTAGAACTGTTCACTAAAGAAAGGATTATTCCTGGTGAAACCTTTTCTTGAACTTTTCTCAGGCTTGGACCCACAGGCTTCCTAAAAGCATCCCCAGCCTCCTCTTGGGCTTTGTACAAGGACCCTCAGGATTTTTAGAAGTTCTCAGCCTCCTATTGGGCTTCGTACAAAGACCCAAAGACCTCCTACAGGTATAGGACATAACTTAGTCATCTTTTGCTAGTTCAATCCTCTAGTGAGTCAGAACATCAGACCAGTTTAGGGTTGATTCTCATCCCTTAAAACATCAGCCTCCTCTTGGGCTTCATACAAAGATAATTCTCCAGTTAAGAGAAAACCTTTTCATACCAGTAGACTTGGAAAGTCTCATCTCCTCTTGGATCTCAAAGAAACCCTTAAGTTTCCTAAAAACACGGGAAATACCCTGATCATTTCATCAAATCACCAGCAGAGTTTAAACCTGTCATCCTAAGTTCCCCAGCTAGGGTCAACTTACCATCAATACAACACTAACAGAATTAAAACCTCATGGTCTCTGATATTTTAACTCTTCTGTAATCCTCAGCAAGAGTTGATTCCCCAATTTGGACCTGTCTCTGGATCTTAATAATCCTCAGCAGAAGCTAGCCTCCTCTTAGGCTTTATATAAGAAATTCCCCAACCAGCCTCCTCTTAGGCTTTGTATAATGATTTTTCCTCAGCCGTGTTAGCCTCAACCTTGGGCTTGACAGATCATATTCTCCAGCTGAGTCAATCAAATCTTTTAGCCTCAATCTTGGACTTTATACAAGACAGATAAAACCTCTCCCCAGTGGAGTCAAATATTTTTGCCTCAATCATGGGCGTTGTACAAGACAGATAAAATATTCCCCAAAAGAGTCAATCTCTTTTCAGCCTCAATCATGGGCTTTGTACAAGACAGACATAGAACTCCCTAAACAAAATCAACCTTTTAGCTTCAACCTTGGGCTTTGATCAAGGCACATAAAAACCATCATCCCCTCAGAGGAAGTCAAAATTTCTCCATGTAGGAAGACATTTATCTGTACATCACATATCAAAAAATAGACAATCAAACAATCCCTAATCCTAGATAACTGCTGTAAGTGGCACACTTGTTGATTCAAAAATCCAAGTTGTGAGCCCTCTCTTATCCTGGTAAAACTTCCTCTTTCATCTAATTGCTGTAAGTGGCAAGCCTATGGATTATTTACCTCTAAGCCCTTATCACTCTCTTAGCATGAAAGATTCCTAAGGGAAAATGGCATTGCTCAAACACTGAGTTAAAGTTTCATCCTTCAGGACACCACCCTTATGAAGGAAATTATGGCATTGTTGGATTCTCATATCCCAGTTAAAGTAATTCCCCTTTATAACCAAATACCCCAACAACTGTGATGAACAGGTGAGATATCTCCCTTTAGAGATGACAAATTCTCTCTCAGTCAAACCTTTTAGCTTCAATCTTGAGCTTTGAACAAGACACAAATAACCCTTTAGCTTCAATCTTGGGCTTTAAACAAGACACCAAACATCTTTTTCCTCCCATAGAATAGGAGGAACTATGATTGCTCTGATTTCCCTGTTATCTTTACGGGAATACGTAGGCATAAGATTGTGAAATCTTAGCGAGCACACCAATCAAAAACTTTAGGTCTAGTACCTTACCAAAAACATCGAAAACCCCGAAGACAGCAAAAATACTCTCTCAACTCTCCCAAAGGAGGAACTTTCCCAATTTATAATAGATAAACACTAGTAAGTAGATAATAGAAGAACATGCCAAACGATCTATGGATAACCATATATACACTAGGTAATTAACAACTCCCCTTTGTATAACCTGACCCCAGACTCCCCAATCTCTTAGCATTTGTTAAAGAAAACATTTGCGTGCAAGGTTCGTTTTAGATAGATTCCCTTTTCTTTCTAGCTTCATAGGATAAATAAGAAATCAGAAAGTAGCACCCAATTCCAACCAATTATGGTAAGGTGGTCGCGTCACCGGCAAAAATCGCACGCTACAGACTGCTTCAATCGTGAAGATGCAAGCGGGCCTTTCAAGGCGCATTATGTCAATCTTAGGTACGTCATTCCAATGATTTACAACGATCATGGAAGAGAGAGTGGCTAGTGCATCAACCATCTGATTTTCTTCACAGGGATATGATGAAACTTGATTCTGTTGAAGAATGGTAATAACCTTCTCGCGTAATCTTTGTAAGGAATCAATCCTGATTGGTATGTGTTCCACTCTCCTTTGATCTGATTTATAACCGGGGCTAAGTCTCTATACACATCCAAATTCTTAATCTTTAAGTTAATAGCTTCTTCAAGACCCATGATACAAGCTTCGTATTTGGCCTCGTTGTTTGTGCATTTGAATGTCAATCTGGCAGTGAAAGGAATATGGGTACCCTGAGGTATTACGATGATTGCCTCAATTCCGTTTCCATAAGTATTGACAGCTCCGTCAAAAATTAGTCAACATTTAGAACCTGGTTCTGGCCCTTCGATGGGTAGCGGTTCATCGCAATCTTTCATTTTCAATTACATGACATCTTCGTCTGGAAAGTCAAATCCGACTGATTCCTGATCATCAATCAGTTGATGAGCCAAATAATCGGCTAAAATACTCCCTTTGACGGCTTTCTGAGCATGATACTCGATGTCGTATTCTGATAACAACATCTGCCAACGGGCAATCCTTCCTGTGAGAGAAGGCTTTTCAAAGACGTACTTAATCGGATCCATTTCGGAGATTAACCAAGTAGTGTGACAAATCATGTACTGGAAAAGACGTTTGGCTGCCCAAGCCAGAGCGCAGTAAGTTTTCTCGAGCATAGTGTACCGGGTCTCACAGTCCGTGAACTTCTTGCTTAAGTAGTAAATGGCAGACTCTTTTCTTTTTGTCTCGTCTTGCTGGCCAAGTACACAACCCATGGAGTCTTCCAAGACTGTTAAGTAGATGATCAGTGGTCTTCCTTCCACTGGGATTCAAGTGGAGCTGATACTTTCTCAGACGCTCGAATAACTTTGACAAGTGTTCCACATATTCTTCTTCTGTTTTAGATTTGGCAATCATGTCATCGACATACACTTTGATTTCTTTGTACATCATGTCATGAAACAGAGTTGTCATGACCCTTTGATAGGTTGCCCCCACGTTCTTCATACCGAATGTCATTACCTTGTAACAAAAGGTGCCCCATGGGGTGATGAATGAAGTTTTATCCATATCTTTCGGCGCCATTTTGATTTGATTATAGCCCGAGAATCCATCCATGAAGGAGAAGACTTTGAACTTTGTTGTACTGTCTACCAGCATGTCAATGTGTGGCAAGGGGTAGTCGTCTTTTGGACTTGCCCTGTTCAGATCCCTGTAGTCTACACACATCCTGACTTTTCTGTCCTTTTTCAGAACTGGCACTATGTTGACTAACCATTGAGGATATTCTGAGGTGGCTAGGAAACCTGCGTAGATCTGCTTCTGCACTTCCTCCTTAATTTTGATATCCATATCCGGATAAGTCCTTCTCAGTCTTCATTTTACTGGCGGACATTTTGATTTCAGTGGTATGTGATGTTCCACGATGCTGGTATCCAACCCTGGCATGTCCTGGTAGGACCAAGCAAACACATCGGGAAACTCTTTGAGAAGTTTTATTAAGCCTTTTCTGACAGTTGGACTGAGCAGTGCCTCAATCTAAATTTCTTTCTTTTCTTCTTTCGAACCTAAATTGACCGTTTACAACGGCTCTTTGTGAGGCTCAATAGACCATTCCTCTTGTCTGAGTAGTCGGGAGATCTCTTCGGGAATTTCTTCATCCTCTTCTTCTTCAGCTTCAAATACTGGGAATTCAAAGTTGGGAGAAGGCATTGGATCGTACGTTTCAATGGGGTTTAAAACAAGCAATCTATATGACGTGATTATTCATTTTTTAGAAAAGACAGAGAGAATGCAAGAGTGTGTGCAGTGTATTTTTCTGAAAAATGCTTGTTTTTATTTTGGGTTTTTTTTACGATTACCATTTTCTGAAAAACGAAAAGTGAAAATACCAATAAATGCGGGAATTCAGAATGACATTATTTATTCATGATTTGTCGATTCTTGAAACACAACCCTATAAAACAAAACTCTTCCGCTTTGGGCGAAGTGGAGAGGGACATTTACTGAAAAGTGAGCCTTATAAAAACATCCATTTCACCCGGGCAAGGTGAAAAAACAAAGATGGTAATTACTTCGACTTATGGACGACTCTAGGGACATCGACTGCAACCCAATGGCGATTAACTCCTCTATGAATCACAAAGTCTGGTACCTTCCTTCTTGGTTTGTCTTCAGAAATGATGCTGATTTCTGGCAGAGTAGGATCATTGGAGTCTTCTTCCCATACAGAGTTATCATAGGAGAACTCTTGTGTCACATCTTCCATAGTGTTTTCACTCTCAAGAAGATCTCCCCATCCAGTTGGCTGGATGTCCTCAAGCCTGATACGAGAGCTTTCGAGAGCAGTGTATTTGACTAGGAAGTCGTACTTGCCGCTTGGCTGTCCCAAGGTGTCCCATGTTTCTGTGGGAATGGATGAGTCATCTTCCTCAATGACGTTGATTTCAAGAAATGCATAGTTAATGAACTCTTTTCCTACAATCTTTGCAAATTCATCTCCATGGTGTCGGACATTTTTGGAATATCCTGAGTAATAATTCCATGACTCTGTGGGGACATGGGCATTCTTTTCGAGATTACTTAGTTGATAGGCATTATCAGGCTGACTCTTTTGCCCCAAGTCTTCCGTGTATTGCTTCCAGATAGGCAAGTCATCCAGGAGATTATAATAATCATAGTAAAAGTTGCCTTTCATTATATTGTTTTCCTCTAATGAATTAGGTGGAGCACGTCATCCTTCAAGATCACAATCTCCATATATCATCTGGACGTCTGATCTTGGTATATATCTCGGGCTCTGCTTTGGAAAACAAAATGGCATGTGTGCTTCTTCCTGAGACATATAATTGTCATCATTGAGATAAGACTTCCACTCCTCATCTATGTCAGAGGAGTCATTTCCATCGATGGTGTGTACTTCTTGAGATACTGGGTGAAGGAAACCTCCGATGTGGAAGAAATATTGAATGGGGCAAAAACTTTCGTCCTTCTTTGTAGTCTGGGCACAGGTCGGAGAGAAACCAAGACCTTTTCTTGTTTTTTTATCAGTAGGAGTTACTATCTGTCCCCATCCTTTTATATCATTACTCTCGATTACTTTCAGAGCGTCTTTGTAAGAGGAAATCGACGTCCCTCTTTCTGGTTGATTCTCATTGCTCACCGAGAGTGCTTGGAACTGGGTTCCAACAACTTCCTCTGGTTCTACACAGGAGAATGATGATAAGTTACTCACGATTAAGGCTTGTTATCTGCATACTGTGACTAATTTGTCATTCTTGACGAACTTCAGCTTCTGGTGAAGTGTCGAAGTGACTGCCCCAGTTTCGTGTATCCAGGCTTTCCCTAATAAACAGTTGTATGCTGCTCGGATGTCCATGACCTGGAAAGTGTGAGGACCAATGGTTATGGGAAGATCGACTTTGCCGATAATTGTTTTTCTAGATATGTCAATGGCTTTGAAGATGATCTCATTGCCTCTCATCGGAGCTCCTTGAAACGATAGTCGTACCAAAGTTGATTTTGGCATAACATTCAAAGATGAACCTGTGTCTACCAGAACGCTGGCTAAAGCATCGTTTTGGCAGTTGACTGTGATATTGAGTGCCATATTATGGTTTTTGCCTTCCTCCGGTAGTTCCTCATCACTGAATCCCAAGTTGTTGTAGGAAGTGATGTTGGAGATTATGCTGTCAAATTGTCCTACTGTTACATCTTGTTCCACAAAGGCTTGTTCTAAAACCTTCTGTAGAGCTTCCCTATGAGCTTCTGAACTAAGCAGCAGAGAAAGTACAAAGATTCGAGACGGAGTTTGCAATAATTGATCCACAATGTTGTACTTGCTTTTCTGGATGAACTTCAGCATCTCATCGTTGTTCTTTACAGGTTATGGATTACTAGATTGAATGACTTGTTGGTTAGGAACTTCCGTTTGAGGTTCTTTTCCTTTGGCAGGTTCTTCAACTCCTTTGTTGAAAATCCGACCGCTCCTGGTGACTCGACTGATGTCGACTATGTTCACAACGGAGGGTAATGGAGTTTTTCCATTTTCGATGGTCGTTGCAACGTACTTGTAAGGGATAGCCTTTTCTGACTTATACGGTATTAGACCTGGCAGGTAGATAACCATAGGAGCTTTTTTATTTTTCTGACCGTCATAGGCAACCTCAATCAGCTTCTGGTTGGGAACTTTTCTACTATCAAGAGGGATATTTGATTCATTGAGCAGAGGGATTAAAGCACAAATGTCCTTGGTTATTCCATGATTGGAGATTATGACAACATTTTTGTTCTAACCAGGGAGGTAATCTTGTATCATGTTGATCGACCCAGAACTCAAACGTGGTTGAATCTCCTTCCTGTCCAATTGGTTCTGGAGGGCTGCTCGCACTAGATAGCGTTCTTGGTTATTTTCCGAGCATACTCTACAATGCTCATAAATGTGAGGTGGTACCCGACTGTATCCGCTTTGTATGCAGTGCATCTTCACTAGATCTGTTTTTATTGAGCGGAACCACGACTTTGATGTCTACCTGGATCCCCATCAGTCATGTTAATCTATTGTGTGTCTTCATCTAGGTAAATCGGAAGCCACCAATGATCCAACAGATGTTGAAGTGTTCTTTGCACAAACGTACACCCTTGGTCATCTTCGCAACATTCTTTATAGTTTAGATAATCATATGAGGCCAGAAAACTGAGTCTGATCTGTTTAGTATGTAATTCCACTAGACTGGTATTCATTAAGCGTATATCAAAGATCTGAACCATATTGACTTGATGCTCATTTCTTTCATGGTAGTCTTGGATCCATCCGAGATCCATTTGACGTTGGAGGGCCTCTTGTATAAAAGAGCATCCTTGATTGTCTATTGAGTAGATTGGATAAGCGGTGTAATCATGTCGTGGCAGATTATAATGTTGACTTTGTCTTGAATGTAATGCCACTAGATTGATGTTCATATCATGGATATCGTGGTTCTGAACAATGTTGGGATGTGCATGGGCCATGTTTACTTCACAAATCTGGTGATCCTGAATCCAACCCAAATCTATTTGTTCTTGCAGAGCTGCTTGTACTGTGGTACACCCTTGGTTGTCCTTGGAATAGATATCACACTGATGATAGTTGTGAGATGGCACATGGCCGTACTCGCTCTATTTGCAATGCATCCTTACCAGGTTGGTTCCTATTAAGCGTATATTGTGAATTTGATAACTGTTGACAGGCTCCCCTTCTATCAAATTCACTGTAGTCTTCTCGTGTTGAAGTATTGGGTTCGTCTAAACATTTGGATTTGTATCCTTGAAAGATAAAACCCCGTTCCTGACAAGCTTCTGTACATCAGACTTGAAGCTGAGATAATTCTCAATGTTATGTCCCGATACTCCTTGATGGTAAGGGCAAGTTTGATCTGCTTTGAACCAAAAAGGTGGATTTTCTGGTACTGCAAGAGGTGTCCTGGTTTTAACATGCCCCTTGGCCAGTAGAAGTGAAAATAATTCTGCGTACAACACCGATATAGGGTCGAACCTTGATGGTCATGTAGTACGATTGTTATTATTGTACAGTGGGCGAGCCTGCTGAAAAGGTTGTTACTACCTTTGCTGATACTGTTGTTGATTTGGTTGGCTCTAAGCAAGCTGAGGTTGATAAGTCGGAGCTGGCGCTGGGCTGATAGCGGGAGTTATTACTGCTATCGGTTGATACCTTCGCCTTTGCTTTCCCAGAGAGATATTACTGATATCTTGCTCTTTCTTTTTTTGGAAAGCACTACCGTATCTCTTGGTACTGCTAGCTGGTTATGCATCTTTGACCAATCATCCTTCTCGAACTGCTTCTTCAAGGCGTACTCCCATGTTCACCATTTCAGTGAAGTCACTGGGCGCAATGGCAACCATTCGGTCGTAATAAAACGAGCTCAATGTTTTCAGGAAGATCTTTGTCATTTCCTTTTCCTCGAGAGGAGGACAGGTATGGGCGGCGATTTCATGCCATCTCTGAGCATATTCTTTGAAGGTTTCTTTATCCTTTTGTGACATTGCCCTGAGCTGATCCTTATCTGGTGCCATGTCCAAGTTGTATTTATACTGCTGAACGAACGTTGCCCCGAGATCTCTAAAAGTACTAATCTTAGTGCGGTTTAAACCTATGTACCATTTGAGTGCGGCACCGATTAATCTGTCTTAGAAGTAATGGATCAATAGTTGTTGATTGTCTATCTGGGTAGACATTTTTTGAGCGTACATCACCAAATGACTTTGAGGGCAAGAGTTGCCTTTATATTTTTCAAAGTTAGGCACCTTGAATTTGTGCGGGATCTTTACATTAGGGACTAAATAGAGGTCGGCGTCGTCCTTTCCGAATAATTCTTGACCGCGAATAGCATGCAGTTCCTTCTGCATTTCCAAGAATTATTCCTGGAACTCATTCATCCTTTTATATACTTCTTCGTTTCTGCCTGAAGTGGTTTGCAGAATCTGTCCTTCCGGAATAGTGTGTACCACTGGTTGTGGTATAGACATTATAGCGGTGATTCTTGGCGCTTCAGTGCCCTGAAGTTTGTAACCTTTAGGAATTGCTGTCGTAACCCTTGCATCTTCATTTTCTGAAGTTTGTAACCTTCAGGTACAACGGTTCCTGCTACGGCTTCTGGGTCTTCAGTGACCAGTGGGATATATCCTTCAGGTATAAAGTTGAAAGGCATTCCCCAGGGGCGACCTTTAGGCATGATGTACCGAGGATGATTATCATGTGCCTCAAATGTGGGTGTATATGTAATCTCTGAGATCACAGTCTTTTGATGCTGATGCTCCTGAGCTACGGCAAGGGATCTCATGTTGCTGTGAAGTTTTTCCAAACTTTCTTTTAGAGCGTCGATTTCTTCTCTTAGCTCTATGTTCTCTTCCTCGAGATCGTCCATTTTCTTTTGTCGATTGGCCCGAGTATAGTATGAATGAGACAGTTTGACTTTGGAATTTAGACATATATGTGAGACTTAAAGATAACAAATGCGTTATGTGAGAATGATGAATGATATGCAAAGACATATTTTTTTGTTTTTTTTTCAAAAGATACTTTTAACAAATAGATTGAAAATATCACACAATGGAGGAAGACCCCTTTTATTGAATTCGAGAGATTATAGTATTTTACAAAGAAAAGTACAGTATTTTACAAAGTGTTGTAAGGAAAATGTCTAAGCTCATGGATCCTGAGTCCTCTCTGAAGAGAGCTCAAATGTTGATTCCTGTATTTTTCTTTTCTTTGATCGGGCTTCTTCAATCGTTGTCGGGTCGACGATCCTTTGCCAAGTGAAAGGAGTGAGCAAATTTCTTCGGTCTTCCTGACTTTCTATGGCATGTTGCTCTAATATCTCAATCAGAGCATCCTTTTCCTTTAGCAGTTCCTAAATCTTGGTACATTCCAAATTAAGGATCTGGTATTTGTTCTTCCAAGAGTTCTTCTCACGTTGGCCTTTGTTAAGAGCAACCTAGAGTTTTTCCGCATCAGACATGAAATAAATGACAGATTCCTTTAAGGGAAAAACTTCTTGACGAGGGTAAGGCATCCTCAGCTTGAGGGCTCTAGTTTGCACCTAGTGGAGATAAGGTTCCATAGAGGTACAATTTAGTCTTCCTAGAGACTCGCTCCCTTTCCTGTGAATATGTTGCCAGGAATGCACTATTTCTTTCTTTAGTGCCATGTCATTTTCTCCTTCCTTGAAGAAAAGACCTTCCAGATGAACGTTATGTGGGATATTCTTCATCAGGTATCCGAGTTGACGGCGAGCTAAAATTGGATGATAGTTGATTCCTCCTTTAGTTCCAATGAGGGGTACATTGGGGAAATTTCCACATCTGTCGATGATCTATATCCCTTCGTAAATCTAGTTCTACTAGTCATGTCAGAATTGGTAAGAGGCATAATCCTCTGCGGCCAATGTAGAGTACTCTTGTGATCCCAAAAAGCAACAGACTTGGGCAAATGGGAAATGAACCATTTGTAGAGTAAATGTATGCAGCATGTGATCATTCCTCCGCTGTACAAATTCCTTATATGTACAAAATGATAAGCATCTGCGAAAGCAGTTACGTTTCCTATATTGGCAAAAGTACAGAGCTTTCTCTACCTGGAATTTAGCTGGTAAACCCTGGATTCCTCCTTTGGTGGTCATGTGAGTCCTAACTTCTGACTCATCCAAGAGATTGCTCTTGCAATGGTTTGTTCTTTTGGAATTTCTTCCATTCCGAAAAATAGAGCTTGATTAGTGATAGGTATATCAATCAAGTGGGAGTACTCTTCCAGTGTTGGTGCAAGTTGATAATCTGGGAAAGTGAAGCAGTGGTAAATCGGATCGTAGAACTGTACCAATGTAGACAGGATTCCTTCAACTACATTGACCCTCAACAGAGACAACAACTCTCTGTGCTTAGCTCTGAAAGCCTCGGGATTAGTAATCATCCTTTCCAATTTCCTTAAGTCTTCTAGTTTCGGAGCCTTGAAGGTGTACTTATGCAGCAAACAAAAACATTTGAAAACATGTGTTTAGGGGTTCAACGTCGTGAGCATGGAGTCATAGCTCTACCCATCCCCAAAGGTTGTACTAATAGGTCAATTTTTGTACCTGTAGAACGGGTTCTAAAAGGTTCCCAAAGTCATTGACCCCTCCTAGGGATATCAACAACAAGCTGATTCACTCGCGCGAGCTGTAATATCCTAGGATGAATCTCTTTTGAGTGTAGTACCGCGTATCAACTATTCCCGATACTCACCGCACTACCAAATGGCCATATGGTTAAATGTCTACTAAATCCTCAGGGTCTTGGGTATCGCACTGGGATAAATGATGCTTTCACGACAATCGGTCGTTCAACATCAATATTTCCACATGGGTACCTCGCCTGATTTGGTGGACTGCCAAGTTAGCTTGGTCGGGATTCACTTCACATAAGCGTTTCCTGGATATGCCACCACTTATCTTAATGTTCTCTCAAACTTTCCACATGCGTATTAATCGCATTCCCAGTTAACAGAAATTTAAACACGGGTATCAAGTAATATGACAGTAAATGATATATACAGCAGAAAGTATGTAAATAGAAAAATAAATGTCAGGCAAAGCCTAGACCTCTTAGGAACTCTAATCCTAAAGACATCCCCAGCAGAGTCGCCATTTTTCTGCAGCGTGCGGTTTTTGTCGGTGACGCGACCACCTTACCGCAATGGTCGGAATTGGGTGCTACTTTCTGATTTCTTATTTATCCTATGAAGCTTGAAAGGAAAGGGAAGTTATCTAAAACTAACCATGCACGCAAATGTTTTCTTTAACAAATACTAAGATATTGGGGGTTCGGGGTCAAGTTATACAAAGGGAAGTTGTCAATTACCCAGTGTATATATGGTTATCCATAGACCTTTTATGGTATGTTTTTATATTAATTTAAATACTTTCTGGTGTTTATCTGTTATGGGTCGGGAAAGTTTCTCCTTTGGGAGTGTTGAGAGAGTGCTTTTATTGTTTTTGAGTTTTCTGATGTTTTTGTGAAGGTACTGGACCTAAAGTTTTTTATTTGTGTGCTCGCTAAGATTTCACAATCTTATGCCTACGTATTCTCGTAAAGATACTCGGGAAATCAGAGCAATCGTAGTTCTTCCTATTCTATGGGAGGAAAAGATATTTGGTGTCTTGTTCAACGCCCAAGATTGAAGCTAGAGGTTATTTATGTCTTGTTCAAAGCCCAAGATTGAAGCTAAAAGGTTTGACTGAGAAAGAATTTGTCATCTCTAAAGGGAGATATCTCCCTTGTTCATCACAATTGTTGAAGGATTGGTTATAAAGGGGAATTACTTTAACTGGAATGTATGGAACCCAGCAATACCATAATTTCCTTTAGAAGGGAAGTGTCCTGAAGGAATGAACTTTAACTCAGTGTAGAGTAATGCCATTTTTCCTTAGGGATCTTCATGCTAAGAGAAGGACATTGGCTTGGATGTAAATAATCCAGAGGCTTGCTACTTACAGCAATTAGATGAAAGAGGAAGTTTACCAGGATAAGAGAGGGACTACAGCTTGGATTTTTGAATCAACAAGTGTTTACAGCAGTTATCTGGAATTAGGTTTTTTTATTGTCTATTTTGATATTTGATGTACAGAGAAATGTCTTCCTACAGAGAGAACTCTTGATTTCCTCTTAGGGGATGATGATTTTTTTGTGCCTTGATCAAAACCCAAGGTTGAAGCTAAAAGATTGACTCTGCTTAGGGAGTTTTATATCTGTCTTGTACAAAGCCTAAGATTGAGGCTGAAAAGAGATTGACTCCACTGGGGAGGTTTTATCTGTCTTGTACAAAGCCCAAGATTGAGGCTGAAAAGAGATTGACTCCACTGGGGAGGTTTTATCTGTCTTGTACAAGCCCAAGATTGAGGCTGACTCTACTTAGGAAAATCATTATACAAAGCCTAAGAGAAGGTTGGTTGGAGAAATTCTTATATGAAGCCTAAGAGGAGTCTAGCTTCTGCTGAGGATTATTGAAGTCCAGAGACAGGTCAAATATGTGTTGGGGAATTAACTCTTGTTGGGGATTGAAGAAGAGTTGAAATATCAGATGCCCTGAGGTTCTGATTTTGTTAGGATTTTGCTGATGGTAAATTGACCCTGGCTGGGGTTTTTAAGGTGAAGGTTAAAGATTGAGTTTGAAAACCTATGGAGGTTCTAACTCTGCTGGAGATTAGTGTGTTGATGAAATGATCAGGGTTTTTCCTGTGCCTTTAGGAAACTTAAGGGTCTTTGTGAGATCTAAGAGAAGATGAGACTTTCCAAGTCTACTGGTATGAAGAGGTTGACTCTTAGTTGGAGAATGATCTTTGTATGATGCCCAAGATGAGGCTAAGACTGTCCAACTCTACTTGTATGAAGCCCAAGAGGAGGCTGAGGGTTTAAGGGATGAAGATCAACCCTACAATGATATGATATTTTGGATTCTAGCTCTTTGGAGGGTTAAACTAGTATAGATGACTAAGCTTTGTCCTATACCTGTAGGAGGCCTTTGGGTCCTTGTACTAAGCCCACAAGGAGGCTGAGAACTTTTAAGAAGCATGTGGGTCCTTGTACTAAGCCCAAAAGGAGGTTGGGATGCTTTTAGGAAGCCCGTGGGTCCAAGCCTAAGAAAAGTTCAAGAAAGGTTTCACTGGGAATAAGTCTTTTCTTTGCAGAATAGTTCTAGAGTTTGTAGAAATTCAAAAGAGGTTTCACCGGGAATTAATCCTCTTTGGGGAAATGAATTTCTTGTACTCATATATTTCTAAGTTTGGACAGTCTTGAAAAAAGTTTCACTGGGAATAATGCCTTTCTCTGTTCCATATTGTATAAGCCCAAGAGGAGGCAAGACTGTATCTGGAATTTCCTATGGGGAACTAGTTTTAACTATGTTGAAAGAGTAACCACTGCTTTGATCTAGACCTAGACCTAACTTTTGGGGAAAACTCTAAGCAAGTATATACAAGCATATATATATATATATATATATATATATATATATATATATATATATATATATATATATATATATATATATATAAAAGCATGTATTGAAAAGATAGTGGAACTTGCAGTTGTGCAAGCCCAAGCATAGTAACTACAGCTGTATGGTTAGTTATTCAAGAAATTGAAGAAAGTTTTGATAAAACTTTGAATTTGAATTTAAATAAAAAATAAAGTTGTTTAAAAGGAAGTTTGGGGCTTATACTCACAGGGAGGCCCAGATGATCTCTTTTGAAAAGGCGACGATCGCGTCGATAGTTTTGAAAACCTCAGAGGGACTTATACAATGTCTGAGGCCCAAATTATTTACGTACAAAGGAGGTTGGGTCTTACCCTCTATTAGAGGCCCAAGAGTTTATTTTGATACAAGAGATGGGGCTTACAACTCAAAGAGATGCCCAGATGAAAAACAGCGATCGCGCAGTTATTTTGAAAATCGTATCGGGACTTATACAATGACTGAGGCCCAAATTATTTATTTACAAAAGAGGTGGGTCTTACACTCTATTAGAGACCCAAAAGTGTTATTGAAAAAGAAGAAAAATGGGACTTACAACTCAAGGAGAGGCCCAGTTGAAAATTGTTTTAAAAAATGGCGATCGCGCCGAGATTTTTAAAATCGTATCAGGACTTATACAATGACGGAGGCTCAAAAAGGTTTATTTACAAAGGGATGGGACTTACACTCTACCAAGAGGCCCAAAAGTGTTTTGAAAAATGTTTGAAAAATTAAAATTAAGGGAAACCCTAATTTTAATTAAAAAATAAATAATTTTCAAAGGAAATTAAATATAAAATGATACAAAATATCAAATATATTTAAAAACAAGTTGTCAACTTTAAAAAATATTTTGAAAAATCATATTTAATCACATGAAAGCTTGAAATCCAATTGGTTTTGAAAAATCATGGTGGGAATTTCATTTTAAAAATGTTTAAAACAAATAAAAATTAAATTAAATTCAAAAATCAAACTATATTAAATAAAGGGTTAAATAAGTATTAGGTCCCTGAAAATAACCCAACATTCAAGTTTGGTCTCTATAAAAATTTTCTTCAAGGTTTGGTCCTTCTAAAGTTTTCCGTTTGTAACTGTAGTCCCTCCCGTTAGTTTTCACTAACGGAAGATGACCTGGCGTGCCACATGTGTAACCATTCCTTGCCAACTGTGTTTTATTTCATTGACCAGACAGGGACCAAACTTGAATGTTGAGTTATTTTCAGGGACCTAATACCTAAATCCATAATTCTTTCAAAAACTACCAAAGGTCCCTGTTCTTTTCCATCTCCATAACTGTCACGTACAATAGGTCCCTGTTCTTTTCTAAGAATGCAGTTATATCATAAGTGACCCGATGGGAAGAACAAATAAAACTATCCTACTGCCAGGTAACAAGTAAATTTAAATCAGCAAGAAATAAGTAAAGCTTAGTTTAAGAAAAACAATTGTATCTGGAGTTCAAAAATATCATGTATGGAAGCACAATCAAACTCACAATTCTCAGCTTATAGTAAAAAACAAAACGTCATGATATAAGCTGAGAACTGTGAGTTTGATTGTGCTTCCATACATGATATTTTTGAACTCCAGATACAATTATTTTTCTTAAATTAAGCTTTACTTATTTTTTGCTAATTTAAATTTGCTTGTTACCTGGCAGTAGGATAGTTTTATTTGTTCTTCCCATCGGGTCACTTATGATATAACTGCATTCTTAGAAAAGAACAGGGACCTATTGTACATGACAGTTATGGAGATGGAAAAGAACAGGGACCTTTGGTAGTTTTTGAAATAATTATGGATTTAGGTATTAGGTCCCTGAAAATAACTCAACATTCAAGTTTGGTCCCTGTCTGGTCAATGAAATAAAACACAGTTGGCAAGGAATGGTTACACATGTGGCACGCCAGGTCATCTTTCGCTAGTGAAAACTAACGGGAGGGACTACAGTTACAAACGGGAAACTTTAGGAGGACCAAACCTTGAAGAAAATATTT
Organism: Lathyrus tuberosus; assembly: GCA_022829125.1. Classification (NCBI taxonomy): domain Eukaryota; kingdom Viridiplantae; phylum Streptophyta; class Magnoliopsida; order Fabales; family Fabaceae; genus Lathyrus; species Lathyrus tuberosus. The sequence continues at coordinate 5,269,211 of JALAZF010000298.1, read as the reverse complement.
ATAGGGACCAAACTTGAATGTTGGGTTATTTTCAGGGACCTAATACTTATTTAACCCTTAAATAAATAATATAAATGTGATTTTTTTGTCGAATAAAATATTTAAACATTTTTGTGACTTTTTAAAAAAAGAACCAATAAAAAATGATGAAAATTGAGAGAGAAATTAATTTTTGAATCAATTAATAAAATTAACTAAAAATTCAAAATTTTAAAAATTCAAAAAAGGCGCCAAGAACACTTATTCTTGCTTGCGCGTGTTCTTGTTCCCCAGATTTGCAAAAACTCTCCTAACTCCCTGATTACTCAATGATTTTGCACGATTCAAACATCAATGTTACTCGTTTTTAAACAAGGAACAAGATGGTACCATTTAATTTCATTTCTTTTAAGTGTCGAGAGAGTTATCATGTATGAACACAGAAACCCTAGAATTTGCAAAAACTATCATGAAATCCTAAACCCGGATGAAACATGGCAATTGACTGAGGGTTATCACTCTTTGAACTACCAGAAACAAGTTGGTAACTTGAAAATAAATTGATGATGCATGTAGTATAGAGTTTGAAGGTTTCAGGCTTACTTGTGCTTGCTTGTGCAAGAGAATTTCAAATTGTGTGTTGGAGGTGTTACAGATGTGCTGTGAGGACTTGGACAGCTTCACTATACCTTATGGAGTGTGTTGAGATGCCTGGCCTTGATTGGAGATGCTTGGATCACCATGTGGTATCTCAACTGCAAATAGGCCTCAAGTGGATTATGAGGTCTATGATTCTGGTGTTCCAGATGAAGTATGAGTGTTTGAACAGCTTATATATGATATATTGGATGTGTTTAGATCATAAGCTGTGGTGGAATTGCTCTCTAACTCAAAATTCGATGGTGACTTGGAAAATAAGGCATTTCTGGTTTTTTGAGAGAGGTTTGGAGGAAAGCATGTGTTATGGAGCTTTGGTGTACTCAAACTGATCATAAATGACCTCTATTTATAGTGTGTCAAGTTTTTTTGGCAGGAATAGTGAATGGTGGCTAGTATAGTCCACTGTCCAATGGTTGCATAAAGGGATCTCAAGTCTTCTCTAGCCATTGACTTGGGTTAATCTTGCAGGCTATGAGTCTTATGTTGTAGGGATAAGGCTTGACTCATTCAGTTGTATTTGCCTCAGTACATGCCACCTTGATGCATCCATTGAATGCTCCATGACAACTTTGAAGTTTTGGTTTTGCATCATTGGATATCACCTGCATAAATGATGATCTTTTGACTTGGGAGACTTGTGGCTCAGAGATCTTTTGGTTTGATCTGATCCTTAATGTTTCTAGAAGGATTACAAGACTTTTAATTGCATAAATTAGCCAATTCGATCAAATGACCTATAATCTGCCTTGGGAAGAAATCGGCTTTTGGTGCTATGTTCCAAGGGTTGTAACTTCTTGCTCAAATTGAATTTGGAGATGATCTGGTACTTGTTGGAAAGCCCTAATGACATACTTTAACTTTGATTTCCAACGTTGGTCTTGATTTAGCTTGGATCATAATGAAAAATGGTCCCAAAGTTGGTGAAAAATCTAGACGGATTCTGCCTAAAAAAATTCTAAGTGTTGGAAAAAGTGATCATTTTAATGTTTTTATGATTTTGATCAATCCATAACTCAAAATCCATGAGGATTTGGAATTTGATGTAGTTGACAATTTTTAAGTATGTAATGAGAGCTTCCATTTGAGCTTTGGATGGAAGAAAAAGGTCTTGGGATTTGGGAGTTATGACCTTGCAAAGTTGGTACCAAATCACTTTTGTTCCATAACTTTAGAAAATTTTAAGTTTCTTATGGTTGCCCCTTTTTCAAGTAAACTCACTTTTCTTGATTTTTCTTGTTGGATGATGATCCAAACCATGAATTAAAATTATTTTTTACTTAGGGAAACCTTGTTTGTCAAGAAATTCAAAAAGTCAAACTTGGTTTTTGGCACAGTTGACTTTTTATCAGATGAATTTCAAACTTTATGATCCTCTATGAAATCAAGTCCTTGACCTAATTCAAACATAAGGGATGGATTCATAGGTGTTTTAGAGTATCTTGAATCATGTCCCAAGGTTTGGGATCATGTCTTGGTCAAAAGTCAAAGGTACAGTTGACTTTTCATCAGGAAACCCTAATTGGCCCAAATGAATTTGAATCTTTGTATTGCTTGTGAACCAAGCTCTTTGAGTCAATCCAACCTTGTGAATGGATCAATATGATGTATTGAAGATCTTCAAAACACTTTTTGAGGTCTTGGCTCATGCCTTGCTCCAAAAGTCAACTTAAGGGTGAATTAGGTCAAGAAACCCTAATTCCTGATTTTTTATGAATGCATCCCCTGAGACTATTTGACTCTATGATTGGGTCCATGAGTTCCCTTTGAGCTTCTTGCGTCATGTTTTGAAGTATTGGCTCATGCCCAGGTGAAAATTTTCATCTGGAGGCCCTGGTCGACCAAAACTCTAATTTGGTGACACTGGCGATCTTGAGGCTTGATCCACATGGAATGTTGCAACCTTGTGCTTGATTCTTGATGTGGGAGTCCTCTTGATCCTTCATAGATACTTGAGAGGTTAGAAAAGTTGAAGATCATGTCAATTCTTGATTGATCCTTTGTCTAAGTGCTCTGGGAGGGCTCAAAACCCTAATTTTTTTTGAGGTGAGTGCTCAACAATCCTTGAGAAGATTGATGAGGTATGATGATACATCCATATTGTGGTGATGATTTGAACAATGATGGGAAATCTTGGTGGTCAAAATTTGGGGTATGACACTACAAAAGTATTTATGGGCTAATTCCATTAACACAGCTTGTTGTGTCTTGAATAGGATTCTGATACGTCCTATTTTAGACAAAATCCCTATGAGCAACTTAGGGGTAGAAAATGTAACACCCTAAGCCCTAAACTCAAATTTTAAAGATAAAATTATAAGTAGGATGTTAGTTCACCCAAATACTCTCATATATAAACATGCAAATAAAAATTTCACAGTGGAAGATAAACGAAAACACATCATGAGTCTGAATAAAAACATTTCTTAAAACTCAATAAACAAGAGTCACCACTCAAAACATGAAATTAAAAGCGCCCAAATCCCCGATGTTACAGACCATAACATTTATTCGACTAAATTAAAAAAAATGATGAAAGGGCATTGAAGCCATCACACGACCATCACAATCTATCACTCCTGTTGATCACCTGTACAAAATTTGCACAAAGTCAAACCAACAAAAACAAACAAGGGTGAGAATACACTTATAAGTAATAACGGTGAAATTTAGCAACAGGATGATATACGAATACAACAGTAAGATTAATAGACAACTATACACCAATGCAAACACAAATAATCATTCTTAATATATGCAATGCTATCATGGACCAACTTCATCACCTATATGCATGTCGTACCAAGTTTTTGTGGATATCAAAGGTATATTACTAACTTCTTCCATGGTCTCCAATCCCTCACCTGAACCGACGATTCCCACCAAATAGATTTGAGACCCGCCTCTGGTCTCTCAACTAGATCAACGATCCCACCAAATAGATCTGAGGCCACCAAAATGGACCGAAGCCCACATAAGTCCAATGTATATGCATTCATGATAGTATGAACAAGAAAACATGCATTTCACCCAAAGAAAAGTTTTAACATAATTCACCAAAAATTATTTATAATATTATTCACCAAAAAGTAGTTTCATATATGAACCACACATTGTCAATAAAAGGCCACCAATATAGTCCCACCAGACTAATCACAATAAAATAATTACTTTTAATACTTATAATCACACAAAATTCCAACACACCTCAACAAAGTTGTTATATTATTCTATAGCCCAAAACAACGCTAAAACACGCAAATTACTCTAAGAGGTTTGAAAGGGGTCCCCAAAGGGTAACCTTTACAAGTGATAACTCTACTGTAACTATAGGGGTTGTAGGTTTAACTCAATACTAATAATATATATTTTTTACCTTAACCCATCTAAATAATTTTTAACTCAATATTAATAATAATTTTTAACTCAATGTTAATTTTTAAAATCATTATTTTACCTTAATAATTATTAACTCGACATTATCAAAATAATTATTAACTCAATATTAATAATATTAATTTTTAAAATAATTTATATATATATATATATATATATATATATATATATATATATAT